>CM022088.1:7821993-9021993 GCA_011114355.1 Carex littledalei
GAGGTGTTCAGTATGACTTGGAAGGGTCATCTGATGTAATTAACAGCGGGGGCTTGCGCCCGCTGGGAGTTAAACGTCCCCACAATCAATAAACTCCCTCGACAAACTGATTATGAACAGTAGGTCTGTCGAGGGTGAACCAGAAGGAACAGCAGAAAGAAAGTAAATGTTTCAAGTTCGATGTTCTTCAAACAACCGAGAGCATTGAACCATGAGACATTTAAATACATATGCACACACCTTCCACCGCTATGCAACTTTCTGCGCCCTACAGACTGAACAAGTAATAAAAAAGAATTAAATTAAGTAGTGGGTACTATGCAGCTTAGTAGTCTGCTACTCGTCCATCAATGGCCAGCTCGGGGCAAACGCATCCAAGCCAAACTGACGGGACACTCGATCAGGATAGTGATACTCAACTATCCAGTAACATACGTACGGCTCCCGATAATACCAGAGGTCTTTCTGCTCCAATGTCAGTCGGCAAAGAAAATTGTTCTCGTAGAACGCACGATAGGGGTACCAGGTGACGTTCTTCTCATGAAGCATCTAGGCTGACCCCAGACATAAGAGATCCCACGGTTTTCCCTTTGCCTGTATTCTCGTATGTGTGGTGACTACCCCATATGGCACCATATGCGGGGTATCTATCGGCGTAGTCTAGTCCAGAAATGAGGTTGTTCTGGCATAACAAGCTAACAGACCGGTAGATGTCACAACGACCACTGCTGGAGGAGAAGAAGTGGCCCAGCAATCTGCTTATTCTTCACCTGAATTTGGACAGTTTATGCAATTTTGGTAATTATTCAACCCTAATATTTGTAATATAAAAATTACAATATTAGTAGAGACTTACCAGACAAGCATGACACAAGCTCCGGTATAAGTGGGCGATCATAGCTCCACCCCAGTTCCACCTCGATGGCCTATCAATGTCCTTCAGCAGAGAGAGAAACATAATCAGGATTGCGTCACCACTGGAATCCACGAACATGATGCTACCACATAAGTCGATGTAAACAATTTGTAAACAATTCCTAACAATTGCTACACAATTTTGGATAATTTCTAAAACCATAAACCCTAAACCCTAAACTCTAATTTTGGATAATTTCTAAAATCCTAAACCCTAAACCCTAAAAAAATAATGTACATTAAATGACTTAAAATTTTCACATTACATATTTATTAAAATTAGTGAGATTTTAAAGAAACTCTAAACCCTAAACTCTAATTTTGTCAACCCTAATTTTGGACAATTTTAAAAAAGGTGTAACAATGGAATGAATCGCGTCGGAAAAATCAACAACCCGCACACAATATTCAACAACCCGCAAGGCAATTCCTTTACAATTTCTAACAATTTCAATCACAACAATTACGAAATATAAAAAATCCGAGCAATTCAATCGCGTCGGGAAAATCAACAACCCGCACACAATAATTAATAATTTAATTTTTACCAATCGTTCCAATGTCATCACAAGACACAAAACATAAATAAAATAAGTTATGTCGGGTTACCCGGAAATAATCGGATTGTACTTCGTGATTCGTGCTCCGGCTTCACCTAACCTCAAGCTTCGTGGGTGGGGTCGGTCTTGCGATAGAGAGAGATAGAGGGTGGCCAAGAGAGAGAGGGAGAGGGAGGTGGGGGCGGCCTAGCGAGAGAGAGAGGGGTGGGGCTTCTCTGTGGGGTGAGGGCGGAGGGGGGGGGGGGGGGGGGGGGGGGGGGGGGGGCTAGATTTTGTGGAGTTTGGGCTGAGCAACAAGGACATAGAGAGAGGAAGGGTTGGGTGGGGGTGGTTTGGTCGTGATTTAAAAAAAAAAAAAAAACACCAAACCGCCCCACAGTGGGGCGGTCTGGTATGAAGAGTTGACTGTCCCACTGTGAGGCGGTTTGGTACTAAGATTGGACCGTCCAAACATAAGGCGGTCAGAGTGTTTTTGAAATTATTTTCATATGGAGAGTAAATTTGTTATTTTTTTTATTGAGGGTATTAATAAAAATTACGGGTAACCTTAAGCCCGTCCCAGTAATTTCAACAATCATAAATTGAAATAAAATATCAAAGCCCGTCACAGACTCATATACAGTCACAGGTCGGATACTAACAAAAGCCTTACTCGGTGAAGTTTAAAATAGGTAAGTTTAGCACTTATTTGACCATCTTTTTTCTGGACCTATTGAAAAATTGACAAGTCCGACAAAATTTATGAAAAAGAAACAAGCAGTGAACTTGAAAAATTACCATACCGCGGCAGAAAAACCATAATAGATAATGGCAATAGATGAATAGAAGAGAGAAATCAAATTGGACTTCCACACCACAGATAATTCAGAATTATTATTCCAACTTATTTGAAAATATTTATTATTAGTGCCAATTAATTTATTACTTCAAATTCAGGGTACTCAGTGGTGTTAATTAAACTCAGAAGGTCCAAGTGATGTTGGTGCTGCCACCGGTGGAGAACTCGTCGGTTCTATAGGGCTTGCTGTCGGCTGTTGGTCACTGCTCGGTGGTTGCACAGGGCTTGCTGTCGGCTGTTGGTAACTCGGTGGTTCCACAGGGCTTGCTGTCGGCGGTTGGTAACTCGGTGCTTCTATAGGTGTTGCTGTTGGCGGGTAACTCGGTGGTTGTACATCATCCGGTGATGGGTAATATGGATCTAGATTGCATGTATAACCACAACGGTGTGATCGGACAATCCGGTAAACTCCTGTGCTTGCCAACAGGAGTACATCTTTGTTGTTGTCCTGCCCAAAAGAGTATATGTAGCCAAATGCCGGAATTGTAGTCGAGTTAACAAAGCTACAAGGGATAGGAGAACTAGCAGTGCAGGTGAAGTTCACTCGCTCACTGCTGAAGTTGCCGCTCATGTACGGGATCTCTTCTGCGGTCCACATGTCGAACCCAAACAAGTCGGCATAGATGAACCTAAAGTAATAGAAAGGTTATTATGCTGCTGTGAGAACTCTTTAGATTGAAGACGTCATTTGTATATCCGAACAGATGTACCATCGACTAATTTTTAGTTTTATACCTAGTATCATTGGCTCTGATTTTCTGTTAGGTTTTGTATTTCTTTTGGGCTTTCTTCAGTTGAATTTAAAAAAAAAATGTCACTGGTTCAGAATTGTGGATGTCAAATCATTACTAATCATTATGATTTTTGTTGGTAAATGAGTATAACTGAAATATATATTTCAGTATGGTCACAAGTGGTTTGTAAATTAGATTTATGATAGAAGATCCATGAATCCAAAGCAAAAAAAATGAAATTGTTGATCTTCAAGATGAATGCAAAAGGATCTACAACAAATTGAAATGAATTATGGATATGACTAATTTTTCTCTATAATTAGTTCAGAAAAAAAAAATTGGTATTTATATACTTGTACCTTCCATATAAACAGGGATCTCTTCTTGCCCGGTACACATATCCAGCAACAAGTGCAGCTAGGTCCAAATTACTATGTGTATCCGAGTGTCTCATCACCAATGTAGGTAAAATGGGGTTTATAGATTCAGGTGGTGTACTACCACCCGGTGTTGAATTTGGGTGGAAAAGATCGAAGCCATCGTAGACCCTCCAGCCATAGTTCCCTGCCTTTGTCAGTAGATTTACTTCGTCAATTGTAGCCGGGCCATTATCCTACAAAAGGTTGTTAATGTTTGGTTTAATCTTGTTTTGGTGATCAAATAGGAGGTATGACTTCAGAAATTGGGCTAAAAATATGAGCAAATAAACAGAAAAGACTAGATAGCAGCTAGCTATATAGATATATATATATATAGAGTATGGCTAATGTGCTTCCTCTAGAACTTCGGTCTCGTGCTTCCGGGGGCATATCTTAGTGTTTGATGTTCAAACAACAAATTCAAACCATTAGATGTTCAATCTATATTAAAATGTACTTGGAGACCAAATTTTACATTTTTTGGAATTTTTTTACTATTTATTAAGCCACTTTGAAAATTCCAGATCCGGATGAACAGTAAAAACAGTCTGGACCATATGATCTGGAATTTTCAAAGTGGCTTAATAAATAGTAAAAAAATTCCAAAAAATGTAAAATTTGGTCTCCAAGTACATTTTAATATAGATTGAACATCTAACGGTTTGAATTTGTTGTTTGAACATCAAACACTAAGATATGCCCCCGGAAGCACGAGGCCGAAGTTCTAGAGGAAGCACATTAGCCATACTCTATATATATATATATATATATATATATATATATATATATAACATTATTTTGAGGTAAATCAATTAGGATCTGTATTCTAAAGGAAATTTTTCATTTTGTTACATTTTAGATATTTGCAACTTACATTGCCCGTTGAACCACAAAACAGATAGGATGACCTTTCCAAATCATAGTTGCACCGCCATGGATTTCTCAATCCCAGGGCCCAAACCTCTGGCCTGAACCCACTGTCCTTATAATACGGGTTATCACTGGGAATGGTATAATTGCCCCACAAGCCTAGGCTGTCAATTTCAGTTTGAGCTGACAAAAAGAAGAGGGAAAAATAGAAAAAACAGAGTACTTAAACATTTATAGTAAATAAATATATCTAAACCCTAGTATTCATGAAAAGAAAACTAGATCACAAATGACCTATCATATTTCAGTCATACACTTGTGGCTTAACTTGTTATTTAAATTAATGCGTATCTCTATCCAATCTCTCATAGTCTCATTGTGGAATATTATTGATGTTCTTAGTTCTTACCGTTCAATATTGCTGTACGATGATTGATGACTAAGCACATGCAGCACAACTTCCGATATATTGTCATAACAAAATATACAAGTATATATGTTGTTAGATCAGAACCATCCACTGTGACTATAGTAATTTTTTAGTATTATATGATCAAATATTGATAATTAAGCCACAGCTAAATTGTCCTGATCACCGCCCTTTTTAAACAAATTGAAAACAAAACATAATATGAAGTTAAAATAAAAAATTAAATATTTTCCTTAAGTTTAAAATTCGTGACATAACGTACTTGATATATGATTTACATCCAGTCTGAGAGCTTTTCCAAGTACTGATTTCTTGTTCTGAGCAAAGTTCCATGGATCTCCACTGTTCCCTCCATCTCCCGTCATCAAATATAGATAACCATCTTTAGGACCAAAGAATATTTCGCCAGCATGGTGACTTGTATATGGAAGACCCATGGTGAATATCCGTTGAACTTCATTCGGATTTGCAACGGTTGCCTAATATATATTTTCATGTCAACAAAAGAAGCAATGAATTACTTCACATACAAATTAATCAGAACCTAGATAAGTGAAAAGCTGAAAGGGCATGTGCACATTATACATACAAAAAGGAAATTTTATCCTGTTGATTGTCACAATTGGCAAATTGTCCTTTTTTTTTTTTGAAAAATTTCTTCCCTTTCTTTATAAAGATTTTGCTTTTTCCTTATTTTAATTTGTCTGTTATTAAGAACTCTGTAAGTTTATTGTATATGCATATTCATCGATCACCATTTGACTCACTTGCGTTGTAATTAATTAATAATATATATAATGTCCACAATAGTCATAAAAAATGATGTAACATACGAGTTGTGATGATTTCTCATGTCCATGGATTAATGTAATTCTACTGATAGCCTAGCTTAACATTAATTTAAGAAAGGATTTAGTGGATGGTTGAGAAAAAGCGACAAGTAACATACCGTTGAAGGAGAAAATGATGTCCCATTTACTGTATACTCAGCAACAACTTCCTGATACTGGCACGGTATTGTTGTATTATCTGGGTCAAGATCTGTTGGATCACAGCCAATCTCTGAATTACATGAGCATTTCCCCAAACAGTCAGGTGTCATTGTGCTGTCGCAGTTGTACGACACAAAAAACCGCCCATTATATGTAAAGTCCGGATGAAATGTGAGACCCAACAACCCAAAGTCATTAGCAAAATAAACCCGATTTGTTAGATCAAGAAATGGATTAGACTTATTATATATTAATGCATTCCCAAAATTCTGCACCTCAGCTAGGAATATCTTGCCGTTCTTTGTAGCTAGAAAGATGCGGTCTGATCCATCAGGGTGGGGTGCCATGTTAGTGAAAGACATGTTGTCAAGTCTTTCGACACATATTCCTTGAGGTTTAGGAGTTG
This sequence comes from Carex littledalei, assembly GCA_011114355.1. Lineage (NCBI taxonomy): Eukaryota > Viridiplantae > Streptophyta > Magnoliopsida > Poales > Cyperaceae > Carex > Carex littledalei. Next base: position 7,828,158 of record CM022088.1, read on the forward strand.
GAACTGTCAGTGGAAATCTAGCTGAAAAGCCATCGAAACAGACAGTTTGGTCAGTTACAGGGCCACTAGCAGAATTGCAGAAATTGACCGACAAGTTGTATAGTTCGGAGAGCTCGGTTGGGGTGGAGGTATCTGAGAAAGGATTGTTTGGAATGGTGACATTTTGGCACGTTTCCCATGTTGCAGTGCAAAAATCAGATGTCGAGTTGTTGCACAGTACAGGAGTTGTGCGTGGAGTACCGGCTACAGTGTATAGTTCACCGGAGTAAGGATTGCATTTCTGCAAGTTAAAAGTTGGATAGCTGGTTAGTATAGTTCGATTTATGTCTTTAGAAGGTGTATTATTAACATCAGAGGATCAAAGATATCACCATCCATCTATAATACGTGTCCTTAATCATTGAGCACATACAATAATTAAAATTCATTTACATTACTATCCACCACACTACAGATCCAACGGTCATTACTCATTCTTCAACATATGTTTGATGACTTATTGTGCGGGGCCGATCTACTACCAAGCCAGAGGTGCTTAGCCACCCTCATAAATTTATTTTAATCATGTATATTGCAATTAATTATATCTTTAAGTGTTTGTATGGTTCAGCCCCCTCATAAATGTTAAATGTGTGCCTATAGCTAGTGGTTAGCATTCCCCTTTGTGATCGTGGCTTGAATTTAAATTTCAACTGTCACATATTATATATTTTATGTTTCAGCCTCCAATCTAAATTTTTTTAATCCCTCCCCTGTTTTTGTGTACATGAAAATTTTGCAAATGCACTTATTAGTTATGTTCTTGTTTTTTTTTTTTTTTTTTGAGAAGACAAATTAATTCATGATTGTTTGTACAGAAAGAAAGAGACAGTGTGCTTTGTCAAAAAAAAAGAGAGGTTAGAAACAACACCAAAATAGAAAAACAAAACTCAACCACACCATCCAGTTGTTTTTAATTAGTAATGGAAATGGTCAAGGAATTAATAGCTTCTAACTAATAGAAACTGTAATAATCATATATATCGATTATATTGTAGATGCTAAATATAAAAAAAGCAGGTAAAATTTAAGTGAAGAGTTAATACCGCACAAAGAATTGATTTGATAATTGAAGCGCATGACGGATCAGTGATGTTCATGGCTGTGAATTGGGCCATGATATCCGAGTCATCAGTGGCATTGCAACAAGTCGACCCCGTGTAGCCACAAAATGTAAGTGTATCATTTCTCTCTATCGGCCATGCTGTTGATCAAGAAATACATACATAAGCCAAGAGTAAGAGCTTGATTAGTATTATTCTATGATTGTTTTGTGGTGTATATTTCAGTTTCTAACTAGTTACTAGAATTAAAAGATTTTCAAAATGAGTAGTGGAAAGAGTAGGGCCTACTTGAATCGGTGCATAATGGCAGAGAATAGCAGGATGGCAACAGTAAAAGGCAGAGGACAAAAGGAATTACACATCTGACGCTCATGTTTACCATATTAAGTGGCTACTGAAGAGGTGAGACTGATCCTCGCTTTCTCTCTATTTATATAAGAATGAAAAGAGAATGAAGTATTAATTTATGTGTTGAACAGATTTCAAATTTCCAAGTAGTAAAGCAACGATCGTTTGCTTCAATTTTAAGAGCAAGTATGGAAGAAGCATGTTGGTTTGATTTTATAATTTTTAATCTTTTTTGGATAGCAAGTAAAGTACCAACTTCCATTAGTATAATAAAAACTTGAGTATATTAATACCAGAAACTATGAAAAAAGATTTGTACTATTTGAGTTTAAATAATATATTATAAAATTTCAAACTATGATATAGAGCTAATGTCATTATATCCATGTCTATCGATAGGCATTAAATTATTAGTACGAAATCAATCATACATTCGATTTAATATTCATGATTTCATAATTAATGATGGATTTATGTTTGAAACATGATGACCGCTATTTTAACATGGCACGAATTGAATTTTTTTTCCTACCGTTGATTTTCTTTAACAAATTTGGTTGGAAAATATAATAGCTGCAACGGATAGTTTGACTTGTTGGTCCATAACAAATTTACTTGACTTATTAATTGGTAGTGGGAAGCAATGAGATCACAATACTTCTGTTGATGTCTATTAATTATCTCATAAGCTGTTTTTCTTTATCAATGAAATCGTAAGATCGGCAGTTGCTAACTTACTCTAAAAAAAAAGCTTCTTTTTTTATTTTTCTCTCAATTAATCATACAACAAAAAACAAAACAAAAATGTGACTCTTCGTTTCTTTAAATACAATTTGACTGAGAAATTTGATGCATGACTTTATTTTTTAAAATTGACATTTTCAGATCGATTTGTGATGATGCAAATGAAGAGGAATCGAAATATTTGCTCAATGTTGAACTTCGTAATAGGTTAACAACTAACTCTGCAAGTGAGTGTCATTTTATCTTTAGGGCAAATACATCTCGATCATTCAACGTATCAAAATAATCCAAACTTGTGTCAAACTTTGAGTTGCATTTATTTATTTTATGCATACTATTTGATTTGATTTAACAAAATATTGATTTATCAATTCTGTTTTAAGTTTTAAAACACTCGTTGACAATGTTATCAAAATATTTTCACCAATAAGCTCTTAAGAAAAAGTTAAACCTTAATTAACCTTTGACTTCATTGTTCATCTACCTTGAAAACCTTTAATACTAATGAAAGTAACAAACCGTCTATCGAAAAAAATCCCATTAGTTGCTTACTATTCATCGACTCCCTATCTATAGAACAATTTAGTAATGATGGAATTTCTATTCTGTTTGCTAAATCACATGAAATTTTAGTGAACTCCATATATCGATTTTCGACATTTTCGACATATAATATAAATAAATTGAGATGAAATGGAATAATAAAGAAAAACCTCCGAAAAAAACGTAAGAGGTATAAATAAATGGAATGGAAATGTATTGATAAGATATTCCCGGAAAAAAAAATTCTGCTACTTTCCTTTCTTCCAATTATGTAATCTTTATCTCTATAAAATATGTTCCACGCTTAATATATTCAAATATGAAAAAAAAAAAAAAAAAAAGTATCACCGATGGCAGAGTAGCATTGCAGTTAGGGGTGATAATGAGCTGGTTCAGTTCAAGATCAGCTTGCCACAACTACCGAGCGAGTCAAGTGAATTGAGATTAAGAATCTGAGCTAAAAACTTAGCTCAAGATCATCACGAGTTAGCTCATTAGTTCGTTGGACTTTATTGGGCCACAATCATACAAATTAAAAAAATAAAATGATAAAACCCATCAAACAAAGCATAGTTTGCATCATAAATTCATTTTCATAGGTTCAGCAGTACTCTTAATTCAAGTGCAACTAAGCAAATCAACTGTCATAAATTAAGTTTACAACTAAATTCATATATATCAAAATACCAAATCCTCAAATTCATACAAACATAGTTCACAAAGTAAATTCATGCATGCCAAATCAAACAAATTTATACAAATTCACAAATATACCTGGACCGAGCTGGTTCGTCAGCTCGCGAGCGAGCTAGGCCCCAGCTCAAACTCACTAATTCTGGACCGAGCTAGTGACAAGCTGGCTCGTTAACAACTCGGTGCACTAACGAACGAGCTGTTATCGAGTGAGTCAGATGCGCGTCACGATCGATCCACGAGCTATGAGCTTTTTTGCCACCCTGCAATTATGTTTAATCTTAGTGTTTTTGTACAGGATACAGAGTACAGGTTTGTTTTCTTTTTTTCTCTGGGTGCATTTTTTTTGGAGTAAAAATTAGGGCCAATTAGGTACAAAGCCGGTGGAACTATTGAAAAATGAAAACATGTTTTATTGCCATTATAGCAATTGTTGACTTAGCAGATCTAGTATCTCATATTACTTTATATTTTTTTTATATCATGCATGTATGAACGACCTCACATGGAGAGTGCAGACATGCAATGATATTAGTCTAGGAAAAATATGTGCCACATATAATTATGGATTAAACTGATCTAACAAGGTGATCAGAATATTAGTTCATAAAAGTTCTCCGAACAATAATAGGAGTATCTAACCATAAAAAGAGATGTTAGGATTTCAAGGGAATTATGAAACCTTTTTTAATTATTTCAAGATAAATCATACTTATATTTTGCCCTGAACCATATACGTATATGGTATCGATTACCTTTAATTCAAGAGTTATCTAATAACAAAATTAAGATGACCAAACTGATAATATGAAATCATGCAAAAATTGTAGCCTAGTCAGAAAAATATTGCCCCAGATAGTTTTTGCACATTATAGTACTTCTCGTGCAAGCCAACAACATCAACATGCATTGCACTGTCTTGACTAAAATATGTGGAGGCCGGCTTAATTACATATTTTATTTTTGAATAGGTAGTGCATATAATATATACTTTCTACATGAACCTAGCTAGATACGTAAGGATCTTAGTCTATAATACTTGCGACATTTCAAGGATCATTTTTCCATGGTTTCAATCTAAAATTTTCCATTGTTTCAATCCATTTTAAATTTATTAATTACATCCATCGATCCATTATTGACAAAATTTCACAATGCTGATCGTTACTCCAAACTAATTCCGTACGTTGGAAGTAAAAAAACGGGGTCTTCGCAGACACAATTAATGAAGATAGAAATATATATATATATATTAAGCGAAGAATGGGTCTCAAATGCATAAACTGAGATGGTATTTTAGCAATTTGACTTGTCAGCAGCTGCCAATTTTAGGTATTGTAGGGTCATTGTAAAGCATGCATATATATATATATGAGAGTGGCTAAGGTCAAAGTGGTATGGCCAAGGCCTTGGTGCTACCAATTAGTTTTTGCAATTTTAAAGTTCAAATACTCGATCCAAACCGTTAGATGTTCAATCTATATTAAAATCTTCTTGGAGACCAAATTTTACATTTTTTGGAATTTTTTTACTATTTATTAAGCCACTTTGAAAATTGCTGATCCGGATGAACAGTAAAAACAGTGCAACCAAATTCTGGACCATGTGATCAGCAATTTTCAAAGTGGCTTAATAAATAGTAAAAAAATTCCAAAAAATGTAAAATTTGGTCTCCAAGCAGATTTTAATATAGATTGAACATCTAACGGTTTGGATCGACTATTTGAACTTTAAAATTGCAAAAACTAATTGGTAGCACCAAGAGGTCAATTACTATTTTTGACTGCTGTAGTGGTCCCAAAGCATCTAATACAGCAACATATACGAATTAATTGCCAAAACTTATTATTCATCTCTCTTTTTTTTTAGGAAAAATAGAGATCTAGCTCATATTTGATTGATCATTACGGTTACAAAAGTTGTGTAGTTGCAAAAATAAAAATAAACACAAGTTGCTCAAATAGTCTTGAGCAAAAGTAAAACAAATAAAAAGAAGGAAAATAATAAAAACAGAAGATCTAATGCGAATAAAATAAAAAAACTTAATGTAAATTTTGTTAAGTAGTCAGATTCCTCGCGCTTGTTCATTGTGACGGTGTAACAATTGTGCTACTTCCTCTATTAGTTCTTCCGGAGTCTTTTTGATATCTCTGAATATGCGTACACATCTTATTATTCATCTCTAAAAACATTATTTAATGAATTGACCTAGCGCAATTTTATTCAAAAAAAAAAAAGGAAAAACTGATTATAAAAGCAAAAGTAAGCGATTGGCCCTAGCTGAAGCGAAAAGGTGGAGAATTAATTCTCTTCTATAGAAAAATATATCATGTTTACCTTGATGTCTATTTTAATGCTAGTTTTTTTTTTTTTTATTTGATATTTTAATGCTAGTTGACTTCTAGTTATCTGCCCAATTTCAGTAAAAGAAGTACCAGTTGACCTTCTCCATTACCAAATTAATAATGTGATGAGCCACATCATCAGGATATGAAGTGTATTGGTAGTGAAGGGACCTCTCATTTCAATTGTTGGATATATTTTGTTTTAAGAAGTGGTTTGTTTCTAAAAATGAATTTGTAGAGAACATTACTTGCTTGTTGAGAACCAGCCTTAATTTGGTTTAGTGGCAAAGACAATGCTCTCCGTATGAGAGGTCGCAGGTTCAAAACTCGGAAGGGACAATATTTTGTGGATATTAAATAGTTTTGTGGTTTGACCTCCAACCTTTACTGAAACAAAAAAAAATATTGCTTGCTTGTTAATGTAAGTATCAGAACATCGAATAGCACTATACAGAGAAGTCAGTATTCCCGAGTTAGATAATCAACATGAAGCCGCGCAAAACAGATGATTGTTCTATAGGCGTGTGTGATACCAACAATCTTCAGAGATTAAAATTCAGAGGATACCAAAACACGGGGGAGAAACGTCTCTCCTTAATTTTTATAACATAAATAATTTCCAGAAAATTGTCTACCCTATTCACCCACAAGCCGGGCAATATAACTCTACTCAATGCAGAAAATAATTAGGAAAGTTACTAATATTTGATAACATATAATAGAAATAATGCAAATTACTTAAGCATAAATTAGACAGTAGAGCCAGAGGCTAAATTCAGGAAATAAAAATCTAAATGGAATATATTACCATAAGACTAAAGTAAGTAACTATTTACTGATTTGCTTGTTGAAATTAAGTTTCTAATTCAGATGCTCCTGCATCAGTCGCTCCAGGTTGAAAAAGAACTCGCCCTCGAGTTCGGATCTTCTTCTTTTTATCCTAGTAGATCTCTTTTAAACAATACAATTTCATATCAAGAACCATTAAATCGATAGGGTCAGATTTGGTTGTTTTGTCCAGCAAGGTGTACTCCACAAACACCAGATTTGTGAACTTGAATTTCTGCAACTTGGCGTGTAGATTTTGCTGGGTCATCTTAAAATTTTGTTGAAGAAGTTCATGACCAAATATTGTGCCAAACCCAAGAGTTTTGTTGAGCACAAACCTTGCATTTTCTGGTTTGTATCTCGGCTGCAAAAACAGATCATTGTAGTCGGACTTAAAGATCTCAATGTTGGTCAAACACAAATGCTTTGATATCAACATAACATTAGCCTCAACCTTCAAAGACAAAACAATTTGCTAGACTACTCGGAAACATCGACAAATCGCCAACAAACTCTTCATCAATGTTTGAAGGGTTGTTAAAGGATTCCATTTTTGCCTCGGGTTCACCCATCAAGGTGTTCACATCATGCTCATCATCGGGGTATTCATCAAAGATTGGAGGAGTTTGAAATAACATACCTTCATCTTCTTCACAGAAATTTTCTGACTTAGCGCCACAATGCCAACTATTGTGTTCTTTCGAATGGTTCTCTCCGCTGTGGGTGAGGTGAAGGAGAAACATTGTCGCTGAAGATGTTGTGAAGGCGGTGGTGAGAAGAAACATCGGTGAAGCTCGCAGATTCGTGCCTCGTTCGGCAGTCTCGACTCATACGAGTTTTGCTTCTCGAAGATCCATGCCTCATTCGGCGGTCTTGGTTTCGATCGGCAACCTCCAATAGCGGATTACGCTATAGGAGTAGGGTGAGCTCTACAATTTGTCTCTGCATATCCTCAATCAACACAGCGTGCTCGATGCTGCGATCACGGTGCGGAGCTTCCTCCATCGGAACCTGCCCACGACAACCACCATGATCACCACGTCACCATTAAAACTGATGAAACAACACTAAGACGAAGGATTTCGGCTCTGATACCAACTGAAGCCGCGCAGAACAGATGATTGTTCTATAGGCGTGTGATACCAATAATCTTCAAAGATTAAAATTCAGAGAACACCAAAACAAAGGGGAGAAACGTCTCTCATTAATTTTTATAACATAAATAAATTCTAGAAAATTGTCAGTCCTATTCACCCACAAGCTAGGCAATATAACTACTACTCAATGCAGAAAATAATTAGGAAAGTTACTAATATTTGGTAACATATAATAGAAATAATGCAAATTACTTAAGCAGAAATTAGACAGTAGAGCCAAAGGCTAAATTCAGGAAATAAAAATCTAAATAGAAAATATTGCCATAAGACTAAAGTAAATATTTTGCTGATTTGCTTGTTGAAATTAAGTTTCTGATTCAGATGCTCCTGCATCACAACATTAATTTGTTACATGTAGTACTGCGACTGGCTCAAGAAGTATAAACTTTTTATTTTATTTTTAATAAGTAGACAAGTATGCTTGACGGATGGTATGCCATTATAATTTATAATGGTGCAACAACCTCTGTTAGAAGCCATCTGATGGAAGCTCTCGATGGTTGCAGATTTGATACAGGAAGCAAATTGGTAGTAAAAAAATCATCAATTTCAATTCTTCATTATAGTTATTTTGACCTTTTAACTTCTCTCAAAAGATCAACTCTGTAAGGAATTTGCTTCGATGTTACACTCTTGTATCACAGGCCAAATGGATAAGCATTGTGCAGAGAATTTGGTACCAGCAAGTTAAATTATCATCATAAGGAAAATAAGAGTAATATTAGGCACTGGCTTCAGAAGTATGATAGGTTTTGTACGGGACAAAAATTGGAAGGGTAATTCGAGTTTTGACCAGCTTTAGATCCAAGCCTTTTTCATTGGCTCAATTTAAAATTTTAACGTTCTGTTACTATATGGATCATTATAAATTTTGGATCTGAGCTATATGTTCCCCCAGTAGTGTCAGGTTTAAATTGGGATTGGAAACTTGGAATCATTGCAAATCGGGTTCAGGTGAAGTCAGGTATGCTTCAGGGTTGAGTATCAAGTTGTGTTTGGATCTGTAACTTTTTGATACTAAATTCTACTCGTATCAGATTTGCTTGGTAACCCTCTTTTCACTGATAAAAAGGTGAAAAGAAACTTGACACTAAATACATTACAACTTGCTTCCTCGGTAACTTCTACACCGAACTCTTTGCGTTTGAAGGGAATGTACTACTCACAGAAGATTAATTCGAACTTCCATGCAGATCATGTGATGTTCATAAAATAATTGCTCTCAATCCAGTTTGAACTCATTGATAATCCATGCATGTACTACTAACAAGGGTAACAAGTGGCCCCTCAGGTACATTGTATAATACTATGTAATATAAAACTAAACTCCCAGAAGTACTCGATTGCAAACATACTCCCCATACTTGCGATTTTAGCAAAAATAATAAAAATAAAGCGCACATGGATACCCACTTGTAACCGGGAGGCGGCATCCCGGCTCCTCTCCGGTTGTATGGTTCTAAACAAATTTAGATAATTCATTTGAGATCGAACGGTTCAAACAAAATGTCAATAGACAAGAAAAAATTCAGAAAGTCGTTCGGCTTTAAGATTTGAAAGAAAAATGTCTAGATGTTGTCCCATTTGAATAGGGGTGTCAATGGCACCCTTTTATCCGTTTACCCAACCCATACCGTATCTGATAAGACGGGTACGGGTAAGATTTTTTTTTATTATCTAAACGGGTAAGGGCACGGGTAAAGCCTATTTCGTACCCGTTACCCGATCGGGTAATTATAAAAAAAATTATATATATTATATATATTAATAAGCATTGAAAGAAGACTTTAATTAGTTTACTTGCACTTAGCATGATCAAAAAAAATTTCAATAAAGTACTGTACATGTGTGAAATAAATATATATGTTTTAATATATTATTTAATAAATAATAAAAATAATTATTATATTAGTATTACTTGTTATTTACCCGCTACCGTTTCGTTATCCGACAACCATAACGGGTAAGGGTAGGGTACGGGTAAGATAATTTGTAGCGGATAAGGATAGAGCACGGGTAAGGACAATTTGTAACGGGTACGGGTATGAAAATACTTCCACCCGACCCTTACTGTACCCGTTGACATCCCTACATTTGAATCAAGCACTAGAGAAGATATGAAATCGGAGGGTAAAGGAGGGAGGCATAGCCTCCTCTTGAATCAATCAATTTTTTTTAATTGAATAATATCGGCGTCCTTTTTTATAAAAGTATTTTCAAATGTAATTCAAAGTCTTTTAAATAATTTTTTTTTAAGAAATATCAAGAATTTCAAAATATTTATAAAGTTATGTTATATATTTAATATCGAAATTAATTGTTGGGATTCAAATTTAATGTTTGTCAAAATACACATATATATTTGACTATCGGTATATGAAACTTTTTGGGTCTGTCTGGAATTTAAGGTCTGATGCCAGATGAGATCTGTCCAATTCGTATCAAGATACATGCTAAAAAATTTAAGTTTGTATAGATCAAGTGCGCATGAATTTTGATTGGATCGGACGGCTCCTACCGAGCAAGCCCATTGGATGCCACACCTCCCTGTCACTAGAGCGCCGAGATTTCAAGTGATATACAGTCTTTGCTTTACAAAATTTACTGTGAGAACTGAGAAGTGAGAACTTATGGTCAAGTCCTATGTGCGCTCGGAATGAAGTCCCCGCATCATGTGCTTTGGGTCTTTGTTGTTTAAAATTCTTGGGCTACTTTTTATAAGCCCAAAGAGTCTTTCATTATTATCCCTCCTCCCTTCCTTCTCCATGAGTTCATAATATACACTTGAGAGTAGGTCCGATGGGCATCGGACCTACTTTGGTTCAACGGGTTTAATCACCGTCAATTTACTTTACGATTCGTGCGGAACACTATAAATTCATGCGCATCTGTTTCAATTTTCGTGCACACAAATCTTAAATTAGATCAGACGGTCATCATGCTCGTTGAACCTAAAAGTAGGTCTGATGGGCATCGGACCTACTCCGTTCTCCATAATATATAACAGTACAAACTTATTTATTGAATTTAGAACACCAACCAAAAAGAATTTTCTGTTCCACGTGTACCAATTCCATGATTTACGGTGTGCCGTATATAAATTGTTATTTGGTCATTTGTTTGGCGCACCGCTTTCGAGGTTATGTCAAGTGGATGAAAGATAGGAATGAAGTGTGTTTTCAAGGTATTCAACCAAACTCAGCTAGATTCTTGATCTATTTAATCATATTCTTGGTGTTATATTGAACAGGTCATAAAAAGTCCAAAAAGAAGGTGCAGGAAGAGACCGAGGAGTGGTTGTCTAATGAAGAAGTCATGGATGCAATCCCTTTGCGTGTGATTCTGCCAGGATAGGAAGATAACATATCCTTTCAGCTGATTGAAGACTCTTCCACCCAGGAGAGTGCTTGAGGAACACCAAATTGTAGTTCTGACTGGAGATGATAGGCTTATTCACAATATTTTGTGTGCTTTGAACTTTTAAAACAATGCTTGCCTTGTGTGATATGTCTTTTGTGTTAGTTAGATATGAGTAGACTTACAGTGCTCTCTAAGAATTTATTCTTTTGTAACCCGGAACTATGTTTCGTTGTTCTAAGTCTTTTTAACCAAAAAAAAAATGTCAAGTGGACGATGGGATTGTAATTTTTATAAGATTTGGTATTTTCCAACTCATAAATGTGAATTGTTCAATTTGAAATTGCTTGATGAATAAGAATCAAACTAATAAGGTAAGGTAGTAAAAAAAACAAAAGAGTTTATAATTCAATTGACTAAGCCTTGATTGATTGATGATTTTAATTGAATATTTTCATACGAGCCATACAAACTTGTTATACCAATGGTCATGTAACTTTGGAGCCAGGTTACTGTCAATAAGCAAGTACGTTACTGCAGTGTTACTTGCACTATATATATATATATATAGGGTCCGGCTATTTTGCTGCTGGCAGCATTTCGGCCAGGTGCTGCCGGCAGCAAATCTGCCATTCTGGTGTTCAAACAACCGATCCGAACCGTTCAACATGTTCTAAATATTGAAATGTGCTTGGAGACCAAATTTTACATTTTTTGGAATTTTTTTACTATTTATTAAGCCACTTTGAAAATTGCTGATCATATGGTCCAGAATTTTGTTGCACTGTTTTTACTGTTCATCCGGATCAGCAATTTTTAAAGTGGCTTAATAAATAGTAAAAAAATTCCAAAAAATGTAAAATTTGGTCTCCAAGTAGATTTTAATATAGATTGAACATCTATATAAAAAAATTTGTTGTTTGAACACCAGAATGGCAGATTTACTGCCGGCAGCATCTGGCCGAAATGCTGCTAGCAGCAAATTAGCCGGACCCTATATATATATATTGAGCTGGGCTATGGTGAGTTGTGAAGTAAGAAGTCATTTTTAATTTACGCTCATATTTTCATTTTGAAAATTCAAACAACCGATTCGAACCACTCAACATGTTCTAAATATTGAAATGTGCTTGGAGACTAAATTTTACATTTTTTGGAATTTTTTACTATTTATTAAGTCACTTTGAAAATCGTTGATCCGGTGGTCCAGAAATTTTTACTGTTTTTTACTGTTCACAGTGGATCAGTGATTTTCAAAGTGGCTTAATAAATAGTAAAAAAATTCAAAAAAATGTAAAATTTAGTCTCCAAACACATTTCAATATTTAGAACATGTTGAGCAGTTCGGATCGGTTGTATGAATTTCCAAAATGAAAATATGGCGTTCACAACTCACCATAGTCTATCTATCTATATATATATATATATAGAGAGAGAGAGAGAGAGAGAGAGAGAGATGGGCTATGGTGCATTGCAATGCATAGGCACCCTTGTGCATTGGACCATAAATCACCGATTCAAAGTCCAAATGACCGATCCAAACCGTTCATCTTGTTCTCCATATTAATATGTACTTGGAGATCAAATTTTACATTTTTTGGAATTTGTTTACTATTTATTAAGCCACTTTGAAAATCGCTGATCCAATGGTCCAGCAGATTTTACTGTTGTGTACAAATTAGTGTTTTTTCAAAGTGGCTTAATAAATAGAAAAAAAATTCCAAAAAATGTAAAATTTGGTCTCCAAGCACATATTAATATGGAGAACAAGATGATCGTTTTGGATCGGTCAGTTGGACTTTGAATCGGTGATTTATGGTCCAATGCACAAGGGTGCCTATGCATTGCAATGTATAATAGCCCATCTCTATATATATATATGGGGCTGGCTACTATGCTTATAACTCATTTTTGCGTTTCCAATATTCAAATGGTCGATCCGACCGTTCATTTTGTTCTCCATATTAATATGTGCTTGGAGACCAAATTTTACATTTTTCTGAATTTTTTTTACTATTTATTAAGCCACTTTGAAAATTGCTGATCTGGGTGAACAGTAAAAACAGTGTTTCCAAAATTCTGGACCATATGATCAGCAATTTTCAAAGTGGCTTAATAAATAGTAAAAAAATTCAGAAAAATGTAAAATTTGGTCTCCAAGCACATATTGATATGGAGAACAAGATGAACGGTCGGATCGACCATTTGAACATTGGAAACGCTAAAATACTCATTTAAGCATATGTGGACATATGCTTATATAAGCATAATAGCCAAGCACATATATATATAGTGCTTGGCTATTATGCTTATATAAGCATATGCCCACATATGTTTAAATGTTCATTTTTGCGTTTCCAATGTTCAAATGGTCGATCCGACCGTTCATCTTGTTCTCCATATTAATATGTGCTTGGAGACCAAATTTTACATTTTTCTGAATTTTTTTACTATTTATTAAGCCACTTTGAAAATTTCTGATCATATGGTCCAGAATTTTGTTGCACTGTTTTTACTGTTCACCCGGATCAGCAATTTTCAAAGTGCCTTAATAAATAGTAAAAAAATTCAGAAAAATGTAAAATTTGGTCTCCAAGCACATATTAATATGGAGAACAAGATGAACGGTCGGATCGACCATTTGAACATTAGAAACGCAAAATGAGTTATAAGCATATGTGGGCATATGCTTATATAAGCATAGTAGCCAGCCCCTATATATATATATATATATATAGAGTGGCTAATATCAAAACGTTTGTTCCTAGCCCCCGGTGCAACCAAATTGTTTTTGGGTTTTCAAAGTCCAAACAGTCGATCCGAACCGTTCAACATGTTCTCTATATTTAAATGTGCTTGGAGACTAAATTTTACATTTTTTGGAATTTTTTTACTATTTATTAAGCCACTTTGAAAGTTGCTGATCACATGGTCCAGAATTTAGTTGCACTGTTTTTACTGTTCACCCGGATCAGCAATTTTCAAAGTGGCTTAATAAATAGTAAAAAAATTCCAAAAAATGTAAAATTTAGTCTCCAAGCACATTTCAATATAGAGAACATGTTGAACGGTTCGGATCGACTGTTTGGACTTTGAAAATCCGAAAACAACTTGGTTGCACCGGGGGCTAGGAACAAACGTTTTGATATTAGCCACTCTCTCTCTCTCTATATATATATATATAGAGTATGGCTAATTTGCTGCTGGCAGCATTTCGGCCAGCTGCTGCCGGGGCTATATTTAGCCATACGATGTTCAAACAACAAATCCAAACCGTTAGATGTGATCTCTATATTAAAATCTACTTGGAGACCAAATTTTACATTTTTTGGAATTTTTTTACTATTTATTAAGCCACTTTGAAAATTCCAGATCATATGGTCCAGACTGTTTTTACTGTTCACCTGGATCAGCAATTTTCAAAGTGGCTTAATAAATAGTAAAAAAATTCCAAAAAATGTAAAATTTGATCTCCAAGTAGATTTTAATATAGAGATCACATCTAACGGTTTGGATTTGTTGTTTGAACATCGTATGGCTAAATATAGCCCCAGTAGCAGCTGGCCGAAATGCTGCCAGCAGCAACTTAGCCATACTCTATATATATATATGAGGAGGGATCCACTTACAACAAATTTGAGTTACAACAAAGTTACAACATTCATTTTTTTCATTTTCAAAGTCCAAATCGTCGATCCAAACAGTTCAACATGATTATCTAAATAAAATGTACTTGCAGATCAAATTTTATATTTTTTTGAATTTTTTTACTATTTATTAAGATGGGTACAAAATTCAATGGTCTAAGTATGGCTATTTTTTGTAAAATACTTAATAAATAGTAAAAAAATTCAAAAAAATGTAAAATTTGATCTGCAAGCACATTTTATTGTGGAGATCATGTTGAACGGTTTGGATCGACGATTTGGACTTTGAAAATGAAAAAAATGAATGTTGTAACTCAAATTTGTTGTAAGTGGATCCCTCCTCATATATATATATAGAGTATGGCTAAATTGCTGCCGGCAGCATTCTGGCCAGGTGCTGCCGGGGGCAATTCGGTCATTTCCGGTGTTCAAACAACAAATCCGAACCGTTCAACGTGTTCTAAATATTAAAATCTACTTGGAGACCAAATTTTACATTTTTTGGAATTTTTTTACTATTTATTAAGCCACTTTGAAAATTCCAGATCACATGGTCCAGAATTTTGGTGCACTATTCACCCGGATCAGCCAATTTCAAAGTGGCCTAATAAATAGCTAAAAAATTCCAAAAAATGTAAAATTTGGTCTCCAAGTAGATTTTAATATTTAGAACATATCTGTATAAAAAAATTTGTTGTTTGAACACCGGAAATGACCGAATTGCCTCCGGCAGCACCTGGCCAGAATGCTGCCGGCAGCAATTTAGCCATACTCTATATATATATATATTTTACAACTACACAGCGGCCACTTGCACTATTTTATTCGGCGTCTCAAATGATGTTATTGTTAGTGTTTATTTATTTTAAAAACGAATATCACATACCGATATATGATTCATATGAACAAACAACAAACAAAAATATCTTTTCCATCATACTTAAAAATTTCAAACATAGTATCAATATATTAAATTTATTGAGTTATTGGCGTATTGCATATCGATGACATTGTTACATTCTGAGAAGTCCATTGCAAAATAATATTATGCAATTTACTTTCTAGTAAACAATACAAAAATATACCTGAAGGATCTACTTCCTAGTTCCTATGCATTGGACGGTTTACATGTGAAAAATTTGCCACTGTAATTACTACACCTGTTTTCGTAACCCATCCAATTAGTGTTCAAATAAAAACAAGGTTCAAATTACCAAACTTAAAAACACAAACAATTTTAGCTATATTATAACAATAATGATCAGTTCACCTCATTTTTTCTCAACATACAATTAATACATAACCAATTTAATACCGACACTAACTGCACAATCAACATACCTCATGAAACTATTGATCGTACCGCAAATGAAATACATCGAACATACACACCAAGATATTTTATGACACAAAAAAAGAAAGCCTAATTAACCATGACAAAGTGCCTCTTGTGCCCTTTGATAATTTCCCGGAGCTGACAATACCCGTCCCGGTAATACTCAACTGACATGCAAAGTTGTCTTATTGCCTCTCTTTTTCCTTCTGCATTTTCAGAAATCACCATACTTTGTCGCTCAATTTCCTTCTCCAATTCCTTAATCCTCCCCTTGAAGTCTACAGCTTCTCTTTTTACCGCCTCAATTTCTGTAATCAGTTTTGCATGCTCCAAATGGAGCTCGTGCAAGTGGACCTCCATGGTTTTCACCTTTACTCCGAGTGAGTTCTTCTCCTCTTCATGCAGCTCCAGTTGAGAGTTTAATGCAAGAATCTCATTTGCACGCTCGTCAAGTTGCGAGTTAAGGGTGAGAATCTCAATTGTGCGCTTGTCAACTTGTGAATTTAGTGCGAGAATCTCATCTGCACGCATACTGAGTTCCTTGTTAAGTGTGGTTACAGTTTCATTTAATTGTGAAACTCGATTCTCAGTGTCACTTGCATGCAGCTCGAGTTGCTCTATTTTGGCCTCCAAGTTAGCATTAGCATTTGCTAATTCCATGATTTTAGAATCAAGGTTGCACTTCTCTTTTAAAAAAGTTTCATCTGAAATCTGAGCTGAGGCTTTTAGGTCGGAAACTACTTGTTCTAACTCAAGAACACGAGACTCTAGTACCCTTTTCTCTTGCATAATTTTTTCCATTTCTATCCTTAATTCTTCACTAGATCCTTGCATACCCAATATTTTTGCCTCAAGAGATGACTTCTCTTCTGAGAACCTCCTAGATGCAGACTCAAAATCTTCTCTCAATTTCCCAATTTCAGAATCACGGCTGGATAATTCGACTTCAAATTTCTCGTTTGCGACCTCCATTGCACCTCTTAAATACTCCATTTCATGCCGATTTGCAAGTAAATCAGCTTCCAGTGCATCAGATGTTTTGTGACTAGAAGCCTCAGTATCACACTTCAACTTTTCTTCCTCTAAAAATCTAATTCTTTCCTTCGCTCCCTTCAACTCCTCTTCTAGCTCACGGATTCTCTCATTCAACTCAAAACCAATACCAATTTCATTTCCATTTTGATCCGATTCTGATCCAGAGTCTGATTCGGATTCTGATTCTGATTCTGATCCATCATTGCTTCCCTTCTTGGAAACATCAGACCCTAGAAAAAACTCAAAACCAGCAGCTTGGCCACCTTTTCTCTGATGAGGCTTCTTCTCAGGAGAACTGGAGTCTGACCCATGAGGAGAATCAGACCCGTTAGGGGAGTTGTGCTGAGGCTGGAGTTGCATGGACTTGCGTAACTCCCCAGTGACATTGTCATAACGCTCAGCCAGAGCCCGGTACATACGGTAGAAATTTTCGACATGGGATACGAGTTGAGGTCGTCTCTCGTAGTACATCTCAGCCTTTTTTGCAAAGGAGTCGCCTTCTTCTTCTATTAGGACTAGCATCTCCTTCACTTGCTTATCCATCTCTGATATTTTTTTTAAAACAAATACTTTTTTAGCAGCAAGAATAGATATAATTTAGAAATTAATATTTTATCGACTGTCTGAACTATAAATTGCAATATCGTCAACGTACAGCCAAATTGATACACAGATTACACATTTATTATTCAGGAAAAAAAAATCATTTGCCAACTCATATAACACAGGAGGTACACATAACTGACTTTTTCCAGTAAACTTTAAAATTTGCACTTTGTCCCAGGGGCAATTTAGTTATCTCACCCGAATTTTCTTTAAAAGTTATAACCATTAATTATTCTTCAAGTATTAAGTGCACTAAATGAGAAATTAGATACGATCAGGTATTGAATGGACTCTCCTTTCTACTTTTGAAGGATTTATCCTGAACCAATATAATAAATAAAGTAAAATAGCAAACGAGCATACCTTGAAGATTGTCATCAAGCCAACGGGAGTTTTTAGGGCTGATGTGGCTATCCCACCACCACGAATGCGACTTCTTCGATCCGAATCTCTTCATCTTATTGGTTGCCATCCTCTGTCACCAATACCACACAATTAACCTTTAAACAGAAAAGAAAACAATAAAGTTGAAACACGGAAGGACTATTAATTCTTTGGTGACATGAACCAGATCTGTTGAGTTTATCCTTTTTTCTATAATCGGAATTGTTTCTACTTCCAAGATCCATGTTTACTTGAACGTACTTGACTTGCCTTACCACATGTTATCACAGAACTAAACATGTCTTTCATTTTCATTTTTTTCTCTTTTTCTTCAAATATCCCAGAATATAATATTCATTGAATTATGTAGTAATTAGTTTTCTAAATTTGAATCAAATATACTAGATAAAATTATAAAGATAATAATCAAATTAAGTTTAAAATTTATGAAATAACGCAAACTAAAGAGTGCATATTAGACCCAAAGGATATAATGTGAGACTAGTGTAATTAGAGAACTCTATCCAAACCAGTGTTGTAAATAATGGTATACACTCGTCGGACGGATAGGGTACCGCCAAGCAATTAATCGGGAATAATTGAGAATAATCGGCCATAATCGGGAATAATCGGCCGATTAGTCAGGCAAATCCGTGACGGTTTGATCGCCGCCAACGACTAATCGGCTGATTAATCGGCCTAAACGGCCGTGTTTTACAACATTGATCCAAACCAAAATACACCAACAAATAATGGCCTCTACATTTTGAATAACACTAGACTTGAGGTCTGAGGTCTACTTTGTAAATATGTGTGTGGGTTCCACAATAAATAAAATAGAGACACGCTGACCCATACTAGTAAGAACTCCCTGAATTCTGTACTAGTATGTCTAAGCAGAATAAAAATAATCCTGCAACTTCCAAACATATACAAGCAACAATAACAGTTGATAAGTAAGATATGTTGATGGGACCAGCAAAGATTGGTTCTCCACAACCGAATGGACATGTGCAACTATCCGGATCTATCATAGATCCATGCACAACTTAAAAAATTATGAATGGTACTTCTGTAAAAGGCCCTGCACTATTATCATATTTGCATTTTTACCCCGCTAGAGAGATGATTTTCAAAAGGACTCCCAGCAATTAGCATATTTTGCAGGACAGGTAATTACCATCAGCATCTATGATATTCAGGCCAATTTTAATCATGCAGTTCGTAACTAAATAGAGTAATAACAAAGTTCCCAAATTTGTTCTTTGTTTTCTTAATCATCAATACTTTGATATTTATTTAAATTATATAAAACAAACTATTTCTGAGTTATAACCTTATAGTATAACCAAATTACAAATTTTAGAGCTTGTGAATTCTATATTGAACTTGTTAATATGCTAAATAATATCAGACATGATGAGCTTGAACATTCCCATATTATTAATGATGAGCTGTCTGTACCCATATGGCCATATGGACCATGCAAGCACAAGATTCAGGGCATAATTTAAAATATGAGGGGGGTCATTTGACAATCTTAAAAAATAAAGTTTAAATTTGAAATCCAACATTACAGGCATGATCTATGCTATCCACATATCATAAAAATATGACGAGATGTCATCTTTGTTTCATCGCCCATTAAATAATTTAATTACAAGTCCCCAATTAGTGGTTCTTCATGCATCATAAAACAATACTTAAATTGCATGAAATTTAATTATTAGTCTATCTAAATGTCCAATAACATACCTATAAATTTATTTTTCAATTGTTCATTTTATCAGTCAAATATAATGCAGTTTGAATATTATTTAATAATCTATCAAAAAAGTTAACTAGACACTACTGAACATGTCAAACCATTTGATTAACAACTATAAAAAGGCATCAAATCTCATTCAAAAAGTTTGATTTCAATTTCAAATTTCATTCATGACAATTTTCAATATGTATATTGTACAAGTCGAAAACATTATTAAGTGGTCCTAATCCATTAATTCCATTGCTATTTAAACTTCCTTTCCATCAATCCTACCTAATAGATACACCAAGTTTGGTAGCCTTCTGTTTATAAATTGCAAACTAAGAAAATTGACAGGTTGTCTATACCATATGAACCCATGCAAGCATGAGAATATGCATGCAAGACACATGCATAGAAGCCAAAAATATTTCATTGACTTGTATTTGTATAAACATAAATTAGAACACAATAGGATATGATAGATAGCCCAACCACCCAATTTAATTATTTGCACTTCTTCTATATCACCATTTATGTGCCAACATCTTTAGATAACGGGATGGCTTGTGTGGAGTAGATTCACACTGATAATTACTCACATTACCACAATATGCAAGAGACAAGTTGGGCCCACATTTCATTGGCCCTCTATACAGCACAGTGCAACAAAAGCGCCAGATTGAATAAAACAATTTCATTTATAATCCTAAATATTATTTTAGAATATTGGCAATGTTTCATTAGTGGGTAAAGAAAAGCCCCGACCCACCTATAAGTCAGATTTGGTGTTTAGTCAAACTTGTTAGATATGTCAATTCAACTGAAACAGTAATCCTTTGCAATAAATCTAAATTCTAAAGATTTCATTTCTCAGTTACCGATGTCATAAAGGAAAATTGAAATAATAATATAGAATTGCATTTATTCTCTTCACTATTTTCGGGTCTTAATTTCTGCATGTGCCTTACTCATGTAGAGCACGGTAGGTGACACGAGAAACAATAACATCTAATAAAAATAATGAACGCTAAGGTTTTGCGGATACACCCTCACCATTTTGCTAATTAGTTCTTCAAGTTGAAACCATATCTGCACACAAGGCCCCAGATGCAAACATGATGTCCACTTCTGAGAGCCATTTTGGTGCGTGGGTATACATCCTTCAAATCATGAACCCAACTCTAAAAGAGACTTCTACAGCTAAACCCACAAAAATATTTTAAATAAATTTGCCTTAAAGCATAAAAACTGGACAATTTCTATTAGAGAAAAATCATAAATTTTGAGCCTAACAAAAAAACATTATTATCTACTTATTCTACACTTAGCTTTTGAAAATAAAAAGCCATTATTATCTACTTATTCTACACATAGATTTTGAAAAATACAATGAAAATTATATAAGTTTGATTTAGCATATTGTCCACAAAAAATCTAGCCCTAAGAGGCCGTAATTAGGGATGGCAAGTGAAGGCACAGATTGTAGATGGGAAATTTAAAAAGGGAAAAGGAAGACCATATTGCAAAACTTATGAAGAACAGTCGAGCAAGTATCGTAGATTTAAAAAGGCATTCTCCAAATATTGTAGATTATCCTTCTTTGTCAATACTAAGGTACTAATTCTAATTTCTATGCAAAAAGAAACAAATTAACTAAAACAATAGCAAAAAATCTCTAAAAGCCAGCCAAAAGAAAGGTTTAAATTAGAGGAAAAAAAAATAGAACTGACCAGAGTAATGCCCAAAAATCAGCAATAACTGTTGAGCGCTCAGGTTGGGGAAGGAGCGCGTAGAGAGAAGCTCGTATTTCAAAATGAGAAACGGAGAGAGAGAGAGAGAGAGGGACACTGTGTCACTGAGTTGTGTGAGGTGTCCCTGGCCTGGCTACTCGGAAGTCGGGTGTTATAAAAGTTGCTATGGATGGAGTACTGTGCCTCTCCCGTTCTGGAAGCGTCCCGCGAGGATCTACGCCGTAGATTTGCAAGGATTTATTTGAGATTGAGTTTACACGGTTGTCAAAGCAAACAGACGGACTGTATCTGCGCTGGAAGTTTCCTGCTCGGGACTGGATCTAAGCTCTGGTGTCAGGAGTTACTGAAAGGGAATGACCAAAATGCCCGTGTTCGTTCACAGCGTGGAGGGCCAGTCACAGTTCCCTTTTAAATTAATAGATTTATAGGTAATCTCAAGTACTGAACAAAAGCGAGATGTCCAGTTTGTCGTATGAGATGTCCAGTCGTGGCATGACTAGGGCCTAGGGGTGTTCATTAGACGAGAAACCGAATTAAAATAGTTAAGATCAAAATTTTATCCGATTTTCAAATAAATAATCAGATTAATCGGATTAAACTTATCAACTGAATAGTAACAGAATTAAAATATTCAAAGTAAAAAAATTCTAAAAAATATAAAATATGATCTCCAAGCACATCTTAATACAGATTGAATGTTGAACGGTTTGGATCGACTGTTTGGACTTTGAAAATGTAAAAATCAAAGCGTTTGTTCCACGACCTAGGAACAAATGTTTTGATATTAGCCAACCTCTATATATATATAGAGAGAGAGAGAGAGAGTTGGGCTACGGTACTTCGTAAAATAAAGCGAGTGTTTTATTTCACGTCTATATCTTCAATTTCAAAGTTTAAAACGTCGATCCGAACCGTTCAAGTTAATCTCCATATTAAATTGTGCTTGGAGACCAAATTTTACAATTTTTAGAAACTTTTTACTATTTTTCTTGGAACTTTTTGAAATCACTGTTTTTCAGAAAATGGTGGACCATAAAAAATCAGTGATTTTAAATGTATATAATTATTAAATGTATATGTATTGAGTTTGACTTTATATATGTATATGTATTAAGTTTTGACTTTTTAAAAGTACAAACAGTCGATTCGAACTTCTCAACATAATCTTCGTATTAATATGTGCTTAGAGACCAAATTTTACATTTTCTTGAAATTATTTACTATTTTTTTAGAATTTTTGAAGATCAGTGTTTTTCTGAATTTTTTTATTTTTTTAATTTAAAACTATGATTTTCAAAAATTCTAAAAAAAATAATAAAAAGTTTCTAAAAAATGTAAAATTTGGTCTCCAAGCACATATCAATATGAAGATTATATTGAGAAGTTCGGATCGACTGTTTGTACTTTGAAAATAGATTTATGAGAGGGAAGTAAAATACCCTCTTTACTTTCGTAAACTGTGGAACAAACGCTTTGAATTTTACATTTTCAAAGTCCAAAATGAAAGCAAATTGCTATGCAAGCAAAAATAATTATGGAATTCTCCCTTTCATAATGAAAACAATTTTAATGCGGGACAGAATAGTACTTTCATCTATTCATTTGAAAGTAGAGTTGAGCAAAATTGCTCAAACTCGTAACTCGTTCATTTACAATTCGAGTCAGTTCCAACTCGAGTTGGCTGACTCGTTTAATGAATGAGCTGAGTTTGAGCTTACTCCAACTCGCTCATTTATAACTCGAGTTACATAGTATTGGTCACAATAAATTTCAGAAATTGTTTTTGTTAAGCTGCTGTATGAAAAATTATTGGTGCTTATGTACTAAGTTGTTGTATGAAAAATTGCTGGTGTTTATGTATTATTGTTGTATGAAAAATTATGGAATACTGATAAATTCGTTTACTAGTAGTATATAATTAACTGATTAAACAAGTTATAAAAGAGTTGTGAGCCAACCCGAGTTAATAACGAGCTGAGTTCGGACTGACTTTATTTAATAAGCTGAGTTCAAGTTGGGAGTAACTCCCCAGAGTCATATTTGAAACATTCGAAGGTCTTCTCTAATCTCTAGTTCGTTGTTTATTAATTATTTGGTTCAAAGTTGTGTGCGCCAGGCTTCTGTAAAGCCGGGATTTGTACGAAGAAACTGATAAAAGTATAAAACAATCAAAACGGAAATGGCGGGGTCAAATCTTTCTTTGTGGCCGTTCGTCCTAGGGTTTCTTGAAGAGCAGTGCTAATTAACGCCTGGGATATTCCCACGTCGACTGGGACCCACTAGAGATTTTAATTTGCTTCCACAGGTGTTTGAACTTTGAACAACGCATGGGGTCGCCAGCTGTGTAACTGCAATAATTCGGGAAATAAATACCTGGGTCCTCTATAGTGTTAACGAAACTGGAGACTCCTGTCTTTCAACCATCATTGCTTATCTGCACCGATGGAGATATTTATTTTCCTTAACAAGATATTTATATTTGATGACATCTAAGGTGCTAGTTAGCTGATCCAACCACTCAAATTTGCTCAGAACTTGTCGAGTTGTTTCTTTATTTTTCCGCATCTAAATTGGAGCGATGCGAAGCCTACACATGAATAACGGGTCAACATTTTAGGATAATAAAAAAAGAATAAGAGATAGTCAAAGGAACTAAGCATGGTTGTGGTGGACCCACTAGGCGCGTGGCAGGTGGGTACATTGTATTAGATTAGGCGGGAGTTTTTTTTTAATTTTCAACTTTCGAAAATTCTTAAGCAGCATCTTAAATTCTTCATCCACCAAATTGTGGTTCTTCAATCTTCATCCAGCAGTTTTTGTCGTCATGCGAAGGAATAGATCCAATAATCTGTCTTAAAAAATGGTACTAAGTTGAGTTGTTAGTATACAGTGTTCACCGAGATTTTTATTAATATCCAAAGTTTAATAGAAATTAATATTTATGTCTAGAATTCGGGATTTTCGTCAAAAATACTCAACTCGCCACAAAATAGCCGGCTTACTCGTTTTGTGGCCGTCCCCACCTAAGCTGGCCATTTTGTGGCCGGCTTACTCGTTTTTTTTTTTTTAGAGACACTATGAAAGAGCAAAATAATAAAATCTAACACTGAAAATTTGAATTTTTTGTTTAAATTATTTGTTAGATTACTTCTTTTGATTTATAATTAGCATAATTATACTAAAATACACTAGATTACTTGAAATTATGTTGAATTACACTATATTACAATAAATTATGTTGAATTACACTAAATTACGTTAAATTACACTAAATTACAATAACTTCGCTAATTATGCTGAAATATGGTAAATTACGCTAAAATAGACTGATTTTGTGTCATCTTTTTCATGAATCATAAAAAATAGTAAAAATTGGTATTCTACAAGTTCATTATGTAACTAATTTACTGAGCTACTTAGATTGAATAATATAAATGAAAATCTTAATCGGAAACTTCAACTCAAGTTTTGAGGCTCTTCCCTTAGTTTTTTGGCGATTCTGAATTTTAAAAAATGACATAGTGGTTACGGACGCATGCGTATTTTCACAAGCTTTCCGAAAAGTGGTCATTTGCTGAAATCGGACACTCGAGCGCCGTTTTATGACCGTTTGAAATTTCGTCGTCGTTTTTCGCCTTTTCAGTGAAGATATCGTCCCTATTCATTTGTAATTTAGCGTATTATAGCGTAATGTAATGTAATTTAGTGTAATTTAACTTAATACAGTGTAATTCAACATAATTTCAAGTAATTTAGCGTATTTTAGTATAAATGTGCTAATTATATATTAAAAGAAGTAATCTAACAAATAATTTAAACAAAAAAATTCAAATTTTCAGTGTCATTATCTTGCTCTTCATAATGTCTCTAAAAAAAATATAAAAAAAACGAGCTTGGGTATTTTTGGCGAAAACTCAGAATTCTGGGCATAAATATTAATTTCTATTAAACTTTGGATATTAATAAAATTTGTCGGCAGTGTTCATGTACGGCAGTAATTGCGGTGAAGTTATCAATTTCTCATAAATGTAAAATAATTATTGAAGGAATAGATCCAATAATCGTCAAGCTGTCTTCGTTATTTAAGCACTCTTCCTTTTTAAGTTTCGTGCAAGATTTTAATCGAACGCATCGAATTTATGTAAAGTTTTCTCAAACAGAATCTACAGCCTGATTATTATAACTATTTGTGAAGTGAGTACTGAATAACTTGTATAATTCATGGGTATTGGGTGGAAGGAAAATTAATCGGTCTGGTGCTTTGCAAGTGACAAAAACCACATTTGATCCGACATCCAACTTAGAGAGCACAGATGGTCAAGTACTAACGGGTGTCAACTTGTATGATACGGGTCAGATGGCGGCATTTTCATACCCGTACCCATTATGATAATGAAAAAAAATCTTTACCCTTACTTGTTTTTTCG
Organism: Carex littledalei; assembly: GCA_011114355.1. NCBI lineage: Eukaryota > Viridiplantae > Streptophyta > Magnoliopsida > Poales > Cyperaceae > Carex > Carex littledalei. Next base: position 7,854,212 of record CM022088.1, read on the forward strand.
AATACGGTACGGATCGGAAAAACGGATAAAAAAGTGCTATTGACATCTCGATTTATGCTTTCTATAAAAAAAAAATAATAATACTGAATACAACTCATTTGTATTATGAAAATTTAGTAAAATACAAAACTTTATTGTATCATGTATTATCTTTATACAAATATATATCTATATATATATAATTTTATTTTTAAAAATTATCTTGTTAGATAATGGCTAAGATAACAAAAAAAAATCATTACCCGCACCTGATAAGCTAACGAAAAAAAATTCTTACCCTTACCATCTTTTCGGATACGATACGGGTCGAGTAAACGGGTAAAAGGGTGTCATTGACACCCCTATCAAGTAGTGGAAATTTTTATTCATATTCTAAAAAAAAAAACTCTATGACTGTGTCACACATCCGATCCGGAAGTGCGACAACTTACATCGTCTATTTACCATTCAATATACGTAACATAAGACATGAATCTTTTTATGCATTGCCAATAGCATCCATTATTTTTCCCACATCCCAATTTATTTACAAGAATTACCTGACATTTTACAGTGGATGATGTTAGAGATATACTCTCTGCACCCTGTCAGATATAATAAACCCAAATCCCATACCTTTGGGTGGCCATGCTGTCAATTATAACCTCAAAAACGTTTCTCTGTCTTCGTCTAACAAACCTGTGAATCCTACAAGGGAAATTATTTCTCAGTGATGATTGCCACTTAGATTATTGGATTCGAGGAAATCCAAATTCAGAATGAAATCTCCGCATGAGAAACTAATAGTTCATTATATAATGACGAATGTGAATGCTCAATAACAACATTCAATTGAACGACAAAAGTCACATAAATAAATCAAAACTCTAAGAATTATTCTGGTTTGGATCTAAATCTTTTAAACCATAAAGTTTGGTAACATTTGGTTTCCTAACTTTACAATTTCTAGTCTGGTAACACTGACAGATACCATCCGACTTGCCGTACGACGTCATTCAACAACCCACGTCTGCCTTTTCACAAACATGTATCTGTTGTGTCTGGCTTATACTATTTTAACTATCGTGACAACTTGTTAACGGAAACAATACGAAACCAATATTACAATACTGTCATTATCGGAAAGAAAATCAATGATAAGACAGTTACCGCAGTTTATTAGTCTTACAATCACAGTTCACATTCATTCAATATCGCCTACCCAACCGGTACTGGGTTCAGTTAGGGTCATTCACCATATGCGCATAAGAGTCCTGGAGTAAAGTCTAGTAGTTAGCTAGACTTTACGATATATTAATCATTTTTCTCCACTATATTGAGGTTCAAGGATTACAGTATTCAATATTCAATCAATTCAGTCACTGTGGTCTCAATCAATTATTTGCAATAAGAGTCAACCAATCGATAAACAATATCAACATAACAGTCAACAAACTTACCTGTAATTCAGTTTCAATTATATTGGGCTATGCATATGATGCAACAGTTCAATCAATGCAGTCAATCAAATATTCAAAATGCACAGTGAGTTACGATTTAATTCCTAGTAATGAACCTCAGACTATCCAATAACCCCGCACCTGATATCGTAGTGCAATAGGTGAGGTCACCATCAGTCTGTTTGTCCTGAACATTCTGTCTCATTTGTCTTTTTCGCATATTCGTAATTATGCCTATATAAGAATAATATAAATATATTCTGATCAATACTTATAACAATTAAGTATAACAATACAATTTGCGTGTTCCAATATTTAAATTCAATTATGTCTTAATTCTATAAGCTATGTTCAATATTTCTGATAAAACATTCATTAGTGTTTATTTATATTTTAGGGTCATACCGTGCTCTATAATATTAAGTCATATATATAATAGATCACATTTATAATCATCCTCAATTCTTATTTAATTAATAACAGTACCCATTTAGTTAATGACATCATTTATCAAGTATTCTATCATTTTCTTAATCCCTTAACTTATATTTATTTTAATACAATATTCCAAAATCAAGTCCAACAAATCCACTTGAATTCATTTTCAGTCCAATAGTCCACATTTGTCCAATAAGTCACGGTCCAAATCATTTAAGTTCAAACAATCTAAATCCAAATCCTACTGCCCATATCCAGTCCAAATCCCATTCATTTTCATTGTCTATTTAATCTTCTCAAATATTCAAGAGCCCAATATATTCACAAGTCCCTCTATTCCTTAATTTATTATTCAAGCCCAAAGGCCCATGATCTAAATCAATTTCCATTCATCAATTTTCGGCCGGATTTTCAAAAGTTGTTCATTTTACAGTTTAAACCCTCTGACAAGGGAATATTACAAAACCAATAATATTTAGCATATTTACCCTTATTTATTTATGTTCTTACGAATCAGTCCATAAAAACCAAAACAGAGAGTAGACCCACTGGTACTGTTCGGTACCATGGTCAGAACGACATCCATGTTCTCACAAGAATAACAAAGCACTGATACAGTGCTATTCGGGGATCAGTACCAAACTCGGTTCAAACATGATAAAGAACAGAAAAGGAAAAACGAAAGTTCATCAATTCTAACTTTCAAACAAACGATTTTGACACAATTCACAATAAAATATAGCTTGCTTGCTCAATTCTCAACGTTACCATGCCATAGATCGGTAAGAGAGAAACTAGAACCGAAAAAGGAAAATACCCATTAATTGTGCTAGATACACTGAGGTATTGACGGAGCAAGAATCCAACAACCAAATCCATGATTTTTTTTTTTCAAGCAAAGAGCTCTCTCTCTCTCTCTGTTACCTTCCGAAGAGAGAAGAAAAACACAAACAAAAAGGAAAATGAGTAGGCGCTGGGGTTTGGGGAAAGAAGAGAGATAGGAGATAAGAATGGGTGTGGGTCCCGAGAACGGAGTAGGTCCGATGCCCATCGGACCTACTTTTAGGTTCAACGAGCATTATGGCCGTCCGATCTAATTTAAGATTTGTGCGCACGAAAATTGAAACAAACAAGCACGAAAAGTTTAAAGATTCCGCACGAATCTTAAAGCAAATCGACGGTGATTAAACCCATCGGACCTACTCTCAAGTGCTGGGTCCCACGTGTCCCATTAAAAATTTGTTCTTTTATAATTTAGCCCTTCATTTTTCAAATTTTGTAATTTAGTCTCCAAATCATTTACAAGAAGCTTATAAATGTTATCATGTATTAAATTTATATGAGCAAAACTAGCGTGTGCTAGGCTCACCAAGAGGGATTGGTGAGCGCACCTCCAAAAAGCGCATTTTCAAAGTTCAAATAGTCGATTCGAACTTTCTAACGTGTTCTTCATATTAAAATGTGCTTGGAGACCAAATTTTACATTTTTTGCAAATTTTTTACTATTTTTGCAGAATTTTTGAAAAAACTAAACAAACTAAACAATAATTTGAAATTTGAAAAACAAATGATTTTCAAAAATTCTGAAAAAATAGTAAAAAATTTCCAAAAAATGTAAAATTTGGTCTCCAAGCACATTTTAATATGAAGAACACGTTGGAAGGTTCGAATCGACTATTTGAACTTTGAAAATGCGCTTTTGGGAGGTGCGCTCACCAATCCCTCTTGGTGAGCCTAGCACACCCTAGTCTTGCTCAATTTATATTATTCATTATATATTTACTAATTAATATATAACTATTCCAATTGATAAATACTTGCACATTACAGTTCCTTAAATTTTCTACTGTTGGTTTCGTGAAACTTTGAATTTTCAATACTCTCGAACTATTATTTCGATTAAATATTATTTCAAATGATTTGTTTGTCGTAATTAAGATAAAATTAACTTACTTATCTTGTTCATCTATTCACAAATATACTACTTAGTCGGTAAATTTACATATTTTATTGAAAAACACATTCAAACATTTCATATATTACTTTCAGTCAGTAATTTCACATACGTATTTTACATAGTGTTACAGACTGGGGGTGTCAATGGCATCCTTTTATCTGTTTATCCGACCCATATCATATCCGATAAGACATGTACGGGTAAGATTTTTTTTTCATAAACTTATCAGGTAGGGATATAGATAAAGATTTTTTTTCGTTATCTAAACGGGTAAGGGTACGGATAAAGCCTATTATATATATTAATAAGCATTGAAAATAGTACTTTAATTGGTTTACTTGCGCTTAGCATGATCAATTTTTTTTTCCAATAAAGTACTATACATGTGTGAAATGAATGCATATGTTTTATTGTTTTATTTAATAAATAAAAAAATATTATATTAGTATTACCCGTTATTTACCCGCTACTATTTCGTTATCCGACAACCATAATGGGTAAGGGTAGGGTAGGGGTAAGATAATTTGTAGCGGGTAAGGGTAGGGTAGGGTACAGGTAAGGACAATTTGTAATGGGTACGAGTATGAAAATGCTTCCACCCAACCCTTACCGTATCACCCATTGACACCCCTATCTATGACCTTTGATTTTCAAATTTTCGAATTTTGACCTTACCGCTCGCAACTCCAGCGATACAGTTTCCCTCCTACTACTGGCAATGCCAGCAATACCGGATTTTTTCTTTTAAGTATTTCTTTTGCATCAACACTTCATCGATATTTCTGTTACGAAATATCGATGAACTTGTGTTGGGATTAACCAAGGTATAAAACACCGATGCATTATCGTTTTCAAACTTTAAACGACCATAATTTTTGATAAGAAACTTAAATTTGAACGTTTGACCACAACTCAAAAAGGCTGCGAAGAGATGAAAAACCCTGTGACCTAGGCACCTACGAAGCCGATGCAGTCAAAATTGCAAAAAAAATGATGTTTAGGGCCTCAAAACTTCAGTTGAAGTTTCTGATTCTACTGTCCGTTAATTATTCATCAAGAGATTTTATTTTACAATAATCTACATTCTATTTGAGCTTGAGTGTCAACATTACAAAAAATTACAAAGTCAACAAAAAAATTAACCATGCATGCTCGAATCATATTTTCTATTTTGTTTGAAAAATAAAAAAATAAGGAATATCATTTACTTTTTTACTTGAATTAATTAAGTGTTTCTGTTTTGTTCTATCATTTATTCAGGATTATATATTGTGGTGTTGATATTCACATAACAAAACTTGTAATTAATAGTGTGTTCATTAAAAAATAATAATTAATGGACAATTTTACTCCTCAATTAATCCTCTATTTATATGTTATTTGTTAAATAAGTTAAAAAAAAAGTACCGTTAGCATTGCTAGCGATATCGCATCAAGTCTATTGCTGGCAATGTCAGCGGTAGAAACATGCTTTGAATTTAAAAAAAATGAGGGCATAGTATTTTTTGAATTAGAGAGTTGGAGGTCAAGCCATCTAATACCTTTTTTAAACCTTTGTTACTACAACAAAAAATTTCCTCCATCCGGGTTTCGAACTCATGACCTCTCACATGAGAGACATGTACCTTTGCTACTAGACTAAAGACTGATTCTTAAAAGTTTCGGCCAGAAGTGGGATGCTGTTAAAAATCTTGCAATGAAATCTTTAGTTTAATTTGCTTCAACAAAATTAAGGCATCCGAGGATCAAGTGATTTAGTTTAGACAAACTCATTTAAGGCTTGTTTGACAGAATAATTGAGACCTAAACTTTTTATTTTATAGTTCAGGGGAAAACCAAACATGGTATAAAGTATAGAAGAAGAGAATATATCTATAACTAATAGAATTAAACAGCACAAAATAACATACAAATAATAACATAATTCAACCATTTATAACATACAAATAATAGTTTAGTAGTACGATCAGGGGCGGACCCATAAAGGCCTACCCCTGGATTTAAAAAAAAAATTAGGCCCAGTATAAATTTATCCAAGTGCCTACTCCTGATTCGTTATTGTGCCTACTCCTGGGTCCAGAAAAATTTAAATAGCAAGACCTATACTCTATTGAAATATTTTTTGGTCCAGAAATTTTTTTTATTAGTATTGTGCCTACCCCTAATCAAATTCCTGGGTCCGCCCCTAAGTACGATAATAACATAATTCAACCATTTGCAATGAAATCTTTTGTTATTTTATAGTTCAGGGGAAAACGCAGCAGTATCTAATAACATACAAATAATAACATAATTCAATCATTTATAACATACAAATAATAGTTCAGTAGTACGATAATAACATAATTCAACCATTTGCAATGAAATCTTTTGTTATTTTATAGTTCAGGGGAAAACGCAGCAGTATCTAATAACATACAAATAATAACATAATTCAACCATTTATACCCATGCAGCAAACAGCATCCGTGGCCTCAGAAAAATTGGAATCGTTATCATTAATTAATCAACCTGTTTAGGCAATTTATTTCTTTTACTGAACGATCACAAGCCTCAAACCATACAGTTCCAAATCAACAAATAAATATAAAAAAATGAAGCTCTAGCAAAAATGGGATTTATATCTCGAGAAAAATTGAAAGTGCTGTTATTATTTATGAAAAAAATTATTTATAAAAATTATTAAATTTAGTGGTATGGAAATAGAAAAAGTTTCTCTTCTCCAACAAATTTAGAAAGACCGGATTTATTGAGTCCGATCCAATATTATGGATATGACTCAATTAATTCCTATTCAATTCTAACACGATCAAATGTGACAGTAAAATTGTTTTTCTACATATTTTTTTACCAGACTCAATGTGGCTGCCATATTTGATCATGTTAGAATTGGATAGGAATCATTGAATCCTATTCATAATATTGGATCAATTTCAATTAATCTGATTTTACTATATTTGTTGGAGATGAGATACTTTTTTATTTCCGCAGAGTGCAGATACCAATCCCAATTTATCCTAATATTAGATGCTCTTAGCTCCATTACTCCCTTTGGCCTTTAATTGGTTGTTGATTTCAGATCGATTTGTTTTGAGTTCATCTGTTCATGTGAGAGTCCCTATTTATACTTTTTCGGATAGAGATACGGATAGTCTCAGATACGGATACGGATTAGATATTAAATGGATACGGATCGGATTTTAGACAGATACAGATACGGATATCACTATAATTCGGATAATTACAAATAAATACTAATGTACATTCTAGCAAAAAATAACATCTAAATATAACTTTTTTCATTCATAAATTAGATCTAATATTTTTTCATAAGTTCGTTGGTTACAAAATATATATTATGTTAACAAAATAATAAGAGATGATTATTCAAGCGAAGAGATTAAGAAAGTATTTTGAGAGAATTGGAATAGGAGATGATTCATTTGCGTATGTGGCTTGAACATGAGCAAATGAAAAACATTGTCGAAGCTTGTAGAAGAAGCAAAAGTAAAATATGATATTTATCAAAGAGTCACAGTAAAAGATAGAAAGGCTATAAGAGCATCTCCATCGCCTTGCAAATGGAATTGCAAAGTCCTACGTGGCGCTTCCGTGACACTTGCTTTTTCACTTTCACCGATGCGCAACTCCTTTAATTTTTGAAAGCTTTCATTATTTCAAATGAACACGCTGGAAAAAAAAGAACATTTTCTATTCGCTACAAAATTATCCTCTCTCTCTTCCCTTCGCTGCCAAAACCCACTTCTAAAAAAACCATTTTATCTCATTCTCTTCCATTTTCTGAGAAACTCTCCATTTTATCTCATCCCTCTCTCTCCTCTTTCCTTCTCCTTGAAACTCTCCATTTTATCTCATTCCCCTCACTTCCATCGATCTTGACTTAAAATTGCAATTAATAGCTTCATCGGTGAGAACTCAAATAAAATTGCAAATAATGAAAGCTTGCAAATTTTGAATGTTGTTGTTGCACTAAACAACTCACGGGTTGAGAAATTTTCATGTGTCTCAAAAGTTTTTATTTGAAAAATTGGAGATGCTTTATCTGAGACCAATTGGTTTCGACCTTGGACACTTGATTTCTGTGTTTTTGTTGTTCACTAAAGAATGTATGGAGAGAGACAGGACAGGAGAGAGAGAGAGAGGGGGCTTATGCTGGTCATCGTGGAGAGGAGAGAGAGAGAGTTGTTTTCTGAAGTGGTGAGGCAGAGAAAGGAGAGAAGAAAAAGGAACGGAAGAAGAAAAGGGAACAAAAACGCATGGAGAAGAAATGAAGAGGTCAACCAAAAAAAAGAAATTGCTGATGTGGCAGTCAAAATTAAATTAAATTCAATTTTATGGATGTAGAGTCTGTGAAATTAAAATGAATTGCAATTGCAACTGTGCTGTTTGAAATTGTAAAGCCTTTCACCGTTGGAGATGCTCTAAGGAAACAAATATTAAAATATATTATTTATAGATCCAAAAGTCAAAAGTGTAAAGTTGTCTTAGAGTCGGGATCAGAACAGAGAGACTCAATATCCGAAAGTTTATTATAACAGGCCACTAGGCCCAGTTGACCATTTAAAAAAATTCGGATATCCGAAATAAAGAAAATGTCGGATACGGATAATTATCCGTATCCGATTTCATATTTGAAACCGTATCCGTATCCGTTAGAAAATTATCCGAATCCGTATCCGAATATCCGAATTCACTATTTTCCGGATTCGGATCCGGATAATATCCGATCCGTTTACACCCCTAGTCCTGCTAGGTTTGTGGGAACCATTTCGGTGCTTCTCTTTTCCTATGGATTAATTATTACAGTTGTCAAACAAGACGGTAATTAATATGTACTGAGTATTTCGTTGGTATAAAAAGAAGTTTCTGATGTTATATGTTCTCACAGGTAGAAGCAGTTTTTCTAGGCGCACATTTGTGATATTTTACGGCAATCGACCTCATTGATGACCGAAATCGGTACTATGAATTTTAAATATTTATAAACTCTAATTTCTATTTATGTTCATATCACAAGCGCATGATTCTACCGTGTATTGGGGTATCGATCCACAGGGATAGTGTATTAGATAATTAACAACTTTCACTAGTTCAGGTTATGGAATTGGTTGAAAACAGTTAGAAATAGTTTGTAAGTAGTTTTAAAATAGTTTTGAAAATAGTTTAAAAATAGTTTGTTGGGTTCAATACCCTAAAATTATAGGCGGTGGCGCTAATTGTGTTAAGGTTCGAATTAAACATTAAATAAAGATTCTCTAGGATTCAGGTTTTCTCCTTTTAAATTATGCAAAATATATATTTCTGACGTCTTTCTACCCCGGATGCGGTCTGTCACCCCGTATGCGGTATAGATTGTCCCACAGCTATCCCGCATGCGGCACTGTCACTACCCCGCAGGGCATGCTGGGTTTCTGTGTACGTGATTTGAAAGGTTTTCCGATCTCGCGATCGGCTTTTGGGCTAACAGTTCAGAGTATTATAAGTATGCAATTATCTTTCTCACACAAACACAATTGTTTATATCATATTCTACCGCTCAATTAATTATCACAAAGACCGTATCTAAACTAGGTATCTACAAATAAAACCTAAATTACCAATCTACGCTATCCTGCCAAAAGAGCCCCCCTGTGTTCTAACCCTAGTTGATATCTCGTTATTTTGTCTACATTCCGACCAAACTTTGCATTAAAACCTGTGCCTAAAACCCCAAAATCGTGTTTATTTCATTGAATATCTATAGGATGTGGTACTGCTGCGTTTTTGTTCTTATTTTGCAGGAAACGGGCGAAACGAAGGAAGAATATGAAATCTGAAGGACTATACACGGACCGTGCACCATATGCATGCGGACCGTATACCCTCTGCCCGACCACAAACCGAAGATACACGACCGTGCACTCTCCCCCTCACCAGGACACAGGCACACGGTCCGTGCACCCATGCATGCGGACCGTGCATGGCATTTCTGGAAACATAAACCAAAATTGGAAATTGAGGCCAGCTGGGGAGGTCGTGAATGGAAGGATTTAAAGGTGAGATTCTAACGAAGAGAGGCATCATTCTGCACCAGAGAGAAAACCCTAAGGTTGAGAAGCGACGGCTAAGCTTGGAGAAGAGGAAGAGAGGAGGAAAACGAGAATTTTGCGACGTATCTTCTTGTTTCTTCGAGTTTTGTCATGAACCTCTTGATTATTATTTGTTTTATTTACTGTTTTGCTATGTTAGGCTAAACTTTTAGTTTCTAGGGTTATGATGTAGTCGAACGCTTTGTTTTACTTGCTAGTTATTGGAATTTGTATTGAATTTTGTGCTTGCTTGTTGTGTAGTATTTTATTGCTTAGACGAACTTGTTTGAATTGATTGGTTTATCGTTAGATGCATGGCCACATCTAGATGGTATTTTAAGACCTTGATATTCACTCGACCAAACTAAGTATTTGAGATAGGTTTATGAGCCGAGAGGTGAAACCAAGTAGTAGCCGAAAGGTGAAGTTTTCCTGGTATCGAGAGATCGAGGTTATCTTTAGTAAACCGACAAATAACTTATGATAATTAAGCCAATAAACGAGAGTTGAGGTTTAAGAACCCTAAGAAGGCATAAATTGAGTTTCGTACCAAGGAATTAAGCCAACAAACGAGAGTTGAGGATTATTAACTTAGGTACGGCCAAATTAACCTTGCACAAGAGATCAATACAGAAACCAGTAGCTACTGTATCAACTCGAGGGCCACACGGACCGTGTATGAAAGTACACGGCCCGTGCATGAAAGTGCACGGACCGGGCACCAAGAGGCTAAGCTGAGATGAAGTCAGAAACCCTAGGAACCCCTTTTTATTCATACAAAACCAAACCAAAAATTACTTTATTGTTTTAAATACTATCATTGAACTGTAGGATATTAAATACCCAAAACCAACTTTGCAGAACTTCTAGAATTCTCGTAGATTAAGTAGAGTCCAAAAATTAACAAACCGTCATGTGGATCGATACCTGAATATACTGCTCGATAGGATTGTACACTTGCAATCTGAATCGAAAGGTGTAACCAAGGTTTAAAAGGTATAGCTTGCTATACTGAAACTTTGTGCATACGCTTCTGTGTGAACACTAGTCTTTGAACCGCTGCCAAGCCTCGTTAGCCGAAGTGTTCGAAGTACTTACGTGGGTATCTCACTCACACTGGGGTTCACAGACTTTACACCTATTGGTATGTGAAGAACATTGGCATATAGTAGACGGAACTATTGTTGAGTATTTTAGATATAGGAATTTGGTACTCTATTTGCCTTTAAAATTTATAAACCTTCATACTCAAAGAATAGGTTAGTTGCAAGCGCACAACCTATCGATTGTCGTATTTAGGTGTCGATCCGCAAGGAGATAGGGAAATACCAATTTTCAATTAAAGAAAACTACTATTAAAACTAAACAATAAAAGTAAAGTGGGGGGGGGGGGGGTTGTGTAAAATCGTTTTTTGAAGGAAAATTAAAGTAATTAAAAGTTCGTAACAAAAAGCAATAAAATTGGGTGACAATCAAGTTTGAGAAGTCTAGGGGTATTCGGTCCACAATCCCTTGTTAATTCTATCTACTCGGTTTGTTTAAATTCATGTTTAATTATGATGAGGTTTCTAACCTAAGTTAGCCTTTGGAACAAATATTAATACGAATACTTTGGGTGGACGGATTAATGTGCCTCGAATTCTAGGGCTGTCACTAACCTAGAGGGATATTTAATCACGTGCTTCAAATGTATATATCGATATTTGTTCTAAGGTGTCCTAATCAAGTTTTGACTTCACCGCTAAGTCCTTCACCAAACCTTAACCTTAATTTCTGTTTTTCCAGATTTGAATACAAAAGTACGGTCGCTTATAATTCAAATCCTAAGGTATTTGCAATCACAATTTATACTATCCTATATGATCCTAATCTACTTTTAATCAAGAAGACTTAAGCGGGACGCTACAAGTCAAGCACAACAAGTTGCACTATCCTATATGATCCTAATCTACTTTGGGTCTAAAAGATCAAAGCGGGACGACTACAATTCAAGTATAAATCATGGAACATCACAAATGATAAATCACAGAAATTAACATCAAATCAAACAATCATAATAAAAACTAAAATCCGAGTAAGATAAAATTAAACAAGTTCATGCTACATGACCTAAACCCCTAGAGAGAAACTAGCCTCTCATGGAGAAGCAAGTATTCATCATAAATTCAAGTACAAAGTAAGTAAAGACAAGAGAGACTAACTAGAGAAATAGAATACACCATTCTCTAATTAAGAACCTTAGTCTTCCTTGCGATTGCTGTGAGAATTCGCCTTCTTCCTTCTTGATTCGCTCCTGTGGTTGATGCTCTATCTCGTGAATTTCTCTCTTAGAATGGTGATGATTATGGAAAAGAAATTACTTTCCTTTTATAATAGATCTGGAGCATATGGACGTGGGGAATCACTCTAAATCTGTCACAACGTGTCCCCACGTTTCCACCTTCTATTTTCCACCTTTTGGGACGTGGTCTGATGCGCCGAAAATAGGAAATCCTCAAAATGGCAGTTTTTAGGCTGAATGCGGCCCAAGTGCGTCCACACTGCGGCCGCACGGGTTTTGGTTTCAGTTCTGGATTTGACTCCAAGTGCTGAGTGCGTCCGCACTGCCTCCCAGTGCGCCCGCATTACTCTCGGACTTTTCTGTTCTTCTTTGGCTCAGGAGTGGAAATTTCTCTAAGTAGAAAATGCGGGTCCCCTGCGGTCGCACTCTGGTCGCATTTTCCTTCTGAGTTGCTGGATTTCTTCACCAAAATTCGGCTAAGTAGGAAATGCGTCCGCATTTCCCTCGGACTTTTCCTCTGGAGCATGCTGGACCTTGGATTTTCTTCTAAGTGCTTAGTGCGGCCGCACTAAAGTTCAGTGCGTCCGCACTTTGGTCCTTTTTCTTGTTTTCCTGCGAATTTCACATAGACAAATGCAGTAACTTGATTCTAGGGGTATTTAATCCTAAATTATACTAAAATACATGATATTTGGTGCTATTATGCGATGAAAACCTGATCGAACATATATATAAATTAAACCTATCAAATTCCCCCAAGCTTGAACTTTGCTTGTCCCCAAGCAAAACCTAACTTGAGCTATCAATTCGATCCCATTAGTACACCTTATATCAAGTATATTTAAATGAAAAATTTGTATGATCTTGTCAAAAATTAAAAACCCTCATGCAAATTTCCCAATTTTCAAGTTTAACCCCTTGGATAATTGTGACTCAACCCACAATTCGATTACTCTAACTTTTATTTCCTTAAAGGTCTAGAATTCATGAACTTTGTTTACCCGAATTGATTAAAAGAAATGCTATCTTAAACATGGAATTTTCAAATTCCCCCAAGCTTGAATAAAACTTAGGTTAGAAATTTTGCGGACTACGTGTGTTGATATATGCATTTTCTCAGTTTTGTTGTTGCTTTTGATTTTCTCATTTTGAATTTTTCTTTTATGATTTAGCACTATGTTCCCTATCCTCATTTAAGCACCGGTTAGTTACAAGTAGTTAACCGTACCCGACCGTTCTAATTCAAGGGTGCTTTGCATGCTCTTAGTCTAACCCTTCCACTAACACGAATGTCAATTTTATCGGGGGACTAGCGGAGCAAGAGTGCTAAGGACTCATAACCATAAGTACGTCATGAAGCCGTAACATAGGTCATTGGAGTCACCTTTTATTTTCCATATTTTCAATTTCTACCCAATTTCTCAACATATATGCATATATCATGAATACACACATCCCTAAGTATTCCTTCATACTTATGGATATCCCAATTTTTCAAAACTTAAAATTCCCGAATCTTAATAGCTTCTCTAATCAATTTAAATTCCAAATTGTCATAATTTCATCAACCTCTATTTCCACAAAGTTTTTCGCCCAATTATGTGGTCATTTCAAATTGTTCCAAGGGTTTAACCTAAAATTCGCAAAAATTGCATGAACATCCCTAATTTTCGTCAATCACCCAAATTTATCATATCTAAAAAATTTTAAAATTACTGAAATTAAACATGATCCTAAATGCACATGCAAGATACATTTTCTTCCCATCCCCCAAGCTTAAATCAAGCATTGTCCCCAATGCTAAAAATAAACAAAAGTAAATAAGAAGAAATATGGACTTAACTTATTGGCGGAAGTCGGTGGTAGTACGAGGCAAAGCGGCCTCACGGGGCGTCGCCCTCTTCATCCATGTCATCATTCCCTCCCTCTTGATCTTCCTCCTCCGTATCGTCACCTTCATTTTGAGGTGCATTTGCCGCCGCAGCTTGTTGTTGTTGCTCCGCTGCTAGTCCTGCGCGCCTCACATGGGGTGGAGTAGGTGGCTCATCCTCAAAATCGGCATTGAATTGCTGGCAGGCCATTCTAGAATAGTACATGGCATTGTTGGCTGTTGTCTCAATTTCATCGAGACGCCCGTCGAGGTGTAGGCGGAAATCCATCATGTACTGCATTAGTTGTTCGTTGGTTGGTCCTGCTTGAGGAGGGGGTGCGGCTTGAGCTGGTTGTGGTACTTCAGGTGGAATAGGGTCGTCGGCTATAGACCATGTTGCATCATTCAAAGGATCAATCTCGATTTGAAGAGGTAGCCGGTGTCGGATTGTCCCTGGACCAATGTTGATCCAGTATTCATCATACATGGATCTCTCAATCAACGTGGCACGGACTAAGCCTTGCAAATCGACAAGAGTTGGACCGTCCACAATATCATTCTCAAATGGCACATTGAGAGCTCGCGCAATTTTTGTGATAATGCCCCCCACTCGGATCTTACCATGCTGCTGCCTATTGGTTGCCACGGCGTGGAGATACTTGGCTAAATTGTAGCCAATGTGAGGCATGTAATTCATTTCTCCGTTGTTTCTTCGCAACATGCAACACATGTAGAAGAGCTCCTTGATGTTGATTACCGAGGCAGTCTCCCCCCGAGCAAATATGGAATAGCTAAGTACTCGCTGAATGTATCGCAAGGTGGGGTGGAGGATGTTCTTTGTTCTTTGGTGGCCGAGAATGCCATCTTCACAAATTAGGCGCCGGAATTGTGCAACGGACATGTCATGGAAGAAATCGGTGGTTGTGCGCATTGCATTGACATCGGCATTAGGAATGTGAAGGAGAGACATGAGTTCGGCGGAATTCATGGAATGGGCATATCCTCCGAGGTTGAATTCAAGGACACGTCTACCTCGGTCGAACTCAACGGAGGAGAGGAACTCGAGTGTGATTCCCTTGTAAGTCGGGACCTCATCTCTAAGGAAGTCCCAAAGGTCGAGCCGGGATGTGAGCATTTGGACCGAGTTGGTGAGACCGAGTACATCGAGGGCCTCGATATCGATCCAACGAGACGGCTCAACAGTTCGGCGCCTCTCGTTGAAATTCTTCCGGCTTCGTTGCTCATCACTCAAGGGTTTTGCCGGTGGATAGTTAGCTTGGCTACATTCACCTTGATTGCCCTTGCGCTTCTTGTTTGTTGTTCGTTTAAATTTCATCATTGTATCCTGCAAGAAAAGTTCTCAACAAAGAAAATTAAATACCAATTCCCAAACCGCAACTCAAAATAATGAATTTTAACCTAAACAGAGAAAAATGCGGCCCTAGTGCGGACGCACTGCGGTCGCATAAAACAGTTAAAGAAAATTCGGTTAAAATTTGAAATTAATGGCTGAGTGCGGGTCTGGTGTGGACGCACTGGGGTCGCACGGGGGTTCTGACAATGGTAAACCGAGGTTTTTGGTGAAATTTTGGTCAAATTGGCCAAATTTGGTACCGATCTCTAAGTTCTAACAACGAAATAGTGAAATTAAAGAGTAAGAGAGATCAAACCCGGTTGTAGATCGCAAAATCCCGTGGTGTGGTGCTTGAATGGCGAAAAGGTGGCGAGACGGCTTGAAGACGCGAGGAGAGCGGCAATGGCGGCGGCTAAGGCTAGGAGAGAAGAGGGGGAGGCTTGGTGAAGGTGAGTAGAGGAGAGATTTGTTTGTTGGAGAGAGAGAAAAGAGAAAGAGGGAGAGATTCGGCCAATTTTAGAGAAAAACCGAAAAGGCAAAAACGGGGGAGAGAGAGAAAGGTGAAGGGGCGCCTAGGTTTAAAAAGAAAATTTTCCGCGTGCGGACGCACGGAGATGGGGTGCGGACGCACTGGGGCTTTGGAGATAGAAAAATTTGTCAAAATATGTAGTGCGGCCTCTGTGCGACTCTTGTGCGGGCGCATTCCTCTCAGTTAGCCAGATGCGACCCTTGTGCGTGTATCCTGCGGTCGCACTGCTTCAATTTTCTCCCAATTTTTCGGCTAAGTAAAAAATGCGGACGCACCAGATTTTTGTGCGGACGCATTACGCTCGGTCTGGCCAATTTTGATGGTTTAACCTGTCTGAAAAATATTCTAAGTAGGTAGTGCGGACGCACTGAAGTTTAGTGCGGACGCACTCAGGTTATTTTCATGAGCTTTTGACCTGAAAAATTGGCTGAATCATTAAAAATTGTAATTTTTGAAAAAGTAAAAATAAAAATGTAAAGAAAAACAGTAAAAACCTTGGGTTGCCTCCCAAGAAGCGCTCAATTTTACGTCGTGAGCTCGACATGGCTTGTGCTTATTGACGAGTAGGGTTGGCTAGGTAGGAACCGTCCACCTTTTCTATTGGATCTTCATGGTTGAAGTGCTTAAGGCGTTGTCCATTTACCTTAAAAGAACCTGTGTTGTTGCTCCAAATCTCGATTGCTCCATTGTTGAAAACCTTCCGGATTTGGTATGGGCCATTCCATCTTGACTTCAACTTTCCGGGAAAGAGGCGAAGTCGTGAATTGTATAGCAAGACCATATCTCCTTCGTGAAATTCTCGTTTTATGATGTGTTTGTCATGCCACCTCTTTGTCTTTTCCTTGTATAGCTTGGCATTTTCGTATGCATTGAGGCGCAATTCATCCAACTCATGTAAGTTGAGAATTCTTTTCGTACCGGCGGCTTTTAGATCGAAATTTAGCGCTCGTATCGCCCAATATGCCTTGTGCTCGAGTTCAACCGGCAAATGACATGGTTTTCCATAGACCAATTTAAAGGGAGTCATACCTATTGGTGTCTTGTAGGCGGTGCGGTATGCCCAAAGTGATTCATCAAGTTTTAGCGACCAATCTTTTCTCGATGTGTTGACAACCTTTTGTAAGATGCTTTTTATCTCACGATTGGAAACTTCAACTTGCCCGTTTGTTTGAGGGTGGTAAGGTGTGGCTACCTTGTGCTTGACTCCATACTTGTGTAGGAGATTGTCGAATTGGCGGTTGATGAAATGAGAGCCGCCATCGCTAATCACCACTCGAGGTACTCCAAACCTAGGAAAAATAATTCTTTGAAAAAGCTTTCTTACCACGGCGGAGTCGGCGGTTGGGCTCGCCACTGCTTCAACCCATTTAGACACATAATCTACAGCTACCAAGATGTACTTGTTGTTGCATGAACTCGGAAAAGGGCCCATGAAATCAACTCCCCATACATCGAAAATCTCAACTTCTAGGATCCCTTGGAGAGGCATCTCATGTCTCTTTGATATGTTGCCGGTTCGTTGACACTTGTCGCACTTAAGCACATATTCTCGTGTATCTTTGAAAATTGTCGGCCAATAGAACCCAGCTTGAAGAACTTTTGCTGCGGTTTTGTCGGTTGAGGCATGTCCTCCATAGGCGGATGAGTGGCAACATTGGAGAATTTGGTTCACCTCTTCTTGTGGTACACAACGCCTATGTATACCGTCTACCCCCAATTGAAATAACAAAGGTTCATCCCAATAATAGTTTTTAACATCTGAAAAGAATTTCTTCCTTTGTGTGTAAGAGAGTTCCGGGGGTACCAACCCACATGCTAAGTAATTAACATAATCCGCATACCAAGGGGCGTCTAAGCTTTGTACCGCGTATAGTTGCTCATCAATGAATGAATCGTCGATCGGCAAGTCTCCTTCTTTCGGTGTGTTATTGATGCGTGAAAGGTGGTCCGCCACAGAGTTTTCGGTTCCTTTCTTGTCTTTAATCTCTAGGTCGAACTCTTGGAGTAGGAGGATCCACCGAATTAGGCGTGGTTTGGCATCTTTCTTGTTGAGAAGGTATCGGATAGCGGCATGATCGGTATACACCACTACTTTCGATCCCACCAAATATGATCGAAATTTGTTGATGGCGAACACCACTGCTAGGAACTCCTTTTCGGTGGTTGTGTAATTCATTTGTGCTTCGTCTAGAACCTTGCTTGCGTAGTAGATCACGTGAGGTTTGTTTGCGGTCCGTTGTCCCAATACGGCTCCGACAGCGAAATCACTTGCATCACACATTATCTCAAATGGGGCGTCCCAATTTGGCGGTTGAAGAATGGGAGCTGAAATTAGTGCTGTCTTGATCCTGCAAAAAGCTTCAATACAAGGTTCATCAAATTTAAATTCAACATTTTGCATTGTCAAATTTGTAAGAGGTTTGCAAATTTTAGAAAAATCTTTGATGAATCGCCTATAGAATCCCGCATGTCCTAGAAAGCTTCGCACATCTTTGACGCATGTTGGATAGGGCAATTTCTCTATCACCTCCACCTTGGCTTTGTCGACTTCCAACCCCTTGGATGATACCACATGGCCTAGGACAACTCCTTGTTGCACCATGAAATGACATTTCTCCCAATTGAGTACTAAATTGACCTGCTCACAACGTTCTAAAACTTTGATTAAATTAGTCAAGCAATTGTCAAATGAAGTACCAAATACCGAAAAATCATCCATGAAAACTTCCACAGAATTTTCTAACAAGTCAGAAAATATAGCCATCATGGCCCTTTGAAACGTGGCTGGAGCATTACATAAACCGAATGGCATCCTACGATACGCGAACGTACCATAGGGACAAGTAAATGTTGTTTTCTCTTGGTCATCGGGGTGAATTGGAATTTGAAAGAAACCACTATACCCATCTAAATAGCAAAAATGTGAATGGTAAGCGAGCCTTTCGAGCATTTGGTCGACAAATGGTAGAGGGAAATGGTCCTTCCTTGTTGCATTGTTTAGCTTGCGGTAGTCGATGCACATTCGCCACCCGGTTACCACCCTTGTTGATATCATCTTGTCGCCTTCGCCTTTCACCACAGTGGTACCTCCTTTCTTTGGCACAACATGAACCGGACTTACCCATTTTGAATCGGAGATTGGGTAGATGATGCCGGCATCTAGGAGTTTGATGATTTCCTTCTTCACGACTTCTTTGAGATTCGGATTGAGTCGCCTTTGAGATTCGATTGAAGGCTTGTGATCATCCTCCATTAGAATTCTGTGCATGCAAAAGGAGGGGCTAATTCCGGTTAGATCATCGATTGTGTACCCGATAGCCTTCCTATGTAATCTTAGTTCATGAAGGAGCTTCTCGGTTTGATCTTTGTTGAGCTCGGAATTGACTATCACCGGATAAGTCTCATCTGTCCCCAGGTACTCGTAGCGAAGAGTAGGTGGCAATGGCTTGAGCTCGACCTTCGGTGGTGCGGAACTGGTCGAATTGGCTTCGATTTGAGCTATTTGGGCCTTAGTGCGGACGCACTCATATTCAGTGCGGACGCACTGCGCCTGGATAAGTGAAATTTGAGCATCTGCGGCCTCAGTGCGGGTGGGGTGCGGACGCACAGAGGTTAAATCGGCAAAAGTGCGGACGCACTCAGGGCTGGTGCGGGCGCATTGCTCTCGGTCTGGCGAATCTGACTCCTCTTCTGTGAAAGTGCGGACGCACAGTGGGCTGGTGCGGTCGCACTGAGGGTTGTTTTTGCAGTTTTTGCCTATTTCGAGGTCGGTTTCTTCCAGGATTTCGTCCAGTTGTTTTCCTTTCATCATCCTATCTAGATGATCATCAATTATAGAGTCTAAAACATCAACCCTACATATTGAGTCATTATCATTAGAAGGAAATTTAATAGATTTAAACATGTGGAAGTCGACCTTTTCTCCACCAATGTCAAAGGAAATTTTTCCTTCTTTAACATCGATGTTGGCACCTGCAGTTATGAGGAAATCACGCCCTAACAAGATAGGGGTATGAGTGTCCTCTTCCATTTCTACAACCACAAAATCAATAGGCACAAAGTATTCACCTATTTTGACAATTACATCTTCCACAATTCCTTCGGGGAACCTTACCGTTTTATCGGCCAATTGCAAGGACATTCTCGTTGGTTTTAATTCCCCTAAGTCTAATCTTAGATATACCGATTTTGGCATGAGACTAACACTTGCCCCTAAATCACATAAACACCTATCAAATTTGGTATCACCTATCTTACATGGGATTGCAAAGCTTCCCGGGTCCTTAAGTTTTGGAGGTAGCTTGTTTAAGAAGAGGGCGCTACACTCCTCATTTAGGGACACCGTACCCACTTCCTCAAGTGTTCTTTTGTTGGACAAAATCTCTTTTAAAAATTTTGCATAAGTGGGCATTTGGGTAATTGCTTCGGTAAATGGTATGGTGATATTTAACCTTTTGAGGTGATCTACAAATTTGACAAATTGTTGGTCTAATTTTTGCTTTACTAACCTTTGAGGAAAAGGTACAAACCTATGCGGGGGAATGTACTTAGGAGTTTCAGCATTTGTTACCTTTGTGGAGCTAGAATTACCCATTGTTTGATGCTTTTCCGATGTCGGTGCATCCACTCTTGTAGGTGTTGCGGTCGCATCTAGGGGAGTTGCAACGTCGTGTGTTTCCTTGGGAGGTTGTTGCTCCTCTTCATTGGGCATGGTAGGTCCTTCGTACTCCTTGCCGCTCCTCAAGGTCACGGCATTCGCATGCTCTCTCGGGTTGATGTCGGGTTTGCCCGGAAGCGTCCCTTGTTGACGGGAGGATGAAGATGCTTGTTGGGCAATTTGTGTTTCTAGCATCTTTGTTTTGGTCTCTAAAAACTCAAATCTATTGTTCATGTTTCTCAAGGAATCCGAAATATCGGTATTGGTGCTTCTTTGTTGGTTCATGAACTCGTTTTGAGATATGACAAGGCCCTCTATCAATTTTTCTAATTTGTTGTTTTGAGAAGGTCCTTGGTACGAGTTTTGGTTCGACCGATTTTGGTATTGATTGGAATTACCTTGGTATTGGTTTGAGTTTGAGTTTTCATTTTCAGTCCTCCACTTGAAATTTGGATGGTTCCACCTTGTGTTAGGGTTATATGTATTCGAATTGAAATTATCGTTAGGCCTAACCTTATTGTAGATCGGATCGTTTCTCTTATCACCTTGATTGTAAAACATTGCATTGACTTGCTCGACGTCCTCTCCTTCTAAGAGGACTTTGCAATCGGCGGTGATATGAGTCGACTCCCCACAAATGCCGCATGAAGCCTTGTTCGTCACGGATTTGGCATTTTGCATTTGCGCCATTTGATGTTGTAAGGCTTCCATTTGGGCTCTCAAGGCGGTGACTTCATCGGTTTTCAGGATTCCCGGTGTGGTTTGGGTTCGTCCACCTCTTTCGGCCGTCCATTCCCTTTGGTTGATCGCCATGTCCTCAATCATTAGCATGGCTTGCTCAGGATCCATCTTTGACATATTACCTCATGCGGCTGAATTCAAATGAGTCTTGGTGGCTATTGTGCAACCTGCAAAGAAGAATTGAAAAAGCAACCACATGTCAAGGCCATGGTTAGGGCACAAGCGCTGGAGCTCGGCCCATCTATCCCATGCCTCGGTCAAAGACTCTCCCTCGGCTTGTTTGAATGTCGTGATCTTGGTTCGGAAGTGTTGGGTTTTGGATGGAGGGAAGTATTTTCCTAAGAATAACTTCTCCATGTCGTCCCATCTTCTTATGTGATCCCGATTCACGGTCCTTAACCACGATCTTGCATTATCACGGAGGGATAGGTGGAAGCATTTGAGCTTGAGGTTGTCTAGCTCTTCTCCTTCTCTAGCGAAAGTGCCGCAAGATTCTTCAAAGACCGCCAAGTGGGCATGTGGATCTTCGTTTAGGGCTCCCCCAAACTGACTTTGGCCAAGCAAGTGGATGAGAGAGGGCTTGATTTCGCGTGGATCTTGGCCTTGAGGAATGAAACCGAAGCGGTGGCCTTGTTGGCGAATACGGCCATTTCCGTTGTTGTTTGGATTGACACCGAAGAGAGGATTATTATTGAGAATAGGTGGATCATTGTTGCGTGGATGTGGTGGCGGTTGGTTGTTATTTGGAGGAGGAGGAGGCGGAATGTTATCGTGAAGGTCTTGGTTGAGAAGGCCTTCCGGATAGTCTTCCACTTCTACCTCAAAACTGCGAGGCATGCCTAGATTAGGATCTAGACCTGCCATTGGTTGAGAGAGAGAGAGTTCGCCGGCTTTTATCTTCGCGGTTTGACTTCTTGTGACTGGTGCCAGCGCTCAAACCTATGAGAGAAGAGATGTGATGTGAAAGAGAGAGAATAGAAATAGAGAATAGTAAAGTGCAGAAAATTAAATAAGGAAAGTAAAATATTTTTGGATTTTTAATTTTCTGAAAAGTAAATAAGGAAACTAAGAATTAAAAGTATTTTCCTAAAATAAAAACTAGTATCTATCCTATTCTCCCCGGCAACGGCGCCAAAAAGCTTGTTGAGTATTTTAGATATAGGAATTTGGTACTCTATTTGCCTTTAAATTTATAAACCTTCGTACTCAATTAATAGGTTAGTTGCAAGCGCACAACCTATCGATTGTAGTATTTAGGTGTCGATCCGCAAGGAGATAGGGAAATACCAATTTTCAATTAAAGAAAACTACTATTAAAACTAAACAATAAAAGTAAAGTGGGGGGGGTTTTTGTGTAAAATCGTTTTTTGAAGGAAAATTAAAATAATTAAAAGTTCGTAACAAAAAGCAATAAAATTGGGTGAAAATCAAGTTTGAGAAGTCTAGGGGTATTCGGTCCACAATCCCTTGCTAATTCTATCTACTCGGTTTGTTTAAATTCATGTTTGATTATGACGAGGTTTCTAACCTAAGTTAGCCTTTGGAACAAATATTAATACGAATACTTTGGGTGGACGGATTAATGTGCCTCGAATTCTAGGGCTGTCACTAACCTAGAGGGATATTTAATCACGTGCTTCAAATGTATATATCGATATTTGTTCTAAGGTGTCCTAATCAAGTTTTGACTTCACCGCTAAGTCCTTCACCAAACCTTAACCTTAATTTCTGTTTTTCCAGATTTGAATACAAAAGTACGGTCGCTTATAATTCAAATCCTAAGATATTTGCAATCACAATTTATACTATCCTATATGATCCTAATCTACTTTTAATCAAGAAGACTTAAGCGGGACGCTACAATTCAAGCACAACAAGTTGCACTATCCTATATGATCCTAATCTACTTTGGGTCTAAAAGATCAAAGCGGGACGACTACAATTCAAGTATAAATCATGGAACATCACAAATGATAAATCACAGAAATTAACATCAAATCAAACAATCATAATAAAAACTAAAATCCGAGTAAGATAAAACTAAACAAGTTCATGCTACATGACCTAAACCCCTAGAGAGAAACTAGCCTCTCATGGAGAAGCAAGTATTCATCATAAATTCAAGTACAAAGTAAGTAAAGACAAGAGAGACTAACTAGAGAAATATAATACACCCTTCTCTAATTAAAAACCTTAGTCTTCCTTGCGATTGCTGTGAGAATTCGCCTTCTTCCTTCTTGATTCGCTCCTGTGGTTGATGCTCTATCTCGTGAATTTCTCTCTTAGAATGGTGATGATTATGGAAAAGAAATTACTTTCCTTTTATAATAGATCTGGAGCATATGGACGTGGGGAATCACTCTAAATCTGTCACAACGTGTCCCCACGTTTCCACCTTCTATTTTCCACCTTTTGGGACGTGGTCTGATGCGCCGAAAATAGGAAATCCTCAAAATGGCAGTTTTTAGGCTGAATGCGGCCCAAGTGCGTCCACACTGCGACCGCACGGGTTTTGGTTTCAGTTCTGGATTTGACTCCAAGTGCTGAGTGCGTCCGCACTGCCTCCCAGTGCGCCCGCATTACTCTCGGACTTTTCTGTTCTTCTTTGGCTCAGGAGTGGAAATTTCTCTAAGTAGAAAATGCGGGTCCCCTGCGGTCGCACTCTGGTCGCATTTTCCTTCTGAGTTGCTGGATTTCTTCACCAAAATTCGGCTAAGTAGGAAATGCGTCCGCATTCCCCTCGGACTTTTCCTCTGGAGCATGCTGGACCTTGGATTTTCTTCTAAGTGCTTAGTGCGGCCGCACTAAAGTTCAGTGCGTCCGCACTTTGGTCCTTTTTCTTGTTTTCCTGCGAATTTCACATAGACAAATGCAGTAACTTGATTCTAGGGGTATTTAATCCTAAATTATACTAAAATACATGATATTTGGTGCTATTATGCGATGAAAACCTGATCGAACATATATATAAATTAAACCTATCAACTATGTATGCAAGGACTTAATAAAAAAAAATTTAAATAATAAAGCAAACTCAAATCAACATACACAAAACATAAATATATATTAAAACATAATTAAGAATTCGATTACAAACCCTCACCCTAAATTTAGTTCATCATGGCCATGACAAAATAAGAATAACATAAATTACAACCTAATTGAAAATTGAAGAACCCTCCTCCTTAGATGACGCATTATTCTCTTGCTCGGCTTTCGATGACTACCCTTCTCTCTCTAAGTAACTCTCTAACCTAACATAGCATGAGGATGCTAATCAATTCTATGAACTTAACACAATTAAACATGCACATCAAAATTGGAATACAAGAGGGGCTTTTATAGTCTTTCTAAAAGGGGAGGGAGTAGTGGAAGTAGTGGGGAAGGTGGTGACTTGGAGTGCAATCCAAGTTTGCATAGATGGAGCCAAAAATAGCGCGTCAAACTTGGCTGTGAAGCAAACGCGTCCTTCTAGAAGGATTCTGCTGAAATTAGCATCAACGGTGGAGATTTGATCAGAATCTGAATAGTTCACGGATTGAGTCCACGGATCGTGCGACATAGATGTATGCCGCATGCGGCATAGGATGACCCCGTACGACTCCCTGACTTAGTGAATTTTACAGTGATTTAGCCATTTCGCATGTTGTGCACTTCGTGTGAGGTGTTGCATGCTCCTGACAGTGCCCTGATTTGGTGCTAACTTCAGAAATCACCTAAATTCAATACTTTTGCTCCATTTTTGGCCTAAATACGCAACTTTCTCCAAAACCTGCCAAAATAGCCTAAAAACACATTTGCGGTAAATAATTTAGAAAAATAGCTACTTTGCATTCGCTTTTGGTCATTTTTCGCTAGAAAAAATATGGATTTTCGATATATCTTTTGGCTTCATCACTCATCCAAGGGTGCTAAATAATTCTCTTATGTGTAAAAAAGTTCATACATCCTAGAGTTTGTCTGGATAATCTTCATGGTCTTCATGGTTCGTACCGCACGAATTAAATGATTTTCATTGCCGAAAAAAATATTTGAAGGCTCCTTTGTAATTTCTGTATGATCTGATTAGACTTCAATTATGCTATTTTACAATTTTATAAGAGTGAGGCTATGATGCTATGCATAGCAAGGATGGCTAGTGTACTACGGCTCAATATGGTACTTTTTAAAATCCTAACGGTCGATCCAACCGTTCAATGTGATAATCATATGAATATGTACTTGCAAACTAAATTTTATATTTTTTCGAATTTTTTTACTATTTTTTTAGATAGGTAGAATTTTGATGGTCCAGAATTTTCAGAAAACACTGATTTTTCTACCTATCTAAAAAAATAGTAAAAAAATTCGAAAAAATATAAAATTTAGTTTGCAAGTACATAGTCATATGGTTATCACATTGAACGGTTGGATCGACCGTTAGGATTTTAAAAAGTACCATATTGAGCCGTAGTACACTAGCCATCATTACTATGCATAGCACCATAGGCTCACTCATTTTATAATATAAGTTACTGTGATATGCATTCCCATTTGTGCTCGCAAGCAGTGGCAGATTTTTAGATTTCCTCGTAAGATATTGTAGTTTCATTCCAAACTATCTCAATGAAATGGTTTGATATTTTGGTTTAATATAATGGTCTGAGTATGACAGAAAAATTAATTAAGCTGCTCCCTTTGCACTTTTTGATTCAGTCTCTCTAGTTTTCCAAAATTGGTCTCGCTAGCAGTAAACGTGGCAATTTGTGCATATATAATTGCTGGCACTCTAGTACCAGTACTAGATTGTGAAAAAGGACTTGGATCCGCTAGCATAACCATTACCGGCACTCTTAATTGGACGAATGAACAAATTTATAAAGCTATAATTACTGGCACTCCAGTACCGGTACCAGATTGGGAAAGGATATGGATTTGATTTTCTTTTAGCTGGAGCATTCGAGCTATGCCGAGATATATAGAAACACCTTTTCTTTTTTTTGAAGGTTGGCTAGAAAGCCAACAGATATATTAAGCCAAAAAAAAAGGTTTTATTTACAGAAACCTAAAACTATTTACATAAATCTCAAACTGAATTTAGATAGGCAAAACTAACTAGCAAACAAGACCGTCAGCAGTGAAGCATATGCTCCTGCTTGGTCAATTCCTCCCTACCCTCTTGAGTCCTTAAATATGGCGCATCCACAGAAACACCTTTTCTTTCAGGCTTTTCATCAAACACTACACAACCTATAAATGGGGACTCTAACATGCACTCAAAACACATCGAGGAGTACTGGAGCCAAGAATGGTGGAAATATTAGAGTCGAGCTTCGTGGTTCCATCGGAGGACACCTCGAGTGAGATGCTGGTGCTGTCAAATATAGACTGATCAAATTCTTAACAGGAATTCATAAAAGGGTATTTTTATCTTTTCTTATTTTATCCTGAGATTTAATTATGGTTAAATTAAGAATTATTGTGTAATGGACAAATAAGAAATTAAAAAAAATAAAAAGACATATTAAATATAATAAAGAGTAGAGAGACAAATAAGAAATTGAAAAACTCTTCGAGAGTATATGAAAAATTAATCCTATAATAAAAAAATGCCAAATAACATAGTAATAAAAAACAAATATTTGTAAGATTTACTAATTACTCATGGTGAATATCGAGCTATTAATCTTTTCATGCTATGAAGTTTTACAGGCAATTTTTAGTGACAGATGATCGAGACGTACTGAATTGAAAAGGCAGGTGGTTGTCATTTCTGTCTCTTTACAAACTTACAATCACTTGTAGTTTTGTCTCTTTCATCAGGTATAACTGAATTGAAAAGTAAACCTTACAAAGATGGTTGTCACTTGTCACCTGAACTGAAATTGTCTTTTTTTTTTAAATCAACCTGAACTGAAATTGTCAAGCGTATAAATGAGAATAGAGAAGCGGCGGCGTCTTACTGCTGCGTATTAAATGGTTTAATCGAATGTTGAGTTTATTTTGTTAGATCCCTGTTTGATTTCATAGCATTTGGCATAATTTTCATGGTTTTAACATGCCATAGCATTTTTTTCTCCCGAAATTTTTAAATGTACCACAGTTCCAAAAAAAATAAATAAATAAATCATCGTTTCTGAGAAATTCGAAATCTACCATGGCCGCACTGGTATTCTGCGGCCCCATTTAATGGGGACCGCAGAATGCCGATGCGGACCCTGGAATGGGTCCGCAGAATGCCGGTGCGGCCCCCTAGGGAGCCTATATAAAGAGTCTGCCGTTTCATTCTTGGTGTCAACTCAAGAAGTTTCAATCCCTTCGAACTCGGGTAAGTTTTTTTCTTCTTTTCTAGTTTTATTTTTTAGTTTAGAGTAGTAATTAGATTTAGGATTTTGGTTTAGGTTGATGATTTAGGTTTAGAATTAGATATTAATTTAGAGTTTAGAATTAGAATATGACCAAAATTTAAATAGAATTGTACCAAATTTTAATTGTTTGACCACTAAAATTAAACTAGACTTGTACCAAAAATTAAATAGGTTTATTTAACCAAAATTAATTGTTTTAGCACCAAAATTAAACTAGACTTGTACCAAAAATTAAATAGGTTTATTTTACCAAAATTAATTGTTTGAGTTAATTAGACTTGTACCAAAATTTAATTAGGTTTATTTTACCAAAATTAATTGTTTGAGCACCAACATTAAACTGGACTTGTACTAGAATTTAATTAGGTTTATATTACCAAAATTCTCATATTTGACCAAAATTGGTACCAACACTAATAGAAAAAAATCATCAAACACAACATGGCATCTAGTAGAGATATGCCGTCTTCCAGTAGGGGTGTACCATCTTCCAGTAGAGCTACACAGCATGGCCCTACAGCCACTCCGTACGAGATGTCTCAGTACATCGAGAGTGCGTTGGCAGATGTTCCAGGTATCCGAAGTCGCATTGACAGGGCCAGCGACTTCTTGTGGTACCCGAATACGGAGCACCGGATTCTAAAGGCTGCCACTAGGGTAAGTTATAAATTAGTCATATTTATAAAAAATACTAATAACCTATTTTTTTTTATGAATGGACTTGATCTGATTTTTTAATTAAATGCAGGGTTTGGATGCGGTTACGGTTCGTCACAACCGCATGTGGCTATGGTACCAACCGGTGTACGGGGGGATATTACGTGCGATGGGATTGTTTCAGCTATCCTGGATGGTCGAGGAGAACCATGACGAGGGCTTATCTTCCGGCCTCGTTGAGCGATGGCATCCCGAGATGCACACCTTTCATCTCCCCCATGCTGAGATGATAGTCACCCTACAGGACATCAGCTGTCTGTGGGGTATGACTATTATCGGGGAGCTGGTGACGGGCGTCGAGTACGGGGACTTTCGTTCATTGTGCCTGGAGTTGTTGAGTATCTCGCACGTGGAGCTCCAGAAAGAGAAAAAGAACGGTGAGAGGACTGTGATCTCGCCCAGTACCATCAGCTTGTCAAAGTTGAGGGCCAAATTCAAGGACTATCCGGATCATCCATATCAGGTATGTAAATTGTATCTTATTTAATTTAAATAATATCATATTTGCTTGTAAACAATGTTCTAATTTATATAAATAACATGTGGTTGTTGACCGGTACCTGCGCGCGTATATTCTAGAGATGATCACTTGTCAGTTGTTTTCAGATTCACACGGAGATCAGGTGCGGCTGTGCTACCTTGGGCTTCTGCGCGATTTGCCCACTGTGGGCAGGGTCAACTGGGGTGCTGCTACGCTGACATGCTTATATAGGTAAAAAATTTATTCTTATCATATTTTAATTTTTTCAAATATTATACATCTCAGTATAAGTAACACTGATTTTGTAAATTGTGAAGGGGTCTTAACAATACTTGTTTCAAGAAGAACAAGACCTTTATTGGACCATGCATGTTACTACAGCATTGGTCCTACACATATCTGATCGTTAGCCGTCCAGTCCTGGCTAACAAGACAGATGTCCCGGACTGGGGCAAGCCCGAGCCAGACAACTGCCCTGTATACGGCGCCAAGTATTGCTATCCGAAGATCTGGGTCGGACAAGGGCATGGCTTGTCACTCGGCATCACATTCTGGAGACAGGAGATCAAGCATCTCAGAGGTGATCCAGAGTTTGTGACTTGGGAGCCCTACAAAGAATATGTAAGTCTAATTTTATTTTAAATTTGACTTTAAATTTTTTTATATCAATTCATACTTTGTTGTTTGAATTGATATATGGTATTAAATCTGTGCTTTCAGGTCGAGGTAGATAGGGGACATCGGACTTTTCTCGAGATATTGCCTGAGCGATGTAGGCAGCATGAGCGTTTCTGGCGTGCAGAGGTGCCACTCATATATTTTCAGGTACCATAATTTAATTTAATTAATTATGTACATGAGTAACTTAATTTAATAGAAGCAACCTAACATAATTAAATATATAGATCATCGAGCACCACTACCCCAGTCGGGTCATGAGACAGTTCAGGCTGCGTCAGACAGCTCTGCCCCCGGCACCGATCAACGAGGGGCTGTGGCGACAGCTTCATCATGCCAGAGACACCACTGCAGGTAAGAACTGGGGAACCGTGCGTGCTGATTACGTGGCTGAGGCAACATCTACAGATCCCCCATTGGCTGAGCCGGACCGTTACATGGATGTCGCGCCAGTGTAAGAATTTTTTTTATAATTCAAAACCTTCACTATAGTTTTCTGATTGTAATATCTAATATTTTTTTTAATTCGTACAGACCTTATAGAGATTGGTACCAGGACCACGATGCGTACACCATATTTCTGGAGGGGTATATCACCGACAACCCCCATGAACGGGTACCGAAGCTGGGGATCAGAGAGGACAGATCCATGGTCTTATCCCTGCCGACGCACCGTTCGAAGCCACGGTATGTTTAATTTTAAATTTCAAGTTAAAAACTAACAATGACTGCATTTGTACAACCTTTTCATATTTTTTTGTTTTCAAGCATTATATCTGGTCAAGAGTTGCGTCATAGGGGCTACGATAGCCATGACCATGGGCAGGAAGAGGCTCGGGAAAGTCATCCTCAAGCACAACATACCCGCAGTGTGCTAGTGTAGGTATAGGGCGCATCTCAACTCTACTGAGATACGCTGGCTTGGGCGGAGTTGATGCGGTGGATGACATATCCGACGAGCCTGATGTCTACGTCCCGTACACTGGTGACGAGACGTTGTTTGCATCCGTCCATAACGTTGAGATCGTCGGTCAGGCGTTCGACCGAGGTTCCGAGTTGATGCGCCAATTCGCACATCAGGCCATGGGATCTCAGGCTACTCAGGATGCCGAGGTATAATTGTAATTAAATACATAACTGTGATTTTTTTTCCCAAATTTCTTAATTAACTAATTTGTAAGTTACTGCAGGCTGAGGTAGAGGAGCCACTGGGGTTCAATATCTCCACTGATTTTGGCAGAGAGGGAGATGGACTGTATTCTCCGGGTTACAGTCCGACTCAGACGGAGCCTCCTGCTTATCAGCTAGAGCCCGTCTCAGAGTTTCCTGAACAGTCCTCACAGTAGGCCCTCCATGATGACCCCATTGCCAGACAGGCGTATTTATTCACGCAGGCTGAGTCTGGACAGACTACTGTTTTTGGTCTTGGAGTCCAGCAGACATCCGAGATTGAGGAGGTTCATGACGAGCCGGTTCGATCTATAGTTGTTCAGGCGGAGGACTCTACAGACTCATCAGATACTGATGAGACGCCACTCTCCAGGCGGGGTCGAGGATTCAGGAAGAAGAATCAGAGAAAGATATTTAGTCCTGATCCGTAGGCTTTGATTTTTAGTTTGTTAGATGTTTTGTCAGATACTGGACTAATTTGTTAGATTATGTCACTTATTTATTTTGTTACTTTGTTATTTATTTTATTTGTTTTTGTTATTTATTTATTGTGTTCATTATATCATTATCTCGATCAAACGAACAAAATATTTAAAATATTTCAAACAAACGACATTTCTAAAATACGATACGACAAAAAATATATCAATTTAAACAAATTTTAATTTTAAACAACATTTCAAACTCAAACTTAAACAAATAAAACCATTTTTATAACAAAAAACACAAAACAAATAACAGAATTCGATTTAAAAAATATTAAAAAAATACTTCTGGGACCGCACCGGCATTGTGCGGCCCCATTCCAGGGGCCGCTTCGGCATTATGTGGTCCCCATTAAAAGGGGCCGCAGAATGCCAGTGCGACCATGGTAGATTTCGAATTTCTCATAATCCGTGGTTTTTTGGTTTATTTTTTTGGAACTGTGGTATATTTAAAAATTTCGGTTTTTTCTCTGAGTATTAGAAACAAAAAGATTATCTGATGTTTTATAAAAAAAATGTGTTGAAGTTATTGATATTGGATAATTATGTATTTTCGTTTTGTTTGAAATCAAAACGATTCTTCTAGGAAAATTTATGGGAGGTTATTCAATAAATTTATTTATTTGATTATATATTTTTCATTAGAGATTTATTTATTGTCAACAAATAGCAGCAGCAATAATAATAATAATAATAATAATAATAATAATAATTCTTTAATTATTATTAGGAATTTTTAATATAAAACACAACAAATTATACATATCAGTTTGGATCAATGTGCATATATGGGGACCGAGCAAGTGATTTGATCCTTATAATACTCCAAAAAACCGAATCAATATTTCATTTCTTTCCGTAACATGGAAAGAAAAGTATCCGATAATTTAATTTTTATTTTTCTAAAAAAAAAATTGGCTTTAGAATAGCATGTTCAACAATTTTGTATATTGCAGGAGATATAACACAAAATTTACCTGAGTATCGTTTTATGTTTTACTTATATCTGTCGTGTTAATCAAGCTAATCCTTTCACTAATTTGGTATAGAACATTTCAAGTCGGAGATAGAGAGAGAGACAGGACATGTTCAACTTACCGGTGACAAGTCAACTTTCCTAAAGGATGTTGTTAGTCCAAATGGTTTATTTGACAGGTCGAATGCTGTCATGTTGAGTTTACTTAGGGGTGTCAACGGGTACGGTAAGTGTCGGGTGGAAGTATTTTCATATCCGTACATGTTACAAATTATTCTTATCCGTGCCTTATCCTTACCCGCTACGAATAACCTTAGTCATACCCTATCCTTATCCGTTATGGTTGTCGGATAACGAAACGGTAGCGGATAAATAACGAGTAATGTTATTATAATAAAAATATTATTATTTACTAAATAATACATTAAAACACATTCATTTCACAAATATATATACGTGTTTTAAAGGTTAAACTTTATTTAGATTTGTTGAAATTTATTTACATATTTTAATGGTTAATTAAGCGTAACACAACTATCAAGAATAATTAGAGAATTAATATTCATTGCTCATTAATATATATAATATGTATTTTTTTTATAATTACTCGATTAGGTAACAGATACGGAATAGGCTTTACCCGCACCCTTACCCGTTTAGATAACAAAAACAAATCTTTATTCATACCCGATAAATTTACAAAAAAATATCGTACCCATATCCATCTTATTGAATACGGTACGGGTCGGATAAACGGATAAAAGAGTGTCATTGACACCTCTAAGTTTACTGTTGCTAGTCCACGTAATGAAAATTCCTCATACGATATTATGATGCTATACTCGAGTTTAATTAAGCCCCTGTTCGATTTCATAGCATTCAGCATGATTTTCATGGTTTCAACCAGTGTTGTAAAATGCGGTTCATGCGGCCGCATATGCGTATGCGGTTGGAAACCGCATGAAAAACCAATATGCGGTTTAATATACGGTTCCGCATATGCGGCCGCATATTCGGCCACATATTAAACCGCATATTATCAAGTGTAATAAAATACAGTTCTATGCAGCGCATATGCAGCCGCATATGCATTTGCAGTGCTCAGCCACAAAAAATCCAGACTAATATGTAGATTTTACACCCACTTAAAATATTTTATTTATTAGCAAATAAATATTCGGATTCAAATCCTATCAATTTTAATAAGGGAAGGATATCCAGTATAAAACCAAAATCCGATTCTTATTTCTCATCCAGACCAAAGTCCATTCAAGTAATTTGTATTGATGTTTCCAGCTTGTTTTATAGCCTCTCAAGGGATGCATTTTTTTTTGTTTGAAGGTGTGGGACTAAAAAGAATTTATTGTACCGGAGTGAAACCGCTGAGCGCACGTGGTTTGAAAATAAAACACGCGGTTTCAGCTTTGGAAGTTGGAAAATAAAACACGTGGTTCGAAACCTCTCAAGGGATGCATTTCAACTTTTGAAGTTCAAATTTTAGTCCACGCGGACTGCTTCCTTTAAATAACAAATTTTATAATTATTGCAGCTGGCAGCTGTATCCTTCATGGGTCAAGATAAATTTGGGCCTAAAAATTTTGGACTAAAAATTTTGAAGAACCTTTTAACTTATAATAAATATATTATTATGCATATTTTTTGAATCTAATAATACATAATACTATTAATATACATCACTATTTTATTTGATTAATTTTTTTAATCCGCATATATAAGTCCGCATAAAAATCCGTATATGCGGCCGTATACCGTATATGCGGTATGCAGTGGCTTTCCGCATACCGCATGAAAACCGCATTTTATAACCTTGGTTTCAACAAATCTTAACATTTTTCTCTCGAGGATTCGACGCTTCGTTAAATTTGAAGATTGCAGTTTCCAATGATTAGTGTCTCGTAAATGTATACATATTGATTTGACAGTTAATTATATTTTAAATTTTCTGTGACGCATCACAGATCGACAATCTGATCATATTAAGAATCATTCTGCACTAATATAAAAATCTAATATAAATCTATTCATCCATGCGTCATATAGCACTGTGCGCGACAGAGGATGATGACTCATCGCTAGAGGTGTGGATGGAGAGAGCGAAAGTATTTTCATATCTTACTCTTATAAACTGATTTTATTCTATCCTACTCATACCTGTTAAAATTATCGGGTAACGAAACGGTAGCGGGTGGATAACGAATAATAATAGTAATATAATAATTAATTTTAGAGGAGGGTTCAAATGCCTCAATTTTCCATGCCTCCACCATGCCTCCATTTTTTTAAACTTTAATAACTCAAAATTTAAAACTTAAAAGTCAAAATAAAACCGTTGGATATGACCTACATCATTTTATCTATGCAAGTGTAAAAAATTATGACATTTTAATTTTGTTTTGGTTGTCATCAAGAGCTTGTAAAAAACGTACTAATGTGGATAATTTCTATACGCTGATTTTTCAACTTATTGATTCACATAAAAACAAAATCAAAATGTGATAATTTTTTATGAGCACATAGATAAAATGATGTAGATCATATCCAATGGTTTTATTTTGACTTTTAAGTTTTAAATTTTGAGTTATTAAAGTTTTAAAAATGGAGGCATGGTGGAGGCATGAAAAATGGAGGCATTGGAACCCTCCTCTTAATTTTATTATATTTTACATATATAACATCAAAACTCATCACACATATGCAATTACATTACTAATAAAAAAGATACAATTAATTTCAACTAAATTATTTTTTATAAAACAAGATAATTTGAAAACACAAATATATATATTCGGATAAATTCAATTATTTAACATTTTTCTTATAGCAAAAAAGCATACACTAAAATAACAAATATATATCACTAATTATTGCAAAAATATTATTATAGGAAATATCACAAAAAAAAATTTACCATTATTAATTATTACTCAAACACTATCATATAATATTATTTTATATAATTATCCTATATATAGTGTAATGGGTACGAAATAGTCTTTACTCATACCCATACCCATTTAGCTAACGAAAAAAAAAATCCTTACCCATACCCATACCTGATAAGCTAACGAATAAAAAATCTTACCCATACCCACCTTAACGAATACGGTACGGGTAGGATAAACGGTTAAAAGGGTATCATTGACACCTCTAGTCATCGCCTAACAATTTTAGAAAAAAATAAATGGCATCTATTCCTAGCTCCAATAAATCATGCAAAGGCATGAAAGCCCAATCTCACTTCACTATTTGATGACTTTGCTTTGATGGCTTTCTTTGCCTTTTCTTCATCTCAGATCTCTTTTACATTTAACATGGATACTTTATATTTTTCTTTTATTTGTCGTTTGTCGTGTTTATCAAGCTAATATTTTCATTAATTTGGTACCACATATCAAGTCCGAGAGAGATGGCGGACAGATGCAACTCACCGGTTACTGGTCAAACCTACATCATAAGAACTTGTCCAAGTAAAAGTTTGACTTGAAAAAAAGGTTACGATGCTTATCAGCTTTCTTTTTTTCTTTTCTTTTCTTTTTTGATAAAAGTGGGAATACCTTTCATTACTCATGAAACCATGTACATTATAAGGCTCCTGGTACCAATCCTCAATATTCAAACAAAATCCTAACGCTATTACAACCACAAGGCATAAGGATCACATGAATTCATCTCATCGCATCTTACCTACCTTACACAGTTTTTGACCTGACAATAAAACCAATTTACAATCCAAATCATCACAACATAACAGTTTTAACATTGAACTAAATGACAATAAAAAAAGGAGCAATCACTATCCTTCATAATAAAAAAGGACCTGTTCCACCAAAAAGGAGATGCCATTGTCTTCCATCCCCATCTCAGCGCTTTATTTTACGATGCTTACATCTTAAAAGCTCACTTTAATAAAGCTTCATAATCAAATATTCCTCCGTGTTTAATTATATTATAATTTACAAAATCATTGGCAGAAACTCAGACACACATACCCATTTTGCTTCTTCGAAAGATACAAGAAGAAACAATATGTACACCATATTAGCTTCAGTTTATTTAATCTTCACATTCTCTCCATTAGTATTCACCATGGCCACGAACAATCGCCTCTACAAGGGTTCTTCTCTGTTAGTCGAAGATTCATCAGCTCTACTCATCTCACCAAACGGTACCTTCACTTGTGGCTTCCGCGAGGTCGGTAACAACTCTTTCACTTTCTCAATTTGGTTCTCTAAATCTGCTAACAGAACTGTGGTCTGGAGTGCAAACCCCAGTAGACCTGTGAATGGCATAGGATCGTCTGTTGTTTTGCGAAAGGAAGGTAACATGGTTTTGATCGACCATGATGGGGAGATCATATGGAGCACCAACACAAACACCCCAAAAGTGAGTCATGCAGAGATATTAGAAACTGGGAACCTTGTAGTTGTAGATTATAACTCTGACAAACTTTGGCAAAGCTTTGGTTATCCTACTGATACATTATTACCAAGTCAACCAATCACACAAAGCACGAAACTGGTATCAGCTAACATATCTCAAAATTCTTCAAGCTATTATAGCTTTGAATTTAGTGACTATGGGATATTATCACTGTTTTACGTTGGTTTGGAGGTAAAGAGCATCTACTTCCCTGATTCGGATACTAATCGGTGGAACAACAATAGGTTTTACTTTAACAGCACCCAAAAGGGATTCCTTGATGACAAAGGGCAGTTTTTGTCAAGTGATAATTTTGCATTTCAAGCTTCAGATTATGGTTCTATGATCAAAAGAAGGCTAACTCTAGACTCTGATGGTATTCTCCGGCTCTATAGTTTAGATGAGTCGGAAGGAAGTTGGACGATTTCATATCAAGTTCTTGCTCAGCCATGCAAAACAAATGGGTTGTGTGGTAATAATGGAATTTGCCAATACACACCTGTTCCCTCATGTTCATGCCCTCCCGGTTATAAGATGAGTGACACAAGTGATTGGCGTAAAGGTTGTAAGAAAAAGTTTCGGTTGATTTGTGGCGATAAAATGCAGATGGTGTCGCTTCCTCATACCGACTTTCCGGGTTCTGACTATAATTACACAATGTACATTTCATCTGAAGATTGCCAAGATAGGTGTCTGAGAGATTGCTCATGTGTTGCTGTTGCATATCATCAAGCATATGGAATTTGTTACCTCAAATCTCAACTCTATAATGGCTTGACCGCTCCAGACTCTGTGCAGGGTACCATATTCCTCAAACTTCCGCAATTTATTAATGTCACAAATGAGTACATACCTCAATCCAGCTGGTTTTACACACCTAAAGCACCCAAACTCAGTTGCAATGTGAAAGAAGTTTGGGCAAATTTCTCAGATATCGATTTCAAAAGCCAAGGACTGGGGAAGTTAGTCTACTTGTATGGGTTTGTTGCAGCATTTTTTGTAATAGAGGTTTTGTTCATTGCTCTGGGATGTTTGTTTATTTGTAGAAAAGAGGGTGAACCAATTGAAGTACTGGAAGGATATAAAGCAATAAGTGATCAATTTCGAAGATATACGTACAAGGAGGTTGTGAAAGCTACTAAAAACTTTCGGGATGAGCTTGGGAGGGGAGCATCAGGGGTTGTTTATAAGGGAACCTTGAATGATGAAAGATCAGTAGCTGTGAAAAAATTGGAATACATGACACAAGGAGAGGAAGAGTTCCAAGCAGAATTGAGTGTCATAGGTCGCATTTACCATATGAACCTAGTAAGAATATGGGGTTTCTGCTCAGGAGGTGCACACAGAATCTTGATTTCTGAGCACATAGAGAACGGGTCGTTGGATAAAATGTTATTTAGTGAAGAGGACGATGGTAAATTGCTTGGATGGAAGCAAAGATACAAGATTGCAATAGGGGTGGCAAAGGGGTTGGCCTACCTTCATCATGAATGTCTCGAATGGGTTATCCATTGTGACATGAAACCTGAGAACATATTGCTAGACACAAATCTCGAGCCCAAGATTACAGACTTTGGCATGGTGAAATTTCTACACAGGGGAGGTTCTCGTACCAAGGTTTCGGGTATTCGAGGGACAAGAGGTTACATCGCTCCTGAATGGGCGTACAATCTTCCAATTACTGCAAAAGTAGATGTCTATAGCTTCGGAGTTGTGCTCCTAGAACTGGTGACGGGTGTCCGGGTTTCAAACATGGTGATAGATGGAGAAGAGGAGGAACTTGGTGTGAGGAGGCTGGTTGAGGTTATCTGGGAGAAACTAAAGCGGGATGAGTATTGGATCTATCAATTGGTGGATGCTCGATTGGAAGGGTGTTTTGATCGCGCGCAAGCCGAGGCAATGCTGGAGCTGGCTACTATTTGTGTAGAAGAGGAACCAGATAAGAGACCAAAGATGAGTTATGTGTTGCAGATACTCCTTTCCTTGGATTATGAAGCAGATTCTTTCTAATTTTTTACTGCATCCAAAATCTTTGAGTTTGCTGGTTGAAGTTTGTTGAAACTAGGTTCCCATAGCAGAAGTTGAGTTTTCTGTCAAGGATTGCTGTATTGCTTAGACCTGTATCGCTATTGTAATTAGGCATTTATTTTTTTGTTAGACCTGTATTGCTTATTGTAATTGAACTTGTACAATATTTTAGCAAAAGAAGAGTTTTATTACATGACTGCTGTAATCAAGTTTTAGTTCAGATTTGAGCAGAACTAAGAGACGTTTAATTGCAAAAACATACCCAAATCAGAATCAGAACCAGGGGATAGTTTAGTCAATGCCATATTAATTATTAAAATTTGATCTTTGTAATATATTATTTTACAGGATGAGAGATTAGTATGGTGAAAACAGATATGCACTTTATTTGCTATGGTAATTAGAGAGAGTTAGAGCATTCTTTCCTGCTAGCTGGTCGAAACTAAGCAGCATGTGGGATTAGTGTGTGATGACTGATTAAATTTTGGAAAAATCAGATCTAACTTCTTTAGCGTGGGCCTAAATAAGAGAAAAATATACATCTTTATTTTTTCTAATGATCCATTTCTATCTGATGATGAAGACAGACAATAAACTGTGAAGCGATCGACTTTATCATCAAGTGATTTTAGATCGACTTTATCATTAAGTGATTTTAGCAGTACTTGATCTTAATTGCTCGCATTAGATTATGTAACAAGTTTTTTAATCATTAGATCCAGATGGTTTATTAGCATTTCATTTATGTTACTGAATGCTCCTCATTTACCATTCTTAGGAGCTGTGGGTTTGTCCATTTAAACTTCAATTTGAAGTTAGACCTATCAAAATCATGTTAAAAGAAGCAAATGATTCTCTTCTTAAACTAATAGAACAAATAATTTTATTTTGCTCGAGCACGTTGCTACTTTCAGCAAATATCACCACATCACCATGGCAACCATGCAAATGGTGGGGTATAGGGATGCAAGGGGCCTTAATCTTCTGACACTTCTTTCTTCTCTTGCATTCGCACCAGTGAACTCAACAAAAAACAGAAAGACAAATACATTACTTGCATGTTTACAAACGTTTTAGCACAATCTGAATTTCTGATGGTCTAGACTTTGTAGCCTCTCCAGCTTACCTAGATTAAAAGGATACACATACTACTAGTGTACTATCCCTTTGCTGTGCTAGATAAGTACAGAAACCGAACACAACACTGGAAAGAAAATGGCACGTGTGGAATTTTGTTTAATTCCAAAGAAGTTGAAGGACTAATTCAAAAGTTTACGAATTAATTTAGATCTGTTCGGCGGAGGAGAGTGATTAAATTTTCTTATACAACTTCGACTATATTCATATTCAAGATCGAAAGACCCAAATCATCTCAATTTAGTGATTTACACTTATTTTGTGCAACTAACCATAAAAAAGACAACACAATAAATAAATAAATAATAAAAAGAATAAACTAGTAGTAATAGTATTCCGAGCAGTAACTAATAAGCATTCTATATATTAATGCATTTTGATTTTAATGGGAATATATAGAACAATAGGCACTATATAATGAGATAGATGAGTACAACATATTTTATTATCCGAGCTCCGTTAACAATATCTAATGTTACCTTTTCTTGGAACATATATCTCTCATTTACCCCTCCAACCTTCCAAACATGGAATGAAAGCAAAAATAAACAGACCCAAGAAAATAACTGAATGCAGATAGCAAAATTTCAGCTTGTATGAAAAGAAAACCTTAGTTTGCTTGAATTATTAAACCTTTCAGGCTGTTCTTCTGAAAAAAGGAACCAATCACTCTAAACATGCATCAATCCTTTTCATAGAGGGGGGAAATAAACAATTTTGTTATTAGCAACAAAGAGAAGAGACCCCCATTAATGGGGGGAAAACAACTAAGAACTAGACTTCTCTAACTTCTTTTGTTCCTCTTCTATAAGTTTTTCTCTCTCTGCCTCTTCACGCCTTCTCATCTCTTCTTCTAATGCTCTCTCTTCTTCCTCTTTCTGCTTTCTTTTGGCCTCCTGCTTCTCTCTTAGCTCATCCTCTTCCTCTTCCTTTTCATCTAAGTCATCAAACTCCTTCTCAGCTGTCATGGCAGTGACGATCGGGTCCCGCAATTCGGAGATTAAACCCCCACCTACCTTGTATTCTTTCTCATCTCCAATTACAAATAATCTCTGGTCATGACCCGATGCCATTGGAATGTCAACCGCAAGTAGCTTCACATCATACTAATAAAAAAACAATGATAATAACTAACAGCACAGAAAATAAAGAAAACAATATAGAGCTAGCTCAGATTTCTCTGTATTCATGGAATTTGTACCAAGTTGTCGCTGATGTTTCAATACAACATGGTTCGAGATAATACAATTTACTTTTCTCTGGAAGATACAATGCGGTTTGTCCAAGTAATATACACATTTGGCTTGTTTCAAAATGAAACTGGCAGCTCGTAGTATACCGCTTCTTTTCCGAAGTAGTACCATATTGGCAAATGAACCCAACATTTGTCAGATTTGAAACTACTTATTCAAACTTTTGGGGGTTGTGGCTAATACTTCAGTTTCACCTATATAAGTTAGTTTAGCAAAGAAATTACAAAAAAATTTAGTGTTAGTTGCAAATATTAGAATTGTTGGCTTTATTTGCAAATATGTTTAATTAGTGGGTGTAATGCAAAAGACCATTCTGAATAGGGGAATGAGTCTCTTGCTATTTGATACTGTACGGTACTAGATACCAGCAATTTATATGCATCAGTTGGTATTAAGCGATATCAACCAGTAATAACTAGCTGAAATTAGCACAAAGTACCTGGCCTTTTTTCTTTTTAACTTCAACACTGACGAGACCTCTTTTTTCACTGCCCCTAATGGGAAAAATCAGAAAACATCTCTTTCCACCAAGCCTAAATTTAAAATTCTTCAGCTTAGGCCCACCACCTGACATGACATAGGCTCTCACATCTGTACCAGTAAGAGGTGCACCCATTACTTCTAGGACAGCAGGAGACGTGTTCAGTTTACGCATTGCAATTCGATACACCTTATCTGGGTTTACAGTGAATCTTGACCGTAGATACAAGATCTAAAAATAAGAAAGGTGAAAAGGAAGAAATGGGTGGTTTATATAGCTAATTTGCATATTGCACCTCATATTTTAGGGCTTCGGCTTTATGAATAACCACCAAATCTTATTTTGTCTAATCCAGTCCCTAGCACAAGTTCATTGCAAATATACAAGATAAACACCAAACATTACTAATATCTGCAAATAGGGTGTAATATTTTTCAAAATTTTCCCCTTTCAATGTAAAGTCATATAAATGCAGGGTCACACGGTACACCAAATCATATTCGATCTTGAATGTTAGATGTTGGGTGACATGATTACCGAATTATAATCTAGAATAACAGATAAGAAGCACCGGTAGCAGTTATACCCCTTGTTTCTCAATTTATTTTTTAAATTTCTATTGGCTTATTTTGTGCTAAACTGCATAGTCGAAGGTAAATTAATGCTAGTTTGGGTCACAATGAGGTCTAATTGAACAACTGGAGATTAGATCTGATTGCACTTATACTTAGATTTGTACAGTTGATGATCAGATGAGGTATGATCTGGTTAAGTTGCAATTCATAAGTTAAATATAACTAACTATTTAAGTTCACTTACTGCAAAAGAAACCATAGCTGTAGCGAGTGCAAGAAATCCATACTTAGCCAATCCTTCAGAAATTCCAATAGTCATATCAGCTATACCAAACATCAATCTCCACAGTAAAATGCACAAGACTATTGCACCAGCACCTACCACAACCATGTAATTTCTCTTCCAAAAGGCCTCAATTTGCAAGCCAACCGCCTCTCTATACCGTGAAATCACTGATTTTGCAGCATTCAGTGGTTTGTCTATGGCTGATTTCCCCAAATTGGAGCCGGATTTAAGTGAACTAAAATTTCTAACTGAGACAAGCCTAAATGGGCCAAGACCTTTGATGCCTGAACCGAGAGATTGAAGCTTTGTGAGGTTTTGGTTGCTAATGCGCCTTGAAATGGAACAACCAGATCGGGAAATCCTAGAAAATATGCTCCCATTAAGGCCATTGTGGGGATGCGAGAGCGAACTGTAGTTTTGAGTAAGAATACGAGAAAAGATGCTATTGGAAGTCGTATAATGGGGTATTTGATAGATTAGAGAGAGATGAGAGCGCGGATTGATCGGATTCAGTAGGGTTCTGTGCGAATAGAGCCTCTGGATGCAATCGATGGTTCGTCTTGAAGGATTCGCCATGGCAGTGAGCTACAATAGAAAATCAAAACTCAATCGGAGTCTTTCAGTTTGAGCGAGGCAAGGGAGAAAAACCGTGATTTTTATTTTTACCCAAAAAAAAATATATTTTAATATAAATAACCACGTTTTTAAAAGAATTTTATTTCTACCCAAACTGCATATATTATTTGCGGTTTGAATTAACAATTCAGACCGCACAGAATATATGCGGCTTGAATCTCTTTTTTTTTTTTTGAAAACTTATAACTATGGGGGAGAGCTCCGTAGAAGAGAGAGAAAAAAGAAAGAGAGGAAGAAGAGAAGGAGGAAGAGGAAGAGGGAGAGGGAGGAGAAGAGCTCTGAAGGAAGGAGGAGGAGGAGACGGAGAAGTCTGTCAAATCAGGTAATTTTTTTACATACGTATTTACTGTTAATTACTGTTTATATACGTATTTACTGTTAATTACTGTTCATCTACTGTTAATTACTGTTCACTACTGTTAATTACTGTTCACTACTGTTAATTACTGTTCACTACTGTTAATTACTGTTAATTACTGTTCAAAAATTGCCCGAACTGCTGAAGGAGGGCTACTGGGCCTAACTTCAGCAGTTCGGGCAATTTTTGAGGGCCGATATCTCACGATCAGTTTTGAGATTTTGTGTGAAACTTCAGTCTTGTTCTATGAAGTCAAGACTGCATGTCGGCAAATTTTCGTGATTTTTGAAGATGCTTTGCTATGTTAACCAGAGGTGCAAAGTTGGGCTCAGACGCACTCCTTCAGCATTTCGGGCAATTTTTGAGAGGTGTTATCTCACGATCTGTTTTGACAATTTGTATGAAACTTCACAGTCTTCGTCTACGAAGTCAAGACTGCATGTCGGTAAATTTTCGTGATTTTTGAAGATGCTTTGCTATGTTAAAACCGTATTTATACTTGTCGTATTGTTGTTCTTAATTTTATTCTGTTGTTTTAACTTTGCGAACTTAGCGAACTTAACAAGTGTTTTTTGTATTTTGTATTATTTTTCATTTTTGGATGTTATTTCTTTTTGTTGTATGACATAATAAATACTACCATAAAATGATAAAAATATATAACATACCTCCAACCATACCATAATAAAACATAACGAAACTACACTACACTAAAAAATAAACTACAAAACTAAAGTAAAACATAATAAAATATAACATAGCACAACTAAACTAAAACTACCAAAAAAAACCTCTATCCATTGTACTGCGAAGGGGAGAATCGGTGAGGTGGTCTACCCCTGTTTTCTCTACTGAATATGCGCTCATGCCAATCATCCCACTGAGGTTGTCCTGCCTGCATGACGCTAGCTGGTGTAATATGATCCTCGAGCTCGGCCTCTATGCTCATCGTAAGTGCTGTATCCCATGGATTCGATGCCACGTGGGTAGCTGGCGGTGGCGGGG
This sequence comes from Carex littledalei, assembly GCA_011114355.1. Taxonomy (NCBI): domain Eukaryota; kingdom Viridiplantae; phylum Streptophyta; class Magnoliopsida; order Poales; family Cyperaceae; genus Carex; species Carex littledalei. Next base: position 7,898,620 of record CM022088.1, read on the forward strand.
GAGTATGGAATATGGATGACACAAACTGGGACCCATACTCAGGCTGAGTCCGGCTACCAGAGGCCTCCCAATCGTGAGCCATCTCTGAATACGGCGAACGCGGTAGCGGGGAGGCGGCTGTATCCCACTGATCAGCTGGAAGAAAGTCTGCAAGGCTAAAAGTCAACCTCTCATTCTGCACAGATTGGATCTTTGGAGACTCATGATGCTCATGCGGCTCAGGCTGTGTCGGCATGTATGCAGGACCCTGCAAGGATACCAAAAATTTAGTAAATTTTAACTATCTTTACTTACAATAAAAGAATAAATAAAATAAAGAATCACATACCGGGGGAAGAACTGGACGCCCGTGCTCGTCACGGTAGGCGTGCCAACCGGCCATGCGCAGTACCCAACGATGATAATCCCACTCTGGCTGCTCTGATGGCTCCGGTGGCATCTCACTGTTCAGAACAGGTGGCGCGTCAGGCTCGTCCGGTTGTACTGAGCGCCAATCAATATTCTCTCCGGCGTCTCGTAGCATGGTGACCAGCTTTGCCTCGTGGCCGTGGTCCGCAATGCATGGGGCAACCAAGTTCAACATCGCATGCCCGACCGCTCTATAGCCACATTTTCCAAGACAAATGATTGAACGCCCGGCACCTTTAAGCGCTAACAGCAGCTATAAAAAAACGTTAGAAAAAAGAAAGGTTATGATAAAAGGTTCATAACGCATAAAAATGTGTTGTTTTAGATGCATTACCTGGCGAGCACCTTTCCGGCCAGTAGGGGTATAACCATCATCTTCGAATATCTGTGCGCGAAGAAAATCGCCGTAATCTCCCTCTATATACACCGAAGCCATGCCGACCCGCAGGTACCAAGCCTGATATCTCAATAGGGGATCTCCCTGGAACTGCATCGCATCAATCTCCGGCATCTGCCATAAGTTGGCACTCATATCGCGTGCCTTGATGTAGTACTCCAAGTGATGCTCACTCCAATCTCTATCCCAGTGATTACCGTGTCTTATCCTGTAATTCATATGTTAGTTGCAATTTAAAGCCAAGAACTAATGTTAAGTACAAAAATGCTAAAAAGAACATAACTTACCCGTGTAGCCTCATGATCACAGATCTCGGGGTGTCTGGATCTGCGGGGATGAGTGGAGGAAAATCAAACTGACGGAGCACCCGGTCTGGATAGTGGTGCTCCACTATCCAGAAGCACACCAGCGGTCCCCTGTAGAGCCACATCTCATGATCATCCGCTACAATCTGCGGCAGCCTCCCCTCAGTGTATAGCTCATGGTACGGAGTCCAGATCACCTGCGTCTCACCCAGACTCTGAATCTGAGATCGGACCAACCTGATACCTATTGGCTTTCCGTGAGGGTTGTCCTTGTACAAGTGATGTCCGTACCATTTCATGCCAAATGCCGGTCGATTTCCATTATCGGGCTCTCCCCATGGATCCTCGTTCAGCTGAGGTACCCCCACCGGTAGCCGTGACCACGACCAATGCTGCAGAAGCAGTATTGGCCCGTAGATTGCTTAGTTTTCCGCTATATTTTGAAGAATACTATCCGTCAGGGATAAGTTAAATAATTAAAATAAGACAACAAGTGCATGACAAGGTAGGTAATTAAAATAAGACATAAATAGCATACTGACCTTGCAACCGTGGCACAAGTTGGAGTAGAGATGTGCTAGGACAGCCCCACCCAAGTTGTACCTGTCGCTCGACGGCTGAAGGTCTCGCAGCAGCTCTAGATACATCATCGGGATGGTATCACCATTTGAACCAGCAAACATGACAGAACCAAATAGGTCCATCACGAATCCCCGTGTGTATCTGTAATATCAAAATTATAGAGCAACTCATTTTTCCGCATGAAACAGAGTACAAAATAAATGTAATACAAATAGTTTGTATGAGTACCTCTGAATCTCGAGCTGAGTGGAATTACTACCTAGACCTCCCGCAAACATAGCTCGCAGCTTCGTCTTGTCCAGATAGTACTTGGACTTCCCCCTATTGCTGCGTATATTTGGCTCCGCTCCCAACAACTCTGCGAGCATGTAATTAATCGTGATGTCATCTGGATATGTGGGGTCAGATATGCCACCAACGGGCACGCCCTGGATAGGCAGACCCCATAGAGCACTAACGTCCTGGAGAGTCACTGTCATCTCTCCAAAAGGTAAGTGGAACGTGTGCGTCTCGGGGCGCCATCGCTCCACTAGTCCTGCAATGAGAGACGCGTTAATGGACTTAGTCTCCGACTGTAGAATATCGACCAAATGTTGCACCACCAAATTTTGCAGATACAACTCCATGAGCGAGTAGTACTGCATGTCAGAATACCGACTCCTGGCAGTTATAATTGCCTCACTCTGCGTTCAAAAAAGTAAACAACATGAAAACCTAAAAATACAAAAATTCAACAAAATACAAACTTAAAAAAAAAAAAGTAATCAAGTACCTCTTTAGATGCCTCTGAGACTCGGTGCTCATCGTGAGGCATCCATAATAAATGACTGAAATGATCCTTGCTGTCAGTGGGAATGGGCTCATCAACCGGGTCGGCTGCGGGTGGTCTCCTAGGCCGTCCCCTAGCCATCCTACGTTAAAAAAAATTCATGCCCTAATTAGTTCAACCAAAATAAAGAATATATAAAGCTATATATCAAGCAATTTCCATCAATTTTCAAGTCTATATATCATTCTATCAATTTTATTATAAAAAAAAATCTAACCAAAACTGTGGGGTTTGAATTATTAATGAAAATGATAATATATTCAATCAACAAAAATTTTACATGCATGGCCGGCCACCATCTCAACAAAAATTCATCTCTTACAATTTGGCCCTTTACATATATACAATTCACACATATATACAATTCATATCTTACATTTCAGACCCTCAATAAAATTATTTTGCAATATGGTCCCTGCCAGTTCAACATTCTGGTTATCATACAAAACCATACACGATACAACATTCTGGCAATTGTACAACAACTAGAAACAAGGTGGATTAGACAATTACCCGTGATAGCAAGCAATAGAGAGGGAGGTGGAAAATGGCCGGCACCAAAGAAGCACCTTGCTTCTCACCCGTTACACCAAAATTCAGCAAGCACCGAGAAATGAGAAGCACCAACAGAGTTAGCACCGGAATGCACCACCGAATCCTTAACGGGTCGGGTAATTTGCCTCAAAGGAAAACAGAAAAGAGGCGGAGAGGCGGAGGCGAAGCAGCACCAGAATGCACCACCGGAATGCACCACCGAATCTTCTCTTTTTTCCTTTTTTTATTTGGATCTGGCGGAGAGGCGAAGCAGACAGAGAGGGCGAAGCAGACAGAGAGACGAAGGGGTCGCGTGTCGCGTGGGATATAGGGTTTCAAGCCGCAAATATTATTTGCGGTTTGAATTAACAATTCAAGCCGCATATAATATTTGCGGTTTGAATTAATAATTCAAGCCGCATATATTCTGTGCGGTTTGAATTGTTAATTCAAACCGCAAATATTATGTGCGGTTTGGGTAGAAATAAAATTCTTTTAAAAACGTGGTTATTTATATTAAAATATATTTTTTTTGGGTAAAAATAAAAATCACGGGGAGAAAAGTTACTAGGGAGGCTTAGAAACAGAGAAGCTGGAAAGGTTGGACTTGGGCCCTTTTTTTTATTTCTTTTCTTCTATTTCTCTTGGTTTTGATCAGGAAAAATTAAAATTGACTTGGGCTTCCTTGGGCAGAAAACGGAGCGAATTCGGAGCGGACTAATATCAAATTAGTATCCTCCATTTAATGAACGGATACAGATACGAATACGGAAAACGGATATTAAAATATAAAATCAAATTTGTCTTAAACGAATACGGATACGGACTGGATAATTCACGAATATGGATTCAAATACGGATACGAAACGAATAATTGTCAGATAATTGAGTCATATGAACTTTACGATACAAATACTAATTAAATTTATAATATAATTTATAAAAAAAATGAGTCATTCGAGTACTAATTAATTGAATCATATGAAAGAGTCATATAAATTCGAGTACTAATCCGTAACTTCAATTATTTTGATTCTCTTATTTATAAATGATCGGTGTGCTATACAACCAGTACATCACTATTTTATATTGACAACATTCAGGATGCTGGAGCCGTTCGTCCGTCAGAGATTTAAGGAACTGAAAATGCGTGGCATAGAGTGATTTTGCTAACTATGACATTACTGCCAAAGCATTAGAAATAATTAGTATTATTTCATCATAGTTAGTATTATGTCATTAGAAATAATTGGGGCTACTGATGAAATGATTTTGCTAACTATGACATTACTGCCAAAGCACTATGAATTGGGGCTAATGCTCTGACATCATCTTTTCCAAGTGTGCAAGTCTCGTGCCTTGGGGCGGGAGGAATTATCAACAAAAAAAAAAAAAAACGTTAGTATTATTGAAATTTCAAATATTTTTAACAATTGCCAACATCTTATTTATTTTGGAAATTTTATGGACTATTGCTTATAAACTTTTTTTTTTGAGTAAAAATTCATCAAACTATTTTAGTATCCACAAAAATATTTTTTTATCTGAATTTTGAGCGTACTACCTTCCACACGAAGGACATTACCTTTACCATTGGACTAAAAGGTAGTTCTCATTATTTCTTTTTTCGTACTGCAAAATAATTTGGTCTAATCCATTGTTGCATACAATGGGTTAAGGCATTGGATCTAAATTGTATTAGTTCTACGTAATTATATAAGCCGATGTTGGACTATAAGTCTATTATTATTCAGTTACCAAAACAATCAATGCATATGTCAATTTTGCATAATAAAATGATTAAATGTGTATAGTATATTTTTATCATGCGGAAGGTTTATAATTTTATTTTTCATATTATATCCACTACTTGACGTGAACCTATTACCTTTGAAAATCATCTCAACAGCTTATCACCTTAGCTATTCATTAAATTCAAAGATATGACATAGTCGATTATATATTTGAGACTCAAATTTGATATCACTATATCAGCGTATCCTCAATTCATCATAGATCTTTCTTTGTTATAGTTTTAGTTTGAAGCAACCAGGATATACAGGTGAATCAAATGCTTTTTTTTTTGTTTGTTCTTTGCCTATGAATTACGTACTCTGACCAATAACCAGCAAATGTTTGGGACTGTCAAATTTCATAAATCCAGGGTTCAGACCCATGTCTGAACAACTATTGTCTTTTGAGTTCCTTTGTTCGATTAATAAACTAAAAAGATTTTCTTGAGAAATTGGTATATATATAATAATAAAAAAAACAATTGGCATGGGTACGTTAATTAATTAGTTCGGTTGTACGGATCATGTGTCAACTTACAACTGAAGTAAAGAACGCGGAGTGAGGATTTGTATTCTGCAATCAAAGTATCAGATAATGATTTTCAAAACCAAAGGAAGTCCAAAATACAACGTGTTGTATTGAATTCACCTACAACAATTGTACATTCAAGTATATTCTGTTGTTAAAAAGAAAAGAAAGAGAGAAAAAAAAAAAGAGCCCAAAAATCCTAGGCGCTGCCACATTCAACCTCCGCTCCGTCCTGTCCCTCTCTAGTATGTTTCCCTTTCTCTCCGCCTCTGCTCCACCACCTCCGCCAACAATCCACCTTCCGCTTTCCTCCCGGAGGGAGCGGAGGACAGAGACCGGCAACAAACTACTCCCCGCTCGAGAGAAGAGAGAGTCGACGATAGCCCTAGCCGCTAGCTCTCATCCCCTAACACCTTTTTGTCATCTTCCACCTCATCGGAAGTTTAAGAGAAAGTTGACGGCAATATCTCTAACCGCCAACCCTCCCGTCTCCTAGCGCCTCCAACCCTCCCACCAACACCCCCGCTATACAAAACCCTTGATTGGGAAGGGGAGGCCGAGGCCGCGCCGGCTTCCCCCACCCGCAAACCTAGTGGAAAAAAAAAAAGATGATGCCCCCTTTCCTCTGATCACTGGTCAGTCGATGTCTATTACTGATGGAGATGGTTTGTTTTATTTTTGTTATTTTAGTTGTTAGATGCTGAGGTTTAGATGTTATTGTTTGGATGTTAATGTTGATATTGATGTAGTTTGATGTTGATGACGTGTTAGGTAGAATGATAGATGTAATTTATGTTTAATTAATAAAAGTTATACTTGACCGCTACTGTTAAGGTTTCTAAAAAAGCAGTTGTACATTCTATTTTAAAATGTCTATATGTTACATTAGAACTATTTAATTTGATCTCTAAACGGCCGATCAGAATAATATAGTTGACTCAATTAATGCAAAATCTCAGAGTATGGATGATTGATTATCCACCAATCTATGTACTATATTCATCCATCATGTACACTCACATTTAATTGATAGGACGAAATTAATTTTTGCAACATCAAATCGATAAGACAGTACTAACTTGTGCTATCAAATCCTTGTAAGACGACACTAACTTGCGCATCAATCCGGATGGGATCATGACAGTAGTCGGTGTTGTCTTATAAGGGTTTGAAATTATAAAGTGTGGAAACTAATTGGTGAGGTGTTTTTGAGGTATTTGGATTATCTTGAAAGAGTTGAATCAATTTTGGTTGAATTGACAAGTTTGGATATTATTGTCGATGTTTTAGGATGAAACAAGGGTGTCGCATTATGGGAGGGGGAGGCGGCATGTATTCGGCCCAACAAACTAAAGAGGAATCGAGTTGTGGAGCATATGATATTCTATAATCAATATTCATTAATCGTGTAAGATTTAACTTAAAATAAAAATCGTAAAATACATGCTCGTCCAAAGATGATTTTTCATTACGACAACGTGATTTAGATTTTATAGTCAATTTCTTATAAATAGAAGATAAACATTCAAGACGTGACTCATCGCTTCATGTTAATACGAAAATACTTCTCCGTTTCGTACGGTACTAAACTTACTAATTAAGGCTCCGAAAGCATTATAAAAGACTAGGATGTACCTCGCACGCGTCATCAGATGCACCCTAGTGTCAATATTTTTAGAAATAAAAAAAAAATTATCAGAAAAGGATTTTTTTTTCTTTCCATCTCATAGATGATGGGATTGAATCAATAATTTAGTCATGTTAAGATATATGCTGGTACCAAATTAATATTTCGGTCCTAATAATTTCTATGAGGGATGTTTCTATGCACCTAAGGATCTATTTGTAAAATGAACATATTTTCATTTTCAAAGTTCAAACAGTCGATCCGATCGTTCAACATTATCTCCATATTAAAATGTACTTGGAGGTCAAATTTTACATTTTTTTGAATTTTTTACTATTTATTAAGTATTTTACAAAACTAGTCAAATTCAGACCATTGAATTTTGTACCCATCTTAATAAATAGTAAAAAAATTCAAAAAAATGTAAAATTTGACCTCCAAGTACATTTTAATATGGAGATAATGTTGAACGATCGGATCGACTGTTTGAACTTTGAAAATGAAAATATGTTTATTTTACAAATAGGTCCTTAGGTGCATAGAAGAATTTGCCAATTTCTATACATTCAGAGGTGGATCTAAAAGTTAGCGAGGAGGTGAGTCACACTAATGATTTGAAAATTTTAATTATGTATATTGAATAATTGAATTTTTTTATTTTATTATATTTCAGTCCTTATTATAAAATATCAAATGTTTGTTTGTGGCAATGTTTTAAAATGCGGTTTCTATGCGGTATGCGGAAGGCCACCGCATACCGCATATACGGTATGCCGCATATGCGGGTTTTAAAATGAGAATTAATATATATATATATATATAAAAACAAGTATTCGGTAATATGCGGTATGCGGTAATATGCGGTAATATACAGGCGAATATGCGGTAAAAATGCCGAAAATGCGGTAAAAATATGCGGCCGCATATTGATTTTCCATGCGGTTACCAACCGCATACGCATATGCGGCCGCATGAACCGCATTTTATTATACTGGTTTGTGGTGTGGTAGTTAGAGCTATATTTTAAGATGTGGAGTCTCCAGTTCAAATCTCACCTACCACATTTTAAGATGTTTGTTTCTGGGTATATTTATTAATTTGTAATTAACTTTGAATATTAATAAAAATGTCGGAACATAATACAGCTCAATTATTTTCTAATTTGATTTATTACGTGGGTAATGACAGATACATACTTGAATTGTCAACTTTTATACAGAGCATAGATTAGTCGAGTTATTAAAATTGAAAAAGAAAAAGGGTTCAAATAACCCTTACATTAAAATTACTATGGCCTTAAAAAGAAAGAGAAAGGCATTATCTTAGATAGGTTAAAAGTATTAGACATCATCCAGGAATCCAGAACTTTACTAAATCTGAGTTAGAGGAATGACAATCTCTCAAGAATAAACTAGAAAAATTGTATTTAGAAGAAGAATTATATTGAAAACATAGAGCTAAATAAAAATGGTTAGAAGAAGGAGATCAAAATACTAAGTTTTTTCATACAATAGCCAATCATAGAAAAAATAAAAATATGATTAACTCTTTAGAGATTAATAACCAACCTACACAGTCCCTTAAGGATATCAAATTCCACATTTTTTTACTATTACAAACAGTGCCTAGGGACAGAAGGCATTAAATATGCTACACTAGACCCACATTTTTGGGATGAGAATGACAAATTACCCCTCATGAAAATAAATTACTTACTTAACCTTTTACTCTTGAGGAAATTAAACATGCTCTTTTTTAGTGTGAACCTAATGGAGCACCAGATCCAGATGGGTTCCTTTTTAAATTCTATCAATTCTTTTGGGACTTAATTCATCCTGATCTTATGTTGATATGCTCCCATTTTCATTCTCAGACTCTCAATCTAGACAAACTAAATAAATCAATTATATACCTCATTCCAAAAGTAAAAAATGCCAACACAGTCACTAAATTCAGCCCCATTAGTTTGGTTAATTGCAGTTTTAAACTGATATCCAAAATACTTACACATAGACTTAGTTGCATTATGAATAGGATAATAGATGAAAGTCAAGCTGCCTTCTTACAAAATAGATATATATTAGATAATGTAGTACTTAGTCAAGAACTTATACATTATAGTAAACATCATAATCAACAGGGAGTGGTAATCAAAATAGATTTTGCTAAGGCTTATGATACCATACACTGGAAGTACTTTGTTAGAAGTTATACACAGTAGAGGATTTAATTTGATTTGGATCAACTGGATACACAAGTGACTCATAAGCTCACAATCTTGTGTCAATATCAATGGAGAGCTTACTCCTTATTTTTATTGCAAAAAAGGAGTAAGGCAAGGAGATCCACTTTCTCCTTTCCTCTTTATCCTAGCAGCAGATATACTCAGTAGGATATTCCACAAAGGTAAACAAGCTAATGTACTTAGAGGATTAGGGCCTAACTGTTTCAATAATAGAAATATTACTAATTGTCATTATGAAGATTATACCATCCTATTTCTAGAGGCTAAACATGATATAGTTGAAGCTGCATGGTGGGCTTTACTAGCTTTGAGGCTGTTTCAGGCATTAAACTTAACTTAGACAAAACTGAGATGTACTTTATAGGAGATAATCCTGATACCACTTTAGCTCATACATTTATATGTCAGTCAGCTCAGTTTCCTATTAAATACCTAGGCATACCATTACATGACAGAAAACTCACAGTCTCAGATTGGAGATTTTTAATTGATAAAATAGAGAAAATATTACAAACTTGGAAATGACACCTTCTTTCCATTGCTGGTAGGTATACCCTTCTCAACTCAGTCTTGTCTGCTGTCCCTCTTTATACATTATCTTTATACAGGGTACCTGATACAACTATTAGAGATATAGATAAGATTAGACGTAGATTTCTTTGGCAATGTTCTGGACTTAAAAAAAAAATACTCATTACTCCAATGGCCAGCTGTATGTATAGCCAAAAAATTTGGAGGATTAGGAATTTTGAATTTAAGAGATATGAATATCTCTCTCTTAATTAAATGGTGGGTCAAATATAAAGACCCATCATATAGTAGTCCTTGGAAAACATATGGCTAGATAATCCCACTAGAACACACATTTCTCCCTTCTGGAAAGATATTTTAGATTTAGTAGACTTAGGCAACAGTAGTATCCAATACCAACCTGGGCAGCACTCTCTAGTCAGATTTTGGGAAGATCTTTGGTTAGACAACTGTACTTTAGCATCTAGATATCCCCAACTCTATCAACTATGTGATTCTAAAAATATTCTTATTTCAGAGGTCATTAATTCTCAAGGGCATAATGTCTTTTTTAGTCAAATTTTAACAGGAGTTTGTCTCCAGGAATGGAATAATCTCTTGCACATCCTCAGCCAAATATCATTTACACATACAACAGATAGACTCTCATGGAGATGGGATCATACAGGGGCATTCACTGTAAAATCAACTTATCAATTTTTAAACTTTGGTGGCATTAATGTTGCTCATCCAATGCTTTGCTAGAATATACCAGTTCCTCCCAAAATACAAATCTTTATTTGGCTTGTGTTTAAAAATAGGATTCTCTTTAAGAAAAACCTAAGTAAAAGAGGTTGGCAAGGGTCCACTCAGTGTGTCTTTTGTAATGAACAAGAGACAGTTAATCACCTATTTTTACAATGTCATTTTGCTAAACAAATCTGGTTCTGGATAGGTCACTGCCAATCCCATTTTTTGAATTGGCATACCATGAAAGATGTTCAATCCTTTGCAATCCAATTGCCCCCCAATCAAAAAATAGCTTTTCTTTTGGTCTTCTGTGCTACCTGTTGGACACTTTGGAAACATCGGAATGAGATCTGTTTCCAAAGGACTTCACCCAAAATAGCAAGATCTCTAATTTTACTTACAATATCCTTGGTTTTGTATTGGACAGGTCACAAGAAAAAGGCAAAAATGCAAAATATCAGGGAAGATACTTATCGTTGGATACTGGATGAAGACACCATTGAAGCTATCCCTCTTCGAGTCTGGATGCCAGGAGATGATCAGATTCAACCTTTCCAATCTCCAGAGAGAGAAAGTGACTCCGGAACTCACCAGTAGATCTGGTTTTCCTATTTTGTAATTATGTGGTTGTGGGTTTGGACTAGATCTATTGATCGGATAAAATTAACTAGGTGGAAGACTGTGGTACTTGTTAGTTCTCTTGGCTAGGTATTATGCTATTTTGTGTAGAGGCAGTTGGCCTCCTTTTTGGTTGAACATTGTTACCGTTACTTTGTTTCAGTTAAATGAAACTAAGCCTCGGCCTTTTTAACCAAAAAAAAATAACCCTTTCATTTTCCACATATTTTAAATACTCCCTCACATTTTGAATTAAGCAGATACCTGCTTACATTTTTTAAAGAGGGTCAATTACCCCCTTTAATCTTATTTTGAATGTGATATGGCACCAAATTGCCATATATTAAGCATGCATTTTGCTCCATCATTAAATACACATATTTTTCTTCACCCATATATATGCCACCTGAATTTTTCTCCAACATTTTTTTTTGAAGAATATATATTGTTTTTACTATAGAGTTTCAAAACGTAGAGACATTTTATCCCTTTATTTTTTTCAAAAAGATTTCCCGTACTTTTTTAATTGTTAAAAAAAAATGATGCCATAATTGAGTAGTGAAGAAAAATATATATTTGATGATGTGATGAACTGCATGCTTAGATGATAATATGGTGTCAGTTAACATCAGTTAAAAGAGAGTAATTGATATTTTTGAAAAAATATAAGAAGGTATTTCTTTAAATTTAAAATATAGACAGATATTTGGACTCGGTGTACGGGGCATTTGTAATTTTTCCATTAAAAAACCGCCTCTCGTGACTCGGTAATGAAAAGCGAATGAGACGGTATAACGCGGCTCATATCTCCGGGTTTAGAAAAGCAACATGCGCATATCCATTTACCGTGTTGGCCTGCTAGACCAGTTATTCAATTAATTAATTAATTGATTATCTTCATATCGCACTGGATAAACATTCGCTTAATCAGTGCCCGAGGGCAAATTACAAAAAAAAGATCTTAATTTTTTTTTTTTTGATGAATAAAAAAAGATCTTAATTAATTTATCATGAAATGGAGATGGTGTCATATTTTGATCGACAAATATCCCAGTTCCTCACCTATTTTTTTATTGACTAAGCTCTCAAACTTAATTAGTCTCTGTAGCGGGTCAATAGTCGGGCAATTTTAGCCGATACACAGAGAGTTGTTTAGATATCAAACAGTAGATCCATGTCTCTTTCTTTCTTCTCTCCTACCTTTCAATCGTTCTCGTTTCGAGCAACAGCTGAAAGCTCAAAGAGACTCTTGCAAGAAGAAAAAAAAGAAAAAGAAACAATAAATAGCAAAGAACCCATACAATCTCGGCTATCTAGCAGTTCATACAAATTTATAGCTTAGCAAGAGGAGCCAGAGAGATTAATCCAAGAAATACTGTTTCGTCTTACCGACCCCTCGACTAGGGTTAGGGTTTTCCTTCTCTCGATCAGAGACGATGCAACCTTCTAGCGCATCTCCGCCACCGTCCGACGACGTTCCGGACTCCAGTGGCGGCGCTTCAAGGGGGTATGGGGTAAGCTTCTCAGCCTCGAATCTTCTCCAGGCGCCTCTCTCGGCTCTTTTAGAATACTCTGGAATTCTCCAGACTCGATCGAACCATCCGGAAAATTCAGGTTGGTCTATTAATTAGTTTTCTTTCTTTAATCATTTGTCGATCTAGTTGATGTCTCGTTACTACTTGCCGGTTAATCAGTCTTTGGGAAATAAAACTTAATCTTTAGTAAGGGAAGCAATTAGTGATTCTATATGATAAGTAACTTATGGAGAAAAAACTTGCATTAGTAATAGTCTCTTATGCTTATTGAAATACCCTGACAACAGGGGAAAAACTTTTCATTAGCAGCTTAATTTATTAGCCAACAAAGTAAATGGAACTTTTTTGAATGTATTTTCATATCTGAAAGATCTCCTGGAAGAAATGTTCGTTCCATTTAAGGCTGTTACAACCCTTGGTTTTTTTTTTTTTTTTTTTTTTGCATATTTCAGGAATCAGGATAGTGAAAATTACAGGGATATTCTGATTTCCGATCTAAGAACAATTAAAAATAAGCAAATTCCTTTCGTAATAATAATATGTTTGCATCCAGCTTAAAAAGTTGAAAAAAAGAAAGAAGTAAACATTATTATTCAAGTGGGCTCGTTTGAAAATTTTTTAGGAGTTCATCAGTCGTCTCATCAAGGCGGAGATGGTGAAGTGGCAATACGAATTATCGGCTCGGGAGATTCACCAGGAAGGAATACTTTAAGGGTTTTAGAGCCTGTCAATACTATTCATACCTCTCCTTCTGAGCCAAATCTAGTAGCTTTAGAGAGACAAAGCTTATTGCAAGGTGAGAGAAATAACAGGCATACTTCACTTCCTTCTTCTCTCTCTACCTCCTCTCTGTCCGGTCTGGACCAGAGTGGCAACAGTGCGGCAGACAATGATGCAGCCCCAAATGAAGGGTCCAATCGGGAGAGTGGGAGTACAAATGCAGGGTCCACGTACCAGAGGTATGATATACAGCAGGTTGCCAGGTGGATCGAACAGATACTGCCATTTTCAATTCTACTCTTGGTGGTGTTTATCAGACAACACTTGCAAGGTACGTCTGCATATTTTTTTGTTTTGCCTTTTCTTGTAAATAGAGACAAAACTTAAATGAAGGGCGGGAAGTGATAGTGCCTTGATTGCATTTGCAGGTTTTTTTGTCACTATTTGGATTGCAGCAGTTATGTTCAAGTCAAATGAAGTATTGAGGAAGCAAACTGCTTTGAAGGTTTATACCTTATTCCCAACTTCTCGAAACAAACCTGAAAGATGAAAGCAAAATGAAAAGAATTAATATATCAAGAGACTCAATTAAACCATCCTAAAAATATAGGGAAACACTAAAAACTTAATGTCCCTTCCATCTATTGGTGGTTTATTTTTCTTTTCTTTTCTATGTTTTCATCCTTTATACCAATCCATATGCATGTTGAATGTGCAGATCCTCCTTTTGTTTTTCTTTGATATGTTTTCATCCTTTATACCAATCCATATGCAAGTTGTATGTGTGCAGATCCTCCATTTATGGTGGTTTTTTTTTTTTTTTTGGGTCTTTATTGGTCCTTGTTGCTTGCTGTAGGGAGAGAGAAAGATATCGGTGCTTGTTGGAATAATTATGGTATTTGTGATCCATGTATTTGGTGTGTATTGGTGGTATAGAAAAGATGACCTTATAAGGCCTCTCGTCATGCTCCCTCCTAAAGAAATACCCCCTTTTTGGCACGCCATATTCATAATCTTGGTTAACGGTAACTTATTCTTCTCTTCTTTCTATGTGATTATCTTAGGAACTGTTTTGCCAGCCCTTGTTTCCGAGGAATATCAGTACTGGTTCATAGTTGAATTCCATATGTAATGGTGCAAGTTTTGGGGTATTATTTTGGCGTTTCTTTCAAGTTAATGTTTGCTGAGCCTGTCAATGCTAAAAAGTGGCCAGTTCTCATTGAGAAACCATGCAATTAAACTGCAAAAAAAATGTTTCTGAATTGTGATCAACAGGTATACAAAGGGACTAAACTCTGAATTTAGATTATCTGGATAACTTCTTCTCAACTAGTCTTTTGGTATCATTTTTTTTATGTTTCTGATTTCATGTTCAACCCCCTTTGTCAGACACACTAGTACGACAAGCTGCTATGATAGTGAAGTGTATGCTGCTTATGTACTACAAAAACTGCAAGGGCCGTAACTACCGTAGGCAGGTATTTTAATAAAAGTTAGATTTTATTGTTAATTTTCTGTCTGCTATCATTACTTTCTGTCAAAAGGCCTCCGAGATTTCTAACTCACTGTTTGTCTATAAAATTAAAGATTAATAACTGTAAAATTCAGATCATAAAATATAACTGGTAGATGTGGGATTTATATTGCTTTCAAAATGTGTTTGTAATCATCGATAAACCCCAGTGCGCAGAGAAATTGTTATTCTTTTTAATTTCCTTCTCTTTCAGGGTGAGATGTTGACAGTGGTCGAATACTTTCTACTTCTCTACCGTGCCTTGTTGCCTACTCCCGTATGGTACTGCTTCTTCCTGAACAAGGAATATGGGAGCCTTTTTTCTTCTCTGACAACAGGGCTATATCTCACTTTCAAGCTCACCTCAGTTGTTGAGAAGGTACTTACTTTGCCCTCTCATCATCATCATCATCATCGTCGTCGTCGTGATGTTCATTGTCATCATGTCATGGTTGTAATTATTTTCTTTATAACATACTTGTTTTCTGCTACATAACAGGTGCAATCATTTCTAACATCAGTGAAAGCATTGTCACGTAAAGATATACACTATGGAGCTTATGCTACAAGTGAGCAGGTATTCATGGAGTCGGCACTGCTTTTGTTTTTTAATAAAAAATTTATGAAGCATTTTTCAACTTGTTTAGAGGACTTTTATTTATGTATTTTAACATTTCGGGGGCAAAACATGAAACATAGGTAACGGCAGCAGGAGATATGTGTGCTATATGTCAGGAGAAGATGCTTTCGCCAATTCTTCTTCGTTGTAAGCACATCTTTTGTGAAGATTGTGTCTCTGAATGGTGAGTTGTGCCTCTTTTTTGTTTTCAAAGTTTAGTTTGCATAATCAGTTAGCTGATTTACTCTGTGCACAGCACACTGATTTTACTTCTTTCTAAAAGCTTTTGGTCTTTTTATAGGCAGCATGTAGCTGTACATTTAATGTATTTGCGCTGTATTTTTGTCTATATGTATCGGCCAGAAGTTTAGTAGATGAAGAAGTTCATAGTTCATTTTTTTTATCATTAAGTTTCCAAAATAATCTAATGAAACTGTGTTTACAAAAAATTCAGGTTTGAGAGAGAAAGGACATGCCCTCTCTGCCGTGCACTGGTCAAGCCGGCTGATCTCAGGTCGTATAGTGATGGCTCGACTAGCCTCTTCTTTCAGCTTTTCTAAGGAACGGGTCTTAAGGGGACAAAAAAACAATCAATTGACTTTGCTTACACACTTTATAGTCTATTTTTCTTTTTCTTTTTTGGGTTGCTCGGGCTTTAACTATGTATTTATTGTAACAAAATTTAAAAGGGATATCATGAGCAGCGTGTAAATCGTCCTGCATTTGACTATTGTATCTATCTACAATTTCTTGTTGGTGAGTTGAGATATAGAAGTTGGAGATGTATTTCGGGGCGTTATATAATGTAAACTAGAGAACTGGTATTAATATAAAGCATTTCAAGGAAAAAAGAAAAGGAAAACGCAACGTGGCAACTGCAAGAAAGGGTTGTATCGTGGAACTCTTGATAGAGAGGCTAGTCGAGAAATTGTTTGGGACAAACAATGGGACCAAAATGGAAACAAACAAAAATGTTACTCAACTAACAGATAGATTACCTACTTGAAATCTTTTTAGTAATTCATTAATGCGACCCATAAATACATTACTAGTACTTTTTGGGTACAAATTTTGTAAACCGCAAATTTTCTTTTTTTCACAGTTACTCCAAACATAATAATTTAAGAGGAGGGTTCCAATGCCTCCATTTTTTCATGCCTCCACCATGTCTCTATTTTTAAAACTTTAATAACTCAAAATTTAAAACTTAAAAGTCAAAATAAAACCGTTGGATATGATCTACATCATTATATCTATACACGTGTAAAAAATTATGACATTTCAATTTTGTTTTGGTTGTCATCAAGAGCTTGTAAAAAATGTACTAATGGGGATAATTTCTAGACGTTGATTTTTGAACTTATTGATTCACATAAAAACAAAATTGAAATATCATAATTTTTTATGAGCACATAGATAAAATGATGTAGATCATATCCAACGGTTTTATTTTGACTTTTAAATTTTAAATTTTGAGTTATTAAAGTTTTAAAAATGGAGGCATGGTGGAGGCATGAAAAATGGAGGCATTGGAACCCTCCTCATAATTTAATCCTTCTTTTTTTCACAGTTACTCCAAACATAATAATTTAATCCACTTCAAATTGAAGTAAGCAATTTAATCCTTCCTAATTTTACTTCACAATCAAATACGCACAATTTGCATTTTTATGTGGAACATCCGTGGAGACAAAAACCACGTTCTTAATTTCAGTCTTAGATAAGCATGATTTTACTCCGATAATCGGATTCCTCCATTTTAACCGCAATGGAGATGTCAGATCACTTCCACTTCCCCGAGTTACGGGCTGCATGGACCAGCTTCAATGAGACTATGAGAGTGCGTATCCTCTGAGATATCTCAACTTTTGCGTGACCGACGTGTCCGGTGCCTATTTGGGGATAGCGCAGGGGCCAGTATTATTTGTGCTTTGAGATTCGTGCAGGGTTGTGATTTTCCAGAAAAACACGCAAAAGTTGAGATATCTCAGAGGATGTGAATTCCTTCAATGAGGTGCAAGTGTGAACTGTGGAAGTCCATAATTTAACTTTTGATGATTTTTTTTTACTGTTACTGTTAGTGGAAATTGGGAAGTCATGAGAAATGGAGCCTCTGTTTTACCAGTGGGGACTAAACGCAACGCAAAGCTACGCGGGTAAAAACCAAATATCATTCAGCCGGTAGATACATCGCTGCCCTTTGCCGATTTTTATGACATTAAATAAAAAACAAAAATTAAATGCATGACATAACACTGTCATTGGGGTGTCAACGGGTACAAGACAGGTCGGGTGGAGACATTTTCATACCCGTACATGTTATGATAATAATAAAAAAACTTTACTTTTATCCGTTTTTTCGAATACAGTACGGGTTGGACAAACGGATAATAAAGTGTCATTAACATCTCGATTTGTGCTTTCGATAAAATATTTTTCAAAAAAAGAAAAAATAATAGTGAATACAACTAATTTGTATTATGAAAATTTTAGTAAAATACAAAACTTTATTGTATCATGTATTATCTTCATACAAATATATATCTATATATATAATTTTATTTTTAAAAATTATCTTATAGGATAACGGGTAAGATAACGAAAAAAAATCGTTACTCTTATCTGTACCCAATAAGTTAACGAAATAAAAATCTTACCCTTATCTGTCTTTTCAAATACGATAATGATCGAATAAACGAATAAAAGAGTGTCATTAACACCCCTACACTGTCAGCGTCCAGCTAACATGTTGTTTCATTGTATTACCAACGTTTTTATTTTGAGCCCAGAAGCTGCGGATGTTTTTTTTTTTTTTGAATATTTTTATTATCTTTTTCGATAGATAGAAAATCTATGTTTTTAGATGGTTCAAAATATCCTAAAAACAATAATTTTCTATCTATAAAATAGTAAAAAAATTCTAAAAATACAAAATGTGCTATTTAAAGATATTTTCATATGAAAATCGGGCACAGTGGTTTAAATCAATTGTTTGAATTTTGAAATAAGAAATACGAATGTGAAGTAAGAAAGAGTTCTCATTTCATAAAACATCTTATCTCGTATTTATTTTTTTCCTTTCTTTTATTAGCAGAGTTAAAATGCACTATTGATTTCATGCTTCAATCATGTTCCACATCATTTTCTCCGTTTTCAAAATTTAAACAGTCAATCTGAATTGCTCAACATGATCTTCACATTAAAATGTGCTTGGACACCAAATTTTATATATTTTTTAATTTTTTGTACTATTTTTTCAGATAGGTACAAAATAATGATTTTGTATATATCTGAAAAAATAGTAAAAAAATTCAAAAAAATATAAAATTTTGTCTCCAAGCACATTTTAATATGAAGATCATGTTGAGTGGTTCGGATCGACTATTCAAATTTTAAAAACGGAAATAAAGATGTGGAGCATGATTGGAGCACAAAACCAATATAATGCATTTTAACCCTACTCTTATTTTATATATTTATTTTATCCCATAAAAAATAAATGGCTCGAGGCAAAAAAATAAATAAAGACTAGCAATTATGCGAATTATTTTTTTTTTGTTAGCATAGTATGGTTTCCGAAAGAGGTATAGGAATTTAAATCTCTGTGGAGATGGAGATGGGGATAATAAACGAAAATTTGACCCTCAACGAAACACGTTCATATTAATTAATTTAATATTTTGGTTCAAAAACAATAATCTTTGATAAATTTGAAAACGACAAATTTTTAAAAAAATAAATGACGCCTATTACAATTATTGTGCTTGTAAATAAAATATAGCATGTCAGCGCTCGCCGACATTTTTATTAATATCCAAAGTTTAATACAAATTATTAATTATGCCCAGAATCGGATCTATTATCGAAAAATACCCAAGCCGGCCAGAAAATGGCCGGCTTGGTACCTTTTTTTTTTTTTTTTTTTTTTAAGAGAGAGAGACACTATGAAGATCAAAATATTGAAATCTAACTCTGAAAATTTGAAATTTTTGTTTAAATTATTTGTTATATTACTTCTTTTGATGTATAATTAGCATATTTATACTAAAATACGATAGATTAATTGAAATTATGTTGAATAACACTAAATTATGTTAAATTACGTTAAATTACATTAAATTACGTTAAAATACGGTAAATTACGCTAAAATACGGTATGAATAGGGACGATATCTTCACTGAAAAGGGGAAAAACGACGATGAAACTTCAAACGGTCATAAAACGGCGCTCGAGTGTCCGATTTCAGCAAATGACCACTTTTCGGAAAGCTTGCGAAAATACGCATGCGTCCGTGCGGGCTTAGAGATAAATATGCTAATTATACATCAAAAGAAGTAATATAACAAATAATTTAAACAAAAATTTCAAATTTTCAGAGTTAGATTTCAATATTTTGATCTTCATAGTGTCTCTCTAGTATATATATATAAAAAAAACGTACCAAGCCGGTCAGAAAATGGCCGGCTTAGGGAGGGACCTAAGCCGGCCATTTTCTGGCCGGCTTGGGTATTTTTCGATAATAGGTACGATTCTGGGCATAATTAATTATTTGTATTAAACTTTGGATATTAATAAAAATGTTGGCAGCGCTCGTATCAGATAGGAACGCTAGCTAGCATGTCAATATCCTAGGACAACGATAAAAAAACACTCCAGACATGTTTTTATAAGATCCAATTCAAAATAAAAATCGATACTAATCCAAATTGCATATCACTGCTTTCCTAGCAACATATATAGTTGTTTATGTACATTGAATACAAACACAAAGATAGCGGTTATATATCACCAAATAATAAAAAGAGGAGTGTTAATTATTATTCGGAGAGTGATTGCATAACTTTTGTCTGCACGTTATTACGAAAATTAAAAATTTGCAGACACAAATTTGAATGCACTGGAATGAATTATGTACAAATTTAAAATTTTTAATTTGTACACAATTTCTTTTTTTATTTTAGTAAAGATTGGAGGTCAAGCCACCTTACTATTTAATATCCACAAAAGATTGTTTTTTTCGGATTTCGAACCTGCGACTTCTAATACAGAGAGTGTTGTCGTTGTCACTAGACCGAAGACTGATCTCTTACAAAATTCCTCTTTACAACACATTTTTAACATCACAGACAAATTTTGATGCACCTAAAACATTAACTTTGTATAAATTTTTGATACACCGGGCTGAAATTTTTATTGTTGACACCCCAAAATAATTAAATTAAATGAATATCATCCGCAGGGACTTATTTTTAATCATATCACCCACGCCAACTAAATTCGCGCATAAAATGGACGGGTGCGCAGACTGAGTTGGCGCACCCAGGTGGATTTATACATGCCATTCATATCATATTAAATTAATTTTCATATGTTGAAAATCTCCCAATGGATTTATGACATTAATTCACTTCCTGTCGTTCCCGATTTCCGATGGATTTATGAAATTAATGTCATTGCCCAGTCACATCAAAGTTCACATTGTTCAATTACAAATAATCTAATCTGAGCCATTCATTTTCATTCATCCTATAATGGACGATTAAAAAGATCCAATATTTGCTAGCTAGGCTTACGTTGAAAATGTAAGAATTTATTCCTTGAAGACCGTGAGAGGCTGCACCATTTAGATATTAATTTATTACGTTGAAAATGTATAAAAAGATCAGTCCGCGCACCTGGTGCGCCAACCCAGTGCGCGCACCCGCATATTTGGTGCGCGAACTCAGTCAGCGTGAGTAGTATGATTGAAAATAAGCCTCTCTGGGGGTGGTATTTATTTAATTTGATTTTTTTGGAGTGTCAACAATAAAAATTTCGGTACACCGGGACATGTTAATCTTACATAAATTTTAATTTATATATGATTCATGAGGAGGGTTCAAATGCTTCAATTTTTTTGTGTCTCCATGCATATATTAGAAAATTTAACATTTCGACTTTGTTTTAATTGGTATCAACATGTTGCAAAACTACATTAATATGGATAAATTATGTGCATTGATTTTCAACTTATTGATTTATATAAAACAAAATAAAAAGTGATAATTTTTTTATGTGCATGTGAGAAAACAATATAGATCACATCTAATGGTTTTATTTTGACATATAAATTTAAAAAAAATTATTATTAGAAAATATAAAAATAGAGACATAATTGAGACAAAAAAATAAAGGCATTTGAACCATCCTCATGATTCATTCATTTTTTTTATACATCAAAATCCGTACACAAAATCATCCATGCAAGAGTTAAATGATATCTTTGAACAAGCAAAATCTTTTTCATGAAAGAAAAAAAAAAGAATCAAACACATAATAAAAATAAACCCACTGATAGATATACAAACACTACGGGCCCGTTCAGCAAGAGTGGAATAGAAGAATAAAGTGGAAAAGATATTTTATTCCCGCTAAACAAGAAAAGAAGTGAGTGGAATTAGAGAATTGATAATAGTGATTGAGTTCGAACTTTTTGCAGTCAAATTCATGTTTTGTACATTTTAGTCCCTCCTTCCTCCAAAGACAATTTCCTATTTCATTGGAAAAGTAGAATATAGAAATTAGCATTTTTCAATAGATAAATTTGACTTGTTTACCAATACTGTTCCACACTTTCACTATTCTACTTTTCCACCATCAACCGAACACGACTAAAATAATAAATAATTGAAGTCTATTTCAAATTTCACTTTTCTCTATCCAATAGTTTGCCGAACAGACCCTACATACTCAACAAAAAATTCCTATAAAACCATAATGATATTTTTCTCGTAGTATCTAGTTAAAACTCAAACCTACTAAGATGACGAATTCATTTTCCTGTTATTCGTTCCATAAATAACAATTTTCTTTTTGTCTGCAAATCGATTTATAACAAACCGATCTAGGGTGTAAACGGATTTGATATTATCCAATTTTTTCCGGAATCGAATTCGGAAAATTACTTAAATTATCCGATTCGGATCCAAATTCGTATTCGAAAAATTATAACAAATAAAAGTACGGTAAGATATTTAACTATCCGTAACTATTCATATCTGACTGTTTACACCTCTAAACCACAATAGATGTACTCTATATTCTTAAATTGATTTATTAAATTACATAAACATACCAATGATTTATTAAACTGCATATACATATATATTCTGATGAACAATGTAACATTATGACATAATTTATAACTAATATTTTGATATATGATATATGTTTTGTAACCAACAAACTTATTATAAAAAATGTTAGATCTAATTTATGAATAAAAAAATTATATTTAAATGTTATTGTTTACTAAAATGTACATATAAACATTAGTAATTTATTTTTAATTATCCAAATTATATTCATATCTGTATTCGTATCCGTTCGATATCCGATCCGTATCCATATCTGTTTAATATCCGATCCGTATATGTATCCGAGACTATCCGTATTTGTATCCGTATCTAAAAAAATATAACTAATAAGGATACGGTTTGACCACTATCCTATCCGATCTGTATCCGACAGTTTAGACCCCTAAACCGACGAGTCCGAATCCCCTAAAGTAACTCTCAACTTTTGGGTTTTCGATCGGGACCGTCCGATTCGATTCTGTCGCTCGAGATCGTCTCAGGGTTCGAATCAGTCGTCGGGATGTGTGCACTCAACTTTGAGATGGATGGTCTCGGATTCAAATCGACAGTCCCGATTTAAAACCCAAAAATTGAGTTACTTCACTGGATCCGAATTCTAAACCAATGAGAGCACATTGCACATAACCAAAGAACTCGAATAACATGTCGGTTTGATGTAACTTGTTCGTGTCAGATCAAACGAGCCGAAGTGGAAAAGCATACCGATATTTTTATTAAAACCCCCAAAAAAAAACAAATTATCAAATCTGCTCCCACTCCAACTTTATTTTTATTTCTACCCCAACCGCCCGTGGACTGGGCGGTCCACTTTCTGGACCTGACCGCCCAGCAGGCGGGCGGTCCACTACCCTTATCAGACCGCCCAGCAGCTGGGCGGTCCGCTATAAAACCCTATAAAAGAGCCTTTTCTCTCTCCTGATGAGCACAGTGCTCATTCCAAACCCACATAAATTCCAGAACCGAAAGAGAGAGCTGTCAGGCGATTTTGAGGCGATTTTGAGGTATGGACAGTAACAAACGAGGTAAGAAAGCGAGCAACCGAGATCGTGGCGTAGCGAGAGGAGGATCTATTAGTGATCGAGGTAAAAACGAGGGAGAAAAGAACAACTGGCCCGTATGCCGTGATCCCCGGAATTGTGTGACATGTAAGATGGGGGAATGGAATAGACGACATGGTCGGTATGAAATTTCAGACGATGACTTTGTGGAAAACCCCTACGGCTTTGGTTTGAAAAAGAAGAAAGTTGATCCAGAGCCTCCAGCATCGGACGATAAGTTTGTTCCGTGTACTGGTAAGGCTACCACTTCGTCTGCTGTGACTGATCCAGATCAGGCAAACTCTGATGATGACTTTGTTCCATGCACTTTCAAGGCTCGTTGTAAGAAGTAGATTTTTTAGGAATTTATGTTGTAGAATTTTTAGAAATTTATGTCGCAGACTTTATTTCATTAGTTTTGTGTTTGTTTATATTTTATGTTGTTAGTTTTTGTATACGTAATTAAGTAATAAAAATAACAAAAATGAAGCATATAAAATAATCGAGGCAAATAAAATATTGCATAGTTCACAAACTACCAATTAGAATAGTTCACAATATACATCTAAAATAGTTCATAACATAATTTAACAAAACTTGGTAATCAGCGACGACGGCCGAACAAACTCAAAATACGACGTCTGGCTCTGGGTGCAGCTGGTTCTGCGGCACTACCGGATGTCTCTCCATGGCTACTACCGGTTCCTGGGCTTTCATGAGTGCGGCGGCTACTACCGGTTCCTGAGCTTTCACCCCTGCGGTGGCTACTACCGGTAGCCTCAGCAACAACTCTAGCATTTTCTCTTTCGTTGGCTTCGTTAATGGCATCTGCATTGCATTCCAGTTGAAATAAAATCAAAACAAAATATAAGTAAACAAATAAAATATAAGTAAATAAAAGGAATCAACCGTACCTGCTCGCTGCCTGTCAGTTGTTGAACGGCGGGCCTGATGTCCCATTCGCCTACCTTCCATCTCGTCCATGTTCATTACTTGACGCTTGTGGGGTCTTCTTCCTTTTCTGATCCACCCGCTTGCGGGACAGACTTTATCACCAACATAGGGCGGCCACTGATACTGGTTGGGATAAGGATGGAAAGATGCACCCCAAGTACTCGCAAGGTACTCGGTACGGTACATGTCTGCGACATAATCATCCTCAGTGAAGTTTCTCTCCCGGCACACCGCCATAACATGAGAACAAGGTATGTGGGCTAACTGGATTCCTTGGCAAGTGCATGTTACAGTATTGTCAGGTGCAAAAATAACAACATACTTGAACATCCTTTTCACAAACTCCATAGTCCCATCCGGTCTACGGCCGGTTGGAGCAAACTCATCTGGACAGTGCACTTCGAATTCCAATTGGCCCTCCCCGTACGGGACAACTCTCATAACTGCACCTTTCTCCCTATGTTTCCTTAGTTTCCCCTCCACCCTTGTTGAAAACGTTTGATTCCTGGACAGTAATTCAGAAAATATAAGTCAACAAATAAAAATATACATACCTTGGCAAAATCTCTGAATAAAAATATACATACCTGGACAGTAATTCAGTTGCTTTAGCACGCCGTGCAACAAACCATGCATTTAACTTGTAGAAGGTGTCCTCCACAATTGCTGCCACGGGCAACTGCCGGCTCTGCTTGAAAACAGCATTCAAGGACTCAGACCCATTTGTGGTCATAATTCCCCATCGGAAACCTCCATCACGGGCTTGCAATATCTTCTCATATGCGGGTGGCTCAGCCAGATCGGCGGGATTATTTTTTCCCACCTTGAGTAAGTACAAATTTGCCTTTGGACAGTACTGCAAAAAAAAATTCAGATGAGAAAACGTTTGATTAAATAATTCAGAAAATATAAGTGTGTGAAAATATACATACCTTGGCAAAATCTTTGAACATCTCTTCCACCCTTCTCGGCTTCTTCTTCTTGGCACCAATTCTGAATGTATCTGCAACCCATTTTCCAGATCCGCAGTTCTTGTGTAGGTTGTCTGTAACATGTTGCATACACAGCCTGTGCACACATTCGCCGTTCGCTGTCGACCACCCGAAATCTGGGCGATCAAAAACATATTTGATTCCTTTGTGCTGGTCTGATATGACACAAAAGAACCGGTCGCCAACCACTTGTCTTCTTACGAACCTCATGAAAAATCCCCAGTTTTCCCCGTCCTCCTTCTCAACAATTGCAAAGGCCAAAGGCAACAACTGGTTTTCAGCATCATATGCACATGCGATCAGCAGTCTCCCGTCGTAACGGCCAGACAGGAAGCATGCATCCACACTGATGACCGGTCTAATGTATGGCACAGCTTGAATACATGGACCGAACGCCCATGCTATGGCCTTGAATTGCACCCCGTTGTCGACATCCCGTACGCCTATATTCCAACGTTCAAAGACAGTGCCGGGATTTGTACTTACTATGGCCTGCAGCAATGGTGCAAGCAAGTTGTATGAACCATGCCAGCTACCGAACATTCGGCAAATCGCAAGTTCACGCCCTCTCCACAACCTGTTGTACTTTGGGACGACATGTTTGTAAACCCGTCTGACAGCTCTACCGACCTCCTTAAGGCTCATCGATGGGTCATCCTTAACGTCATTCTCAATTACATCGGCAATAAGCGAAGCCGTAAGATTTGCATGGTCTTTCCTTGATGACGCAGCCTTGCATGTGTGAGGTGGTTCACACTTCTTAATAATCCATGCCTCGCCCTTACCCACAGGGGTTGCATAGAGACGGAAGTGGCAATGCTCTTCGTCTTTACAAACAATTACTAACCTTCTTCGGTCCCTTTTTTCCTCTCTGCACTCCCAGTTGCCGTGAACATGGACCTCGTGTATTTTCTTCACAAGTTCATCTATGTTGGTGTAAACCTGCTGCGGAGCAAGCTCTTGAGTGTACCTGACACGCGGCCCAAAAAATGAGATGTCTGCCTCTTCAAAAGCAGTGGTATCGTTGAATGTGGGGCACGGATGCCTATCTGTCCGACCTCTAATCGGAAATCTGTCTTCCTTAGGTAAATAATCTCCATCACCTTCTGACAGGTTATCAGAATCCCAATCCCCTTCCCATTCGTCACCTGTTTCCAAATTTCCTTGTGGTATGGCATCGACCTCAGCATCAAGGTCAAGGTCTCTCCGGGTAGCAACGGGTGACACTATAGGTATTGATGGTGGTACAGATGGAAATCTGGGTTGGATTGGGGTTTCAGGAGGAGGTGGTGGTGGTGGTAGATCGGTGGTAAAATCAGGTACAAAATTCTCATAAACGGGTGATACGGGCGGTTCATAACTTGAGTGGCGGGGGTTGTCATACCTCGAGGGGCCGGGGTTGTCATAACTAGAGTGGCGGAGGTTGTCATAACTAGAGTGGCGGGGGTTGTCATACCCCGAGTGGTCACGACCCGAGTTGTCATAACCCGAGTGATCATAACTCGAGCTGTCATAACTCGAGTGACGCGGGTTGTCATAACCCGAGTGATCATAACCTCTATTTTCCCTAGATGTTCCAACCCCGGGTTCACGCTGAACTCTCCTGGAATATAAGTCCATTACCATTACCCCCTGTGTCTGAAAAGTGTTGTAAACACTCCTCCATACCGACTCATCAGTTATTGGAAACCTGGTATAGTAAGGTCTACCACCACTTACTGTGTTAATCCGGGTAGCTAAATCTATATCACACCGGTTGGGGTTCACACCAATTTTTTCATACACTATTCCCTTCAGTTCAACAAATGAGGTATTTTCATTTACCTCAAAGCCGTAGGCTGCTTCCTTGGTGTACTGTGCTCCCTCCGCACCCCGGGTAAACTTCCCGCCCACATACAGTGCAACCAACATACTTCCGTGCTGGAATTACTGTTCTGGAAACACTGTTCTGGAAACACTGTGCTGGAAACACTGTGCTGGGATTACTGTGCTGGGATTACTGTGCTGGGATTACTGTGCTGGGATACTGTGCTGGGATTACTGTGCACAGATTACTGTACACAATCGCCTCAAAATCGCCTCTGACGGCTCTCTCATCTCTCAGGAGATCGGTTCTGGAATTTATGTGGGTTTGGAATGAGCACTGTGCTCATCAGGAGAGAGAAAAGGCTCTTTTATAGGGTTTTATAGCGGACCGCCCAGCTGCTGGGCGGTCTGATAAGGGTAGTGGACCGCCCGCCTGCTGGGCGGTCAGGTCCAGAAAGTGGACCGCCCAGTCCACGGGCGGTTGGGGTAGAAATAAAAATAAAGTTGGAGTGGGAGCAGATTTGATAATTTGTTTTTTTTTGGGGGTTTTAATAAAAATATCGGAAAAGCATATATAGGTACTTGAACCTCCCATCCACCAGTGATAAAATTACAATTAAGCCAACAACTAATATCTATAACGAATGAACACACCAATCAAATTACTTGATACAACTAACCTGAGCAATAAAACTGGAGATATATTTTAACCGCGCGCGGACTCGATCCGGCGACCTGGTAATTGTCGCGCGCTTTTAATAATCCATTACTCTTCTGATCTTCTCCTTATCCCCGCTTAATGCAAAAAAAAAAAAAATGCAATCCAAACTTGGCGTACAATTTTTCTTTTTTCGGAACAAAATTTCTCATCTATTTCTGTAAATAATATTTGCCTTTTTCTTCTCTTATATTTGGCGGACAATTTATAGGACCCGATTTGATCGAGTCGAGCGAGAAAAGGGGAATTCAAGGTATTTTCGTGATGTCTAATTAACTTTTCTTAGTTCAGCGCTGTGATCTTTATCACCGATTTAGTGCAAGGTTCTGATGCCCCAAAGCAGAAATTTGTACGAATCCAACACTTTTTTCTTGATTTAGTTGCTTGTAGAGAGAGAATTCGGGGTCTTCTTTGAACTTTAGAATTCATTTTTAGTTTCGTTAGTATGAAGGTTTCATTTGTTCTTGAATTTTGAATTTTCTTATATGCTCTTGTTTTTCTGGATGAATATTATGGTTTATTTTCCTCCAGAAAAAGAGAGAAGATTGTAGTTTTCTTTCCATGGGCTCATTTATTAATGTCTCTATCTTTCCAGTAGCCTAGACAACTCCAATTTCAATGAAATGTTCACAAATCTTAACCATATGTTGATTTGAATCAGAGAACCTTCAATTGTGTTCTTCTCTGACGTTTTCTTTTCAAATGTTTTGTTACCAGTGCTACTGTCATCCTTCTCAGTTCGTGATGCTTTTCTCTGAGTTATGATTCTTTACTTTTCATGTTTAAATTTTTTAAACTCCCAATAAGAAGGCAATTAACTGCTTCATTTTCTAGGAAAGGGAAGGAATTATAATACCTAACACTGCTCCTAAACCCTAAGCCAAATGAGCTCTGAGGTCTCTCCACCACAAGGCATACAAAATGTTCGAGGCAATCCTTTACGCATTGCATGGGATCTGCCACCATCAGCTCAACCCGGTATTCAACCCGATAATGACCATACTGACCCGGAATGTCAACCCGACCTCCTCTCCATTTCTTGGAACCAAGATTTTGGCTGTTTTTCAGCTGGCACTAGTAATGGGTTCCGTATCTACAACTCTGACCCATTTAAAGAAACTTTTAGAAGGGATCTAAAATCAGGAGGTTTTGGGATCGTTGAGATGCTATTCCGGACCAACATCTTGGCCTTGGTGGGTGGTGGGTCTGACCCACAATACCCGCCCAATAAGGTACTGATATGGGACGACCACCAAAGCCGGTGCATCGGTGAATTCTCATTTAGATCCCTTGTTAGAGCTGTCAGGTTACGCAAGGATACAATTGTAATTGTGCTAGAACATAAGGTCTATGTGCACAATTTTTCTGATCTGAAATTGTTACACCAAATAGAGACTCTGTCAAATCCTCGTGGTCTCTGTTGCTTGTCTCAGAATGTCAATACTTCAGTTCTTGCTTGTCCTGGTTTGCAAATGGGTCACGTACGGGTCGAGCATTTTGGCCTTAAGGTGACCAAATTTATTGCTGCGCATGATACAAATGTTGCATGTATGGCTTTGACTATGGATGGCTTGTTACTGGCTACAGCTAGTATGAAGGGTACACTGATTAGAGTTTTCAATACCCTGGACGGAACCCGCCTACAGGAGGTATAGTTCTGTTTTACTTTTAATCTGAATTTTATTAATTTTGATATGCTATTTATAAAAAAAAATCTATGTACACTTCATAGCTGTGGTTTATGCAGGTAATAGTACCATTTGTACTGCAAGCTGGTTTTATGAGTTGGTTATTGTGTAAATAAGAACAAACACTTGTCAGAAGATAAATTAAGCAAGTATATATATCTAATGCGGTAAATCTACTTGTTAGCATTGGTACTGGTGTGGGATTCCTGAAATACTACTGTGATGGTGTCACCATATGTAATTATAGTATTCGCCCAAGTGACAACCAGGATAAACTTTGCCACTCCATACAATATTCTTTTGGGATCAACAGTAGCAGTAGAAGTGAAACAAAACCCCTTTTATAAAAGATAATTTGAATTCACAGAAGTTATTGAAATGTTATAGGTAAGGAGAGGACTAGACCGAGCAGAAATACAAAGCATAGCATTATCTAAAAATGTACAATGGCTGGCTTGTTCAAGCGACAAGGGCACTGTGCATGTGTTTCGGCTCAAAGTAAGAGTGGCATCAAAGGAGGACTTGGATAATCAGCACTCACCATCTGGCGCACCAAGTTCGGGGACAAGTCGTTGGAATTCCACCTCCTCTGTAGATGCTCTTTTGTCTCCAAGCACCGATGGGGATAATTCAAGCTCTTCTCTTTCTTTTATGAGGGGTAAGCATTTCATTGCCTTCTTTTATTTTCACAACAAGGTCTTTTTCTTGTTCTTTTAATAAGATAGTAATTTGTTCTGACCTTGTGCCAGTATGAGTTACTCTTTCCCTTTTGGTTTGGTTTTGAGTTTTTTGGGGTTTGTGATTGAATAATGTATTTCTTTTCTTTTTCTTGTTTTTTTTTAATCCTATATGAAGTGTTGAAGACTTTTCTCCAGGACAGGTATGAATCAGTATTCTGAACCAATCAGGTGAAGGTTCTAGTATGGGGCATGCTTTAGACAATATAATTCTCTGCTGCGTAATTGTATAACCTATCACATGTAGAGGTAAAGATCAAGTATGTTGAAAAATGTTTTTTTTTCAGGTGTTTTGCCAAAGTACTTCAGTTCAGAATGGTCGTTTGCGCAATTACATTTACCAGAAGTGACCCGATACATCACTGCATTTGGATCTCATAATACTGTCATGATAATTGGCATGGATGGGAGGTAAGGTTATTTTTTAGTCTTTCAGAAATTAAATGCTAAGACAAGGAAGAAACTGAATAAGGTAAAATAAGAAACCAAAATTGGATTTTTTTTTTTTTTTACTCGTTATGGTGTATCTAACTCCTGCCACATAGCCAGGCATGCAAGTAATTGATCGCCATACGCACTGTTCATATTATTTTTTGTCATACATTGGGAGTCAAGTATATATTGCATCATTTTCATGGTAAAAAAAAAACTGTTTTCCTTCTCCTTTCAGTTTCCGCAAATGCAGCTTTGATCCTGAAAACGGTGGGGAGATGTCTAAGGAAGAGTTAGTTTGGTATCTTAAGCCTGACAAAGAGTAACATCATTTTTTTATTTCTTTTATTTCTGTTTTCTTGAAGTACTGACAAAGGATATCAGGATTTAATATTTGGAAAAAGAAAATGTATGTATCGCATATTATCTGCTTTTGTGTAAGCTGTTTGTATAAAGAGGATGCATTTGCTCCTATGCTTGTACATTTGTATATAAGTATATGACCTTTTTTTCTTGATTGTAGTAAGCATGCTAATTCAGAGTCTCTCTGGTGTCGATTTTAATCGGTTTTCTTTGTTCTAATAGTTTATGCTTTTGTCTGATATTTGTGTGTTTAGATTATCTTTGTTTTCGGTCTTATTTGCGGGGATGGAATTCATCCTTGCATTTTATCGGCATGACAAGGGATCAACTCTAACTAAGCCGAAATACCAAGTTTATTTAATTCCTTTATGTTGAGAATATACCTTTTATGTTTCTTTGCAATAAGCATCATGTTAGTCTTGGAGTTCCGTTTCCATCTTGCAGATCAACTCTATGAAAAACTCCTTTGGAATGTTAACAATATTTAACATACTTTATGGAAGGTGTTAACAACTGATGTTGTATAAGGACATTTAAATACGATACCATCGTTCGTGGCCATTCTATCACACTGAATAGGTACTCGGTATGCTATACAAGTCTGAGATTACTGAATCATATTCTCTGCATTAATGCACCGTTTGAGTTTAGATCCAATTACATACTAGCGCAAATCTTAAAGGGCCCTGTGCATTACAGGTGTGGGCCGGATTGACCTGGATTTTGATCAGACGGTCCAGAGCTAAACTTGTGCAATAATGCAGAGGATGCAGACTCGTGATTACCTAGTACTGAAATTGGACTTCTCTGAATAGGTACACTATAGTACGCACACCATCTCCAGTAATGACAGGGATTTCTGGTTAACCATGCAAATGCAACTGTTGCAGCAGCATAAGTCATCCTTTGAAGGACTTCTATCAGTTATAACCAGGCAACATATACCAATTGGAATGATTTGACAATGATAGCAAGGAATTCCCTTGTAAAAGCTGAAAATGTATTTTCCACTGCTAATGTGCACCAACAAATCCAAAATAAAGTATAATTCCAAGAGCTTTTCACGAGTTACGCAAGTCAACTTCAAAAGAGGAAAGTTCTAACCGTGATGAAAATAAAAAATTATAAGAGTATCTATTATGAACTTTATGAATATTTACAGGAGAACCTTTCAGCAAAAAGTAACACAAGAACTTAACAACCTCAGCAGTTCAAATATTGCTAAAACAAAGGGTAAATGTCTTCTTTCGACTTATTTTTCTTTTTGGTTTTCTTTTGGTTTTTCTCTGGAGTATGGAGTATGAAGTATGTATATTGAAGAAAAATTTCCTGTCTCATCTGCTTCCTGCAAAGTCACTACACATAATATAGAAATAAATAGCATTTATTGTTATTTTCTCATTTACTTAATTTGTACTTAACTGAGGAAAGGTCAAATAAAAATATGGAATTACATAAAGTAGGAGAGTTTTTCTTATTGTACCTTCTTTGTGTCCTTTCCTGAAGCTTCTAGAAGAACTTTCTGAACACAAAGGAGTTGAAAAACATAACTCTGAAGCATCACTTGGTATTGTGCGTCACATTTTCCCTTCTCATTTCCTAAAATAATGAAAATATTAACTATAGGTCAATTATATATCAGACACGTTTTCTAAAAGGCCCAAATAGAAAAATAAAAATTTGAAAAATATTAGGGATTGAAAATATATATGAAATTATGGATATATTTCTTCATTGCATCAAATTAAATTAGAAATTGTTTCCTTCTAAACATATAATATGAAGTATTGGACCTTGGTTTTGAGCTAGAGGTGGAAATGGCGATATCTTTTCACTACTATCTTCTGTTAGATTGCACCTCTCGAATTGTTGAGATTGGGCTGGAGTGTTTCTAAGAGAGAAACAAAAAAAGTATAATCTCAGCAAGCAAATTCTGTTTCCCATTTAAATTTCTATTTTTTATACTGTATTCTAAAAATCCTGATTTTCCATATCAAGCAATCAAAACCATCTCTAACTTTTGGTAACATAAAAACACATACCGATATATCCAAATTGATTTGCTACTCATTTGATATTTTTTTTGTTCCCTCTTTTATGATTTCTCAGCTGCTGCTGTTCAGAATTAGAGATTTGCTACAAAACTTCAGTTGAGGCTTAAGAGTTCTCTTAGTAGATAGTAACACCCTATATCAGTCAGGCAAGTAAAATCCAAATTTAAAATACTTACGGTGTACCATTGGCACATGCCTCAAAAACTAAAGGAGACTCCTCGAAAGTACACTTGTCTGCCTCAGTATGTTCCCCGTTCTCAGCTTCATCTGAAAATTTCTCAGATTCGCACTTCGGTTCTTCGTTTTCACTGCACATCTCCTTCATACCCAGCCCAACCTCTCCTACACAGCTGGATTTCATTCCCTTTGGATGTTCACTCTCTGGATTGTTGAAAATATCAAGCTTCTCTTCTTCATTTGCATGAAAATCTAAGTTCGTGCTTGATCTTTGTTCAACTGTAACACTTTTGGAGGGTTCTTTTGACTTTGTATACTTCATCCAGTCAGAAAATATGTCAGAATCTAGGAACATGTCCTCCATTGAGTGATTGGTTCCTTGCAGTTTAGACCCTGTGGTACTTGATTTTGTTCTACGTGTGCTTTTGTCATGGGCCTGAGAAGGTACGTTGTTGAACTTGGGCGATTTGAGATTCAAATTAGAATTCATTTGGAAGTCATCCATGTGGTTTATCTTGCGCTTTTGCGGACATGATTGAAAGCTGTAGTTATTCACTTCTTTGACTGTCGTTGAAATAGAGCAAAGGAAAAAGAAAAGGCATTATGTAACATAATATTTGACAAGTGGCTATTTTGTTTGTTTGATCAAAATTTCTTCCTTCTTGTGGTTCTCTAACAAGATAAGCATTGCAGGTGTGAGGGCTTTTATTTTAGCCCTTTTATAAAATGTGAAAAATGATATAGCTAAAGACAAAGGCAGGAGTTGGAGGCTTTCTGTATATTATACAGGGATAATTTGCAAATGCCTGAGATAGTGTTTCAGTTCTACTTGATATCTCTATGTATGCAAGTTGAAAGGTAATTTGAAGTTACCTCTGGCTGAGGTGTATGACTCTTCGCTGAAACAAAATTAGAAAAAAATTAAAAAGGTACAGATGGAAACAGATGAAACAAGATACTGGTAACTAGCAAATGGCAAGAAAAAGTATCTACAAGTTAGTACATTACCTTCTTAAGCTGGTGGTATCTAGCAAATCTGCAACTCCATCCTTTAAAGGCCAAACTGGTTGAGAGAAAAGGCCATCAAAGTCTGATTTCCTTTTGAATTCAGGTGTATCCCTGCTTATGACAGTTACTATATCACAAACTTATAAAAATAAAAGAGCATATTTTAAGACTTTTTGTACAGAATTAAGAAAAGTTTGGTGTCTACCTTTTCCAATGAGAATTTATAGGCAAGTACTTGCCTTCCATTGTTAAGGGGCTGCAGCTAGGGCCAGCTCTTGCTAAAAGATTAAAAGAAGAAAAAAGAAAAACATATAATAACTAAGTTTTCCAAGTTTCACAGTGAAATTCGAAGATTTTTCACTCATTTTTTTAGTAAAGGAAACAGGAGGAGAAAAAAAAAGCAAAAAAAATTACCTGAGTACAAGTCAAACCTTCTCTTCATGTTTGTTCCAGTCCTAAAAAGGGGTTAAAGATGTTAACTTCAGTTATATCAATGCTTCACTCTATCTGATGATATCAACAGATAGAATACCTTAGTTCAAAGTTGAGGCAAAGAGAAGGAAAAGAAATAGTTATCAAAAGATTAGATTGTAGGGACCATTTGGCCACTGAACTAGACTGATGCAATCAAAAGAAGCTCGGCAGCACATAAAGCGCTTTAATTTACAGTTGTAACTTGCAAATGTATATATATTGTACAATATGTGTATATTTTCCAAGGGAAACAAACCTCAGTGTAGGAAAATCATCGTATTCTTCAAATCCAGTGAGGATTGGATCAGATACATTTTCATTTGGAGAAGTTCTGTTGAAGTCCTCTGAATTGAACAAATTAGTGTCCCACAATCTATCTTTTCTCTTTCCAGACAAATCAACATTAGCTGTCTCCTCATAAGTAGCTGGTAAAGTCATTATAGGTAATTAAAACAATGGAAAATAAGAAATAAAAGTTAGATTGCAAAAAAGATTTAACAGAACCGCACCACACACAGGGCATAGAGTTAGCTCATTGAAACAAATCTAAAAAACTTCCAAGCTAAATATTATATATGAGATGGCCAAAAATGCCACACTGATTCAGAAATGGCCTGCCTAATCTATTGGTAGTCTGCCTAACATCTACCAGTTTTGGGCACAAACAGATTTGGTACATACCTTCCCAGATTTGGTCACACATGTGCTCATCAAATGCACCATCCTGTCCACAATCAGGACTGTTGTCAAAATTATCATATGAATTGGGAGAATAAATGTCTTCAAACTGGATCTCTTTGCCAAATACTGTCTTGTCTATAACTGGTCCATAATCTCCCATCCTTTCTGATTGTCTGACATCATTTATCAAATTTGTATCATGCAGTAAGGAATCCTAAAAGTTTTTGAAAAGACAAAAATGTTAATTTTCATACTGTGTGGTACTTGAATAAGAAAAATAAGCAAGTGGCATTAGAAAGGCAACGCTTACTGCTATGTGTTACAGTGCCAGAACCAAGTTTTAAGGGCACTGGGAGTCAATTCAGAAAGCTCTTGAGACATTTTCATTGTCAAAATTCAAAATGCATCTCATATATATATATATATATATATATATATATATAAGTCCTTGTGCAAAAATCAAGTGAGGCCAATATCATTTTACCCCACTGTGTCTAGTGAGGGTATGCCGTTGATCGGGTAATTATTCCCTAAATCATGCGGATTGCCCCCAGAAAAATTCAAACAACAATATGTAAAAAAAATCAACAAAAAATATCAATTACAAAGAGAGTTGCAACTTGAAGTACCAGCTCGTAATACTGACTGGTAACATCATCAGTGCATATTGAATATAATGGACATTTTCTACAAGATGTCATAACTAAATACTAAAAACAGTGTGTACAATTATATAATGTAATTAAATTAGCATCACATTACGTACTTGCATCCTTTTGTTTTTTAGGTGGATAATTAATAGAGTTTGCTAACCGGCACCATTTCAATCCCAAAAGGAATTGACTGAAATTCTTTGTTCAGGGTACACCTTGCAGCTCTTGGAGGAGGCTCAGGACAACTTCTACATTAAAATAAATAGAAAAGAGTGCTTTAAGCATTAAACAGTAACAGAGGATTATAACATTATAACTTGCGGGCCCAGTACTGTTCAAAGTGCTCACTGCAAGTTTGACATAAAGCCACTTAGAAAACCCATCATTATGGATTGCAGAATTGGTCAACACTGAAGAGTTAAATTTGTATAATTTAAGTCAGATTTGGTGCTGAGCAGGACTAATTAGTTTGGGCAATCTCTGCAGGAACTGAGCGTCAATTAGCACAGCCCATCCTGCTAGTCAAACCAACCCCCCACATCACTTCACACAAAAATAATGAAGTGAAAGAAACAAATATAAAATTTTGTTCTAGATATAGAAGAGAATGATACTTCACGAAAAATAGATAATGCAAAAGTGAAAGACATAGTATTAAACCTTTTATATGGCACTGGAGATTGCGGAGGTGTCTCTACCTCAACTTTGCCTAGACCTAAAAGATTGTGCAATTCTATTGTAAGCAGCAATTTGCTTCAAGAAATCCAAAATGCAGGGGCAAAGATCTGCCGATATACAACCGCTCAGAAAACACACCAAATGCAAGTTTGTAACAAAGTTTTGGTTCATTACCTTTAATAGAAAATGCTGCATATGCTTCGTGACATAATTTCTGCATAGAGTTTCTTTCTGAATCTTCATCATCTAAGAGGTCAAGAAGTGAGACCTCTGCAATTTGGATTTAATTTCAAAATCAACAATGACAGTAATAATTGACCAAAATTGACCAGGCAATAGTGGCAAAACAAGTAGCTGATACAACTAAAACAAACCCCAAGTAGCCATATGAGAAATGCAAGGAGGAAAAAATAATTTCTTATAAGAATTTGCATAGTATGGACCAGTACCAGCCCCAAGTACCAGAACACTGAAACTAGAGAGTGATCGCATTATTGTAGTAAGACGTACCACTTTGCATATTACTCTTCCCCTTCTGTTTCATATCAGAACTCTTAGATTTCATGGGACTTGAGGGGGGGAATTTCCCAAAATCACCCACTTTTTCCGTAAAATTAAGTGCCTTCCCTGCAATTGGCCTGTCAAGAGATATATGCCTCATTTGGTATTACAAAAATTAATCAATTAATATACTGATGTTGTTATTTCCTGTTAAAAATAATTAACCGACCATCTTTGGCATTTATGCCCTTGCCTTTTTACATGCTGTCAATTTGGCACGTTTACTGGTAATAGCAGAAAAATAACCTAGAGGTACTTTATAGAGACGTTGAGGCAGCAGAATGTCCAAAATGAAGCGTACAGCGTTATCTAAACTAATTCATTAAAATATTTGTTTCATATAAATATGTAATTTCATGCATGCAAACACAAGTAGTACATTTGCATATCCAAAAAGAAATAAAAAAAGAGAGCTCTCAATAGACTTACTCATGAAAGGAGGAAGTCCGTGTTACAGAACCTGCAAAATCGGCATCCACTCATCAGACAAATATTACTTGAAAAAGAACTTTAATCCAAAAATAAAAACAAATCCAGATACTGGTAGCCCACAAAACATCAACAAAAGTATATGTAATTTGGAAAGAACCATATAAAAATTTGCAATATAC
Source organism: Carex littledalei (assembly GCA_011114355.1). NCBI lineage: Eukaryota > Viridiplantae > Streptophyta > Magnoliopsida > Poales > Cyperaceae > Carex > Carex littledalei. Next base: position 7,936,895 of record CM022088.1, read on the forward strand.
CATATTCAATTATGGTTCCATATACAAAGGCTGCACATAAAAAACTAGGAAAACGCCAATTAAAAAGAATATCATGTGCAAATGTGATATATCTAGGTATTGATCAGCTTTTTCGTCAAGTTCATTACTGTTTGTTTATTTATTCATTTGTTGGTTACAGCAACCTAACTTTATGAAGTCAATACCTGATTCATTTGGGTTGTTAGAGAGTCCAGAAATGATCTTCTTCACTGCCATTGCAGGGGACAACTTTGAGAGATGACCATTGTCTTCTTGAGAACCACAACTACTATTATGATCATCTAACAGAATATAGAAAGTTGTGAGTGTTAACGAATGCTACCAAAACAAAACTCAAAACTGGGCATCTTTGGGCTTGAATTGCTGGTGTAAATATTCTAACTGAAACTCTCTGCCTGATAACTTATTCTCACTGAGTTTCTCATTTAATGATCATCCCTGCAATTAAAATCAAACGCTGAGGTACTACTGTACCAACTGCTTCTTACCAGTACCAGTCCAAGGAGGTTCTTTCTATCAATGTAAGTGGACAAACAGCCAAAACATATAAAAATCATTGACAATATTGTCACTGAACCACATCCAAACATACTTGTAAGAGTCAGGACTTACATGGTAGATTGATATCAGTACTGAAATTCTAACCTTTACATGCTTCATTCGCCTTGGTTGGATGCACAGACCTGAACTTCTTATAAGCAGCTGGAGAAGACAGATTAGAAGGATTGTAGAATGCTTGTGTAGAACTATTATCTGATACGTACAACACAAGAAAGATCAGGCAGGCAATGTACTATTAACTATTGCAAAACTGAACAGAGGCTTCAGTTGGCTGGAATTGTACAGGACATATCCCAAATAGTCAGGCATTAGTAGTAAGAATCAGCCCTCTATATCACGCCACCAACAGGTAACCTTCTTATTAGCGAGGATTGCAATTCCTTTGAGCATGTAGCAGCACAAGACAAGACCAGTACATCACTTGAGATAATCCAAGAGAACTGATTAAAAGATAAAGGACAAATTTGGATAAAACTAAGGAGGCACACAATAAAGCGGTAGTGGAACCAACTGTTAATGTAGCAAAATAGAGAGGACCGTCCTAAGTTATAAATAGTTTCCAGCCAACTGTTAATGTAGCAAAATAGATAGGACCATCCTAAGTTATATATAGTTTCCAACCAGCAGTTAATATACAAAGGCTTACTTTCTGTATGAACTGATTCTTTATTCTGATGTACTGTGGCCAGATTCACAAAGCTCAATATGTCAAGTGACCTAGCATCTAACGGGTCACCCCACTTGTTGGTCTCTGATTGGTTTTCTGTGCTAGGTATCTGTTGCAGTCTTCTCTTCTGCTCAAAGTATTGCTTTTGTCTGAAAAATATAGAGGTGGTATTGCTTTGCTTTTTATGATTTCAATTTTTTGTATGAAAACAGTCTCCAAGAGCAAGCAAACAAAATAAATAAAAATAATAAAATACTAAAACATAAAATCAATAAAGAAGGAAAAGAACCTACTTGCTTTGTGTTGATTTTCTTGACTGAGGATTCCCGTACAACAATGAGACAAATTTAAGATATTAGTAAATACACAGTAGAATCATCAGAGCAAAAAAATGAAATTTGAGAGATAACATACAAAATAGAAATAAATACCAAGATATGGGCTGCTTGTTGGGGTGACTATTAAAGATGAAGTCATGTCTACTGGGGGTACAGTGCAAATGGGTCCTGACTGGACCTCAACTTCTTTTCTTTCTTTCTTTACATATATTTTTTCAATGTCGTTTTTTTGCTGTTTTTTGCTTAACTAAAGCTGAGTTAAACCCTATACTGTAGATTTTGGCATTGGGACCATGCTGGTAAGATTCAATACTGGTATCAGCTTCCTACAGTAACCTTTGATCATGGATGCCACAAAAGCGGGGATGGACTTACAGTAGAAACCTTCCTCCTTGAACCACCAGTCCATTTTAACATTTTGAATCTGAAAGAAAAGAAAAACCCTAGAAGAAAGAACAACAATCAGACCTTTTAGCTGGTTTTGATCTGTAAATGGAAATAGTTCAAAATTCCTAGCATAGGGACAGTTTAGCTTAACACTTCACCGAGACAGAAGATGGAACTAAGATAGCTATTCTCCTTATAACAATGAGTTAAATTTGATTGTAAAGTAGGTTGTAATATCTATATTTCCAATTTTGTTTGCTAACACTCTTGCAACAATGGCAGTGGAATTATCAACTGAGCCATAAACTTGATAAATCCCTTACCCAATTCTTCTACATTTTTCCTAAAATACAAGCATAGGCTAATTTCAATGAATTGTGGATAACAACCGTTTTACACTTCTTATTGAGGAAATATTTTGTTACAACTCTGAACGAAACTAAGGGAATATGCTAAATAATCTTGAAATCAGGAATAACTTTTTTTTTTTACTTTTCTCATTTCAGAATGAAAAAGTCTTTAGAGACACCAAATCACCTAAATAAGTAGAGTCCACAGTGAAAATCAATTATGGAGAATACGTGCAGTGAACGATCAGATAACAAAAAAATCTCAGTGAGAGCGCAAAAACGAAATGAATAGGAAATAAGAATTACAAATTTGAAGCTATATATAAGAAGAGAATAGACAATGACCAGTGATAGGAGCCTTATGGAACAATAATTCAGCTTTGAAATCTCAGGAAAGGATAAAGTCTACTATCAGAGTCAGAGCGAGGGGTGGCTAGCGGGGGCGTCACCGTCGAGTTACGATGATTCTTCGTTCCTTCTAGTTGTTTGCGGCTGAAGAGTCTTCGGATTTGATTTTTTTTAATCGGTTTTTCGAAGTTGGAATGTTGGATGTGATTGATGATTGAAAGAGAAATGAGTATCGGGGGTAGCGGGAAGTATCTATCGTTCTTTCCGGGGGGTGTCAAACTGTCAATGACGCCCTTTTACCCGTTTAGCCGAGTGTCCGAAGAAAAAAAACGGGTAAGGTTAATATTATATTTCGTTAATTTATAGGGTATGGATAAGGCTAATAATTTTTTTTGTTATTTTACTCGTTATCTAACAAGATAATTTTTAAAAATAAAATTATATATATATAGTACGGCTAACGCGTTTCCTTTGATATATTAACAATATGCTTCCGGTCTTCAAAATATATTGAATGAGCTTCAAATGACAAATTCAAATCGTTCAAACCAATCTCCTTACCGAGAGCTTCGTTTCCATATAACAAAATTTAATTTTCGAATTTATTTACCATCAAGTCAAGCTGTCAAAATATGAAGGATTTTGTGCGTATTTTAATGCACTATTTTGCTCATTTTTTTGACCACTTGACTTGATAGTAAATAAATTCAAAAATTAAAACTTTTTATATGGAAACGAAGCTCTCGGTAAGAAGATTGGTTTGAACGGTTTGGATTTGTCATTTGAAGTCCATTTGATAGATTTTGGAGACCGGAAGCATATTGTTAATATACTAGAGGAAGCGCGTTAGCCGTACTCATATATATATATATATATATAGAGAGAGAGAGAGAGAGAGAGAGAGGAGGGTTCAAATGCACCATAATTTTTGTGCTCCAATATGCTCCACATCCTTTATCTCTATTTTTGAAGTCCGAACAGTCGATCGGAACCGTTCAACATGATCTTCATAATAAAATATGTTTGGAGACCAAATTTTATATTTTTTAGAATTTTTTTACTATTTTTTTAGATAGGTACAATATCACTTTATCGGATGGTCCAGAATCTCCTTAAAAAGTGATTTTGTACAACTTCTTCATAATTTTTTCAATTTTCAGGCATTATATCTTGTCAAGAGTTGCGTCATAGGGGCTACGATGGCCGTCACCAGGGGATGGAAGAGGCTCGGGAAGGTCATTCTCAAGCACAACGTACATGCGGTGTGCCAGTGGGTACAGGGCGCGCCTCGACTCTCTACTGAGGTGCGCTGGCTTAGGCGGTGTTGATGCAGTGGACGACATATCTGACGAGCCCGATGTCTATGTCCTCTACACTGGTGATGAGGACGTGTTTGCACCCGTCCACGGTGCTGAGACAGTCAGTCAGGCGTTCGACCGAGGTGCCGAGTTGATGCGCCGAGCCGCACATGACGCCATGGGATCCCAGGCTAGGATGTCTACCGAGGTATAATTTAAATTAAAATACATAACTGTGATTTTTTTCTTATTCAATACATTATCTAATTTGTAAGATACTACAGGGTGAAGATGAGGAGGAGGACCCGTTCCAGTTCAATATCTCCACTGAGTATGGCACAGAGGGAGATGGACTATATTCCCCGGGTTACAGTCCCACTCAGACAGCACCTCCTGCCTATCAGCCAGGGTATGTTCAGACAGACCCCATCCCGCCGTTCCCTGGCCAGTCCTCACAGCAGGTACCTCACCCTTCCCTCCACGATGACCCCATTGCCAGACAGACATTTTTATTCACGCAGCCTGAGTCTGGACAGACCACAGTTTTTGGTCCTGGGGTCCAGCAAACATCCGAGATTGAGGAGGTTCGCCAGGAGCCGGTTCAGTCTACGGATGTCCAGGCAGACGACTCTGCATCCTCCGCAGATACTGACGAGACGCCACTCTGCAGGCGGGGTCGGGGGTTTAGGAAGAAGAAGGCGAGGACGGTGTTTAGTCCAGAGCCCTAGATTTTGATTTGTTGTACTGTTAGATGTTTTGTTAGATTCTTATTTGTAGTATTGGTAGATGTTTTGTCAGATACTTATTTATTTCGTTGATTAGTTTCTTGTTTGTTTGATTTTGTTGTTATTTATTTATTTTGTTGATTTCATTATCTCAGAGTACACAAAAGAATTTCAAAGAAACCACATATCTAAAATATCTAAAATATTTCAAACGAACGACATATCTAAAATACGATACGACCAAAAATCAATTTAAACCACGTTCGAAACTAAATAAATAACCCTTATCAAATTACAATTTCGTATTTCTAAAATAAAAAATAAAGGGTCTGCTCCGGCATATAGCGGCCTCAGGGACCGCTCCGGCATTCTGCGGCCGTGCTAAATTTAGAATTGTCAGAAAACCGTAGTTATTTGATTTTCTTAAAATGGTATAAATAAAAATTTCGGATTGCAAGAAATTGTTTTTGTGCTTCTTTCGACTTCTAATTAATAATATTTAAGAAACCGTTTCAACGTGTTGTACTTCATTAGTTCGAGAGTTCAGTATTATTTTTTTCATCTCTGTTCATGCCTATAAATTTGCACGATTATAAATAAATGTGCTTACCTGCAATTATGAAAGACATTTATTTATAGGAGCATAATAATTGCGCTCCAATCAAATTTCTGAGCGCGCATCTGAACTATTTAATATCTAACTTTTATTTACTGTGCTTATATTTAAGTTTTTAAAATTTTATTTATAAGTGTTCATATTCAAATTTTTAAAGTTTTATTTATAATCTATTATAATGCTACTCACAAGTTTTTAAACCTCTATCTACAAGCATTTAAATTCTAAATTTGAGCAGTTTTAACTCCTAACTACTTTTGTCTTCAAGCCAAAAATGAATCTTTCGCCTACTCTTTTTTTTTACTCTGATCATTCTCGTCTATTTTTCCGACGATCCGTGATAAATTTTACGAATCTAAAAATACGAACATTTTCTACTCAATTTTCTCTTTCAAATGAGATCTATGAAGAAATACTTTTGAAGTATTTTCAAATCGTTATTTCTATTTTATTTTTAAAGTAAAGTCCATAAGCACTTTAAATTATCAAACTTTAAGCCTCAATCTAAACCTTTTAAACCTAACATGGAAATTATCTAAATGTTTGACACAACTATTTTCAATACTTGAAACAACTACTTTAAACGGTTGTAAACAGATGTTTAAGAGTTTGAAACAAGTATTTTAAAGGGTTGTAGACAAAGATTTAAAAGCTTGATTGTAGTGTTTTAAATGCTTGAGTGTACTACTTTAAACGCGTAATACTATATGATCGACATAAGAGGTTTAAACGCTTAAACGTAGTACTTTAAATGGTAGATATCAAAGATTCAAATGGTTGTAAACTGAGGTTTAAGAATTTTGAGAATTTAAAGTATTCATGAGTTTTACCTTCAAACAAAAACAATTGACTTGAAAATAACTCAAAAGTATTTATTCGTGGATCTCATTTTAAAGAGAAACTCGAGTAGAAAACGTTCATATTTTTATATTCGCAATCACGGGTCATCGGATAATGAACGAGAATGATCAGAGCAAAAAATTGGTGAAAGGAATCTTTCATTTTTGGCTTAAAAACAAAAATAGTTAGGAGTTAAAGATTTAAATGTTTATAGAGGTTTGAATGCTTGCGAGTAATATTGTAAAAGATTATAAATAGAACTTTAAAAGCTTGATATGAGCGATGAAAATGAAAGTTAGATAAAATTGTAAAGTTTTTTCGGTTAAACTAGTTGGGGGCGCACTCGGATATGATGATGGCTTGGAGAGCCAGAACATTTCCCTTATTTATAATCGTGCAAAATTTATTAGTTTCAAAATACAAATTGAAGAGATTATGAACAACATAAATGAAAGGGATCTATAAATTGGAGCCAACTTTATAAACAATTATTAGTTTTATCACTCACCCATCGCCGAGGTAAAACAGATTGTAAGGTAGCTAATCCCTGTACTCACCCCCCTTGCCAGTAAAACAGCCTTTAAGATGAAACATATCAGAAAAGAGGATGGATTCAGCACTCGTGTGTTTCATAACCCATCATAACCGCATTTCCTTTTTCATTATATTTATTTAAAATTCACATTCTGTACGAGAGATGCGTGACATTGATCTTATTCTACCTCAAGACTAGTGCATCCAAACAAAATTGTCAAATCGGAAGTTCATTTTGTACATTAACAAGAACCTAAAAAAGTTTGCAAACCAAGTTAATTTCAATGAACCTAGAAATTAATGCTGTTTGCACACCAAGAACTTTGTTTATGATTTCTGAAGTGAACGCTCTACTCTTGAGATATGTTAAGAATAATGGCTCACATGTTTCACTTAAGATCTGGATTTTGAATTATTTAATGAAAGAAAAGTATAGTAATTTTTTTTTGAGAGATAAATGTGGAGTTCTAGCCTCTGTATTCTATAAATACGGACACCAGTGGTGTAATGAAAGAAAACATGAGTACTGGATCCCTCACATAAGCAAGTAGTGTCATGCGGAAAAGCAATAATTAAAAAAAAAAAAAAAAATTGACAGTGGCTGTCAAGGTGCGGAAAAAGCAATAATTCAATTTGAGAATACTTAAATCTCATAAAAATAGTCGTATTCACGTGCTAAAATATTTTTTTTTTGGTATGTACACCTGTAATAAAGGAACCAAATAATTAGCCATCTCCTTTCCCCAAAAGTATGCTGAAGATAACAGTGCTCCAAATGCATGATTATTTCCTTTTGACTCAAAGATCTGTAAAATTTTAATAATTCTAGTAATTATATACTAAGAAAGACATTAATACAGTTTGTTTTGTCACAAAGGGGAGCTAAATGATTAGTGCAAAATGGTCTCAAAGTTGGGTTCTGCAACAATACTGTACCAATTGCATCAAGAGTAAGAAATACATATGGAGTAAATATGGATCAGTTTGTGGTCAAACCGTGTCTATATATATGTTTTTTTCAAGATATAATATGTATACAGATATGTTTGCATACAAATATGGCTTATATTTTCAAAAGATATGAAATCCAATTGGATTAACCAAAAACAAGTACGAATACAGGTGAGTTTTATATCAAAATGGATAAATGACTAAACACATATTAGGTAAAAATAAGCATTGCTTAAAAAAAGATAGATACAATAAAATTATGTGATGCACAAGTAACCATCACTATTTTGTTAAACTATAAAATACTTTTTGTTGACAGAATCTAAATTAAGAAGAGATTAATAATACTAAAATTAGGCTTACAGTCTGAAATAAGGCTTGTGTAGTAAGAAGCAAGCCTGAGATCCAAGCACGAGAGCCGTAGAATGCTATCCTTATCAAATACGAAGGAATTTCCCTTCTTAACTGGAACAAATACGAAGATTCATTGTACAACACAAAGTCACAAGAGTTGAACAAATTATATCAGAATTATTATCTTCAAATAATTAGTATTTCACAAATTAATGGACATTGGAAGTATTTTTTTTTTTATAATAACTCAGATATTCGAAGAATATTCATCCAATAATTATAATGAAGAAAAATCTATAATGTACGCTAGTTAGAGAAGAATTTATCTCAGAAGTGCATCTAAATTTTATTATAATTAATGCATGGTATGCAGATTTATTTACCTGTCAAAAATACAAACATTACACATGTTTAACATAAATTATTTTACCTTATACAGAAGCACCACCATAGAGATAATTAATAAGCACCATTTCATCCTTCTCCTCTCAATTGAAATTAGAGGACTTTTAGAAATTAACTATATTAAAAGAAAGAAACATGATTGTCAGATTATAAGCTTTAGTGCAAAAAATGAAGTTCTATTACGGATATAGCAATAGATAAGACTTACCTTAGAGAATACAAGATAAATGAATGCTAATGAGCACATCCAATTTGAACCCAAATAAGCAGCTTTTGAAATGAAGCCCCCATAATTCAAATAGCTGAAATATAATCCAGCTATGCACACAAAAATCAGGATTAAAAATGAAGAAACTTGGGTATCCATTGAAATTTCGAAGAATGAAACCAGGTAGAATATGTAAGAAAACGCATGGATTAGTATTCCTTTGTGATCTCTCTGTGTTGACGAGTAAAAGAGGAGGGAGAGGCTTCCCATCACTGGTATCAGTGAAGTCTACACAAAATAAACTTGAGAGTTAATAGTACAAATTTACCTGTACTTGTTTGATCTAGTACTGACACAAGTACAATGATATTTATCTTTTCCTTTTATTTTGATTTTATCTGTATCAGGGACATACATGATCACCTTATAACATCACTACTTTTCATCTGTACTTTAAGTTTCTCACAATCACAGGCCCATGCCTAAGTTGGAAAAAACAAATTAAATTTTTTTTAGCCATTGATCCCAATTCTGTGTAATTGGTTTTATGCTATTTTGTTAACTACTACCTTAATGGATCCTCTCTGACAGTCATTGAGGCTTACATTAAGATATGACCGAATGATGAAAAATTACAAAATGTTTCTGATAGATGAATCACAATCAGGAATTAAATAGAACAATCACAAAAGTAAAGAACAGACTAATATAAGAAAAAAAATTATCCCACACATGACACACCTTTGGAATTTACACCAGTTTTGGTCTCTCAGGGAATTACCACATTCCTTCCCTTTTACCAAATTGACCTTCCTATTCCTCCCTTTTCTCCAACGCCCAAACAACTTTCTGAGAGACCCGCAAAACCTCCTTAACCTACCCTTCTTCTTCAAATCCAGATTCCGGGTCGGGTCCCCAAATTCGGATTCAACCGTCAGTAAAAACATCCGCTTTAGTCTTAGAAAGAGAGAGATCCGCTCACCACCATTGCCCCAATTGGGGAGTATATTGGCTGCGTTCATGCGAAAATCAAGGCCCTTGGATCTGCATCGCACGCTGATAGCCCAAGATTTGGGTTGGGGCTTAGTTGAGAGATTCATCGTGGGAAGAGTGGGAGAGGCGAAGTGGAGAGAAGGGCAGTGTGCTTTGAATTGGTTAAGCGGTGATGCTGCGGTATACTTGATGAAGTTGAAGCTATCGAGTTCCCTCCATTTAGTAGGAACTGGACGGTTCCGTTACTAAAATTCCCGGACTAAAATAGTAGAAAAAGATGTACATATTCTTTGGATTAGATACTATATTAGCAGTATTTTATTTTTAGAAATTCGAATATTAATTTGTAATTAAGATTACAGTATTTTTTTTTCTTTGTACTGGAAGGAACCGTCAAAATTATTACAGTTTCTCTAGTTTTCATTCTTATAATCACGCAAAAAGTTGGAAAATTAAAAGAACCGTAGCATTGTTAGGTTTCTTTGCGGTACAATGGCAAAAATGAGTTAACAGCCTTAAAGGAATTGTAGGATTACTACTGTCAATTTAGTTTTCAAATTTTTTGTAGCATCATATTAAGAAAGAATGAAAAAAAAAAAAAAAAAAAACCATAGTACGTAGTGTCACGATTCTTTTAAAGATATTTTAAATAAATCTTAATATTATCACCTTAATTTCCTTTTAGTGCATAAAAAACATACAATCATATTTGTTATTTAATAGTGAGTTTTAAAAAAAACTGTCAAATAGCGCAGTTCCAAACATACAATTATGGCAAACCACAAGTCCACAACTACGAAGAATCAGGATCCACTTGTTTGTATCTTCCGAAAGTCCAAATAGCGCAGTTCCAAACTCTATAACTGTAAGCATCAAAAAATTGTATGAAAGCCCAAAGTATTGTATGTAAGTATCAGGCCCTTGAAACTTTTGAAAATTTGAGATCCAGCTTAAGAATGAATGTCAGAAACAAACTCTGACACAAAATCACTGCATAAAATTCGTTACCTTAGCCCTTTCATATGTAGCTTAGTTTTAGCTTGTCAGTTTTCCTTAACTATGATATGATGGCTTTTTAAACGTTGAGCTTTTGTGTTTTGCTCTGCGTTAAAAATTTATATCTTACATTAGCCTTGCGGACATACTTTCTGTTTTTCTGATGTAAATTAACTTGATTTCATCTTTAATGAAATAGGCCTCTGTGCCTTTTATCAAAAAAAAAAAAAACACTGAGATAAGCGTTGTAATAAATTAGACGTGATTATTTAATCCTAAATAATCTGCAGATGAAGTTTGTGGGTACATGCGTATTATTTTACCATAAGTAAATAGAAGATTCATCAAATGATCGACATCCTCATCCGATATTTTCTTTTTCTTTTTCTCGTCATATGACATATGAAATATTTTTTGCATAAAAATAAAAACTATGTCATATGCATCCTACTAAATTTGATGATTGGATTACAATAAACAACTCCAAGCACCGGAATTTGATTGTGAAAAATAAGACTTTGAAGTGCTGTTATCAAGGATTTGGTCTCATGTACCTTAACACCGCAGTACAATTCATTTTCTCTCATAAAACAATTTGATGCATGCAATGAAGTTGCCAAGCCAAATTCCTCCAGAATTGAGGAATATAAACTGAAGTTGATTAAGACCATACAACAATTTGATAGCAGCATTTTGAAACTTCTTTTTCTTACATATAGAATTCTCTTTTCTCAGGTTTAGAGCAACGGATAATTATAACAAAAAAAGGGTACAAGCAATATAACAAAACATGAGGCACAAGAGGTGTTCTGCTCCTGATCAAAAACTAAAATTTGAAATATATTCCCAAGCAAAAAGAAAAAAAAATTCTATAACCATCAAATTTATTTGAGTGATCTATAAACAATATCGATTGGAGTGAAATAGAGACAAAATCAGTGACAGAAATTATACCAAATTCGTTTGCTCCAAACAAATTGGCTAACTAAATTTCATGCACGCTCACACCGCAAAACTATTAGCAACCAATGAATTAATAAATACCGAAAATAAAAAAGCTAGGCGAAAACAACAATATCAATGTAGTTTCTCGTCAACTGTGGGGGACTCGGTCTCATCAGAGAACAAGTCCTTGCACAACTCACCATAGAACCTGCACACCAAATCGACGAAAACGGGGCTCTTGAGGCTGTCCCAGCAATAGATGAGATCTTCAACATCCTTCAAGTCCCTCATTTTGTGCTCTTCAAGAAGCATCTCCATTAGGTATCCCTCGAAGCTCCTACATGCCGCCTCTACAGCTGGGTCTTGCACATCGGTGTCATCGCTATTGCTACGCCTTAGACGCACCTATCACCGCACGGAATGTATAAATCAGAGTGATTATTTTTCTTACAGGAAATAATCTGGCATAGAAAATTCTTGGTTGAAATCTTTGTCCTTTGGGATTCATTGGAAAGCTGAAACTAACTAATCCAACGAAGTTACTAAAACAATAAAGCTAATTGTGTAGTATGTAAAAACTCATTAAAATGTCATTTTAGTTTGATGTTATGCACATTGTGGTCAATGCAATCAGAAATTGTATTGGCATATATTGAGGAACTACATTAAGTATGTAATCATGACCAATTCACAAAATATTTTATTTGTTATAATTTTTAGCAAAACAACATACCATTTTGATAAATGTAGGCGTAGCCGGCGAAGGAAACGGCTCGTGGCTTCTCTCAGTGGCACTAAGGCTGGGCAGATCCCCCAATTTATCACTCTCTTCTTCATGCATTGACACCAACGGCCAGAACACAGCACGCACCGATTTATACTCACGTTGTTTCGGGCTGCGTTTCTCGACTACTTCTCGCAAGCTGCAAAATTTAAAAGAGCAGAGGGAGGCGAATGGCCGTTTGATCAGAGCTAAGACTCCTCTGCTTGGTTTGAAGAGGGTGCATGTGAAACATGTTTTCTCTCTCGGCATTGTGAAGAGAGAGAAGAGAAGACCCCCGCTTGAAAGTGGATTTGTCAGACAGCTCTTGTTATATTTGAAGATGTGAAGGCTTTTACGTTTGAATTTTTTTTTTTTTTTTTTGGCGTGTGTGTGTTGGGGTTGGGGGCGGGGGCAGGAATGTCTTTTAAAAATTGGTGGTGCCCACGTCTAAAAGAAGAGAACTGGCTTGTCACTATTGGTTGGCCAAGTCTGTGACAGGAGAGATCTTTATTTTTCTTGTTTTTTTTTTTTTTTTTTGATTAAAACTTTTTCTTGTTGCTGTTGGTAGATTTTCTCACGATCCTCGTTGCGATATTGTTTTCTTGTGGGGAGACATTTTATTCTGCTTCATATTAATATTGTAAATATACAAGCAAGTACATAAAAGACGACCCAAATTACAATTTGTGCTGTCCTGTTTCTCATTTTTAGCCTTTCTGCCATCGAAAGGGTTCTTGTGTGGATCCTTATCCAGTTATCTTCTCTGCAACTGGATATTTCCAGCGCAGCAATTCTAATTATCTATTTAATTTGACAGTCACGATGAAGTTTATTCAAATTATTCTTGCCTAACCTTTTCTTTTTCTTTTTCTTTTTTAGTTTACGCTTACTATCAACTCTAAATAAGAGTAAGGAAATTGAAGAATATATTCGTACACTTGTATCTGACCTTCTTGCTTTACTGAATTCAACGTTGGAATCTCACTTTAAGGTGGTGCATTTAGTGAATTTTAAAGATGCAAGATAGGTGTTTGATGAAATACTTGAGAGTAGGGCATCGGACCTACTCTGGTTCGATGGATTTAATCACCGATGATTTGCTTTAAGATTCGTGCAGAATGCTTTAAACTCCGTGCGTGTTTGTTTCAATTTTCGTGCACATAAATCTTAAATTAGATCGGACGGTCATCATGCTCGTTGAACCTAAAAGTAGGTCCGATGAGCATCGGACCTACTCCGTTCTCTTGATGAAATGTCTGTCAAAAATCTCATTGATGAAATGATCAGCTACATGAGAGAGAGAATACAATAGGAGGGCACACTTTGGAAAGCATGATTTACAATAGAATGGAAAAATAGAAAGGTAAAAGAGGTGTGAGCAATAGATTTTATTAATTTAATATAACGGTTGAAATGTTGAATAATAGTGTATGCATTTAGAATTAGTTTTTGATAAAAAAAAAAACAATAGATTGGATATATTTGAGAGCTTTTTCAGTTTAGTTTGATAAATATGATACAAGTAAAATTCTCTCTTTACTAAGAAAATGGACCCCATAATATTTAGCCTTGATAACTATTAACTATATATGACTAGTGGTGCATCACCCATATATTTCTTATATATTAAACACGGCACACAACGTGCCCATAACAATGTAAAAACAATCATAAATAACATAATAGAACTATTAACTAAATCTTAAGTGCCTATCATAATGTCAACTAAACAACATCCTTAAAAATACAAATAATGCTTAATTGTTTTATAATAGGGATTACTTAACTATTGAAGGACATAAAAGTAATTTCAAATAATAGACCAATTGAGTATCTCTGTACATAAGAAAATTTGTCCCACGATCTTTAATCTTCAGATTAATACAACTAATAATGCAATTTATTTCTTTCCATCTACTTATAAAATAAAGTGCCAAATTGCTGTTTTTCTTGAATATAAAAAAAGAAAAATTTCTTGATTTTAGATAAGATGTATGTTAAAAAAATATATGACGTTACAAAAATTTAGATTTGTTAAATTTATTATTTTATATAGAACTATGTGAAGCAAATTTAACATGAACGCTGAAAAGGATTGAGATCAATATTAAAAAAGAAATAGAAAATTTGAGAAGTAAATGTTACAAAAGGTTGTGACAACAGTGTAATTGTATCCAAAAATTATAAAACCGGAATTATTTTTATATATTTGATTGATTAGTATATTAATTAGTAATTATACTCTAATATATAGAAATAATACAGTACCAGTTTCGGCATCAGCTGCAACTGATGATGTTGTTATGTTGTACCAGTACATGTTCTATAGTTATAAATGCAGAAATTTTTATTAATATTAAAAAAAAAATTCAAAATTTAACAATCTACTTGTTTTCGAATTATTTCCGATTCTGCCCAATTCAGAGAATAATTCTTCAGATCCAAAGGTTCACTTTCCGGAGAATTATTCTCCGGATTTGAGTTTTTTTTTAATTAAACAGAAAATATTATGATTTATTTATTTATTTTGTATTAAAATATTAAGAAATATTTTATATATTTCTTTGAAAATAGATGGAATACTATATAATTTAATTTATTAGAAAAATTGCGACAAATAATCCGGATCAACATTTTTCAGACCGGATTTTTTGCGGTTATAAGAAAAATTAAAATATTTTTTTGTGTGTTATTGGGAAAAATTAAAAATATTTTGGATCTGAGTTATTGATCCCGGTTCAAAAGTCACTTCTGAGTAAATAAAGAAAATATTATGGTCCTTCTAGTACATTTAAATTCTAAGATATTGTATCCATTTTGAAAAAAAAAAATTGATAAGAAATCATTTCGTCTGACAAAAGTCAGAGAAAATTCTTATTTTTTCGAAATTTGAAGGACCACAATATTTTCTGTATTTATCTAGAAATAATTTTTGAACCAGAATCAATAACTCAGATTCAAAATATTTTTATTTTTTTCAATAACACACAAAGAAATATTTTAATTTTTTCTTACAGCCGCAACAAATCCGGCATGAAAAATGTTAATCCGGATTATTTGTCGTAGTCTTTCTAATAAATTATAATAATAAATAAATCATAACATTTTTTGTTTAATTAAAAAAACTCAAATCCGGAGAATAATTCTCCGGAAAATAAGCCTGGATCTGGAGAATCATTCTGGATCCGGAGAATCATTCTCCGTATTAGGAAGAATTGGAATTTTTCTGAATTTAGATGCAGAATGTTAAATTTTATATTATATTTTAATATTAATAAAAAATTCGGTTATAAATGTATATTGACGGTTTTTTCAAATTAAAAAAATGATCAACAAAATTCAAATTAAGGAATAATTAATTGTGACATGATTTACAAATGATGTAGATTCTCTCTTGTAAATTTACTGCCCATTGACCCGATTCAAATATGCAAAAAAGAAAAGAAGATTTCGTACAGCAAAATTCAACCGTGATTTTTATTTTTACCAAAAAAAAAAAAAATTTAATATAAATAACCAGGTTTTTAAAAAAAAATTATTTCTACCCAAACCGCTAGATTTTGAATTCTTAATTCGGACCGCTAGGATTCCTAGCGGTCCGAATCAAATATATAGCGGAATTCAAATTCTTAATTCAAACTGCATGCCTGTACAAGTCTACTGACTGCGCTTCTCAACTTAATGGAGCTTGGATTCTCTGTGGCTGTAACAGTGTGACACGGTAGGACTCTATAGATTATTTTTCATTATTTTAGCAAACGTATTTAGCCAACAGCTTTTGCTTTTCATAAGTCATAACTTGAATAGCAATAGATACCCGGACTCATATGTCTGTATATATTTATATGTGAAAATTGCTAATATGTTACGCGTAGCATAGAGGACCTCCGTGCTACGGCTCAATATTTGAGTTTTTAAAATTCTAACAGTCGATCCGAACCGTTCCACATGATCTCCATATGAGTATGTACTTGCAAACCAAATTTTACATTTTTTAGAATTTTTTTACTATTTTTTTAGATAGATAGAAAATCACTTGATCTGGAAATTCTATACCATTCAGATCAAATATTTTTCTACCTATCTAAAAAAATAGTAAAAAAATTCTAAAAATATAAAATTTGGTTTGCAAGTACATATTTATATGGAGATCATGTTGAACGGTTCGATCGACCGTTAGAATTTTGAAAACTCAAATATTGCGCGTAGCACCGTAGCCAACCCCTTTATATGTGCTACAAAAGATCTAGAATAGATCTTATATAATAGGCCGCCTAAAAAGGCTAGTAAGTGTAGATTGTATTTATATGTGCAACAAAAAATCTAGTAGATGTTATGTAATGGCCGCCCAGAAGGCTAGCAAGTGTAGATTTTTGTTAGCCACTACGAACACGGTGTTCGGTGGGGCCCGCCTTTGACTAAAGACAGCTGCATGCCTGTATCTTTCACAGAAATTCTTTTATTTAATCAAAATTAAGAATCAACGGAATTTATTGACCGGGGGTACATAAAGAATCATACGGGAGACCAAACCTCCCATTAAGAATTCCGCTATATATTTGATTCGGACCGCTAGGAATCCTAGCGGTCCGAATTAAGAATTCAAAATCTAGCGGTTTGAATTAAGAATTCGGACCGCTAGAAATCCTAGCGGTTCGAATTTTTAATTCGAACCGCAAATATTTCTAGCGGTTTGGGTAGAAATAAAAATCTTTTAAAAACCTGGTTATTTATATTAAAATATATTTTTTTTTGGGTAAAAATAAAAATCACGGAAAATTCAACGTTCCCAAGTCCCATCGCGAAGTAACCACCCACCCAGTCCGTTGGGATAATGAGATTAAAAAACGGGCCGCTGCATATTTTATCAATTTCTCTATCTATCACTGTCTTCGCAGTGAGAACAGTTTGGGGGACTCAAATTTGAATTCAATGGGTTTTGTGACCGTCCGATCCACTTTAAGATTCGTGTACATTAATTTTAAAACAGACACGAAAATTACGGGCACGAATCTTAAAGCAGATCGGACGGTCATCGAACTCACTTTGAGTCCGATGGGCGAATTTTAAAACATACGCGAAAGTTGCGGACGCGAATCTTAAAGCAGATCGGACGATCATTGAACTCACTTTGAGTCCGATGGGCATCGGACCCAAATTGGTTCCCTTCGCAGTTCACCAGTATGACTTCGGATGGATCCGATTAGAGATGGGCGATAGCATGGTTGGTTAAAAGAAAATGTTCTAAGACTATAGTTACTCAAAAGTATTAGAGATGGACGATAACACGGTTGGTTAAAAGAAAATGTTCTAAGACTATAGTTACTCAAAAGTTAAAGAGTTTGAGCTTCTCTCAAAACTCGCAGCTACTCTGAAGTATTTCAAATAAAAAAAACTTGGGATGGATTAGCGGGTCAGCAGGTAATCCGGTCTGTGTCTGAAAATGCTTTTGTATATTTGGATCGCAGTCAAGTTTGGAAATGCTTTTGTATATTTGGATCGCAGTCAAGTTTGAATTACTATAGGAGTTGAGTTTTCTTGAACTTTTTTTTATCGTTTTTAACTTTTTTTAGTAACTTCATCCTTTCGACATTGATTCTTTAGCAAATATTAAGAATTTCTCTTTAAGCTTCTTTTTACCCAAAATTTAATTCATGTATGAAACTTAAGAAATCTCTACTCTTGAATTAAGCCTTCTTAGTGTCTGTCTATGAATTAAATAGACAATCAAACATGAGATATTTAGCGTGAATTAAGATTTAATTCTACGTTAGATTATGAGCGGTAGGATAGGCAACGGATCAAATTTGATATTTTGATCTGATGTTCGATTGAGCCGTTCAATCAATATCAATTTTTTTACAGTTGAACTGTTTGATTTGCACAAATCTTAACGCCGATCTCACTCCTATTCGAACACCATCCAAACACACCGCTAAGGGTTTCATGACACGGAGACAGGTTGCTTACCGTTATACCCAGAGGCGAGGCTACACAAAGTGCCTGCCCCTGAAAAAAAAAAAATTTATAGAACCGGGAACATTGGGAGCTTTGCCTACCCCTGTCGTATTTGTTTGCCTACTCCTGAGTTCAAGCGGCCTCCAAAGTTGCCAATGCTATTAAGTAAAAAAGTCCAAGCGGCGGGATTAAAAAAAGAATTTACGGGGGACTTCCAAATCACATTTTTTATTTGCCTACCGAGATTAAAAAAAGGTCCAAGCAGCCTCAAAAGTTCCAAAGCCCAAAATGGATTAAAAAAAATATACACCTAGCTCAAATCCTAGCCCGAACCCGTTAATTTATTCGAATCCTACCTCCAACTTAATATATTTCTTGCTATTTTTTTGAATTGTCTTGAATCCGAACCCAAACCCGTTAATTTATTCGAACCCGAATCTGATTTTTGCCTACCCCTAGCTCAAATCCTAGCCTCGCCACTGGTTATACCTTTAGGCATGCCTCAATCTAACTTGGAGCAAGGAGTCCATCCGGCACGATCTTAATACAGGATATAATACAGCATGGCCTTAGTTGACAAATTGTTCAATAAACTGTAGATATGTATATTACATTTTAAAAGAGATAAAATATTTTAATTTTCTTATTTCTATTATACCTTTATTTTTTTATAAATTGAATAAACAATTTTAAATTTTAAATAATACAATAAAATTATTGAATATATATTATCAAATATTAATTTCTTTATAGTTTATATACATATAAGAAGTTAAAAAAAAATCTATCTGCATATACTACAAGAATGGGACAATATCCGCGAGGATAAAAAGTGACTATGCTAGGGTATACCGACAGAAAAGTGATTTTTCTATTAGCGACGGGAGTATCCGCGAGGGTATACCGACAGTATCCGCGAGGGATATTGTCCCATTCTTGTAGTATATATATATATATATATATAGAGTAAGGCTACGGTGCTTTGCAAAGTAAACCACCCCGTTTACTTCGGGCTACTTTTTGGATTTTGAAAATCCAAACAACCGATCCGAACCATTCAACATGTTCTAAACATTGAAATGTGCTTGGAGACCAAATTTTACATTTTTGGGAATTTTTTTACTATTTATTAAGCCACTTTGAAAATCGCTGATCCAACGGCGAACAGTAAAAAACAGTAAAATTTTCTGGACCACCAGATCAGAAACTTTCAAAGTGGCTTAATAAATAGTAAAAAAATTCCAAAAAATGTAAAATTTGGTCTCCAAGCACATTTCAATGTTTAGAACATGTTGAACGGTTCGGATCGGTTGTTTGGATTTTCAAAATCCAAAAAGTAGCCCGAAGTAAACGGGGTGGTTTACTTTGCAAAGCACCGTAGCCTTACTCTATATATATATATATATATAGAGGAGGGTTCAAATGCCTCCATTTTTCATGCCTCCACCATGCCTCCATTTTTAAAAACTTTAATAACTCAAAATTTAAAACTTAAAAGTCAAAATAAAACCGTTGGATATGATCTACATCATTTTATCTATGCACGTGTAAAAAATTATGACATTTCAATTTTGTTTTGGTTGTCATCAAGAGCTTGTAAAAAAAGTACTAATGTGGATAATTTCTAGACGTTGATTTTTCAACTTATTGATTCACATAAAAACAAAATCAAAATGTGATAATTTTTTATGAGCACATAGATAAAATGATGTAGATCATATCCAACGGTTTTATTTTGACTTTTAAGTTTTAAATTTTGAGTTATTAAAGTTTTTAAAAATGGAGGCACAAAAAATGGAGGCATTTGAACCCTCCTCATATATATATAGAGTATGGCTAAATTGCTGCTGGCAGCATTTCAACCAAGTGCTGCCAGGGCTATATTTGATTATGTGATGTTCAAACAACAAATCCAAACAGTTAGATGTTCAATCTATATTAAAATCTACTTGGAGACCAAATTTTACATTTTTTTGAATTTTTTTACTATTTATTAAGCTGGTTTGAAAATCGTTGTTTTCAATGCTGCAGAAATTTACTGAAAACAGCGGTTTTCAAACCAGCTTAATAAATAGTAAAAAAATTCAAAAAAATGTAAAATTTGGTCTCCAAGTATATTTTAATATAGATTGAACATCTAACGGTTTGAATTTGTTGTTTGAACATCACATAATCAAATATAGCCCCGGCAGCATTTCAGCCAAAATGCTGCCAGCAGCAATTTAGCCACACTCTATATATATATATATATATAGGATTTGGCTAATATGCTACGCGTAGCATAGAGCCTCTACCGTGCTACGGCTCATTTTTTGATTTTTCAAAATCCTAACGGTCGATCCGAACCGTTCAACATGATCTCCATATTAATATGTACATGCAAACCAAATTTTACATTTTTTAGAATTTTTTTACTATTTATTAAGCCACTTTGAAAATCGCTGATCCAATGGTCCAGCAGATTTTACTGTTGTGTACAAATTAGTGTTTTTTCAAAGTGGCTTAATAAATAGTAAAAAAATTCTAAAAAATGTAAAATTTGGTTTGCAAGTACATATTAATATGGAGATCATGTTGAACGGTTTGGATCGACCGTTAGGATTTTGAAAAATCAAAAAGTGAGCCGTAGCACGGAGTGCTCTATGCTACGCGTAGCACGCTAGCCATGTCCTATATATATATATATAGGATTTTGCTAATATGCTACGCGTAGCATAGAGCCTCTCCGTGCTACGGCTCATTTTTTGAGTTTTCAAAATCCTAACGGTCGATCCGAACCGTTCAACATGATCTCCATATTAATATGTACTTGCAAACCAAATTTTACATTTTTTAGAATTTTTTTACTATTTATTAAGCCACTTTGAAAATCGCTGATCCAATGGTCCAGCAGATTTTACTGTTGTGTACAAATTAGTGTTTTTTCAAAGTGGCTTAAAAAATAGTAAAAAAATTCTAAACAATGTAAAATTTGGTTTGCAAGTACATATTAATATGGAGATCATGTTGAACGGTTCGGATCGACCGTTAGGATTTTGAAAAATCAAAAAGTGAGCCGTAGCACGAAGTGCTCTATGCTACGCGTAGCACGGTAGCACTGTCCTATATATATATATATATTCTTATAAGACTTATATTATATTAAGGCAAAGTTGGAATGCTGTGATGTAATTTTTATAGAAAACTAGCTTGGTTATCCTGACTTCCTGAGCCGTGAATCTATTGACACTTGAAAGACATGTGTTCGCTTTTCTTTTCTTTTTTGTCATTCAAAGCCCGTAGGCACAAAGACATGTGTACGCTGATGGTCGAACCTAATCAATGCTACAACTAGATTTTTTTTTAAGAGAAATAAATTAGGATCCTAATCGCACAAGAATATTTTAATCATCTCCACATTAAAAACTAGGACACCCAGTGTTCGATGGTAACCATATCCGTTATCGACCCCATAGGCTCATAGTTGTATCCTTATTTCTTTATTTTTATTGACAAACCTCATAGCTGCATGTGTATCTAGGAAATCCAAATGTAGAGACTGAAATTGGGCCCCATAAAAATGTTTCAAAAAATTAACAAGAAGTTCAAAGGGTAGATTATTAAAACGTATTATTAATTGAGGAGGGATCCACTTACAACATTTATAACTTACAACATCTTACAATAATTTGGTTTTGTGATTTTAAAAGTTCAAACAGTCGATCCAAACCGTTCAACATGATATCTATATTAAAATTTACTTGGAGATAAAATTTTATATTTTTTTGAATTTTTTTACTATTTATTAAGTATTTTACGAAACTGTTGTTTTTCAGTGATCCAGAATTATCTAAAAATAGCAGTTTTGTAAAATACTTAATAAATAGTAAAAAATTCAAAAAAATGTAAAATTTTATCTCCAAGCACATTTTAATATAGATATCATATTGAACGGTTTGGATTGATTGTTTAGACTTTTAAAATCGCAAAACCGAATTATTGTAGGATGTTGTAACTTACAAATGTGGTAAGTGGATCCCTCTTATTAATTTTGAACATTTGCCGCACTGTAGAAAGAACAGTATTTTTTAATAGTGTTCGGATGCTCCTGGACCGTTTGATTTCCAGGTGACGAAATCTCTGTCGTTCAGTCTTCTATTTCTCTTCTGGGTCTGTTGGGCCGGCCCGTAAGTTGCTAGTGTTTTTGTCTGCAATTCATTGTTCTGTTTTTTATTGCTTTGGAGGTTCTCGGCCGTCTGATGCGCTTTAGACGCTTACGCAGATATAATGTCCTTAAGGCACTTTCGTAGGTTTGAGATTACTGTGTGCCTCCCCCCCGATGTGCTTCAGACGCTTTCGCAGCGTAGATGGTGTTTTCTAGGTATGGATAACATTTTCCGAGTGGGACGGTCCAAATCAGTTTTCGTATTTATGTCGAACCGTTGGATCTAGACCTTGGGTTTTACATATGTTGTTTTTCACTGTATCCATTGGGTTGGGAATATCTAGTAAATTTTTTTTAAATATATATGTTGATTTTATAAATATTTAGTTAGTTATTTTCAATAGTAAGTCATTTTTTGTTACATCTACTCAGGACGGAGTCAGATTTTCAAACTATGAGGATCAAATACATAATGAGAGTCAATTATATAAAATTTTCATGCTAAGAATGGAGGTCAATTTACAGTACACATTTTACTCTAATTTATACATAAAATCTAATATAAATATAAAAAATATTTAAAAAAAATGAAGGTCAATTCACCCCATTCATACAAGTTACATCCGCCTCTGCATCTACTAATTGAAAACGCATGTGTAATTATGTGTTTGTGATATCAAATTATATACTTGTAACAATATTTTTATAAATACTTAATTTTTTTATATTTATATAATTCTGTTAACATTTGAATATTTATATTTCTTTGAGTTTTCACCGAAGCACTTTGAACTGCCACGAGTTTATCCCGATTTTTTTATTAATAGAAAATAAATAAATAAAATATCAAAATAGCGGTATGATTTGGTGAAATTTCGAAATATAGGAAGAACGGGATGGTTAATCCCGTCTGCTATTTCGTTTAGGAAATTTTCTTTTTTTTAATTAGCAAGTTTGCGTGGTTAGGGATGAAATTAGTTGGACGTAATGGTCTATTATGTTCAGCGTACAAAATAAACCATCTCGTTCTTCCTATATTTTGAAATTCACCAAATATTCGATATTTTATTTATTTATTTTCTATTAATAAAAAAATCGGCGGTCTTATCAGACCACCTTAAGGAACTTGCCACAGTAATACCGAATTTTTGCTGAAGTTATAAAATCTGAGAAAGATAATTATTGATTATATTGACTAGTTAAATTATCTAGTAATCGTAATAACGGCAGTGGTATCATGTGACATTTTTCTTATTAAATAGAAAAGTTGTTAGATCCCATTTCAAATACCATCAAATATAGGGTCTAGAATGGAAGTTCCCTTCAGGAAATTCCGAAGGTCTCTCCCCAGCTCCTCTCGTCTCACTCGTTCTCTTTGGCGAGATTTTCCAAACCATGGCGAGGAATCGCTGTTCTTCTCACTCCCGTGCAACTCAACCAATTATTTTCATATTCCTCGTATGGATCTGTTCTCTCCCTTCACTCTCGCTCGCGTATAGGCCTGGAGAGCTTGTACCCATGAGCCGATCTGGTCAATATCACGGGGTGAGTTACAAAATAAATGATTAGAGCATAAAGCTAGAATAATACTGGAATTAGGTTTCTAGCGATTTATGTCCAGTTTGGTAGTTGGGTATTGTTTAGTTGAGGAATTTGGCTGGAACAGGACTGATTTGCCTTGTTCTCGTCAGTCGTCATTTATTAATTAACTTGGGAATAAGTCAGTTTTTCACTTACTGATATAATGTCGATGATAAAAGCATGTAAGCATAGTGCTTTGGTTGGGAGATAAACCATGCTAGTCGAGGTCTCTTTTTAGTCTTGTGAGTTGTGAACAAGATTTGAACCTTCTGCAATTATTTCCCATATTATGTCTAACATAATTAAGCAGATGGGAATAAATATTTGCATTTCTGTAATGATCTTTTGCTTATTCCCGGCAATACCACTGGTAAGCACGACATATTGGAGCCGTGGTCCTGCCTTTACATATTTGTTGGAAATAAAAAGGAGTAAGTGGTATTCCGCCAATACTTGAAGAACATTTAGTAGTTTCCTTTATTTTATATATGCTTTTTTTTACGGTTACAGTCACGAACCGTGTGGCATGACGTAGTGGGCCGCTATTGCCCCGTATTTGCAGTCAATAAGGAGGTAATTTTTTAATATTAATTATATTTCATGTAAATTGTTAAAGATTGTTGCCTGTGATATAATTAACCCTAGATTACAATTTTTAAATTATTCTGCAAGTCTGTAAAGCCCTATGTAATACCCATACTTATCTCAAGTGCTTATTTTCTACATGTTCCTCAATCTTTATATTATGACCTGAATTTTTAATAGGTTTTGATGCCAATTCCCAAACCAGTTGGTTTCACTGGTGCTGATCCTTACAAGCTGTAAGCTCCCCAATTTCCTTTTGTTTGGTCATTTTTTTGTACCTTTAAAATAATAAATTTCCATATGTACCCTGGAAACACAGAATTATTCTCTGAAAACAAAGTAGTATCCCATTTTACCCTTTTTCTATTTTCTGAAAAAATGTGCCCAGTGTATCCGCTTCTTACCTCATACATTTTCTAGATGTGAGCTTTAGGGGTAGTTTGTGTCATTTTTTAAAAGAATACAGGTATGTTTCATATGAGGAGATAATTGACCTTTTTTGTAGGGCATACTGGATATTTCTCATTTTGTAGGATATCCTTGAGAATATGCTGTTCAAAGGGTGCATTGAATATCTTCCGTTAATATGCTTGGTTTATGACTTGCTAATGAAATAAATTTTATAAAAAAGAACAACAATCCTTGTTATTGTATATAGTCTTAATATAAGATAAAAAATGCAGATCATTTCAAATCGGGCATGAAAAAGTGTATGTGCCCTGGCTTTATGTAATAAACCGCAAGAGCCCAGAAGTACCCATGATTGACTTTCATTTGGTAAGATCTTTTTTATATGATGCCACTGTGATTGTCCCAGTACCAGGTAGATACTAGATTATGCTTGGTCCAGAACAGTACTGGCAAATTTGACCCTTTGATTGTTCAATGTATTTGGTTTCGAATCTTGTAGATACCCTGGGAAATCTATGTACAATATATACTCTCAAAGGATCAAAAATTTTGGTTCAGATGGAAGAATCTTGTCTATTCTTCGTGTTCTAGTTTAATGTATTCTGTTTCAAATCTTATTAGATACTCATGGAATGTTATGCGGAATACATACACTCAAGGGGTCAAACTTTTCGGTTCAGATGGAAGAACATCTGATATTTTGTTTCTCTATTACTATTCCTAATGCATCTTTTTATGATTTCAAATTATAGAAATACTCTGGAAATGATATACATGGAGTCACTGCTAAAGTAATAGACATGCCTCACCATTGTACGGTTCATTTGCCTTTACTTGCGCATCTTTTTTGTTTTGTTAACCCTTTTTTTTATGTAATTTTTCTTTCTTTTTTTTTTTTTGGAAAAGATATACAGGTGCATCAAGACATAAAAAAGAATTTTTGGAGCCCTCAGCAATGGCCTAAATTCATCATTGTCAGATACACTTGGTAAGTTTGATATCTCCAAAGGTAACATTCTTAAGTCCTGGTGCTATACCTGTGAGATCTGGTACAGAATTGTGTCCTTTTTTGGGGGAACTGTTTGCTTGGGAATTATAATTAGCGGGGGTTTGTAACAAATATAGTGCTTTATTCTATTTAGATATGGCTTTGATGACACCATTTTGTTACAAGGCTGCTTATGTCCTGGTAAGTACGTGCCAGTTGGTATAGTAATGCCATCTGCTTTGGTTCGGTTTTTAAAAATACGAGTACGATGTGAATAATATCTTTTTTAAATATAGGGAGGAGACATCAGAAATAGATGTTGCTGGTGGATTCTACGTGCTTTTTGGATCTGGTATGATTTTGTCTCAGCAAAGTTCTGAAACAAAAAAAAGGCTAAAACACCCATAAAAGTAAATAATAAAAATTAAAAGATCGTATTCGCGTCCTCTGAGATATCTCAAATTTTGAGTGTTTTTTTGGAAAATCTCAACCATTCAAATGAGTTCAGCACAAATCTCAAAGCGCAAATAATATTGGCCCATTCTTATCGATCACGCAAAAGTTGAGATATCTCAGAGGATACACACTCCATTCTCTATTGAAGCCCGATAAGGATGTACATCAATTTCGGCTTTAGGTTTCTGGGTTAAGGGTTTATCTGTTTATGTGTGCATGTAATTCATATTACCTAAGGTACCTCAAATTTTGAGTTTGCATCCTGGCTGTCCGATTTGCTTTGAGTTACATCAGGGGATCCGGACTTTTTACATTGGGGTCAGGTACAATACCGCTGGCAATGTAGAGATGTTTTACTATTGCTAGCATTGCCTGGACAGCGTGTAAAAAGAAAAAGACAAATGTAAACAAATTAAGAATAACCTAAAATTAATCAAGAAATTAAATAGTTCGGAACAAATAGTGCATACCTTTTATTTACATCTTGAAACTTGCTTTATTTTGCTTGTAGTTATTTTAAATTGAAAGTTCATGTTCTTTTTCTTTAATCAAACATGTATCTGAATTTGGAATGGTTCTTTTGCAGGGCTTATTTTGTCCTTTATTCTTGCGATATATGTCCTACAATCATCCAAAGATAAGCTTGAGAAGTATGTCTTTTTACTGTTCTTTTTGTTTGCTTTTCATTTTTAATTTAAATAGGAATTCCTTGTGCACTGTGCAAAACCTCAAAAATTTTGTATACTATTTCCTATTTTTAAAAATTGTCCAACCACCACTCCTCACATAATTGAAGAAACAAAAAAGTCAGGAAAGGCTAGTTTAGGTACTGTGTTTAAATTGTGCAAAGAATGTTTCATACGTGCAATTTATGCTCGATACTTTGAGGTTTTACAGGGTCACTCTAGAAACTTTGAAAACTGTATTAATGCAGAAGGCAAATTTGAATATTTTTTATAATCCTTTGTAGGTTCGTTATAGACACTGTAGTGGACACTAGTCCCGAGGGAGGAGTTGCCAAGGTTGAATGATCCTTTTTATTTTTTTAATTTGGAAATTCAGTGGATAGAGAGAACTTAGTCAAATCCAAATAGCTTATTCCTTGATGTACACCTAAAACTAGAGACATGTAGTTACTTTATGTTAAGTTTTGCTATTAAATGCTGTGAGGATCAAAAATTAAAATTTAAACACCAAAAAGAAAGAATCAAAATTTTAATGAGATTTAAGTAGTTGGATATATGTCCCAGTTAAGTGTGCTAATAATACTCAGCAGCAGAGTGTTCATAAGAAAGGTACTATATTTTTGTTTTGAAAAACTTGGTAGTGGCTACCAAGAATGAAGGTACTCTCTCCTCTTTTGAAAATGTTGGCAGAGGATGAACAATTACTCTTTATCTTTTTTTCTGAAACCTTGGCATTAGTCGTCAAGTATAATTTTTATTAAATAAATGTAAAATTACATCCATCATTTTATATTCAGAACAATTACTCTCTCTCTATAAGGACAAAGGCACTGCTCTCTTTCCCTCTCTCTTTGAAAATATTAGCAGTGCTGCTAAGTGTTTTCTGTCTCTCTTTATTTTGGAAGCCTAGCAAGTGAAATATTCTCTTTTTTTTTAGAACTTTAGTAGCAGCGAGTGTCACGTCTAATTGTATTAAATAAAAAGTGCAATCATTATACATCAACACTTGACAACATGGAAATATCAATCAACACAACAAACACTTGAAATAACAACATCAATCAACACATAAATACTTCAGACAACAATAACAAATAGAATCAACAAACCTAACTACTTGAATACTATCTAAAAAGCGTCGAGTTCTGAAAATCTCTCCAACTGCCTGTGGTCATTTGCATAAACCACTTCATCATCTCTTTTAATCTCTCATCTACACAAACATTGACATCACAACATCACATTGGCAATTCCCCGCCGGATCCGGCCCATCCGTATCTTTTTGTTCAAAAGAAGAGAGGAGGCGGGTGGGGAGGTTGCCGGCAGCCTTCCCTGCCAATGATTACCATGCTGCTCTGGGTCTGTGGAGGTGGTGGCACCCGAATGGAGAGTAGAGCAGAAAGTTAGCGCATCTCTCTTGCTGTGCTCGGATGTCTGATATACACTCCTGCCATGAGAAAAGGACTGCACTGAGAATGCTGAGGAGATTTGGGTCCTTTGGGATCACAATATTTTTGGATAGTTCAATATTGGACCTCGGTTGGACTGCTCTAGGAACTCTTTAGTCGACCGTGTAACTGCAGTTTCAACACATTAATATCAATACATGCTTGACTAATGACACGTACTTGCTAATAGTAGATGAACCATGAGTGAGTCTACGGTACTATGCATAGCACGGATTAGTCCGTACTACGGAGTCATATTTTCATTTTGAAAATTCTAATGGTCGATCGGAACCGTTCAACGTGATCTCCACATGAATATGTACTTGCAGACTAAATTTTATATTTTTTCGAACTTTTTTACTATATTTTAAGATAGGTAGAAAATCATTTGATCTGAAAATTCTGGACCATCCAAAAACAGTGATTTTCTATCTATCTAAAAAAATAGTAAAAAAATTCTAAAAAATAGAAAATTTAGCCCACAAGTATATTCTCATATGAAAATCATGTTGAACGGTTCGGATCGACCGTTAGAATTTTGAAAACAAAAATATTGATCCGTAGTACGGACCAATCCGTGTTATGCATAGTATTATAGACTCACAGGAGCCTTTTCAGGTTGTAACATTGTCCATTATAGAAGACGGTGATTAAAAAATGTAAAGTATCACCAAAACAGTGCTATGATTTGCGAAGTGATATGCCAGACATTTAAAATGATACGTCTACATTTTCATTCCGAGTGTCGTTCATGAATGCAAGAAAGAAAAGATCGTATCAAGGAATTAATACACCTAGCAAACTACTTTATAACTTCTAAACAATATCCAAAATCATGTAGCAGTTACATTCGATACAATAAAGAATGAGATCCTTTGCTAATATCTTGTACATCCCCGATTAGAAAAAAAATACAACAAAACTTTGGATTTAACAACAACAGTAATAAGGATATTCAATTGCATGAACTCTAGGATATGTAATAATATAGTATAATTCTCTCTGAAAAAACAATACAGTGTTTCCTAATTACATAAAACATCATTGCATATACTTGCTCGAATTTCTTGGGGGCGCTTTTGGGGCTGCCCCATCAGACATCATGGCACCTCCACCTTCCAAGGACAGTAAAGGATCTGATTCATTCTCCTTTACCTGAAATATATAGAAAGGAGCAACAGTAAGAACAATTGACTAAAAGCCTCCATTAGATCTCAAGTAAAATCCAAGTACTCAAAACCAAAACGAACAGTATATCTATGCCAGAACCATACTGATACTGTGCATGACCAACAAGGTACCTACTGCAATCACTGGTTGCTTTTCCATAATTACATACTAGTGTGCCCCCAAAGATAAAAAAAACATGTTAAAAAAGCACCATATGGCTACCTGAAAAAAAGAAAATACCAAGTCTAGCCTCCATTTTCTTTTTCTTTCAGTCAAACTATCAATATCCTCATTTATGCAAAAAGAAATAGGAGTTGGTAGTTTAGGCATCTGTTGAGACTACTTCAATACCTAGCTATGTTCAATGTTCCAGGGACCTGAGGAGGATCCATGATTTTTGTATTTTATGGCTGTATGAATGAAAAATGCTTCCATATACCTGAGACATCTGGGAAGATGCTTCACTAGGTTTTTGTTGAGTTTGAAGTGTGCAATAGTACGAGTAAGAGACCATCCCTATCATAGCAACAAAAATCCCCAGAATATTTCTCCAACTAAATGGGTCATGTAGCAAAACGTATCCAAATGTCAAAACAAGGCATGTCTTGAGGTGACCCAAAACCTGGTATGTGACTGGAGATGTCTTTCCTATCACTAGAAATGTGCTAAAGTTCACTGAGACTGATATTAAGCACGAAAGCGCAATAAAAAACTGCATAATAAAAATGAAAAAGTTAATTAGAACATGAAAAGAGTAAATCAAGCAGTTCAGTATCTTGTTCAAAGTTACAACTTACAATAACCTAAATGTTGCCGGTTATGACCATTTTGCTTTGTAATGCTAAACTTTTTGTGGCTTTCTAATTGGTTTGGTTGTATCTTTTATCAGTTTTCAATTCTCATTTTTTTCTCTCTATTCTACTTTCTTTTAATTGCCTTGAATTAGTTTCATTAATGAGTTGTTGAATGATGCACAAAAATATTGATGAACCTACTCATGATCCAAGGCCACAAGTAGCAAGTGGAAGAGAGGGGCGAAGGGGGGAGGTACCGTAATGTTGTATAAATTCAGGATAATTTGACCAGAAAAATAAAATACCAAACTTTTTGAAGTTAGCAAGAGCAGAAAAGTACAATTGATATCTTACCAAGACTTGAGGAGTGTAGTCAAAAGCAAAAACATTGCGGTTTGTCAAGAAACCATCAAGAAATGGACCCGTGACAAATAGGGTTAGGGCTTGGTATGGGCAGGACTGGTACAGCAGCTGAGTCGATGACACCTTGAACTTTTTCTGAATAGTGTTTGTCATCTGTTATATATGGTCAAGGCTTTGCAAATAGAACGGACATAATTTCTTTTTTATAGAAGAGTAGAGTCTCGTGTGCTGCTTTTTGCCTTCAACGCAGGACCTACTATTATGATTTGATCCTTCTGATCCAAAATGAACACAGTTCCCACACCACTTGTATCTAATTTGGACCCGTTCCATTCATTTTAGATCTAATAGCCTGACTTGTAATAGCAGGTCCTACTTTTAATGTGAAAAAACCAGTAGATACAGATCCTTCTGGATCTTATACTGATGAATTTCTCCCAAAATTGATGTCGGAACAAAATTCATATTTTGTGCACTTGTGTTGATAACTTGGTATAGATTAAGACCAAGGAATTCAATCTCAGCGCATCCTGAACCAGAAAAGGTTATACATAACAATACTTGTATGGCAAACAAAAAAACTCAAAAAGGAACAAAAATCAAACCAAATAGAAACTAAAAACATTGGGTGTAATCGACATGCATACTACAAAACCAGTATAGTAAACCAAGATCAAGACTGATGTCTGGATTTAAAAGGTTTCAGTAAGGTGGGATATGAGTACGAAAAAATAATTTAAGGATACAATCTGAGCAACACAAGTAGTCAGAATGGCAAGGACAGACAAAATTGATCCAAGAGCATTTAGCTGGAGATCTGTAACTGTTGCAATCCCGACACCCAAAAGAAGAACTGAGAGCGACAGCTGGATGCTCCTACTGCAATAAATCAAAAAAATAAAAAATGCGTTTATATATCAGTTTATTTATTCTGACCATGGTTCAAACAGTGCATTTATATATTTTAGTCAAATTTTGTAAAAAAAAAACAAAGATTATGGAACTATCTCAGTAAGACCTATTTCTGAGACCAAATAAGAAGTTATAAGGGCTAACCTAAATTTCTTTAGGAAGAAAAGGGTCTCCAAAAGTACAGTACATGGAATAATTGCCAACTTTGTCATCTGAAAAAGAAATGCGCACAATTTAGAATGATTTAGTCAGGAAGGAGCGTGAATTTATGAACATATCTCCAGGTAATTATAGTACTAGATATCAACATATCTCACTTTATCTTCGGATTGGGTAGCTTTTTTTAATAATTGAGGCTTAATTGTCCTTAATTTTCAAGTTTGGGAAAAAGTACATTACCAAATTTTTCAACAGTTTACCTGATAGAAGCCAACTGAGTTGAAACCAAGACTAAGGTTCAAAAGCCCAATAGAGATGCCATTGAGTATCCCAAACCCCATAACTGTTCTAGCATCAAATGGTTTATGCTCGAACAATTTCAACCATAGTGCCACGTGTAACGAGCAAAACGTCACCAGTAGATGCCAGCTGGTCAATGTAGTAGCTGCGACATCAACATAAATAAATTAGGTAAAAGAAAAGCTAAATGTGTACAAATGCAAGATTTTGTACAAATATTGAGATGGTTTCATCTCTGATCTCCTGATTGGTCAGCTGAATTAGATCATTTTTCTTGATTTGGAGTTGTTGTATCCGAGGATACTTAATTTGCATATTTTGAGCATCCATCCATTCAAACCCATTCGCTTCCACTTCCAAGCAAAAAAAATCTTTGGTCCAAGTACCAATTAGAAGATTTATTAAGTATGAATCACTATCGGTTTAATACAAAAATAAGTCATTTCAGTAATTTACGGATACATATGCCCAAGTGTTCAATTCTCTTCAGCAAGAAAATGTTAATCATAGTGATAATGGGCACTGGTCAAAAGTTGCATAAACAAACTCTTTCACAGTACCAGTTATGTGCGTAGGGTGAAAATAGATCCGCCTAATACTAGATAAGGATGTCCATATCTGCATTTGGACCAGATAAAACCTAATACATCTGTAACCTCTGTGCTTGTCTCGTGAACTACTATAAACGAATATAAATTACCCCAAACAATGAAACAACGGGAGTTTATATTAACAAAGGGCATTTAAAATGGCAAAGAGCAGTTTTTCAAGTTAATTAGATACTAACCATCACACCCTTATTCTTTCGAATACCTACCATAATCGTTGCTTCTTTTTGTTACCATCGATTTCTCGAAAAATAGTTATTTTTGTTTTCCTTAAAAAAGAAACGTGGAAAGATAACAAGTACAAAGGAAATGAAAAGCCAGGGATAGTTTCACACAAAACTCAAGCAATTTGGTTTGTGATATGTCAAGTGAACTTTCGATTATCCTCTCCGATTGGTTTGCTATGTTATTTTGTTAAAAGGGCTTCTAATCAGTGCCAAAATTTTGGCACAATATACATTTCAATGACCAGATCATGTACATTCTTATATTGGTAAGATCTGAATCATTGCTGGCATCCGTTTCATAATGGACCATGTCAACATCGTATTAGTATACTAAATAAGTACAAATACAATATGGCAAGTACCCAATCTATATTCTGCTCCTTCTATTTTGCCCCATTATGTACCTGCCACTGATGGCCGGTTCTGCAATATAGCAATCAAGAATCACAGTATTTACAGGTACTATCCATGGCCACTGTTGTACCAGTAACGGTAAGCATTTGATTTGGTTATTTCCTCAATTTATAGAATCTTTTCCAAAATTTGAATCAACACAGTCATTGGTCTAATCCAGTAGCGGTATTAGAAAAGTGTGGGTCCGACTGGTGCTAACTTAGCTACACAAAGCACACACCGCCAGATCTTACATCTTCCTATCACTGGTCATGGATGGATAACAGAGAAGCACCTCAATTGCACAGCTCTCTCTCATCTCTAAACACTGACTCACAGTTCAGAGGCAGCGAACCATACCCCATACGCGCTCCGCATCCACCCAGCAATACACATGGGAATAAACAGAGGAAAAGAAAATAGAAACGAGGGAAATATCAGATCTAACACTTACCAAAGGTGAATCCGAGCGAGCTGATCAACGCCTTGTTACAGATCACAATTGAAACGGACGAAACCACGGATAAACTCAGAGCACCAACCGTGCCCAATTGAAACCTTTCTCCCTCCCCCATCGCTCGCGCAAGTCACCTCCAAATCGAGCTCAATCCGTTACGAACAGGCTAATGGCGACAAATCTAGATCAGAAACAACGGATTGGGTATTCGTGTTAGCTTCAATCCGTTGCAATCCTTGGGAAGGATGTATTTTTTATGAACATAGCGGGTTTTGGGATTTGCGTATTTCGGGATTTAATGATGTTGTACTCTAGATCTGACCTGACCAGTGATAGGAAAAAAAAGAGGTTAAAAAAAAGTGAGAGAGAGGAAGAAAATAAAATAAAGTGGAAAAAACAACGGTCTCTTGGGCGTTTCAGCGTTTGTGCATCGGTTGTATAAATGTTATGAATAAATGAAAAATCGGACCCCTTCGACCGACAATGTAATAATGTCTGAGTGGCTGGTACTCTTGAAGCTAGTTACATATTTGTGGATATTTACATATCACCCCCTAAAATCTTTTACGCTGAGGATTGTAATATAGCACATCTAGCATCTACAGAAAAAGATTGCTGATGTTTATGTACAAACTCTCAAATAAATAAAGGGGGAATTTCACATATATTTCTAAAAAACTTTAAAATTACGCATTTTTTTCTCTAAACTTTGAAATTACATATTTCTCCCTCTAAACTTTCAAAACTCACAAATTTACTCATTTTATTATCTTTTATATTAAAACTCATCTTAAATTTATAAAATATCTATTTATCATTTATTAAAAGTATAAAAAATTACAATTTGTTTAAGAAAAATATCAATCTTATAAGATACCCATTATACCCTTCACTCTTTATAAAATATCCATTTTGTCCTCTTAAACCGGATATCAAGTGCGATTATAGCGGCATAGCGGGGAGAAAAAAAAAGCTATTGCGAATAGCATAGCTATAGCGGAAGCTATCGTACATAGCGTTTTTTTTTCTTTTCAGAATTTATATTCTATATTTCTACTAATTATCAACATGATCAATATTGGAGAATTGGGGTAACATTCAAATGACAACTAATCTAAGTCTATACTTTTTTCAATCATGCAAATAAGAAGAAAAAAAATGATGTATAAGGTAACATTATTTAATAGTTCATACTTCATAGTATTACAGATTATAATAGATGAAGAGCAATTAATTTTACACGTGAAATGAAGTATACCTATTTGAACATTTTATATATTATAATAATCAAAATCAGCTTTCAATTGAAACGAACAGCAATAATTTTACAAGTGAATACTAGACGAAGAGCAATCAAAAGGAAGAATTAATATTTGAATATTTTCCGATATAGAATGAGAGACTAAATCACAAATAGGAACAGAAGCACATAGTTCGGTTTAGCATACTTATCATAGCAGACCATGTAGCATCAGAAATAAGAACAAAAGCTCATGTAAATCGCAAAAAAAAAGCTCATGTAGCATAGCGGTAAGCTATTACAGCTATAGCGGTCGTAGCTGAATTAGCGCACTTTTATCTCATAGCTTAGCTTTTATGGTCCGAAAAAGCTATAGCTAGCTATTTAGAAGTTAGAACACTGTCGGATATCCATTGTATTTTTTATTTTTTATAATTGTCCTAAAAAACTTATCAAATATAAGACCGGTATTTTTCTTAAACAAGCTACATTTTTTATGAATAAAAGGTAAAATAGATATTTTATAAATTTAAAATAAGTTTAAATATAAAAGACAATAAAATATGTAAATTTGTTTTGAAGTTTAAAGGGGGCAATACGTAGTTTTGAAATTTTTGAGGGGTATACTTGAAATTCCCCCGTAAATAAAAATGTGAATTGGGTGAGAAAAGTAATAAATAAAAAGTATCTAATAAGGGCCATTTGGGGGATTTTTTTTAAAAACAGTAATTAAAATAATAAAAGTTAAAGAAACGACATGATTGCGGGGTTTGTTATAAAAACAGCAAAAACCGAATAGCCTATTCGGTTAAGTTTTTTTTTGCTTCACCGAATAGGCTATTCGGTTAAGCAGTGGGTTTTAACAGGGGTTGTGGGAACATTGCCACAGAAGATCCGCACTGTAGCTTAACCGAATAGGCTATTCGGTGAAGTTATTTTTTGGGCTTCACCGAATAGGCTATTCGGTTAAGCCAAAAAATTTAACCCGGACCCTCCCTTCCTTCTTCCTTCTTCATTCCTCATTCTTCCCACAGAGAGCTTCATCCCCTACCCGAGAAAACCAAAAACCGAAT
This sequence comes from Carex littledalei, assembly GCA_011114355.1. Lineage (NCBI taxonomy): Eukaryota > Viridiplantae > Streptophyta > Magnoliopsida > Poales > Cyperaceae > Carex > Carex littledalei. The sequence goes on from CM022088.1 coordinate 7,973,148, forward strand.
TTTAACCACCTCCAATCTTCATCATTTTTTATTCTAATCACATATTTTAGTATAATTTTGAGAGGAGAACAAGAAGAACTTCAGATCTACAAGTTTCGTTAGGTATGTAGTTAAATTTTTTATTTGAAAAAAAATCCGAAATTTATTATTTTTGTCTAGAATTATTTAGTTTAGTTTGTATTTAGAGTAAATTAGTTTTTTTTAGTGTATTGTAGTATAATTTCGTGTATTGTGGTGTAAATTTGGTATATTGTAGTGTAAATTATTAATTTGAAAAAAAAATCCGAATTTTATATTATTTTTGTAGAATTATTTAGTTTAGTTTTTATGTAGAGTAAATTAGATTTTTTTAGTATATTGTAGTGTAAATTTAGTGTATTGTAGTGTAATTTAGTGTATTGTATTGTAAATAAATTGTATAAATATATCATGTAAATAAATTGTATAAATAGTTAGAGTAATTAGAGTAATTTTTTGAGTAATTTAGTGTAAATATATTTAGTGTAAATATATTTAGTGTAAATAAATTGTAAATAAATTTAGTGAAATAAATTTAGTGAAATAAATTTAGTGTAATAAATTTAGTGTGATAAATTTAGTGTAAATATATTTAGTGTAAAAAAATTTAGTATAAATAAATATTTAGTGTAAATAAATTGTGTAAATATGTAGAGTAATTTAGTGTATAAATTTAGTGTATTTAGTGTAATTTTAGATTTTGTAGAATGATTTGGTTTGCATGTAGAGTAATCTTGCTCATAATTATTTTTTTAAATAAATGTAGAATAATTTAGTTTTTTTAGTGTAATTTAGACTTTTTTAGTATAATTTAACTTTGTAGATTTTTTAAATTTTGTATGTAGAGTAAATTAGCTAATGGAATTTTTTATGTGTTAACTAATTGGAGTTTTCTTATGTTGTAATTTTATTTATATTGTAGTGCAAAATGTCTGATGAACAACCCTTGTTGCAATTGAGTAATGATGTGTAATTTAGACTTTTTTAGTATAATTTAACTTTGTAGATTTTTTAAATTTTGTATGTAGAGTAAATTAGCTAATGGAATTTTTTATGTGTTAACTAATTGGAGTTTTCTTATGTTGTAATTTTATTTATATTGTAGTGCAAAATGTCTGATGAACAACCCTTTTATTTATATGGAGGGCGAATTCAACGAAGATATTTATTTAATACCGGTTTGGATTTAAATTTCAAAATAAACTTGTAAGCCACGATTAATTTTTGTTGCTATGGAATTATCGTTCCAGCCTGATTATGCACTGCATCCTGGTCCTTGCCGAGTTTCCGTTCATTACCAACCTCGGATGAAAGAAGGTTTGGTGAATTTAGGCTTGTACCAGATGACGCAGGTGAATGATTGTCAGATTGATAAAGCGTTGATCACTGCGCTCGTCGAGAGGTGGAGGCCCGAGACGAATACTTTTCATCTTCCGGTGGGGGAGTGCACAGTGACATTGGAAGATGTCAGCTGTCTGTGGGGCCTACCTGTTACCGGTAAAATATTTTTTGTTACTAATTTATACTTTTGTTATTAATTTATATTTAATGCAAGTAATTTAGTGTAAGTAAATTCTATAAATGTTTAGAGTAATTTATAGTAATTAGTGTAAATAAATTGTAAATGAATTTAGTGCAAAAAAATTTAGAGCAAAAAAATTTAGTGCAAACAAATTTAGTGTAAATAAATGTAATGTAAATAAAATTAGTGTAAATAAATTGTATAATAAACAAATTTAGTTATAAATATCAAGTATATGTTTATCTCTAAAATCTATGTTTACAGGGAAGACAATTTCTGGACGCACAGATGATAATTGGTCGCTTTTGATTGAAGATTGCTTAGGTCTTGAGGTGTACGACGGTAATGAAGATGGTGGTGATGAATTTTTTCATTCACAGGTACACAATAGAGGCCAGGAAGACGAGTATATTAGGAGATCAAAATACTACATGCGCCTTAGATGGTTGAATGACCACTTTAACGGAGACTTGACACAGTACACTCCCCAGGAGACCGTTGACCGACATACACGGGCATACTGCATGGACTTGTTTGGGTCGGTGATGTTTCCCGATGCGAACTCAAGTTCTGTCCCGATCATGTACCTACAGTTCTTAGAGAATTTGGGACCGCTGGATGAGGACTACAATTGGGGAGGTGCTGTGCTTGCCTGCCTGTATCGCGAGTTGTCCCGGACTTGCAGAAAGGCAACGCAAACGATTAATGGTCCATTACTACTGCTGCAGATGTGGTCTTGGACTCGATTTCCTATAGGCCGGCCCAGACCCAAAAACGATTTACCCTTCGGCGGCGAAAACCTATTAGAGATGATGGCTTTTGGTGCAAAATGGACTATTCCGCATGTATGGGATGGCAACCCTATTAGAGGTACATTTATTTAAATATGGATTTTTGAATATTTTTTTAAATTGTGTTTTTCAATATAATTTAGTGTTGATTCAATATGTATTTGTCATGTGTTCACAACTTAGGTACATTGCAATACCGTAACCAATTTGAGCGTCTGAAGGCAAATGTTGTCAACTGGATGCCGTATGTGAGTTACAGGCTTCACCAACAACCTTGGCGCGGTGAAAGAGACGGGGTGATATTTGTATGTCGCGTGTGGTTGGTCCATTTTTGGGAGTTAGAGATGCATTGTCCTGAGAGGGTTTTGCGGCAGTTCGGTTTATTTCAAACAGTTCCTCCGCCGGCTCCACCACCCTTTGAGTATATGGAAACAATCCGCGAATGGACCCGTGCAAGGGGTTTGTTCGAAAACAGAGTCAGTACAGACTGGAGCACTCATTGGTCGGAATATATCGCGGCACCACCCTTTCCATTTGGAGATCAGGGACCTTACGATATGGATAGGTACGAGTTATTTTTTTTATGATAAGAATTCGGATATAGTGAATTTAGTAAATTTATTTTAATTGGTGATTGCAGGTATCATTTTCATACCTCATCAAACCTCCAAGGTTTCATCTTACCCACAAACACAGTGAAAATATCCTTGATTATGTTGTCCTTGCACAACTTGTACACATTCGCGGCAATATGATGAGCACATAATCGATGAACTGCTTCACCCCTCTCCTCACACCACCCTAAATCAGTCCGATCAAACACTGAACGGATTGCAGCATGCTGGTCTGATATAACATATACCCGACCGGGGCCGACAACATCTTCGCGTACAAATTGCATAAACCAGCCCCAATTAGATGAAGTCTCCTCTTCCGCAATTCCGAATGCTATTGGCAGTAATTGTTGTTCTGCATCATAAGCGCATGTCATGAATAGTTTTCCTTTGTACCTGCCGGATAGGTGTCCAGCATCTACACTTATAACTGGTCGGAGATATGGCCAGGATTGAATGCATGGACCGAAAGCCCATGCCACACGGGTGAAAATATGTTCGCCCAACGTTCTAGATGGTTCGTGCTCAATTCTGTATTTTGTACCTGGGTTAGACCTCTGGATTGCACCGAGCATAGAAGGTAGCAGTTCGTAAGCTTTTTCCCAAGAACCAAATAAATCGGCAATAGCCAGCTCCCTCCCTCTCCAAATCTTGTTGTATGAAGGCTGAACCGTTTTGTACTCCTGTCTAACTGCAATTCGACATGCTTTTATTGACATCTCCAGGTCCTCCTTGAGACCCGGTTTGATTATATCTGCAATCATCCTGGCAGTCATCTGACGACTGTCTGCTGTACAAGCAGTACTGTAACAATTGTGCGCGTATGAGTTTGTTGCAACTGTCCAATTGCCCGTCTCAGTGGTTTTTGCGTATAACCTCCAAGGACACCCCTCCGCTTTACATATAACCACATAGACCTTACGATTGCTATGGGTTTGTTGTAATTCTAAGTTATTATCCATGGCAAATCCACTCAACTTCGATTTAAGATCAACTTTGGATTCAAATATTTGTCCCACCGAAAATGGACCGTCGGTTCTGGGTGGATAACCAAAAAATGCTTCATCATTGTACGGCATCGGCACATCGTCATGAAATGCCAAACAAGGATGCTGCAATCCCCGATTAATAAAAGGAATAGACGATTGCCACTCCTTCCTTACTTCTTCCATCCTAATCTGATCCTCAATTTCGGCCATATCATCTTCCCCGACAACCGGCTCACCAGGGTCAGAGCTTGTGTCTGAGCCAGTATCATTATTCAGCTGGTCAAAATAATCATGCAAATCAACGGGGGGTATTTCGGTGGTTTCATCACAATGTATGGGTGAATCATTCACCGGTATGCCTCTGCTAGTTCCAGGTACACTACCCGGGTATGGGTCATAATTGGTCTGACTAACAACTGGTACTGACTCAACCACTAATTCAAGAAGTTTAAATTCAATACCGGAGTGACATTCTCAAGCAGGAGTGACATTCTCAAGCACCATATGCCAGATCGTTTCGTGGTATATGTTAAACAACTGGTATTTTTCTGCTAAGTAAGGTGGTGCCGTGTTCAAACGTGCGCTGATTGTCAGGTCGAACTGGCTAGGGAGCAAACGAATGCCAACATATATCTGTCTTCTTAGCTCATCAAGACTAGTTGAGTTAGTAACAGGAAATGTACAGGTCGGTGCGTCTGTAATTTCGCGTCTGTGGTACACATTTATTAATACTTGAGACATTTCCTGAACAAAAATTTCACGATCAACCTTCGATAATTTTTAATTTTACAGCAAAAAATATGATCATAATTGAAAAAAAAAACTTACTACAATCTTCAGACGAACGCTAGAAACACAATGAAGGGTCCAATCTGTAATTTGGAAAACTGAAACTGTTCACACTGGAGAAGCACGAAGGTCTCGAAGAGAAATGAAGTTTTCTCTGTCTCGGAAGTTCTATCTGTCTCTCTGTCTCTGGAATAAATGATTGAGGAGAGAGGAGAAGGTATTTTGACAGAACTTCGTCCAACCGAATAGCCAATTGTTAACAAAATAAAAGATAGCAACAAACAAACAAATCACCCACCGAATAGCCTATTCGGTTAAAAAAAAAAAAAAAAACTCATAACCAAATACCCTATTCGGTTAACAATAAAAAATAAAAAAATAATCTAAACCGAATTGGCTATTCGGTTTACATTAAAAAATAAAAAAATAATCTAAACCGAATTGGCTATTCGGTTTACATTAAAAAATAAAAAAATAATCTAAACCGAATTGGCTATTCGGTTATGGGGTGTTACACGAGTAGTTACACAGTTCAGGGATTTGTTCCTGTGAAAATCTGCTTAACCAAATAGCCTATTCGGTGAAGCAAAAGAAATTTTTTTACACTTAACCGAATAGCCTATTCAGTTTTTGCTGTTTTTATAACAAATTCCGTAATAGCCAATTCGTTTCTTTAACTTTTATTATTTTAATTACTGTTTTTAAAAAAATCCCCATTTGGGAGAGTATGGCGAAGCTTTACTAAAGTTTGCTTTAATGGCAAAATTCCTTTCTTGAGTAGAAGTCAATCGTACTCGCTGTACAAAAAATTTGCTCATTGAGAACTGCTGACCGTTTACATCCGTTGTCATCCAATTTAGAGTCCGTTGCGTGCGTCGCACTGTAACTGAATGCTTTGTACTAGGTCGCTTCATTGGGAATTTTTTTATCTTTATAAATTATTAAATTCAAATGTACAGAGATAAAAAAAGTAACTCGTTTTCAATAAAAATAGAAAGATCGTGTTCATTGAGTCCGATTCAAATATTATAGATCGGACTCAATGATTTAGATTCAAGTTTTATTTTTTTCTTTGAATTTGAATCTAGACTGTCCGATTAGAGGATAATCAAGCTCTGGTCCACATATGATTTCAGAAAAGCATAATATTTTGATATGAATCATTGAGTCCGATTCATAATATTTGAATCAGACTCAATAAACTCAATCTTTCTATATTTATTGGAAATGAGACACTTTTTCTATTTTGTTCGTCTGTATTTAATAATTTCTATAGATAAAAAATTTCCGCTTCATTAGATATCAAACATGGTCTTTTGATCTAGTATATAATAATTTGAGTAGAACTAGGGTGTTCTTAAGCTCACCAAGCCTTTTTGTGAGCTTAACTCAAAAACCCATCGAATTGGTTTCAAGCGACGCATCCAAACTGTTGAAATCAATCTACTTTATGAGTAATGAGTTTACATGTCAAGTTTTTAAATTTTTGAACTAAATTAATATAAAGTCAAGCGGTCAAAAAATGAACACATTAAAATAAACTTATAAACCATATTTTTTTTACCGCTTGACTTTATACTAAATTAATTTGAAAATTTATAAATTTGACATGTAAATGCATCACTCGTGAAGTAGATCAGTTTCAACAGTTTAGATGCATCGTTTGAAACCAATTTAATGGGTTTTTGAGTTAAGCTCACAAAGGGGCTTGGTGAGCTTAAGAACACCCTAGTTCTACTCTAATAATTTCGTTCCCTTTTGTGAAAATGCGCTGAATGTAGAGTAGAATTAAGGTGTTATTAAGCTCACCAAGCCCCTTTTTGAGCTTAACTCAAAAACTTATCGGATTGACTTCAAACGACACATTCAAACCGTTGAAACCGATCTACTTTATGAGTGATGCGTTTACATGTTAAATTTTTAAAATTTTAAACTAATTTAGTATGAAGTCAAGCGGTCAAAAATAATGAAAAATGAGCTTATATTTTTTTTTTTTTTACCGCTTGATTTTATACTAAATTAGTTCAAAGATTTAAAAATTTGACATTTAAACGCAAAAGTATAATTACCGGATGTTACAGTGCATTTGTTTTCGGGACATTGCCTTTAGCGATTCTAGACGGTGCCCACCGATTTAGTGCGAATGAGTTTGGTACAGCTGTTGGTAATACTTGCACATGGAGTAGCAGCGACAGCGTCACTGACGAGATTGGTGATTGTGAGGCTCAAGCGAGACTCGTGAGCCGCACGATCCAGAATTCATATCCAGTGTAAAATGTATTAGGGCTGCTATTTTAAACGCCCAAATTATAACATTGAGAGCAGAGACAATTTTTTTCTCATATATACCGGATTTGTCCTTACAATTCTTTTGTTAACGTTTTTCAATCTAATCAAGAAATCATGAATCTTAAAGAAAAAAGGGAAGTATTAAGTGAACAAAAATAATTGGCTGAACACTTTATGACAGTAATTAATATTATTTTTTTTTACCTTTCACGCTTATGATTATCAATATATTATTAGGAAAGATTATTTTTCACGGGTAGGATTCAAAGACCTCCACTTTTGATATCTCCATTATTCCTTTATTTTAAAACTTAAATAACTTCAAATCAAAAATAAAACCAATAAATATCATCGATATCATTTATTCTATGCACGTATAAAAGATTACGAAATTTCTACTTTGTCTTAATTGGTATCAAGCGCTTGTAAAAAAAAACTATTGTAACTAATTTATTGACGTTGTTTTTTCAATTTATTGATTCATATAGAGATAAAATCAAAAGATGATAATTTATTATGTGGATGTAGAGAAAAATAATATAGAACACATCTAAGAGTTTTTTTTTGACATATAAATTTTAAATTTTTGTTATTATAAAATTACAAAGTGGATGCATGACAGAGAAAAAAAAGAGGTATTTAAACTTTCCACATTTTTCATTATTAAATGTCAACTTACTTCAATTACTATATAGACTGTTATTTTACAAAAGAAATGTATGGTATCATCGCTTTAAAATAAAAATTAAATAATAAAATAAGCTATTATCACATAATGACTGTGAAACTACATACAAATTTCATTCCAAGAGTAACATATTAACACCAAATAAGTAATAATTCTATGCACCGACCAAAATGATCATGCAAACCAAACATTCTAAAATGCATTGAATCTCATGTAAAATATTATCTAAGCATTTAAAATGCCTTTTTTAATACAGAAGTTTGAGATTGTTATTCAAATAAAAAAAAATCGAACTTACTAGATAATTTCAAATTTTGATTCTCTATTTCACCACTGACAGTTGACCAATTAAGATTCATTTTGAAATATATGAACAAGTAAAAATAATAGAAATAATCTTAGTTACATCATAAATCTTATATCGTTAGCAAAATAAATAAGTAACAAAATTTCAAAATATTTTGATAAAAAAATCAATGTAAGTTTCAATTTAAGCCTACAGGAAATGTTTGATAAAAAAATAATGTAAGTGTATATTCGCCCTTAAATTCCTGATTTACAAGTAATGCATTGATTGTGAGTGAAACTTAACGGATAAATAAGAACTTTAAATAGGGATAAAATCGATATAAAGAATATATTTTTCTCTCAGTTCTCAAAATTGTGATTTTAGCACTTAATATAACACTCCCCAAAACATCGAAAGAGATTTGAATCGTTTATTTTAATCTGACGTAAATTTTAAAGCGAACTCTCTATAACACTCTCTATAACTCAAGTAGACTTGAAATTAATTTTGGTTCTACTGAAAATATTGTATCCCACTCCACCATCCAGCGAAATGCAGCCCGAAAATTTTATTAATATAAAAAAAATATTAAATTTCAAAATCTACACCCTACCCTATGCAGAGAAATTTTGAAATTTGTCCAAACCGCAAAAAAATTCTGCGGTAATTCAGTCTAAAACCGCAAAAAAAAATTGCGGTTCTAAGTTATTTTTAATTAAACATAAATGTTTATAATTTATTTGTTTTTGTATTGAAATATTAGAAATATTTTATATATTTCTTTGAAAATAGATGCAATAATATTGATTTATTAGAAAGACTGCGACAAATAACCCGGATCAATATTTTCAGGCAGGATTTTTTGCGGCTGTAAGAAAAATTAAAATATTGTTTTGTGTGTTATTGGAAAAAAATAAAAATATTTTGAATCTAAGTTATTGATTCCGGTTCAAAAGTCACTTCTAGATAAATACAGAAAATATTGTGATCCTTCTATTTTTTTTAAACTAAAAGATTCTCTGACACGGTTCTGACAAAATATTCTTTGAAAAAAAAAATCTTGACAAATTTTCTTATTTTTTCGAAAATAGAAGATTATAAATATTTTATGTATTTAACTAGAAGTGACTTTTGAACCGGGATCAATAACTCAGATTCAAAATATTTTTATTTTTTTCCAATAACACATAAAGAAATATTTTAATTTTTCTTACAACCGCAAAAAATCCGGCCTGAAAAATATTGATTCGGGTTATTTGTCGCAGTCTTTCTAATAAATCAAATTATATAGTATTCCATCTATTTTTTTTTGCGGTTTTAGGCTGAATTACTACAGAATAATTTTACGGTTTGGACAAATTTCAAAAATCCTCTGCATAGGATAGGGTGTAGATTCTAAAATTTAATATTTTTTTTGGATATTAATAAAATTTTCAGCAATGCAGCCGTGCATGGACCTGGCTCCCAACCGATATTTTTATTAATATCCAAAATTAAATACAAATCATTAATTATACCCAGCTTAGCTGGGTATTTTTAAAAATGCCCAAACCGGTCAAAAAATGGCCGGCCGGGATTAAAATTAGAACCGGTCATTTTTTTAACGGTTGGGAATAAAATTAGAACCGGCCAAAAAATGACCGGTTGAGATTTTTTTTTTCTATTTCAGACCCTATAAATACCCCTCTTTCTCTCTCCTCTCTCTCACAACTTACTCAAAATCACAGAAGAGAAAGAGGAGGCGATTTTCAGGTTTTTATTTTAATTTTTAATTTTTATTTTTTTCAGCAACCTATACATTTAAATTAGTAACCTGACAACTGTTTATAATTTACCAAAATGTAGTTTGTTGGCCGTATCAATGATGATTTCATTACACTGTGGTGGGAAGTTTTTGACTAATATATATGGGGTTTATTACTCCAAAGAGGCAATTAATTAATTCATGGTTGATGATGATACCTCAATTTGGGACTTGAAGTCTATGATTTACGAATGTACTGTTTATAACCCAGAAAGGTGGCACTTAGAATTGGCAACCCGAGTGAACGCTGGAACACCCCCAACCTTTACCAGAAGTCCGATATTAAGTGATGTTGCATGGAGAGGCTTGTACAGGTGGTTAAAGGCCATTGGAAATTTTATCATAGAAATCTACGCTAAAGTCAGGGGTTGGAAGTTTTGGAAAAAATTCGGTTGCGCCAAATTATACATCACAACCAGAACTATACAGTCCCGTGGCTCCTTTATTCGTAACTGAGACAGAACCATACAGTCTCGTGGCTCATTTATGAAGGATGTGTGTTTTGAAAATTATCTTTTTAATAATAATTTATATGTTGTTCATGATTTTATTCCGAATGTTATTATTCATGCCCCTTGAGATTTATATGTTATATCTTTGGAAGTGTTCAAGAAGATGCTCTTGGTCTTGAACCATAGAACTCCAAAGATGAGAAACATTTAATCACTAAATATGTTCACAATCGTGGTAATTAAGAAGGAACATTAATTACCGAGGAAGATTGTCATGTCGATTAAAGTACATTGAAGTTCTATAAATGTTGATAAAGCATTATCATTTAATAACATGAATATATAAATGTGTATTTTATATATTGAACATGACCTAAATGAATGGAACATTATATGGATTGTGTTTTGTGTCATTAATGTTTTCATTGTGTCTTTGGAATCTTAGATATGAGATATGTAGGTTTTTCACATGAGAAGTATATAATGTGATTGCTATTTAAATACTATCTTATGATATAAATAAAATAATAGTTCGTTGTGTACAACTTGTGCGAGAGAAATCTATATGTTAATATTATCATTGTCCCTCAATTTGAGTTATGATATCACTGGGCCCCTTGGTAAAGTAAAATTATATCGCATGCAATACAATTGATGTAGTTATAATTATAATTCACTTAAGAGACCAATAAAATGAATATAATGCAAGAATGACACGATCTTATTTTGCATATTATTCATAATATCATGTGACAAGAATATACAGGAAATTAGTGGATTGAGTAAATTATTACTATGTCGTTTGGAAAACTATAATGTAATGATAGAACCTCTTATAGTCAATAATATAAAGTTTTATATTATTGCCAAGATGACATAGATCCTCTGTACGGTCACACCAACTGAAGAGAAACAACAAGTATTTTATATTTCATAATGATGTATTAGATAAAATACATGAGATGAAATACTAAAATAAAATGTCATAATATGACATGCTTAGATCATAAATAAATTTGCGAAGTTATGCAAATATTATTTGGTATAATGTTTGAATGCATTATAAGAATAATAAGAATATTGCATAATAAAATAATAAGAATATTGCATAATAGAATAATATGATTAATATTATTTGTTCATAAATTAATTTATTAAACCAATCACAAGATGAGATTAGAGATGATAAAATGGCTAAATAAGGCTAGTGGCATTTGTGTAAATAGTTTAAACTTTACACAAATAGTAGCCCTAACCCCTTGCCTATTTTAAGGGGTGTAATTAAGGAAATAAGTGAGAAAAATTCTGCTCCTCTTCCTTGGCCGAAATTTCTCTTGAGCAGCCCCTTTTTCTCAAGGCCGAAACACTAAGAAGGTGGTTCAATACTTGGCCGAAAATTACACTTTTTTCTCTCATCTCTTCTTGTTAGGTTTAGCCACCAAGAAATCAAATAGCTTGTTGATTTGAAGATCATTAGGTGGTTGGATCTAAGCCTTGAACTTCACATCCATCTATCTAAGAGGTGTGCAAGTTCGTTGTTTAGGTTCAAGGTGAACCAAGAGGCGCTTCCGAGAAGAACACGAGATCTAGAAGGGAAACCGGCTTCTCTCCATCAAGAGATTTGACAATCTCTTTAGGTAAATGTTTCCATCATTTTCTCTTGCAATAAATTAGATGAGATAATTTATCTTAATTTAGTATACATTGGTTTGTTGAAGAAAATCTTGTTCGCTTTTGTCGTAAAAATAAGATCTTTTGTGTATTGAGCCAAATAGTGATGAGAAAATTTTAAATTCTCACCATATAGGCATACACATGAAATCCCAACAATTTATTCGTACCTGACCCGGAAACATACAGTCACTTCACCCCACCAGCACCCCAACCACCACCTCATACAAGACCCCAATCTAGACCCGTGCATGTGGTGCCTTTATCATTACCTGCACCAGCACCTCACCCCAGACCGGCACCAGTAGACGACGAAACTGGGTCGGATTTTGAAAATATTAACGAAATTTCGGAGGAAGATATGCAAACTGGAGATGAATTTGAGGGAGGAAACTGGGACTCTGATCACTTGAAAGGTTGTGATGAAGATGGTCCAGTGCCCAATCGCAGAGAATATGAGAATATGCCGCTTAGTGGCCGGATTGATACGCACACGTTCGCTGACTTCAATGATATATCTGCTTTTAAAGAAACAGATATTGGTTATTATGGGAGACGGATTGAGTACAAAGGTGCCTATAGCATTTGCAATTGTGCAAAAGGAGGATGGTGAGAATTGGAGTTTTTTCTTGCAGTGGTTGAGGAATGAAGTGCTTGGAGCTGATAGATTTGTCTGTGTTATATCGGACCAGCACAAGGGGATCAAATCTGCACTGACAGTAGAATACGAATGGTCTCCAGAACTTTTTATGCGCAGGTTTTGTATGCAGAATATTGCTGACAACCTGGTCCAGAATTGTGGAAAGGACAAGTGGTTCGGATGGAGGTTCAAACAAGGAGCCAGGAAGAAGAAGCCAAGAAGGTTGAAATAGATGTTCGAAGAGTTTGCTGTGGTATGTCTAATTTATAAATTTTCATTTAATTATTTTATAAGTAGACGAGGCAAATGAAGTAACACCTCTTTGTTCCTGTGTAGCTAAATCCATGGTGTAATGCATTTTTAAAGAAGATGGGAAAAGTACATCCCAATGATGTGACGGAGCCGTCCAATTATGAGAAGATTTTCCAAACTTGTGATGGAGGATACCGATTTGGTATCATGATAACAAACGGCTCCGAGTCACAAAACAATGTCTTTCAGATGAGTCGGAGAATGCCCGTGGCTGCCATTGTGGAGGATATGTTCTATAAGTGCAATATATGATTTGTTGAGCGGCGGAAGTGAGCCATGGATTTAAAATATACAAATCAATTATTTTCCGAACGGGTGGAGCTCAAGCTCGGAAAATGGTGGCTCAAAGCTGCATAAATGCATTTGGTCCCTTATACACACGGCGATGGTCAGTACCAAGTTTCATCCCCAAATGAGTACGTTCCAGTCACCCGCGGCTTCAATGGAAGTATGGACATTATTCATAGGGAGTTCCAGTATATTGTGACACGTGGGCCCGGCAACAGAATGTAATGTACATGTATCCAATTAACATCTATTCCGTGCGCTCATGTCTTAGCAGTTTGTCGTGCAAGAAACTGGAGCAAGAACCAATTTGTTGCAGACTGGTATACTATGAACTATCTTGAAAGTACTTGTAATGGGGTGTTTGTTTCTTATGGCAATATGGGCGAATGACCAGTTTGTTAGTCTCTTATAATTCTTCTTAGCAATGCTTGGATTAGGGTTGGGAGGAGAAAACACACAAGTCATATAATGACAATGGACAAAATGCAAGGTAGGCGAATGGGGCATCAGGCTCGTCGTTCCACTACCGACAGGAATAGAATAGGCATGTAACATTCATCAAAAATTAGATTTCATTCTAATTTTAACTAGCTTACTAAGTAACAAATGCAATGCAGTTGCTATAAATGCAGCAGAAATTGAGCGAGTTATCGCAGAGGCAACTGGGTCAGGGTCACAAGGGTCACAGCGTAGCACAGCTACAAGTTGTTTAGATGCATCTGCTATGTTTGCAGAAGCAATGAGAGAGACAGTTGCCATGGGATGAGAGGCGGTTGGGGTGCAAGGAGAGCCATCTAGTAGCCAACCAAGGAGGTCAACTGGTAGGCGTACAAGGGCATATGGAAGCCAAGCAGGGGCATATGGAAGCCAAGCATAGCAATCTGGTAGGCCATCTTCTGGAACTGGTCGGTTTCTCGGAATACCGTTTAGGCGTAGTAATAGGTGATTTAAATTGATGTTTGTATGCAGGTTGTGAACTTGTTTATTTAGATGCAGCTTTGAGAACTATTTTATTTGTAATTTGTGTGGATTTTATTTAGACTAAGTTATGAGTTTGTTGAATGTTAGTTTTTATAACCTTACTGTCTTTTACCATATTCAAAAATTAATTCTGGAATTTCTACAACAAAAAATTTGATTCTTTTAATGAAAATGTAGAGAAACATCAACTCTTGTCATTTTTAAAATAAGAGTTCCTCTTATTAAGTCTTGACATTTATTTATTATTAAACGGTTTCTACGAAAAATAAATTTGTTGCCGTCTAACCTTAAAAGAAAATTGTGTGTTACTATATCTCGTCAAAGATTTAAAAAACCTCAATAACTAATTATTCATCTAAAAATACATGATTTTTTTTATAAATCATAAATAGAAAAAAGGAAATTAACAAACCAATTTTATGGTTTCATTTTTTACAAAAACCATAAGTACCGAATTCCTATCTCGGCCCAGACTATTTTTTTTTTGTGCCGAATTAGGATCTCGGCCTCATGAATTTTACAAGTTGTTAGGCAAAATGTCACAGATCAAAATTTCTCTTTTGTGCCGAGTGATATACTATTCTGCCATTCTGGTCTTATTTCGTCCGGTCCATTTTGTCCCATTTTTTTCTTGTGCCGAAATAATATTTCGACCCACTAGCTTTTTCTTTGTTCCGAAATAATAACCAATTAGAAATTTATTTTTAACCAAAAAAAAAAGAATAAAACCCTCTGTGCCGAATTAGGAATTCGGCACAGAGGGGAAAATCATTAAAATTTGTTGGGCCGAGTACTCAATTCGGCACAAGAAAAAAGAAAGCATAATTTCAGCAATTCCACTCAATCTTCGAACCGAAATGGCTGAAATTAAAAAAAAATCTGTGCCGAATTGGCAACTCGGCACAGAGAGTCTGGGACCGAGATAACATTTCGGCACACACAAAAAAAAATAGTCTGGGCCGAATTTCCATCTCAGTACTTATGGTTTTTGTAAAACCTAAAACCAGTTAATTTTTTTTTCTATTTATGATTTATAAAAAAAATCCAAAAATCCAGGTCAGAGCCAAGGCATAATTTGGCGGGAACAGGGTCCAAGAGAGATCGTTTTGGCGGGAACGAGACCAACTTTGGTGGCGGGAAATCCCCGTTTACTTCTTAAAACCTTTCTGCTCCTCACGTAAGAACACATCCATTGTAGAGAGAGAAACAAAGAGGTAATCGGGTACACGGCGCATCTCCTAAAACCCTCTTTTCTAGAGAGAGAGAGAGATACAGAGAGAGGGAGTGATGGGTGGGCCACAGTACGATCTGCTGATGAATCCTCTAGGAGCAGTGCGACAGACCTTCGAGAAGGCCGTGGCGTCATCTCAGCCATCCGATGTTGATCCGACGGCTGTTTACAGGGGTAAAGATTGGGGAATCGTGGATCTTCTCAACCAGTATCTCTTCGATCAAGGTGGCCTCGCACAGGTAGCGTTGAAATTTGGTATATCATTTTGCGAACTTAACCCTGTAAAGTGAAATAATATATTGGTATATATGCCCCCGGCGGTAAACTTTGCTCAGACATTCTGTGCATATATTTTCCTGTCGTTCCTTTCTTTAAATGCCACAGAACTTGTTCCATTGCAGGCAAACCTTGTAGAATGAGGTATTTGTTGAAATATCCTGTTATTTAGGGGTAGAACTGAACAAGCCGAGTCCTCAGATTGCAATGTTGCGTACGCACATAACAAATTTATCTACCGAATTAACTTTTTTTTTTTTTTCAAGTTTTCCTCAAAATAAACAGACAACATTCAAAGTTTAGGGTTTAAGAAGGGTGAACACGCATAAACCTAATGATAACCATTCTGAAGGCACAACCTAATTACAAACAAGAATGAGCAATCAACATGACATCTCATTTTTTTTTCTGCTCTCAAGAGGTCATTTACTTGTGCTTGTGTTCTGAGCTTTGAGCAACGGACAATTGATTTTGCAATAACCCAAGCAACTGAGGCTTTTCTGTAAATTTGTCTTGTTAAATTATTTTCAGGTGCCAATTCTAGACGCATCAAGTCAGAAATGGATGCAACCAAACACACTTGTTCGTTTTAGAGGAATGGTACAAGATATGCTTGGAAATGAATTCTACATTGGAGCCTTCAAGGTAGCACCGCCTTTATATAGTAAATTTAATATTTTGAACGAAGTTCTGGGAAGTGCATACTTTTACATTTTTGGAGGGATCGAGGGAGAAGCAAACGATTCTCAAAATTGCCTCTGGAAGAGAGGGCGATATCTATGAGGGGTTCTGGGGCACCACCTTAACATTAACCATAGTCTTTATATTATAAATTCTCAAAGTTTGTTTTACTTTATTTCTTTGGTGTATAGGATGGTGGTACATGGAGAACAAATAAATTCATGGATTTCTCGCCATTTTCTGCGCCACCAGTCTCTCAAACAACACTTTGGGAACGCCACCTCTTCCTCTGCATCCCTGTATGTATACTTCAAAACATTTTTGTTTGTAGTACTGCAAGAATGAGAAGGTTTTCCACTGCATTCTTAAAATATTTTAAGTACATAATTTGCACCGAGCTGTACGGCCATGACAGGCACTAGTTGTGGAATTGGTAGTAATCATTTTTTGATATTTCACATCCTTTTTTTTTGTTGCTTACGATTCAACTGTTTTTTTCTAAGTTCATTTTGATATTCAAGATTGTCTACTTTCTTCCTTGGAATTTTTGAGGCAAAGCTTTAGTATATGTTTGGATTAATTTGCACTGGTATAAGCCTGGTATTTCAGTTAACCCTTTTGGCATGCACTTTTTAATATGTACATTGGTATATAACAGGTTCCAGGTCAGAATTCATGGGCAATTGAGTCAACTCCTTATCCACTTAAAAGAAGTATATCAAATGAGATGACATGTCATCATGGAGAGAAACGAAGGAGGGATGACGATCCCAATAGAATTTGTGTAATCTCCATTTTCTTTTAGTTAGTAAAACTAATTTTCGGTATATTGTCCCAGTTTACTTTTGGGGTTCTGACAGGTTGGGTTTGGGTAATTCTAAGCAGTTTTACATCCAATATGGTATTTTACTGGTATGGACAATGATGTCAGCATCTATTAAGTCTCATGCAATGAGAAAAACCTTTTAAAACATGCTCTACACTCGGGCCCTGTAGAAAATGTTTAACCCACAATTGATCCACATAATCTGTATGCTGTCTTAACTTTATTTTAATTTGATCTCATGAGAAATCAAAATCTCTCTGTAGGACTCTGATTGCACTGATGAAGGCTCCTCTTTATCAAATAAGAAACAGGTAATTAAGAAAAAATCCCCAATTTAAACCATATCATTTCCTGTTATTGCAGGAGCAACCAAGGTGCCAGATGTTCTTTTCTTTTTTGATTATTTGCTGTCAACTCCTGCTTCCTGCAAATTTATAGACTAGAGTATAACAAAAGGGTGGTTCTGGTACAAGACTGGCACATACAGAGTATAATTCAGCTTTTTTTTTAACATGCAGAAAGATTTTGGATCAGCTAGTCGTCATAGAATAGCAGAGATAAATGATGGGTCTAGCTTTCCTACCAGTTCCTTCTCGTGTCTTGTAAAGGTAGAGGTTACTTTTGAATTACTTCATTATTAGTATAGAGAATGCTTTCTGCGTTGCTCTTTGCTGGGGTTATTACTAAATAATGTTTTCTAAATTACTCTTTGCTGGGGTAATATGGCAAAAGGATAATCAAACCTTGGCTTCTTTCCTTTATAGGTCTATGACATGCCTGAAAGCCAGTTGAAATTAAACGAAGTGGTAGAGTTCATAGGAATTTACACTTTTGAGCCTGAGCTTATTGCAAGTAACAACAAGGAGGATGTTGATGATGATATGATGATGTTCGACTTTATGGATGATGTAACAACTCATCTACCACCTAGCAAGGTATGTAGCTATATTCTATTTGCCCTTTTTTATGGATAGGATCACTCGACAATCTCGAATGTTTCTCAAACTCGACTAATCGGGTAAAAACATATATTAAAACTGGAAACTTACCTGGACATGTTGGACACCTGAGCACCTTTCTTGTAAATTTTCCTTTATATAACCAAGTATAATTTTATAATCCATCAAAAGCATCAGATACATACCTTTTTGAAAATCAGAGTTGTGGATTGAATGTAAATCAAATCTGTCATGCCTTTTATATATGGGTTATCAAATTATATGTCGGACTATCAATTTTGAGTTCAATTTTAGTGAATGTTGATGGTTGTCCAGGAATCATAACCCTACAATTTATGGCCCTCAAAGTCGTTTAGTCGTGCCCTTGTATCTTCAAGCTCTACATTTAAAAAAAGAAGCGCCTGTCCATTTAACTTAGCGAATGTTGATGGGGTCATACCAACTTGCAGCCTTTGCTTTTGTTGGTGACCTTGTTTGTGTAATTGTATGATTTTTAATTCAAAGTGTAAGAAAATAAAATAAAAAAAGTCATGTTCAAGCTTCAAAAATATTTCTATGTTCAGGTGCCACGTATTCATTGTTTGGTATCCCGAAAGCTGTCTACGTCGGATCTTATCCTAAATTCTCCTGCGATTGAGGTAAAACTTTTCTTCACTCTTCCTTTTAATTATAGTGAGCAAAATAATTGAACAGGAGTTGGGAACCATTCAGTCAGGTATTGTAAGTTATGAAGTAGCATCTGCCACCATACCAGAATATCTCCTTTTAATTTGTGGAACTGGTGTGAAGAAGCTACATGATGGTTAACCACAAGTTCCTTTTTTTGTGCTGCTGTTTTTCCCTTGTTGGTGCTGTATACTGCATAATTCAAGCAAGTTTGGTGCAAGTCAGAAAAAAATGTGGATAATTGAAGCTTAATTGTGTGATTGAGGATAATTTGAATGGTCATTGGTTAATTAGGGATTAGTTGTACAGATTTGCCTCTTGAATATTAACCTTTACATCCTGCTGCTATATAATATCTTGAAGAAACATGAAAGAAACTTTATCAATTTTTTGTGGGGTTATTGCAGCCTTTACCGAACATAATGAGAGGAATTAGAGATTCATTGGTTTCTTATCTAAGCTGTACATTGGGAAATGATGTTTTGGCCGCACAATGCCTTCTCTTGCATCTCCTTTCCAAGGTACACCTTCCTCGATCTTTTTATTTTTTCAATTGTTTATTCCTTATCATTGAATGGATTAGTTACCTTCCCTCTAAACAATGTAAAACAAGCAAATTTGGCAGAAATTGTCAATTTACTTCTGTACCCTTCAGACCTACCTTTTGTAATTTAAATGAGCTGTGTTGCTGTTCTTTTGGCCTTTATTTTGACAATAGCGGAATGACTTTTGACGCTGCTCCTCTCTCGACCTTTTAGGCAGTCAAATTAGTGTTCAGTGCTATTCAAATCCTTGTCTTTACCAACTGGTTTTGTATGATCAGTATAGGAACTGACCACTGGAAAAACTTATAAATGGCATTGCAATTCTCGTATCAATATTTCTCCATTCTGTGTGCTGATCATCACTCTGTGGTACTCTTTGAGTTTGTGCAGTTACGTACCAAATCTGATGTGGCATCAGTAGGTCGATTATCGTTAAATCTCACTGGGTTTACACAAGAAACTGCCTCTATTTTTGGGTCCCAACTACACAACGTGATAAAGACCCTTGTGCCCTACTCACATACAATCCCTCTTACAATAGAGTACCTCAACACGGCTACGCTTCAACCCAAGAAAGACAACCAGACTGGAAGGTATACATCCTTTTACCTTTATATATTTAGCTGCCTTTTTGTGCACCAGATTTTGGTAGGAAATGTACCATGGTCTGTGGAGGTATGTTCTCGTCATGTCAGTTACTGATTGTTTCAGTCATGCAAACAATCATCTTATGGGTACTAAGTGCACCACTAGTGTTTTGAATAAGCCATAGCCAGTAGTGCTAGAAGCATATCCATATCAGCAACTCATGTTGATCTGGCCATTCTTGTATGCATGTTGTCATGGACGTTGTTTGAACCAATGTGGATCAACACTGCAAACACAATCCAATTTGATGTATTAATTATTGAAATACATTTAGTAAGGAACATTACATTTCAGTTAACAAAAAGGTTCATCAGGTTGGTGATGGGAGTCCTACAGCTGGCAATTGGGACCCACCTGACATTTGATGAGACTTTCATGCAATCTGGCACGCTAAACTCTAAAGGAGTAGATAACGTGCTATTGCTCAAGCATTTAATGGAACATCAGACGGTAAACTTTCCTTTTACCCCCTTCTCTCCTACAAAATGTGAACACCCTTTTTGAGTTCATGCTCTATGCTGCAATGAATCTGAAAGGTTCTAATCCTCTCAATTGAGAACCATACTGTATTTCCACAAGTTGAATTCTACAAGTCCACAATTTCTCCTTATTGCAGGTAGAATATGACTTCCAATTTTATAAATTGGAGATGGCAGCAGAAGTACAGTGTCTGATTATATCAGAGGCCAAGTCTAACATATTACCAGCTGATCTAGTAGTTCCAGTGTGTCCTTCAGCCGTAACTCCAGTTACTGCAAGTGAGGAGCAGCTTCATGCATGGAGGTGGTACTTGGCAACTGTCAGGTCTCTACCCCACTTGACTGATACCAGTATTTGTGAGGTAAAGTCACATTTTAGTACAACAGTTGTTTCCATCAATGCTCTGCTTTGTGAATATGTTTAAATTAAATACCTATTAGTTAAATTTTCCTCAGTTTTCTGAAGCTTGTAATTCAGCACTTATAATGGCAAGATAAATTAAAAAGAATAGAATGAAAAAGCATAAACAAAAGGATTAAATAGTGGCCAGACCAGTACATATACCATAGAAGTGGGTACATGTTTGTACATGCTGTGCTTGACCTGACAGGTACTGTACATCAGTGTATGTTTTGTGTTGACCAACCTTATTTAATTGTTATCAGCAACCCATGGCCTTCGTAGTGTTTAATTTTTATAATAGTTGACTCTTTTACTTTGGTATTGTAGATGTTACAAAATGAAATGGTAGATGCAATGCGTAAAGACAGGAGCCTTGGTTGTGCTGATCTTAGCAGGTTTGTCCTTCATCTGTGTTTATATTCCATAATTAATATCCCGTTAAATTTATTCCCCTTTTTAATAAGAGTTTTTTGTGGATGTTTTAGATGGCTGACAATGGCCCAATTAATGGCCTCAAGCTTTGGAGAAAAAATCCTTTCTGTGGAGCATTGGCAAATGGTGAAGGAGATAGAAAGACTTAGAAAAGAAAGGTCATAAAATTTGATAATGGGTTTGAACAAGAAAGCTTTTAATGTTGTCATCATGTGCATAACAGGACTTTGATTAATGTTATATTTTATGTCAACACTTTGCATTAGTTTATATGCAAGTTGTAACTGGGATTTCTTTCAAATTTGAGTGCCTTCGTCATATCACCTGTTGAATAATTTTTTTGTATTTGATCGCTGCTATAGAGTATATGGAATTTTGGGATGGTAAATTTACAGAAGGATAGACAGTGAAGACAACAGCCCGTAAATAGGTGGCACTATATACGGTTTACTAACATGCATGGAACTAATGGTACAAAGGAGTTGTTTAGCACAAAAAAATGTTTACAAGAGAAGTAAAATAAAAAGGTAAGCAACAAAAAAGCTATTCAGGTGCAGTCATCAGGAAACTGGACCTCTACGTAGTATACACAAAACAGTTTGCGTCCAAATTCAAGTCGTCTATTGAAATGAACTTTGGTTGAAAGTTTAAAATGATGTCGAGATTAAACCAATTAGGTACATCTAGTGTAGAGTATGAAGCAGGTAGAAATACTAATGTTTTATTTTGGACTGATATCTGGTACTAACATTGCTCAATGGCAACTAAGTATCCTTATTTGTTTGAGATTTGTTTCAATCCTGATATATCTTTGCAACAAGTGGTTAATTCACAAGGGAATAACCTTACCTTTCGTAGGTCATTATATGGACTTTAATATTTTGAATGACTAGCGATATTAGATATTATTAGTCACTTATTCTTTACTCATTTAGAGGACAAACTCAGTTGGAGATGGGATTCACAAGAAAAATTTACAGTTAGATCCTTACTAGGCAAAAGCCTCGCGTTGCTTCGGCAAATTTTTTCGACACCTGAAGAAGTGTTTGAAGAAAGTTTATATATATATATACACATAAAAGATAAATACAATCCATATTCCAAAGTTTCACATATATATTACAAACATTGCACCAGTTATAGTCATGTCTCTGATCTTGTTGCAACAAAAACTTTACAATATGTTATAGTTAACATTAGTCTATAGGATATGTTTGGAAGAGGGATAACTACTTTAGGCAAGTGTGCTATCCCTTTGATACAAATCTTCCAAACATAGTGATAACTAATTTGTTGACGGTTACATGAACACAAAATATTATTCACAGTTCACAAAATATGTCAAAGGTTTCATATGACGATTGGTATCACTATTCTTCTTTCTCCTTTGCTTTGCTGCTTTCACAACTGTTGAAAATGAGAATATAAGTTAGTTTGCTTTGCAATGTCAAATTGATATGTTTATTCAAATATGATTTACAATGTTTGATGTAGCGTTGATGTCCCAATTGAGAAGGAGATGAATCAGTTTTTGCCAAAACTTATCAAACCTTGATTCTATTTTTTGATTTGTGGTTCATAACGTGCTTTACCTTGATTCTATTTTTGAGAGGCATCTCAGATTAGAATAGACCTAAAGTTGGATATGGCTGAATGCAAATATCAGATGGTGTAAAACATTTGCTGTCTTTATATTTTTGTGTATTGTGTTAGGAAGTATTAGTGGTAGTAGAGTGGAGTTTACCTGTTTTTTGGTTTTTTAGATTGATGCTCTGTGAACAGCTGCCTTCTTATGCCCTTTGTATTTGATGTTGCTGTAGTTTTTGATCCAGAGCTGCGAGAAGAAATTAGTAGTACTGTTAAGAACTGTTTTCACAGGTAGAATAATAGAGTGATGTGTTTTTTGCTGAGGTAAACTCTTCCTTCTCTGCAATAAAGGTTGTATTGTGCTTTGCTATTTTTTTCAGCAGGCCAATAGTATGCTTTACAATACATACATACACAATTTGGAGCTCCTAAGTCAAGTGGGCACGTATAATTTCCTGGTCAATAAGTTGGAATTGATGTTTGTAACATGAGTAGAATGACAATTATTACAAAATAAATATAAGTTTCTCATAGATATATGATTTAACTGTATAGTAATTTATTAGATATCTAATTTTTAAAAAATGACAAGAAATTATATATAACTATGTGCTATGAAATGTACTTACTTTTTTGTACTTGATTGTGAAGACTATTTGGAATGTTTTGCAGAAATATTTGCTCTTGTTGTGGCAGATCAGCGAGACTCCTTGTTGTGTCTATATTAGAAAATCTGGATTCTGTTTCAGACACTGCTGAACTGGATGGCAATGTTTGTTGTTCTGTTTTGAAAATATAATTTCCGTTAACGTTTTTTCTGCACTAATAACTTGCACTTTGCTAAATTAGAATATGTAAATTACTGTGATCGTATAATGTTAATACACAGTATCTTTTAAGATTACCTATTCGACGTGCTCTAGAATAGATCTTCCGCCGTGACGTTTCTACCTCATTTGATAAAGTTACTTCGCTAATGGAGTTATAGGGATCTACTACAGGCCTTTGAACACATCTTTCTCGCAAAACTGGAGAGTTATGCCGCGCCCTCTTTTGGGTTCTGATATCTAATGATTTATTTGTTTCCTCGTTGCTCATGACCTAAGTCAGTGTGGCACAAAATTGATAAGAAGGTTGAAAGCGTTGATGTCTAAGCCCCAAAAAATATTGTTGTCTATTATGAGGAAAGTTTGTAATGTTGTAGAACAAAACTAAGAAGATAAAAAAACATATAAATAAAAAAGGATGAAAGGAATACCTCAGAAGTTGTAGTAACAGGAATTTGCAGCGTTGAAATGCAGGTAATGAATGATCAGAGACCCTATTACAGATAGTTATTGCTGACAATAATTGAGTTAGTATCGATGAATAAGCTAAATAATGTGATGAATGAATAATTTAAAAAGTGTTTTTGAGTTGATGAAGATGTTGGCAATTTAGTTCCATATCGGTAAATTAATGAAAATTAATTTAGATGAGTTGTGAACATGTGGAAATATCTTTTATCAAATTAGAAGAAAAAGTATAAAAAAGATGGGATTTATATATAAAAAGAAGACAGCAATATATGTTAAAATGGTCACCAAGATAGGAAAGAGAAGCAGTACGTACAAGCTGTAAAGGAATCGGCCCTACTTTTTTATACTGCTGTTGAAATTAGATCTTTTCAAAAGAGAGATGGAAAAGTGTAAAATTCATGAAAAAGGTTGGAAGTGTTGATGTCTAAGCAGAAAAATATATTGTTATCTACCATGAGAGAAAATTTTAATGCTGTAGAACAAAACTAAGAAAATAAAAAAGAACAAATAAATAAAAAAGGATGAAAGGAATACCTCAAGAGGTGTAGTAACAGGAATTTGCAGAGTTCAAATAGAGTTGACGAAGGAATAGAGATTCTATTACAGATAGCTGTTGTTGACAATAATTGAATTAGTACCAATGAGTAAGCTAAATAATGTGATGAGTGAATCATTTAAAAAGTGTTTCTGAGTTGATCAAGGTGTTGGCAATTTAGTTCCATATTAATAAAATATTTACTGGAAATTGATTTTGATGAGTTGTAAACATGTGGAAATATCTTTTTAACAAATTAGAAGAAAAGGTGTAAAAAAATACAGGTTTTATATATAAAGAGAAGAGATAGCCATATATGTTAATACTGTCACAAAGATAGGGAAGAGATGCTGTATACAGCAGCTGTAAAGGAATCAGCCCTAGTTATCACTTAAATGCACATCAGAAGTAGTTAGTGCCACTATCAATCAAGTAAGACAGTTTTTTTATTAGAATCAAACTTTACTAAAAGGTCCATTTTATCTGAAGGATCACATTTGCTAATTTGCACAATCACAGATCAACCGTTGGTTTATTAGTAGATTACAAATCGTACCAAAATTGCAAAGAGATACTGGTAATAACTGGGTCAGCAGCAAGTAGCGCATACATACAAATCATTTCCAATTTATTGGACACAATTAGTAACTTGAGCACCCAAATTTCATCAAGGTGAAGCTATTAATTGTGTGAAGCAAGAGATTTTGTAAATTCACTTGGTTGCTGTAATAAGCAATGATTAAACATAGTGAACAGATATTTAAAATAAGGAAAGATTGCCAGAAAAGAGGATAAAAAAATGACACATCAGAAAAAGTAGATAAAAATAGAATATGGAGTATGAAAACTCATGCTACTTAATTTGCTTCAATCATTGACTAAATGATGAACATCCTATTCTCTTTCATATTCCAAGAAGATAATCACAATACAGAGATATCCCACAAAGTTTGTATTTTGAAAGGAAGAAACTGGAAATGTTAATAGATTGAAACATATTATAACACTTGTAAACTATAATCGCAGTTTGATTGAATATTTATTCCAACTTTTTGTTTAGCTTGGGACTGATTTGAAACAGAACCTAATAGACCGAAAGAAATTTACATGAACTATGCACAATAATAGCTCCAATTAAACAAATAGCTAACGTAACCAATCTGATCACAACCTAAAACCAATAGAAATTTAACATAAGTAATTATATGAAGCATGTACTAATTTATCAATTTCTATAATTGTCCTTTTTTTTTTGTACCTGTTTTTTTGAAGTTCTTAAAGTCTTCTGAATCATAATCTTCTCGCTCCACTTCTGTAGCCAACCTGAACCTAATAAAAGGTTAAAAAAAAGTAAAGAGAGTAATTGTGTTTTGTGAGGGTCCAAAGGGAAAAAGAACTGCTGAATTTTTAAAAACCAAGAGAAACCAGTAGAAAAACTATGATAAAATCATAAATTTGACCACTTAGCATAGTACTCACATGATAAAATACAGGTCAAAGTACACAAAAAAAAAAATGTCCAAATTAAGGTAAAATTGCAGAACCGAAGCTTAAAATGATAACACAATAATAATTGTTGCCACCTTAGAAAATTTTCTGAAAACTTAGCACAGTACTCATAGTAGTCGTTAGATTTATGATAACAATCAAAGACACAAATTAGACCTGGAAACATTGAAAGTGGTAAATGTACCTTCTACAAACAGTGGTCAAAACTTAGTGCACTCTGTATTCTCTTTTATCATTAAGAATTCTGTAATAATAGAATCTAATAAATTATAGTTTGCATATGCACACATTAACTTTTGTATTCTCTTTTATTGATAAGAATAATTTGTTGGTATATATAATAGATGTATAAATAAATTGTCATAATAAAGGAAAAAAGAATAAAGAGGGAAGAGAAGTACCTGTGCACACGCTGACAAAGAAATCAGAATATTTTAATTCACCTATTCAGTTTGATCTAATTGCTGTGAATTTTCCTATAGAAAGAATAATTTAGAAGATAGTAAAATAAGGGTTGTAATTCCAAATATGAAAGATATAAATTTTAATTCTATTAAGCAAACCAAATAATTCATACGTGCTTTACACCAACTTGCATACATTAGCTTTGAGTAATTAATCCCTAATAAATCATAAACACTATCTTCATTTATGTAGTTTGCATATTAGTTTGGACTCAATGTTGATTATTCTTTTGCATTAGTATATAAAGAGAAATTTAGATATATGCCTATTATATCTTCTTAATTTAGATATATGATGTACTGGTACAAAACAATAGGAGGTATGAATTAAGTGAGAAACCCATACATTCAGTAAATAAATAGGTTGGCCTGAATAGGATTGACCTGAATAGAATTGAAAGACATACATTTAGCAATGTACAATGTCACTCCTATTTCTGAAATGAGGTTGTACAATTTTTCAGGAACAATTCAGTAACTGTACCTGCACCGAGTGAGATTAGTATTAATTTTCGTAACTAATTGTACAATCTGGCTACCTCCTATTTTTTTGTAGTAATTAGTACATTGTTACGTTGAGGAACAATTTACCTACCTCCTTATCTAAGATTGTTCCTGAAAATTCAGTAACTGCACCTACTCCTATTTGTGAAATGCTGTTGTACAATCTCACTCCTATTTTCGCACTAATTCACTTACCTCTACCAAAAATGAACAATTTTTCAGAAATTATACGAAGAAAATCTCTGGAAGAAAACAAAATGAGCAAAAACAAAATGTTACCCTGGGGTCGCAGTAGTCGAAAATCGCGGGGTGGAGATCGCGCTGGACTGTTGACGGAAGAGAAAAATCGCGGCAAGTAGGTCTATTTCGCACTAATTCACCTAAAATTGAACAATTTTTTCAGTAACAATAAGAAGAAAATCTCTAAAAGAAAACAAAATCAGCAAAAACAAAATCTTACCCTGGAGTCACAGCAGTCCAAAATCGCAGGTGGAGATCACGCTGGAGTGTTGACGGAAGAGAAAAAGGAGTAGTCGGAAAGAGAAAGAGAGGGATTTTCGCAGGTGGAGATTGCACTAATTCCGCTACGACGGAAAGAGAGGGAGAGAGAAGGAAGGAGATCGCGGAAAAGCAGTAGTCGGCGCGAGACAGAAAACGGAAGTGGTTTTTTTTTTTTTTCTTTGTTGTGCGAGCTGTAGAGAAGAGGAAGGGGGGTGAAACAGGAGAGGGGGATCGGTGTAATGGAGTACAGAGATTGGTGGAAGGGAGAAACAGGAGAGGGGGATCGGTGTAAGGGAGTAGAGAAGAGAGAGAGATTGGTGGAAGTCAGAACTCAGAAGAGGCTGCTGGGAGAAGCATCTGGAAAGAAAAACAAAGAGAAGCGGTTCCAGCCGCTGGAAAAAACCTTAATTAAAAAACTATTGCTGACTGGTGGGACCCACATGGAAGTGTTCCTGTAGATCGTACTGTAGATGAACAGTACAGAGCCGATCCAAGATTAGATACTTAGATAGATATACATTTCTCAATTTTAGAGGTATCAAACCTAGAAATACCATGTTATGGTGGAAAGTTCCTATTTCTATCAAAATTAGAATTTTTATGTGGCTCGCTCATAGGTACATAATACTTACAACTGATAATCTACTTAAAAGAGGTTGGCAGAGTTGTGATACTTGCCAATTATGTAATCAGCCTGAGTTCATAAATCACTTATTTGTTACATGTGTTTTTGTTAGACAAATTTGATTTTTCATGGGAGCTTGTCAAGATGTTAGCCCACACTGGACCACACTGTTAGATATACTTCATTTTGCTAAACAGCTACCAGCTGCACAGAGAATGGCTTTACTACTTGTTTACAGTGCTGTTTGTTGGACCATCTGGAAACACATAAATGAACTGTTTTAACATAGGTAAGAAAAAATTACCTAGACAAATCATTTTGCTAATCATTTCTCTTGTGCATTATTGGGCAGGACAAGTGAAACAGAAAGTGAAAGCTTCCACAGCTCCTGGCTACTAGTAGATATGGAGGCTATTCTACTTGCTAGTTGGCACCCTGATGATGAGCTTACAGAGGAAAATCAGATCTATGAAGAAGATCTAGGGAATCAGATTGTTCCTATAATGTTGCTGCTAACTTTTGAGAAATCTATGGCTATTCGACCAAATTTTGTGTTTACTATACTTACCCTCAGCCACTGTGTGTGGTTTACTTGTGTGACTGAAATGGTTAGTCTTTACTACTGTCTTTTGGACTTACCAGTTGAGATAGAGCTGATGGTCATTATTGTCAGGATTGTTTTAGTTTACTTTTATTAAGACAGACTTGATAAGGCTGTAAGTTAATTTTTCTTTAATGAAAATGAGCTTTAGCCTTTAGCAATATCTAGTGATGATGTTTGGTTTATCTTTTGCCGTTTGTTTACTTATTTCATCGATGTTTGAGTGAACTCCAATACATCATCATCTTGCTAGATTTTAGTTAACCTGAGCTTAGGAGAAAAATTGCTAATTACAAATATTAACTTTCTACATGAAACGTTGCATCAAAAAGTTCAAAACATTCTTTATTTATTGATAACTTTTTTTGGAAAGTATTTTTCATTAACAGATCACACGGAAAACAGCTTCTCCATCATATTGCTCCCAGCGGCTGAAAGTTTCAACTACGACATCTTTTGCAAACTAAAACAATAAAATTTAGAATACAAGCTGAAATTAAATTATCCGGTGTTTATAAGTTATAAAATATTTGTATAAACTACGAAGTTACATGTTGGAAACTCGATTTTTAATTGTTTTATGAATATCTAAAATGAAAAGGCCCGACTTAGTCCTTATTTAAAAATAAAAAAATACAAGTTGCCCAAAAGGTGTGGTATGCACAATCACATAAATATCCGAAATTTTTATTTATAACATTTTAAAAAAATAAATTAACCAAATAACCATTGTTTTCTGACAATTCTAAATCTAGCACGGCCGCAGAACACCGGAGCGGAC
This sequence comes from Carex littledalei, assembly GCA_011114355.1. Classification (NCBI taxonomy): domain Eukaryota; kingdom Viridiplantae; phylum Streptophyta; class Magnoliopsida; order Poales; family Cyperaceae; genus Carex; species Carex littledalei. The sequence continues at coordinate 8,002,836 of CM022088.1, forward strand.
CCATATGAGGGAGGCCGCAGAATGCCGGAGCGGACCCCCATATGAGGCCGCACTATGCTAGAGCGGACCCAGGGCCGCTATATGCCGGAGCGGCCCCTGTTCTTTATAGGCCGAAAATGACAGCGAAATTTCATTCCACACTCTCACACCTTCTCTCTCCTGGGTTAGCTCTCTGATCTGTAAGTTTTTTCTCTCTTCTTTTAAATTTTTTATTTTTATTTCAGTAGATAAATAATTAAATTAGAATAATTAATTTAGAATAATTAAATTAGAATAATAATTAATTGAAATAATTAATTTAGTTAATTTTTAATTGTAGGTTTCTTCTGTATTGGATTGAAAAAATGGCTCTTATGGTATCCATATACACTGGTGGGGATGTTTTAACAGGTCCTAATGGGGTTTACTATAGTATTGGACCTGTTACTGTGATCCCGGTATTGCCGGGTACTGATTATTTGGGACTTAAATCAAGTATATGTCAGAATTTGGGGTTGGATCAGGGTCAGTATGACCTTAAAATTGATGCCAAAATTAGCATGCCGACTAGTTCATCACAAACCTGGTTCCAACTATTTCCAATTCAAAATGAGGGAGTCTGACAGGTATTGTACAACCAAACCATGAGTTTTTCTGGGGGTGCATACAAGATAATTGACCTATATGTGGAGGTTACCAGAGCCCGGCGTTCGAACCCAGTTATGAGGTTAATACAGGATCGTAGTCGGGGTAACTCATCCGGCTCCAGTTCGTCCCCTGTCCAAATTGACCAACCATCCAGTAGTCGGGCCCCAGTTCAGAGGGACCGACCCTCCCGTCGGGCCTCGTCCCAGACTGACCAGCCTTCATCTTGTCAGACCGCTCATTGGGGTCAAACTTGTGATCCGGATGAAACTGATGAAGAAGTGGATCCAGAAATACTAGATGCAGAGGAAAATTGGGTTGATAGTGATCCGGAGGGTATGAGCAATCATTCTGACCACGAAGATACCGGGCCTGTGCTCGGACTACCAAGGACTTTCAAGATGGATCGCGGGTTTCAGCACCCGATTCATGCTTTCAACGACACATCAGGATTTATGGAAGCAAATTCGGGTCTGTTTGTAAGGAGGGCAGAGTATGAGAATGAATTGTCCGAGGGACAAACATATGACTCAAAAGAGGCAATGAAGAGCGCAATTGCCAGGTTTCACATCATTTGCAACAAAGAGATAAAACCTACGCACAGTGACCGCACAAGAATTAGGTTCAAGTGCAAGGACAGTTACTGTGGGTGGTACATACTCGCAAGGGCCATCGGTTATGGAACACAATGGCGTGTCTCCAAGTGCCCAACACAACATTCATGCCACGCGGATGCGACAAGAACAGATCACGCCCAGTTGTCAGCTACTATGGTTGCCGAGTGTATATCCGCTTGATACCTCGCATATTTAGTCTATTTTAGGCCTGTTTTAGTACCGGATTCGTGCCCTAATTCACCAGAATCATGTGCATTTCATCAATATATCTTTAGAATTTGGTACTGCTGAGTGTTTGTTTGTTTTCTGCAGGTTTGGAGCAAAACACACGAAGAAACGGCGATTTGGGATGATCTGGTACGGCCCTTACCAGGTTTGGTACGGGTCTCACCAGACTTAGCCGATTTCAGCTCATCACACCTGGTACGGCCAGGTCTTACCACTTTGGTACGGCCCTTACCTAAAGGCGGCTTGACAGATCCAGAAATTTCAGCACCGAACTTAAAACAGTCATAACTTTTGACTCGTAACTCCGTTTTGAGCGTATGACCACTTTTTGGAAAGCTAGCGAGAAGATCTACAGTCTCACCACGCCTGGTACGGCCAGGCCGTACCAAATTGGTACGGGCCGTACATAAAGGCGGCCTGACAGATTCAAATCTTGGCCGAGGCTATTTAAAGCGGGGAACTCTCCAATTTCGACATCCATTCCATTCCAGATCCATTTGAGAGCACAGTAAGAGAGAGAAAGAGAGCTAAGGAGCTGAGAGCAAGAAGGAAGGAAGAGGAAGAGGCGAAACTCGACGGATCTAGCTTCCTCCTCTCGATCCCTTCGATCCATGGCTATCTCTATCCCTCTTATTGTATTTTTAGATCAGATCATGTGCTGTGAGTAGTTCTTTTAGTTTCTAGGGTTAGAGATTGATTCTTGATTTGTTTTGACTTTCTTTGACTTGTATCTTGTATGAACTCTTTAGTTTGATTGATTGTGATTTACTTTGATATCTTTTGCTTTGCTTGCTGTGATTGTTGTATGATGTGCCTCTAGGTTTAGATCGAACCTATCAAGGTCATGTGATCATCTCAATCTCTCATCCAAATCAAATGCTTAGGGTAGAATAGTTCGAATTGAAGCCGAGAGGTTGAATTCTCCTCTAATCGACAGATTAGAGGGTGCCTTAGACCTCCAATCAACCAGCTAGGGTAGATCTGTACCAACACACGAGAGTTGAGGTGTAGAAATCCCTAAAAGGCAATCAATTGCATTCCAACCTAGATCTTGATCCAACAAACGATGGTTGAGGGTTAGGAACCTTAGGTATGGTCAATTGAACCTTTCTAAAGAGTTTAGCACAAGGTACCAGCAAGGAAATGCATTCACTCGAACTGGTAGGTTCTGTTCTGGGAAGCCAGTACGGGTCTTACCAGGGTGGTACGGCCTTGCCTTACCAAGTGAAGTACGGCCTTGCCTTACCAAGTGAAGTACGGCCTAGCCGTACCAACTTGGTACGGGCCGTACCACTAGAGGCAGATCAGAGATGAAGTCTGAAACCCTGGAAACGCCTTTTATCCATAATCAAAACACAATTTACATTTCTTCTAGCATTTTATTACATCTTCTTGAATTGTTTGAATTGTTTGAATTGACCCTTTTAGGAAATTAAACACCAAACCAAACCTTTCTCACTTCTAGTTTTTAATCGAGTTAGGTAGATTCTAACCTAGTAATTGACCGTCCCTGTGGATCGATACCCGATTATACTACTCGATAGAGGTTGTGCACTTGCAACCTTTACTCGTGAAGTGTAAACGCGGTTTTAAAAGGTACGCCCTCAAGCGTACCGAAACTTGCGTTGCGCTTTCGCGCGAACACCGCTCACATGAGGAACGATGTCGACTTGAGTATTCAGGCTGTCCGAATTGCTGTTGCTGAAAGGTACAACGATCAAATACCAGCGTACAACAAACTATGGCGTGACCGTGAGTTGGCAATAGCCCGTCAATTTGGCAGTTGGGAGGGGTCATACTCTCTTGTAGTTCCATTGTTGGAGGCAATCAAAAGAAGCAACCCAGGTACTACATTGTTCCTTCATTTTTTACGTCATTTCATTATCAATCAAAAATTGCAAAAATTGAACTTATTTTTTTTAATTTATTGACAGAAACATTGTTTGAGGTGACCTCATATCCCACTGGTGAACCTGGACCATGGAGGTATTTTCATAGGGCGGCTTGGGCATTTGGATCGTGCATAGCTGCTTTTCAACATATCAGACTGGTCATCACCGTTGATGCATGTTTCCTGTCAGGCCGGTATAAAGGTAACTAATTTGATTGTTTTCACTTTATTTATTTTAGTTGATTTCGGCTCTTACAAAATTAATTTGATTGTTTTACCACAGGCAAGCTGTTGATTGCAACCGGGTACGATGCTGAAAACCAGCTCCTCCCGTTGGCTTTTTCACTGGTAGAATCAGAGAGTTATGACGATTGTGCGTGGTTCATGAAATGGTTGCGCCGTAATGTAATCCGCTCCAGATTCATGTGTGTCATCACTGATAGGGGAAAGGGTATCAAGAAGGTGTTCAGACAAGATAATATGGGGTGGAACGAGGAGGATGAGGATCAATGTGTTCACCGTCTTTGTGCTACTCACATAGCCGAGAACATGAAGAAGAACGGTTGCAGTGATAAGACAATCCGTTTTTTTAGAATATGTGTGGCTAAGAGGAAGATGAGGAGATACGAGCAAGGAATGCAAGCAATGGGGCAGGCATGTGACATTGCCCTCAATTGGCTGGACGGTGTGGGTAAATATTTGGATCAAGATGAGAACGAGTGCCCCAAACCATGGAAGATATTCCAAGCACTGGACGGTGGTTACCGTTGGGGCATCATGACTACAAACGGGTCCGAGTCGCTCAATAAGGCCTTCAAGTTCTCTCGTAAGCTACCGGTTGCAGCAATAATTGAAGACACATTTTACAAATGTATGACATGGTTTGCGCAAAGGAGGGCCAAAGCGGAATGGGAAGTCAGTCAAGGTCAACAATTCTCGTGTCGTGTGCATCAGGTACTTTTATTTGTAGTTCTTTCTTCATAATTTTTAATGAACTTTGTTAAAAAAAATCTGACTTCTTCATTATTTTTTAATTTTTCGTAGCTGATCAACAAACGGTTCGAGAGGTCCGATAAAATGAAGACGCTGGGGGGCTTTGGAAACAACAACGAGTTCGAGGTAACCTCCACACATGAGAGAGTTCACGCTTTCATACCTGACGATTCTGGCCGGTTTACCAAGGCCAATTACAAATACACGGTGATAATTGGGGATGATCACATAGTAACTTGCACGTGCCAGAAGCCTCAATTGGAGAGAATACCGTGCTCTCATGTTCTGTCCATGTGTCGTCTCCGAGGCATCGACCCTGGCGTCTTTGTAAGTCACTACTATCACATCCATACACTGATCAACACATGGAGCGCTCAATGACATGTGTATGGAAATCAGTCGGAATGGCCTCAACACGATGGCCCGGTCCTTGTTCCAGATGTGGATGGACGTTCTACATAATAGGAGAAGATGACACCAAGCCGGACGAGATACACAAGAAAGACAAAACAGAGCTGCTCGAGCTGCACGAGATTGAGAGTTAATGTTGCTTTTTTAATTGCACTCGTAAAAATGTTGTTTATTTTCAGTTAATTAGACGTATTTGTAATTTCCGATAACATTAGCATTGTTCTATTGTATGCTTCTTTATATGGCTCCTTGTTCTATTGTAATGTTTCTTTTGATCAAACAAACGACGAACAACAATTTCAGATTAAACGACATTTCAAACATAAGTAATTACACACAACTTTCAGTACAAACTTTACATTTTTGAAAAAAAATTCCAAAACAAAATCATAATCAACTTCAGAATCAGATAACAAAAAAAATAATAACAGGGGCCGCTCCGGCATATAGCGGCCCTGGGTCCGCTCCGGCATAGTGCGGCCCCATATGGGGGTCCGCTTCGACATTCTGCGGCCTCCCTCATATGGGTCCGCTCCGGTGTTCTGCGGCCGTGCTAGATTTAAAATTGTCAGAAAACAATGGTTATTTGGTTAATTTATTTTTTTAAAATGTTATAATAAAAATTTCGGCATAAATATGGGACGCATACGAAGCAATATGTAATATTAAAATAATTGAGGAAGCAATATATAACTCATGTTGAATCAATAAACATAAGCCGATCTCAGTCTATAAATCAACGTGAACTCACGATAAGTTAACATTTTTCGTCGGGTGCAGAATATTCCGAATTCATTTATTTCTGTTTAGATCTGAACCGTCAGTCAGGATAAGTACGAATATCAAAGGATTTTCGTGCATTCCAGACCGAATTGGCCCGTCTTATGGGATATGGACTCGGATATTCCTGGCTCGACGGAACGAATAAGAATTTTCAGATTTTGTAGGGACCCGCTTCGCAAAAAAACTTCCTCAAGTACTGACAACAGAGAGCAGACGGTACTGCTTCCTTCTCCAGTAAGCCAGTAACTCCAGTTGACCAATTCCACTCTTTAAGTCACTATAATTTCAAGGGCACTATAAGCATTTTATATTATCACAAGGGTTAGTATGAAAGAATTGCCTAGAATAGAGCTTTCCGACCACAGTTTTTTACCGGAAAAGAAACTTTTCTCACGGACTCACGGTACCCATTTTCTTCAGTTCTCTCGCTCCTTCCTCTAAAATCCAGCCATGAACCCTAGTTTGATCATGAGAAGTACGTCCTCCTTCTCCCCTCCCTTCGTACCGGCTCGGCCTCCTCTTCCGGCCACGCACCTCTCCTCTCACCTGTGTTTATCGGTAATTTCTCTCTTATCTTCATTCCTTCTTTTTGCAAATTTCTCGGGTTTGCTTCTAGGGAATCGAAGAAATACGACACGCAAGGGTAAAATGATCGTTCTTTTGGTGGAGTGATCAATAGCTATGTCGTTTACTATTTTACGATATTGTATAGCAGTATTTCTCAAATTACAAGCTCAGATAATTCTTTTAATTCGGTGGTTTTCGATTTAAGTAAGTTCAAGGAGAGGAAAAATTATTGAAACTAGACGCTGTAATTAACGACTTTGTATTTGTGGCATTTTGAGATGGTCCTTGGCTCCTTGCTATGATTTTTTTAATAAACCTTTTTGTTTTAGAAATGGAAGTGTATAAGTGTGGGAAGGAGGAAATTGGTGGTGAGAAATGCTTTATCAGGAGGTCAAGAGAGAGAAAACGGAGCTGATGGTTTTTCTTCCTTGCCTAATAATATATTCAGCCAAGAGGTGACTAAGTGGATGTTTCTTCTTATGTTTATTTTGTCTAGTTATTGCTAACTTGATTTCTGTACCAATCCTATGGTATTGACAACATTTCATTGTCAAAAAGTAAGGTTTTAGATGCTTGGACATTATTTTAGGCATAAAATTGTTTGATTAAAAATTGAGCCAAGTGTTTTTATGGAAAGGGAAAGAAAAAGGGATATCTAGTTTGAGTTGGCTTCTTGGAGTAATTAGAATATGAGTTGCTATATTGCAAGGCTGCCTAATTTTTTCATGCTAGTAGGTTATCTTTTCTATGGTTTGTTAATAGGCAATTGGCGCTGAATATGGAGAAGGGTTTGAGACCTTTCGCACGGATGGCCCGTTAAAGGTTGATGTGGTAAGTAAAGCATTACACTTATGACCTAACTTTGTGTACCTTGTGAAGTCTAAAAGCATTAAATTCACCTCCAAAGTCTTTTAAAAGTGTCATCCATTGGAAGAAATGCCTTTATTTTTTTGACGGCTTGCTCTTTTCAATTACCTGTGGTCTATGAAGACCAGATTCAATGGAGTGTTTTTAAGATGGCTTTGCTTTCTGATTTTCGTTTTGACAATAAATGTGGGCTTGTGCAGTTTTGGGGTGACTGGTAGAGTTTTAACAAAGAAACTTAATGGAGATACCTTTGAGAGGTGCTTTTACTAGTGTGGAAATTTGTGTTTTCCTTCACAGGATTATCTGAACAACAAATTGCAACAATGCTTCCTTCAGAAAATAAGACATGCCATGAAGCCTGATGAAGCATTTGGTCTCATTTTTTCATGGGATAATGTAGTTGTAAGTTTTGTTACTTTTACGCCAAAAGTTAATGTGCTCGTTCTTGCCTTGTATAAATGGCACTCAAAGAAGTTCCTTTTTTTTGTTTTGCATACGAGATGATCCCTGGTACATGATCATTCTTTTTAATTTATTTTCTAATATGTTTCCAGTCATTTAATTTTTTTTTGTCGTATCTCTTTCTAGGTGGATACACATTCTGTAAAGCTAGCAGCTTGGAGGCAGCTTGCTTCTGAGGAAGGTACTCTTTCAGAACAATGTACTGACAATTTATTTTTTAGGTATGATTGCCGATACTGGTACTTAGCAAGACACTGCTGCAATTTGGTATACGGATCCTTAATTATTATTTGAACTCCTTGAGTTTTAGTCCAAACAGAAGTAGTTTCCTGTAATTTTCATCGGAGGGCTTTATTTTAGTGATGAATGAATTTCATGGGCAGGGAAAGAAATGCCAAACAGCGAGCACTTGCAAAGGAATATGCTTAGGTTGTCAGCTGATCATGTTCTTGCAAAGGTTAACTTTAAATTGTTTTGTAATCGAAGTGTAATTCTTCTCGAAGGCATACCCAAGAAAATGAATCAAGTTCCCTCTTGTTTTGCAATTTTTTCTTTTTTCTTTTTTGATGTAATAGTCTGTTCTTGTGTTGCATCGTTCATTTGCTAAACCAGCAAGTTGTTATTATTCGGTATAAATGTATGATCTTTTCTCTTTTGGGGGGGTTTCTCAGGTTTTATTTTGGGCAAAGGAAGAAACCGAAATTGAAAGGTTAAAGTCACGACTCTACGATTTTTACTATGAAAACCTTCAAAAGGTTAATACCTTTTTCCTTCTTGTATTCTATCTTATTTTGATTACAAATATGTAATGCTGATTTATGTGCTTTCTTTTATTTAGCTTAATGTTGTTTTTATAGGTTGATGTACCAGTGAAGGGATTAAAAGAGTGGCTTGATGCTGTGTATACAGCTCGCATTCCATGTGCGGTTGTATCCTGTCTAGACAGGAGATACATGGTAGAAGCTTTACAAAGAATGGGTCTGAAGAAATATTTTCGGGTACTTTTGTTAGCAAATATACACTTGCATGTCATATTTTTGCACATGTGCCATTTTTGTTACCAGTATCTGTAAAACTTAGTTAAGCCACAAGCACTTCAAGAATAAAGGAAGAAAACACAAAAGATGATATTGACCTAGTAAGTACTGTCGCATATGGGTAGTTTGCCAGATGATACAGAGGTGAGACTCCAGATCACAACAATTCTCTTGAAATTTGTATCAATGGATTACCAACTTCTAGTTTCAGTTGTGGCTTGTAATTTCATTTTTTTTTTCTATGAATTACATTTTTCTTTTTTACCAAGTATCTTTTTGTTTGTGAAGGCAATTGTAACTCAGGAAGATGGGATGGAATCTATAGCTCATAGATTCCTCTCAGCTGCTGTCAAGGTGCGTTTTTTATATTTTTTTATTTCTTGTACAAAATAAATTATACTGTCTGTGTGTCAGTACCCCTCAAATCTCTTAACGGTACAAGTAGGAGCCTTTTTGCAATCAGGGTGCTGAACAGTTTAAAAGCCCCATAAAGCACACGCAACAGGAGTCCATGTGAATTAACAGTCACAAAAAAAAAAAGGTTCTCCACTTTGGTAAAACCACAAGTGAAAAAAAAACCTTCTTGAAAAGGGATTGCAATGTTTAATTTTTTTGGTGCAGTTGGATAGAAAGCCGTCAAAATGTGTTGTATTTGAAGATGACCTTAGAGGAATTACAGCCTCACATAATTGCACCATGATGGCTGTGGCATTAATTGGAGCTCATCGTGCGTACGTATATATCCAATTATTTTCTAAAATTATTTGCACATTCGGACTGTTATTTTTAAATAGTTTATGCCCTTACTGGGATTATTTAAAAAAAGGTCTTTGCCCTCAAACAAAGTCTTATTTATTCCAAAAATATCCAACTACTATCCGTTCCTTATACCTTACAGCTAAACAAACAGAAAGGTGGGGTAATTTGGGTCTAATTTGAAAATGATTTCAGAAGTGGTATTGAGAGGATTTTGTGGGCACGGAGGACTGATAGGTTTGTATTGTTTAACATGGTATTCTAGGCTGAATTTGAAGGAAAAAAAAATATGTAATCGTATTGTGTTTCTTATGTGACAGGTACGAATTGGTACAAGCCGACTTAGCTGTGGCTAAATATAGTGAATTATCTGTGATAAATCTTAGAAGATTATTTGCATCTAGGGGAACAAAATTCATGGATTTACAAAAGAAAATTATAGATAAGTCGCCTCCTAAGAGGAAGCTCACAATGGACACTATATAATTAGTTTTTTCTTCTTAATTTTCTTTTTCTTCTCTTATGATGTGTACATAAAGTTAGTGTAGCACTGAGTTGTGTTGCATTTTTACCTTGATATCATTGTGCATAATAATGTTTGTGTTAATAAAATGATTTAGCAACACATTTAGCAACCTCGTTGAGCTGTGCACGAGATAACTGTAAATATATCTTATCTTTTGGGTGGAATTTTGGTTCACTGCAAGTAACTGAACCTGAATGTAAATGTTCCAACACCCTGCAGGATTCATTTCTTTTTTCTTCACAGTTCAATACTTAGTAAAGAGGATTTACAGCAGCATGTCATGATCCAATATGGATTATTCTTGGAAGAATAAATACAGAATGAATACTTGAAAGAGTTAAAAGGTCTTAGGACTGTGGTTACGTAAAAATCGAGAGTTAAGCTCCACTTACGATTTCGTAGCCTCTGCGAAGCTTACAAAAAAAAAAAAATACTTGAAAATGAAAGAGTTGCCATGAATGACCTGAGGCCAAATTCCAACAAGTAAATGGATCCCAAATTTGATTTCACAAAGAAAGATACGTATATTTCAGAAATATAAACCTACACGAAATGTTTTGGGTCTCAGGCACCACGTGCATGAAGTATAAAAACTTTTGAGGGAATCTAGGGTGCTGCATTAATGATTATAAGAATTAGCTGTTGAAAATATAATTTTGCTCCTGGAACATTAGCTTTGCACACTGAAGAGCAAATATTGGTGTTCTGGAAAAATGTGAGAGCACTATTTATTCTGGAGCATATTGCGACATAGCTCATCGCACTGCATTAAGAAATGCAGAGGTTAGGAATATTTTTGAGAGAGTTTACTTTGGGAAACCTCAGGGCATGAACGAGATAACATGGCACCAGTGTTAGCACCTGATATGTGCATCACGGTAATATACTAATATGAATGGGAAAAAATTGTCAAGTGTGTCATTTATGGTCAAAATTGAATTGTTATCTGTAGCATCTAGGGCTGTCAAAACTCATAGTTCGTGATTCGATTGATTTCGATCCAAAAGAAAAATTCGCAATTAACTCGTTCGATTGAAGTTTGTTCTGAAACAAATCAAATCAGTTCGGTTTTGAATCTTATTCAAACTCAAACTCAAACTGGATATAGTTCGTTCGAAATTGGTTCGCGAACTATTTAGGTTCAAATCTCAAATTAACATATACCGTTCAAATTAGAGCAATGTCAATGGCTCAGTGCAAAATAAAGGTTTCATTTCAAATAGGTACCTGATATGATCAGATAAGATCCAATGCAATGCTTAGTTTAAGCTATTCAATTTTCAAAAAATAACTAAGGGCAAGGCTGCTAAAAAAGTTCGTAGTTCGTGATTCGATTGATTTCAATTTGAAAAAATTTCGCAATTAACTCTTTCGATTGAAGTTCGTTCTAAAACAAATCAAACTAGTTCAGTTTGAATCTTATTCAAACTCAAACTAGAATAAGTTTGATTTGGTTTGATTCGTTTGCAGCCCTAGTAGCATCCACAGATCTATATGCATTTAATCATTTAAATTTCATGTAAATAATTCCGAAACGGTAAATTCAAGAGAAAGGCTTGGGTCCGATGCCCATCGGACTCAAATTTGGGTCCGATGGGTTTTGAGACCGTCCGATCCACTTTAAGATTTGTGCGCACGAATCTTAAAGCAAATGCGAAAGTTGCTGGTGCGAATCCTAAAGCAGGTCGGACGGTGAGCAAACCCGTCGAACTCACTTTGGGTCCGATGTCCATCGGACCCAAATTTCTCCCTAAATTCAAGGGTAATAGAAAATGGAAAAATAATTAAAACGTCGACAGCAGGGTTCGAACCTGCGCGGGCGAAGCCCAACAGATTTCAAGTCTGTCTCCTTAACCACTCGGACATATCGACATCTTGTGATAAGTCTTATGATTAATATTAATTAAATTATTCTACACTACTGCGGCTTAACGCTGATTGAGTTTTCATTCAAGATAAAAGTCGGCCAATACATAAGTCTGGTCCAGTTTCTTTTCCCTAAAAGAAAAAATGTCAAATCCTAAATCCAACAAAGTTCGATCTTTTCCCTTTTAACTCAATTAGTCAACTTCTATTTTTATTGCAATACCCCAACATCTTCGTTCCAGTTCTCCTGAAAGCAAGCTCGTACTTTAAATCAATCTCGGGTGTAATTGAGTTTGTGTTGTATGATTAATTATTTTTCGACAATGTTCTCCTTAATTCATTGAAATTTTGTTGATGTATTAGCGTTATCTTTTCGACCAAAATGCTAATAGTTGGGATCACATCTTTTCATATCTTAAATAGTCAATTCAAAATTTTCAAGTTAATCTCTGTTTTTTTTTTTTTTTTACAAATTTTAGGGTACTAAAAAATAATAAAAATAATTGTTTGCATATTAAAAGAGCCATCTTTAAAAAATAAGGAAGTAAAAATTAAAAATAGTTATTTTTAATCAGATTTATCTATGTAGATCACATTGATTTATTGGATCCACCGTTTTAAATAAAAAGATGTAATTTGAATTGTTAACACATTGTTTAAAATATTAATGTTAATATTTGAATTGTTAACACATTGTTCAATCATTTTAGCAGCTTAATTTTCATAAACACCGATATTTAGCATGGATTAAAACAACCTTTTTTTAGTGTTCTTTTATTTCATTTCTTAAGCTATGTTTGACTTCTTAAGACATCTCTATCAATTAATTAAGTTTTCTTAGCAACATTTATTTCTTTAAGATTTGGGCCTCTTAATTTATGTTATTGGAGACAATTTTTTGGATAGGAATTAAAATTTATAAACCATGTCATGCACAATGTAATATAAATTTGTTTCTATCCCATATTCTATGTGAACGTTCGTCTCTGCAAGTGTGCAAGTTGAGAATTAAATGTGAGCAATATGTTCAACTATTATATAAATTTAGGGTTTTTTTTACCTTTTCTATTATTTTCCCTTTTCCATTCTTATTTTTTTAATTAACGGTCTGAACTGTATTCTTCTACGGTTTTACCCCCATACCGATAATTATATATTTTGATTTTTTTTTGAAGTTGGATTCCTTAAAAGTCTGTCCGTACAAAAAACATACTTCATATATATGCACCGTGCGGAGAGGATTCGATTTTAATTTAATTCATTTTCTTTGTTTTTTCTTAAAAGAAGGTTATTCTTCAATAATAAATCCCGCAGATTGAAAACAACAAAAAAGTCCAAGAGATAGCCTTCAGATCATGATACAAAGCTACCTCTCGCTATCAACATGTCTAGCCATCATCTATTTGTCGAGTGAGGGGACTTGTGTTCAAACGTCAATTATGCATCTTTTATTGTTATCTACCAACTACCAAACAAACACCGGCTCGGTTGGTTTAAAATTGTTGTTCTATTGGCAAAATGTTGGAAATACGTTTTCTTTCAGTAAAAAACAAAAAAAATACGTTTTCTAAAATTTTATTTTTGAGATCAAACGCATTAAATTTCAATAGATCTTTTCTACTTTTAGATTTAATTTTTGTAATTTTCCCTCCATTCTTCAATATTTTTTATCTGTTTTTCAGTTGTTTTACCGCCCCCCCCCCTCCTTTTCCTCAATCAAACTTCCGTCCGGCTGCTGCTTCTTTGTTTAATCTCTCATTTCGCTCTTGTATGCATCATTTTCAATTCAAACACAAGAGTAAAATAATTCTTTTTTTTTTTTAAGAAAAGTTGGATATCAAGCTTTCATGTGTGATATAGAGATTTGTACATTGCCACCAAATTAATTTTTAAGATAAAGATGAGAGGCAACATTCTCACATTTAAATATTCATAATAATTTTACATTCGGTTTCGAACCTGTGACCTCTCATACAGAGGACATTGCCTTTCGCCACTATATTAAATGTTGGTTATTAATTTTTTTTTCTATTCGATATTTTTTTGAATCGTCTTTTCCATCTTCAAACATGTTCAGTGCTTGGATCATCCTTTCAGGGGTCACTTTTCCTCTTTGGAGGCAGAGGCTGTGAGATTAGAAAACAAGCTTCATCAATCCATTGCATTGCTCAATTGATTTTGATTTTCCCATGAATGCAATAAATATCCGTAAACTAGTATATTTTCTTTTTGTTTTAAGGAAAAAGAAAATCCAATTGTTTTACACAAAACTTAGTTTTCTTAACTAGGCATTCATAACAATCCATATCAAAGAGAGTAAAATTTTCAAGTTTGTTAGTATGCTTCATCATCCTTATTCTTATTTAATTGAATATTTTTATTTTTTTCGTATTTATTCTAAGTGGGAAGGTCTAATTATGTATGATGTATCCAAGGTGCAAAGTAACTCTTAAAGTACGTAGTGTAATTCTTTTGCGTTCGTTTGCATAAATTTTCGTGCTAGTTGTTGTACATGATTTTAGTATTTCGAAAGGATAATTATTTCTGGGATCCAAGGCAAGCAGCTGAATGGGCAATGGCCAATGGAGGAGGCTAAATTGTGGTTTCAATACTGTTGAATGCATTGAAGTAGTGTTTGTTAGTGTTGGTGTCTTTGTTGAGTATTTTAGATATAGGATTTTTGTACTCTTTTTGCCTTTAATATTTATAAACCTTCGTACTCAATAAATAGATTAGTTGCAAGCGCACAACCTATCGATCGTAGTATTTAGGTGTCGATCCGCAGGGAGATAGGGAAATACTAATTTTTAATGAAAGAAAACTACTTTTAAAACTAACCAATAAAAGTAAAGAGGGGGGTTTTGTTCTAAAATCCTAAGTTTGGGTTCAATACCCGGAAGAGAGGAGTTTCAAACAATAAATGTAAATAAAATAAAGGAAAGAAAGATTGGTTTGTTTTCAAGTTTGAGAAGATCTAGGGGCATTCGGTCTACAATCCCTCGCTAATTCTATCTATTCGGTTTGTTTAAATTCATGTTTGATTTGATGAGGTTTCTAACCTATGTTAGCCTTTGGAACAAATATTAATACAACTACTTTGGGTGGATGGATTAATGTGCCTCGAATTCTAGGGCTGTCACTAACCTAGAGGGATATTTAAGTCACATGCTTCAAAGTATATATCGATATTTGTTCTAAGGTGTCCTAATTAGGATTTGACTTCACGGTTAAGTCATTCACCAAACCCTAACCTTAATTTCTATAGTTCCGGGTTGGATATCAAAGTACGGTCGCTTCTAATCCAAATCCTAAGGTATGTATTTATGATTTCAATTAGTACTCTCCTTACCTTGACCAATGCTAAGAATTTAATAAACTTAAAGCGGAAAGACACGATCAACGCGATTTCAAGCTACTTTAATTTCAATAAACCCTAACCAGGTGAACTAAAATTCAAGTACTAATGAAATTCATAAATAATAAATCACAGAAATTAACAATCAAATCCGATAAAACAATCATAATAAAAACAAATATCCGAATAAGCTAGAATTAAACAAAGTCATGCATTGACCTAAACCCCTAGAAAGAGAACTACTCTCTCTTGGAGAGATCCATAACAAAGTTTGGCAAAAACAATAAGAAATGAAATAAAGAAATGATTACACCCTTTCTTAGATCAAAAACCTCGATCTTGCCGACTCCTTGCTTGAATCTTCTTCTTCTCCTTCCTTGAAAAGCCCTTGGAACTTCGAGAATTTCTGCAGGATCTCTCTCTCTCAATTTGTGGAAAATGGATATGTAATAATGGATGATCTCTCCTGTGGCCTCCTTAGCCTTATATAACATTTTCTGAACTTGGAGATCAAGTTGTTTTATTTTTGGCGCCCACTAAGCCTACTAACTTCTATATTTCTAATTCTGTGATTCTGAACTTGGAGACCAAGTTATTCTAATTTTGGCACCCACTAAGCCCACTAACTTTCCATATTTAGCAGTTTTTCAGGCTGATGCGGCCATTGATGCGGCTGTACAGAATTATACATTCCGAATTTGGATTTGTTTCCTTCATGAAAGTTGTAGATCTCTTTGTCCTGGTTCCGTCAAGCTTTGAATCACCCAAATCGGAGTTCGTATGACCAAGATATAACTAAAATACGAACTGTGTGTCGGCTGAGTGCGGGTGGTGCATCCGCACTATGGGTCAGTGCGTCCGCACTGCGCTCGGACTTTTCTGTTTTCATCTTCTGATGAATCTGAAAGTTGCAAAAATCGTCTAAGTGCTGAGTGCGTATGACCCCACTCGCACTGGAGGTGAATGCGGACGCATTACGCTCGGACTTTTTGTCTGTGAAGTTCTGTGATGCTGGAAATTTGACTAAGTACTGAGTGCGTCCGCACTGGCTGTGAGTGCGTCCGCACTGGGCTCTGTTTCCCCTGTTTTGCTCTGAAATTCAAACGGGCATAACTCATGATCCGTAACTCCGTTTTCAGTGTTCTACCACTTTTCGGAAAGCTTGCGAGAAGATCTACAATTTGCTCCATTTCCTGTAACTTAAATAGACTTCGGCAGTAACTTGATTCTTGATGATTTTTATTCTATTTTATACTAAAATACAAAATATTTGGTGCTATTATGTGATAAAAACTAGATCGAATGTGTATATAATTTAAGACCTATCAGTCTTAGACTCAGATCATATGAATGATATGTTTAGTTTATTAGTGAATGATTTTATCATTTTGTATCTTGAGTATTCATATTAGTGGATCATTTGAGTTGATGACTTAAATTGTAGAACTTCACAATGAATAAATATGTTTACTCTTAAATGTCCCTTATCTTGGCAATCAGCAATGTACACTGGTTGACCATATAAGATAAGTGTAGTGATTAGATGATGGCCATGTTTTACAGGTTATACGATAAGGAGTTATCGATCTAATCACACATGTGCATACATGGAGATGTATGGCACTGGACAGACCTAAGAATGAAATATCATATGGATTGTGTTCTGTGTCATTGATATTTCATTGTGTCTAGAATTCTTTGGTTGAGATATTTATTTTTCTTACATATGGAATGTGTATTGTTGGTACTGTCCAACGCTCTCTTTAACCAGGAGTTATATAGGCAGTTACTGCAGTGCATATAA
Source organism: Carex littledalei (assembly GCA_011114355.1). Taxonomy (NCBI): domain Eukaryota; kingdom Viridiplantae; phylum Streptophyta; class Magnoliopsida; order Poales; family Cyperaceae; genus Carex; species Carex littledalei. Next base: position 8,019,623 of record CM022088.1, read on the forward strand.
CTTATGCGGAAGAACGATACGTATCAAGAAACCATTGTCCCTTATATGTTAATATAAGCGATGATATCTCTGGGCCCCTTGATAAAGTTTGAATTATGTGCATGCAATATGATTATATGATAATCATATCATAATTAAACTTCAGGAAATCAAGAAAGAATAATTGGTAAGGATGACACATTCCTACCTTACGATTATTTGGATATCATGTGACAAGAAATTGACACAACAATATTTTTAATGTTACAGGGATCGTGATTTTGCATTGCGCTTTTTCATCCACATCATTTGGGTAATCAATATACCATGGCTAGTTGTATCATTGATTTGTGGAACTAAAATGTTTAATTCCATTGCCATAATGATGGGATCCCATAGGGTCACACCATATGAAAGATTTAAAGAAAATATATTAATAAATCATATGTGATATGTATATAATATGTGCTATGTTAATTATAATGAGTTATAATTAATTTGTACAAATTATATGTTATTAATATATGAACAATTTTTATGACATGGAGATGTTGTAAAATAATCCTAGTAATATTTAAAGTATGTGTGACATATTTTAAATGACTTTTGACACATGAGAGATGCATATAAATTAACATAGAATATTAATTTATATGTTGGCCTTTTAATGTATGTGATTGTGGACTTAATTAAATATTAATATGATTAATATTTTTAAGCCCAAAGCCCAAATATATGCTGGAGAGAATTGATTAGTGATGACATGATTTAAGGGATATTTAAATATGTCATTAAATCTAATCAATCTCATTAAAGAGGAAAGAAATTTCTGGACAGATTTTTTAGGTAACTTTGAATTGGAATTTGAAAGAGTAAATACTAACTATTCTGGATGTATGACCTATGTAATCTGTAGCCCTTGGAGTCTAGAATCCAACGGTGAAGATTTCAAGTCATTTGGAGTTACCTAGAAAAAGATATAAGAGTTTTAGTACCGAAAGGTCAGAATTTTCAGTGATAGATATCTTGGCCGAAATTTGCTCTTTTCTCCTCTCTCCCATTTTTCTCTCATGTGTTGAGATCTAGAAATCCTCTAAGAAGTTTTCAGAAATTAAGAAGAGGGTTAAACTAGGATTAAGGTTCTACTTGTTAATCTCTTACTAGCCTTAGAGATACAAGTATTTTTTTAATCTTTCGGTGGATACCTAAGGAGGCTCGTCATTTGAAGGGCTAAAGCACAACCACCGTTGAAAGAGAAAGGGAATAAGAAGTTGCTAAGCAAGACAACCCTTCTTGATTTGATTTGGAGATCAAATCCAAGGTATTATGTTATTTCCTTCTTCATTAGGCTAATTAAGATTGTTTCTTGCACTTACAATAACTAAATCGTTTGTTTTGAATCGAGTAAATTTTTGTTTTATTCCTCGCTATCTAAGCATCAAAACTTCCAGTGTTGTAATGATGTAATTTACGATTTCATGTGTACTCTAACCTATAGCCACTATTAGGGTTTCAAAAAAAGAAAAGGATAATTATTTGGGTCGAAAATTTGCATCATTTTAGAGTATTTTTTCAATAAATAATTATGTGTTTCATCCGAGAGAACAAAAGTAATATAACGCATGCTTTAGTGTCAATATTTTCTATCTTATTAGGGTAAATTTTGCTGTTGGTCACTAAACTTTGTCATTTGTCACGAATTAGTCACTCAAGTTTGATTTGTTCATTTTTAGTCACTCAACTTTATTATTTGTTCCAATTAAGTCACTCTATATTTTTCCATCCAAAATGCTAACGGAATGTGCTCATTTCGTTAGTATTTTGGACGGAGTATGCTCATTCTGTTAGTATTTTGAACTGAATGAGTATATTCCGTTAATATTTTGGACGGAATGAGAATATTCCGTTAAGATTTTGGACAAAAAAATATAGAGTGATTTAATTGGACAAATGACAAAGTTGAGTGACTAGAAAGAGACAAATCAAACTTGAGTGACAAATTCGTGACAAATGACAAAGTTGAATGACCTCCAGCGAAATTTACAGGCAAATAAAGAGAGAACAAGGCGCATTAAATCGCAAGGAGCAGGATCTTGCTATCTATTATTAGCTGCAGCCTGCAGGTACAAGCCGACATTTTTATTAATATCCAAAGTTTAATACAAATTATTAATTATGCTCAGAATCAGACCCATTATCGAAAAATACCCAAGCCGGTCATTTTCCCTCCCTAAGCCGGCCATTTTCTGGCCGGCTTGGTACCTTTTTTTTTTTTTTTTTTTTTTTTTAGAGAGAGACACTATGAAGATCAAAATATTGAAATTTAACACTGAAAATTTGAAATTTTTTGTTTAAATTTTTTGTTATATTACGCTATATTAATTAGCATATTTATACTAAAATACGCTATATTAATTGAAATTATATTGAATAACACTATATTATGTTAAATTACGCTAAATTACATTACATTACATTACAATACGCTATATTAATTGAAATACGCTATATTATTTTTTATGTTGTGCTACTATTTTAATGTTGTAATATTTTCTGTTTAGCATTATCATGATAATTTATTTTGATCTGTAAAATATAAAAATAGTACCATAAAAGCACACATACACAAGAACCGAAATATAGGATAATCCAAATATACCAAACATAAATAGTATATCAAATATAAATAGTACAAAACTAGTAAAAATACAACTAAAACAGAGAGGGGGAATATCGCTGAGGCGGTAGCCCGGCGCCAGCGCGGCCAGGCTCCGTCTCTCTCGGGCTCATCTGGGGCATCGGCAGACCTGAGTATCTGCTCGGCGGTATCCCATCTGGCATCGCCTGTGGAGGCTGGTGGCACTGGCGGAGGTGTACTGAAGATAGATGCGGCGAACTCAGTCCCAAATGCAGGCTGAGTATGAGACCCACTACCACTAGCCTCTCCATCATGCAGCATCTCTGTGCCATATCGGGACCATGTCGGTGTCGTAATGAAATCATCATCGAATACCCCGAAGTCCTGGAGACTGCACGAGAGGGACTCGTACTCAGAAGTATCGGTCTCCGCAGGTGGTGGCTGTGGTGGCATCTATGCTGGACCCTGCAATCATACACATAAATTATTAAATTTGATCTGAATGAAGAAATTTATTAAAACCTGACAGATACTGAAGTATGACATACATGAGGCTGCACCGGACGTCCATGCTCGTCGTACCATACCGTCCACCCAATGTTGGACAGTACCCAACGATGGTAGTCCCACTCTGGATGTGAATCGGGGGAAGATGGCATATCATCTAGCAGAACCGGGCTCGGGTCGGGCTCGGTCGGAATTATCTCACGCCAGTTGATGTTCTCTCCGGCGTCTCGCAGCATACCGATGATCTTTCCACCGTGTCCGGCATCCTCAACCACATTCGCATTCTTCTTGAGGACACGGTACCCAAGCCGTATCCAGTTCTTCTTTCCCAGCATGGCAATCCCATGCCCACACTAAATTACGCTTAATTAGCCTAATTATGGTAAAAAAGACCAAAATACCCTAAATATTGGTCAAATGTGCTAATTTCGGTGAAATTACGCTTGATCAGCCTAATTATGGTAAAAAAGGCCAAAATACCATAAATATTGGTCATCTGTGCTAATTACACTAAATTACGCTTAATTAACCTAATTATGGTAAAAAAAACCAAAATACCCTAAATATTGGTCAAATGTGCTAATTTCGGTAAAATTACGCTTGATCAGCCTAATTATGGTAAAAAAGGCCAAAATACCCTAAATATTGGTCATCTGTGCTAATTACACTAAATTACGCTTAATTAACCTAATTATGGTAAAAAAGACCAAAATACCCTAAATATTGGTCAAATGTGCTAATTTCGGTAAAATTACGCTTGATCAGCCTAATTATGGTAAAAAAAGCCAAAATACCCTAAATATTGGTCATCTGTGCTAATTACACTAAATTACGCTTAATCAGCCTAATTATGGTAAAAACTACCAAAATATCCTAAATATTGGTCAAATGTGCTAATTTCGGTAAAATTACCCTTAATAAGTCTAATTATGGTCAAAATGACCAAAATACAATAAATATTGGTTAACTTAGCTAATTACACTAAATCACAACAACATAATCTAAATTCTAACACCTAAAACCTAAATCCTAAACCCTAAAATAAATAAATTAAATAAAAAAAATTACCTCAAAGAAGAGCTCAAATCCGGTTGTGAGATGAGAGAGTTGTGATGAGGAGAGAGAAAAATGGGGGTATATATAGGGTGAAATGCGGGTTGAAAAAAAAAAAAAAAGGTACCAAGCCGGCCAGAAAATGGCAGGCTTAGGAAGGGACCTAAGCCGGCCATTTTCTGGCCGGCTTGGGTATTTTTCGATAATGGGTCCGATTCTGGGCATAATTAATAATTTGTATTAAACTTTGGATATTAATAAAAATGTCGGAGGTACAAGTGACATCTCATTTGTACGATTTTGCAATTAAAATTGATCCAAGTGGCTAAAATACTACGACGTCCTTTTAATTATTTGTTATCACCGTCCTTTTTTTTTTTTTTGCTAACTCATAATGATTACAACTTCGGTTAAAAATGATGTCATCTTTTTTAGTTCTGTCATATTTGAACTTTTATAAAAAAAGGTTACAAAAATTATTGAATGTAATTTATGTTAGTTCAAATAACATGATAGATCTGATAAATATAATTTATATAATCTTCTACTTTTGTTATGTATAAGTTTCGCTTTCAAAGATGTCAAGAAGTTTGTAAAATTTCATTGATGAAGTTTCTTTATGTTTATTTTCATGCTTTTGATCCTCCTTCAAAAGAAATTAGAGAATACTAAAATTAATGAAGCAGAGAAAGTGATATGTAAATTAAATCACACGGATTTATCTTATTAGTATTTTTTTTTAGTAAAGTTTGGGTTCAACTATTAATATGCACAAAAAATTTCTCCATTCGAATTTCAAATCTGTGACTTCTCACACGAAGGATATAGCCTTTGTTACTAAATCAAAACCTGCGTCTCATCTCGTTAGTATTTGATTTAAAAGTTTGTCATTATTAAGAATAATATTAGTGGGTATCTAGAATCAATATTTGTTAATTTTAAAAGGGCAAAACACTAATTTTCCTAATAGATTAAATCGAGTAACTTTAATTATATAAGAAAATACAATTTTGATCTTCATATATGTCCATTTAATATAAAATATTAATATTCGTTTACTAATAATGTATGTCGAGTTTAAATTTTAGACATAATTACATAAAGTTCAAATAAAACTCAAATGCGCGTTATAATTATCCATTATTAAATGAAGGAATAAATGATCTAAGAATGGGGAGCTAGATGTACCTCGCACCTCATCTTTCGTCTTAATCAATAGCAAATTTCATTAAATAAATCCAAAGACCCCTTCCCCCCTCTATGAGCTCAACGTACATATATATATTAACAACCTCTAATAATATTTTGTCTAGCCTACCCGCTCTAATCCTCTTTCGCTCTCTCGCTACACACAACAAAAACAACACAGAATGACCTCCGCAAACAAGAAACCTCTGATGGAAAACCAGATACCCTCCAAACTTCTCACCAGAGAGCTCTCAAATCCTTCCTCTACGGTTTACTATGGCAAGGCCACAGGTTCAGTTCCTTTTCTTTGGGAATCCCAACCAGGCACCCCAAAGCACCCCACCACCACAACTCCTTGCTCAAATAACCAATATGCCTTTCCACCTCTTACACCGCCACCGTCGTACTACTCGGAATCCATCAAGAAGAAAACCAAGTCCCGCAACCTTCTACACATCATACTACTGAAGCTCACTCTAAGGCGAACCAACTTGTCGTACAGGTCTTCCTCCTCGTCATGTTCCTCTTCTGAGCCATCTTCACCGGCCGTAGGCCAGGAAGCCCGGCAAAGGCATGCTGCCACTGCCGGGCTCTCTAGCCCTAATACACATTTTTTCTCTTGTAAGAAGGGGGAAGAGGAGGAGGAAAAATCACATACTTTGATGCTCTGTCTAGGTGCACGGTGGTAGCAGTGATCATCTGTGTTTTCATAATAATTTAACAAAGGTATACATGTTCTTAATTATAAGGGTTTTCTTAATTTATTTAGTTACTGTGCTTGTTATTGCTGTATCATTAGTGATTTGTGTGTGACGAGACTTGAGAGATTATTTGGGGTAGTATTGTATGTTTGAATTAGTCATCATGAGTGGTTGAGTATTTTGCTGTATTTTAGGTTGATTATATATTAATCGCTCATAATCATATCGTTTACTAACTGGAAAAATGAAACCCCCACTTTCCACATTGCTTTGGTTACCTATTTTATGACTTCATAATTAATCTTGGCTAATACTTTATGGGAAGACTAGGTCATTTTTTTTTTTTTTCTAGAATTGACTTTTCTACCAAGCACATAATTACCGAGTTAGAGATGAAAGCGTCAGTTAATAAATATAGGCGTATTAGTTCGGGCACTAGGTACGCTGTTTGTCAAAAAAAAGTGCCGTGTCAGTATTAAACAATATTATATCATTTAACTAACAATTAATTAAACAGTTAACCCAGCTTTTATGTATCATTGCCTAGAGCCAAACACTTTCTTAAAATTTCCTGATTATGTATAATATAATATATGCAGAAGAATATTGTATATTTTCAAAATTAAACATATGTGCAGGGTGCTATTACATAATCAGTAAGATATAGTAAGGAAAAAATGTCTACCTGAACTTCTATATATGCTAATTTACAGGGTGTTAAATTAATTTGATGTACATGTCATCGGTGTAGAGAAGAATTTAACTATTGCCGCTTTAGTTTTTTATTCTAAACTCAGGTGAAATCCCCTTATTATATATGCATTATTTCACCATCTAATGAAGTTACACTTACAGGATACTGAAAACTATTTTAGGAAGTAAAAAATATCAGGTACAAGTAATACCGATGTCAGCACACGTTTAATTGGCAGAGCAAAGTTTGCATAGTTGCATGCACAATAATCCATATTATTAATTAATATTATACATGTAGACTAATTAGCATATTAATTTCTCTCGATTTCGGCGGTTGATATCAATATGCATACAAATACTAGTTAAAAAATACAACGTGCCTGTTCAGAAAAAGACAGGAGCAGTTATAACCTATTATGTTTTTTTATTAGAGACGGGCCTAGTGCATTAGTCTAATTAAGGTACGTTAGACCGTAAGATGTGAACTCATGTTCCTTTTGATTAAATTAATTGTTTGCTACATTATTTCTAAAGCCAGGCTCCGGATTGAAGAACGTTTCAACTATCCAGATATCTAAAATTATATCACAACTTTTTAGCAGAGAAGGAAGAATCCACATTCATGTGTACGGAACTTATTAGGTACGTAGATCATGTCAAATCTAGAGGCATGTAGATCATGATAAGACAATTTGACATTGAATAGATAGCATCATATAAGAACAAATTCAGTACTTAGCAAGTAATTTGTGAACTTATCTGGTATTTAATACGATTGATTGACATTGATATTAATACATACATATATAGTAATTACTACGTAAAGGAATCTATTTGTAATGGAAGAGATAATAAAATGGTAAATGTAATTACCAGTCATATTCCATCATCTTGGACTATTGGAAAATTTTATATTTTGTCATTTCTATTAAAATGTTGAAAAAATTTATCCTTTCATCTTAAATAAAAAAAAGAATATCCAGGCCCTCTTTTACTATCACTTTCGTTCCCTTAATTTACGTACCCGACAAGTATCCTCTCCATTACTGTAAAAGATTCCCTTCACTTTACGGTTTGAGATTAACTCTCAGCTGCTTTGAGATTCAGGCTGACAGAGGGGGCACTATTATTGAGCTTTGAGATTTGTGCCAAGTTAAAAAGAACGATCCAGATCAAGTAATTGTAAAAGATTCTCTATTACGGTACCGGAGAAGATCTGAATTCTTACATACCTCATGTTACATCATTTTTCTTTGAAGTTGTAATACCTCTTATATAAAATTATTGGAAGAAAAAAACATGTATCTTTCACCCCTTTTATTTATTTACATTAGGTCTGTATTTCCAACTTTTTACTTAATAATTAAAATTCAGAATTAAAAATATTTAGAAAAATAATGCGGTGGCATTGCGCTGACAGAACAAAAGGATGATGGAGACAAATTTGTGCGCTGCAAATTAATTATCTAAAATGGATGAAAATAATGGCATATTGATTTGCACACATAAAAAATCGCATGTCACTCTACACTAAAAAAATATGGAAATAAATCTGCTGTTATTCCAATGGAATAACAGGAATATATATGTTATTCCGATCTCAACTATTCAAATTTTTCTATGTGCGAATTTCAATAAAGAAGTTTTTTCATATATGAATCTAAACAAAGATCACAAGTTGAAATCAGAATAACAATTCATGTTATTCCTTTGAAATAAATAAAAAATAGCTTGTTTACCGTCTCACTCTTCGAGGCACCGTGGAGGCGTGGATGCGCAACGAGGAAAAACGAGGACCATGATTTTGATGTTGTGATTAAATAACTCTATCTCATACTTTCAGCATAGATTTTTTCTAGCTTCTTTTTTCTTTTAAGGTTTTTTTCTTCATAATCATTTTTTCTATTCACTCAAAAGCAATAGAGCAAAAAATTACTAAAGAAGAAATAATTTTCTACCCATGACCCGATCCCTTTGATATTTTAGGTAAAAAAAAAAAGTGTGTTCCAGTGTAAAGCAAAAAAAATTGCATTCTAATTGGCACAATTTTTTTTTGCACATATATATGTATCCTAGTACTTGATACAACAACTGACTCGCACATAAAATATTTTTCATTCCTCCTCATTTTTAAATAATCATATATTGTCCTTAATATTATTTTGAATTTTCAAGTAATAGATACAACAACTGACTCGCTCGTAAAATATTTTTCATTCCTCATAATTTTAATATAATCATATAATTTTCCAGTTTTAATTAATTTATTAATTAGTAATAAAACTAAACATGTTATATTTGATTAAGAAACATCATATTGGGGAAAAGAAAGTCTGATCGATGTAAATGATGTCGACTCTTCCACGTGGTTCAGATATTTATGGAGTAATTTTTCAAGTCTCGGTTAAAGCATATATTTGTTAGAAGGAAGGAGAAATTAGTGTCAGTTGATAGTCCGGATCTTCTGCATTAATTATCTCATCATTTAAATTAGAATCTGGACCGTCCAATCAGAATCAATACAACTCAAGCTTATAATGCACGGAGCTCCTTCAAAATTTGTGCTGATATATAATAAAAAGAGACCGAATCTGCTGCCCACATGAGGGTAGGAATTTCCTGCCCCATGTGTCAGTGACACATAGATCTGAGGCAAAACTATATTCTAATATTTAAATGTCTAAATCCGTCAGGTCCCACCTGTTAGCGACACATGGGGCAGGAAATTCCTGCCCCCATGTGAACAGGAGATCCGATTTCAATAAGAAAGCCAGATTCAAATTCAAATTCAAAATGATGAGGTACCTTAATTAAGTGATACAAATTCATCATATCGTCTATAGTAGGGGTGTCAATGGTACCGTTTTAGCTGTTTACCCGACCCGTATCGTATTCGATAAGGCGGGTATGGGTAAGTTTTTTTTTTGTTAGCTTATTAGGTATGGGTATGAATAAGAATTTTTTTTCGTTAACCAAATGGGTAAGGGTATGGGTAACGACTATTTCGTACCCATTACCTTATAGGGTAATTATAAAATCTAAATATATATTCAATTCAATTTCCAACCCACCTAAATATGTATTCGTGTTTTTGAATTTTCTTCTTTATAAAAAATAATTTAGTTGGAATTGATTGCACATTTATTTTTATTTTTTTTATTAAAAATGTAATTACATATATGTGAAATGAATGAGTTTTTTATATTTAATTTGTAAAATATAATAAAATTAATTATTATATTAATATTATCCGTTATTCATCCGCTACCGTTTCGTTACCCCATAATATTAACGGGTAAAGGTAGGGTAGGTTAAGATTAATTTTTAATGGGTATGGGTAGGGTATAGGTAACGTCAATTTTGGGTATGGTTATGAAAATACCTCCACTTGACCCGTACCGTACCCATTGACACCCCTAATCTATAGTGACAATTGACAAGAATAGGTCTATCGATGGAAATCGTTCTTCTTTCCTTTTTGAAAAAAAGAGAATAATAAACTTCGCATTTGAAGAATTCAACTAATAAATTTGTAAAGTAAATAATCAGTCTTTGGTCCAGTGATAAAGAACAACACCTTGAATCGTGAGTTCGAAATTCAAATGAGAATTATTTACGGATATTAAATAAAAATTAAAAAGCTGGACCTCCATCTTTACGATCTAAAATAATTATAAAGAATTTTTTCTTAAAAATAATTATAAAAAATTTTTGAGCAGCTCGATTTTGATTTTCGGCCGAAGTTCAAAGCCTTATTAGCTGTGTATTCACTTTGAATTTGATCCTCATGTTGAAATTTGAAAGTCCAACCAAAATTTTAGATCTATGACGAAATATTTGACAAAGTCTTTTGTTTGACATTTTTTATATTTTTGACTTTAAGTGCTAATCTGTTTTTTTTTATCAAAAAATGGATTTGCTTGTTGAGTAGCTTCTTTCTAAAATAGCTTTGTATTAGATTAAGCACTATTCCAATTGAATATTTTATAAGAATTACGAACTAACACTGCTTTTTAAATTATACAATCTAAATAATATTTATATTGTTATGAATATGTTTTCATATTACTCAAATTAGTACTTTTATACTTCTTTTACAACCTAATTTAAATAATATTATTTTTATATTATTTATTTCTTTGACCATTTAAACATAACTTTTTTTTTAATTTGCATTGAACGTTTCAATTATGAAATTACCTCTGATTTATTTCAACATAGAATTATTGGGATGAGCGCGTAAGTTTAAGCTGTCACGTCCAAATTTGCTCTCTTCGCGTTTGCTTTGCTAGTGTATACCTTAATTACGAAACATCAAAATCAATGTAACAGTTATGAAAAGAAATAATTATGACGGTAGAAACTTAACACAAAGTACTTCAGAAAAGCCGACATTTTTATTAATATCCATAGTTAAATAGAATTAATAAATATACCCAGCTCCTCTAGGTTTCGATAAAAATATCCGTACCGGCCATGAAATGGCCGGTTGTGAATTTTTTTGCCTACCGGCCATTTAATAACCGTAAATGGCCGGTACCCTCAAAATTTTTTTTTTAGAGACACTATGAAGAGCAAGATACTGAAATCTAACACTGAAAATTCAAATTTTTTGTTTAAATTATTTGTTAGATTACTTCTTTTAATGTATAATTAGCATATTTATATTAACATACGCAAAATTATTCGAAGTTATGTTAAATTACGCTGAATTACACTAAATTACATTAAATTACGCTAAATTACAATAACTTCGCTAATTACGCTGAACTACACAAAATTACGCTAAATTAGACCGATTTTGTGACATCTATCTTTCATGAATCTTAAAAAATAGTAAAAAAATTCCAAAAATAGTTAAAATTGGTATTCTACAAGTTCATTATGTAACTAATTTACTGAGCTACTTAGATTGAATAATAGAAATGAAAATCTTAATCGGAAACTTCAACTCAAGTTTTGAGGCTCTTCCCTTTGTTTTTTGGCAATTCTGAATTTTGAAAAACAGCATAGTGGTCACTAACGCATGCGTATTTTCGTAAGCTTTCCGAAAAGTGGTCATTTGTTGAAATCGGACACTCGAGCGTCATTTTATGACCGTTTGAAGTTTGGTCGTCGTTTTTCGCTTTCTTAGTGAAGATATCATTCCTATTCATATGTAATTTAGCGTAATTTAACATAATTTCAAGTAATTTAGCGTATTTTAGTATAAATATGCTAATTATACATCAAAAAAAATAATCTAACAAATAATTTAAACAAAAAATTTGAATTATTAGTGTTAGATTTCAGTATTGCTCTTAGTAGTGTCTCTAAAAAAAAAAAAATTGAGATAGGCAAACAAATTCAAAACCAGCCATTTAATGGCCGGTACAGATATTTTTATCGAAACCGGAGCTGAGTATATTTATTAATTTCTATTTAACTATGAATATTAATAAAAATGACGGTCAGAAAAGTGACTGATTTGGGAAAATAATAATAGAAAACACCGACCCCAATTTTTGTGGACTTAAATCTGCACATGCAAGATTTAAGTCTATCAGATCAGATCAGGTCCCTGGAGGCTGGATGGATATGAATTCAATAGCAAATTAACCGCATTGCGTTCCGATTTGTTTAAGCCTAAATTTTTAGTCTAAATTCTCTCGGATGCCCGACAGAAAAGACGGTCGTGAGTTTCACATCCAGTTCTTTGCTATGAAGGCACGTGGAGGAATTTGCGCGTCTTGATTAAATGCCATTGATGGTTTATAGGAGCTTTTTGCGAATCTCTAAGAAAACGCACGAATTTCGAAACCATCTGCATCGTGCGATTCCTGTCCAGCGCGGCATAATATCTGAATCGAGGGAGGAGCGCTCAAGGTTGCGTTGACCACCTTGCTATTCTGGTTTTATCTCCTTTTCATTTCGCCTTGTTCCTTAATTCTATCATGTTGATTGGAGATCTTCATCTGTTTTCGAGATGTTTTCCTCGGTAACTTTTTCTTATTACCGCTGCGTGCCCTACGATTCCAGCCGTTGACCACTTCCCCTCTTGTCCTTTAATCAAAAGAAGCCACAACATATCTAACTGGACTATTGTGCTTCGTGAAGTATACTTTATTTCGTACTCATTATTTGTACCTGAAGTCTAAAAAGTTAATTCAAAACGTTCAACATGATTTTTATATTGAAATGTGGTTAGAGATCAAATTTTATATTTTTTGAAAATTTTGGACCATTAATTTTTTTTTATTATAAATTGTAAAAAAATGTAATATTTGGTTTCCTAAAACAATTTAATATGGAGATTAGGTTGAACAGTTGGCATCAACTGTTGGAATTTTAAAATCACAAAATATGAGTGTGATCACGGACAGTTCATAAATGAAAGCGAACAAATCACAGCCACTAGATTAGTTCGAGGGTGGAGATTTTGTCCGTGTCCGAAGTCGGATAGATGTGAATCATATTTTGGTGGGTCCGGCCCTCTGGATGAATGCATATCCTCTGCATTAACTCAAAAGAGAATCTTTTGAGTTAATGAATCTCAACCGTCTGATTTTAAACGGAGTCAATCCGTCTCCTTCTTTTCAATATTAGTGAGGATCTATTCCACACGAATCTTGAAACAGATCAAACGGTTGAGATTCATTAACTCAAAAGATTCCTTTTTGAGTTAATGCAGAGGATACGAATTCCCCTCCCGACGAGGTCCATTTTCTGTATCAAATAAAAGATATGTTTTTCTAAAAATATATTTATATATATATTATACACAAAAATGTCAACCCCCAAGAGCCTTGTTAAATATATGAATTGGTTTGGTTCAACACATTTAATTGTTTTTTTTTTAACCTATGCAGAATCAAACTCTCAATCTTTAGGTAACCAAAAATCTTAGAATTTTTCTCCTAATCAAATGTGTTATCTCCCCTTTTCAACACATTTAAGTGTTAATCTAATAAATCTAATAACAGAGCCCGCTTAGTTTCGCTCTAAAGCACCTATTATAAATCCCCCATTTCGCTCTAACATCTACTCTGCTAATGACAAGCCATCAATCATCATCATCATCATTATAAATCCCCCATTTTGTTTTTTAGTAAAGATTGAAAGTCAAGACACCCAACTATTTAATATTTACAAAAAAAATTTCTATACAAATTTTGAACATGTGACCTCCCACAAAAAGAAATCTCCCATTTTGTTATTCCAACTAACATTCGATCAAACAACACTTTCACTCTTTCAAACAGTATAAAAATAACGCAATTCTAACTCATATCCGGATAACACTAATCATCAACTATTTTACTCTTATAGTTTAAATAACACTATTGCTTGATTTGCCTGACGAGCCATAACAGTATATAATAGACACACGGCACTAATGTTAGGTCGATAAAGCAAATCCTATCAAGAACGACCCAAAGTCACATAGTACTATTAAATCAGTGAAAGTGTAAGAGCAAGTTCATGCTAATACAAAAGTTAGATCCTTTCCATGGGCCAATAATTACATGCAGTTCCTAAATGAGACAACAAAGAAGCTGATTGCTGAACCTATATTTTGTGGGTCCGATTAAATGATGCACAAAGAATCAATTTTGAGCTAGAAATAGTGCTTAGGACACTTGAACTACCCGTGTGATAGTGATAGCAGTTCTTTTGCTCAACTCTTCTTCATGAACCAACTTGATGGTTACTATGATCTATGATCTACCTCTCAACAATCAATGGCGTTATGGAACACACAAAAAAAATAACAATAAAACTTGTGAAAACAACAGCAAAAGTCCTGACCTGGCATATCAAATGACAGTCAACTACATGCGCTAGCACATAGTACCTGTAGCAACTATTAACAAGCCAATCCATCAATGTGTTATCAAAAACAAATTCGAATTTAATGCGGCAAAATTACCTTGGGAATTTTAAAATTATGGGTCCACTTGTCAGTAAACACCTCAACTACTTGCATGTCCGTACAGTTCGCAATGAACTCGGCTTGTCCTATATAATCATACTTGAAACTTGAAAGGATCATAAAAAAAGAAAACAAATATTTGACTAAATAGAAACCATAAAAGGGACCGAAAGTACCATGTAATGTTTGCATGTTAACTCCTTTTCTGTTAAAAATAACATAAATAAAGATACCTGCAAGAGATATCTAGGCTTTTATTCCTTGTGGATCTAGGCAAACATGATATTGATATCTGTAGTTTATGCATCATTTATCTAGGCTTTTTGTTGATAATTACAACTTTTTTATTATTAATAGTCATCATCTAGTCAAACTGTCAAATAATGGTATGTTGACTTTGGATTAATTATAGCTTATAACTTACGACCCTTAATTTGTTTAGTTGAAGTGATACTTGATTAACGAAAAACTTTACTAGCTTTAACTTGTTGGAACTGAAATTAAAACCCAAAATTAATTATCCCAATTCCAGCTTGTTAGGAGATAATTTATTAACTGGTTCCAACAGAAACTAACACAATCTTTTGAGAAAATTAAAAGTATAAACTGCAACAAGACTTTATAAAAATATGCAGCAAACTATTGATCTACATCATTCTAATTCTGATTTGGTAGAGCTGCTATTCAAAGAATGCGAAAGGTCTTCAAATTTGTTGTTTTCCACAGTGCCCAACTAATTAAAGGTCCCAATTGCAGCTTCCAATGAGATATTTTATTACTGGTTCCAACAAAAACCTTACTCAATCTCTTTTGATAAAACTATAGTATAAACTGCAACAGGTTTGAAAAAAGAAGCAACACATTCTTTTAATCTATTTCGTCCTATTATTTTAATGTGATTTGGTAGAATCTCTATTTAAAGAATGTGAAAGGCCTTCCAAATTTGTGGCTTTACACAGCGCCATACTAATTAATTGTCCCAATTCCAGCTTCTTGGGAGATTATTTATTAACTTGTTTCAACAAAACCCTAAGAATTTTTTTGAGAAAATTAATATAAATTGCAGCAGGTTTTACAAAATAGGCAACAAGTTACATATCTGCTCTGCTCTACTAATTTAATGTGATTTTGTAGAACTATTCAAAGAATGTGAAAGGTCTTCCAAATTTGTTGCTTTGCACAGTGCCCTCCACACAGGTACCAAAATTTTGATGGGCAGCTGCAATTTCTGCAAATCCAAAAATTATATTAAGATATTTAGAATAATATTCTACTACACGGACTTTTAATATTTTTTAGGAAAAGATAAAGGATGTAGCCTAAAGAAATACTTGATTCAAGGCGTATGTTGAAACAAGACTGCAGAAACACCCAGTACACACTATCCCATATCATTACTTTACCAGTAGTATACTAGGAGAAATCTACTATTTCTAGTTTTCTTTTTCCCTATTACATTGAGTGAATTCTCTTGGCCGCAAAAAAATTTCCACATAAAGTGCCTCCAAAGACAGTGTACTGTACCATTTGGCAGCACTGAAAGAAACTCTAAATCCTAAGCCATTCAAAATCACCAAGACAAAAGTTCTTCACAAAATAGCAAACAGGGTAAATTAAATACAACATTCAATAGACTAATAACAAAACCAAATAAAAAGCTTCACCGACTTATTACCTGAAAAACCAATGTGAGTTGATCTTCATCATGTAATATCAATGCGAGGCTCCAATAGCATGTGACTGGAGATATACATTCATTCAATACTGGCTTTAGAATCTTGCCCACTGGTATAAACTTGTGATCACTTCTCCCACTAAACAAATTTAAACTCTTTAAGGGTTTTACTTGCTTATTTTTAATTTTCAATAAATTTACATAACATTCGGGTATCAATATTGGCCAAAAAAAATTGACAGATTATAGGCTTACTTTGATAATAACAAACACAGAAAGCAATAAAAAAAAAAGTCTAAGCAATCAGTACAGGCTAGCTTGGTACTAGCCTTTATGTATTGATAACTACACCAGACCTGATGTAGTTCGGACCAGAAACATGCATCCAAACCATTAACAACTACAGCAAAGAAAATACAGAAAATCAATATATTACCTCCAAAAATGAGTTTCCAGTTGGACCCCAAATGATGGCATAATCACAACTGACTCTATGAAATAGAAAACAAGAATAAATACAGGGGCAAAATAAGAAAAAACAATAATCAATTTAATCACAACTTACAATTTAATTCTTTCAGATCGAATTTACAAATGTGAATTGCATTTGCAGTCTCAAAATAGTGTATTTTTGCATTTATGTGTGTCTTTCTATGATCACCATATGTTAACTTAATTTTTGGAGGCCATAAAGCTATAGAATATTTTTGGAGGGCATAGAAGAGAAAACAAAAATCAGTTTTACATTCTAGAAAATTAATTATCGTTTAACACTCTAAGGAGCACCTGTAAATGGTAAAGAGGAAGCTCTTCTCGCTGGCATGTACTATCGTTTGTTCGTTATAGTTGTTATTGCAATCACACTTCTTTTGAAGTATAGTGGAAAACACATGTCCTGATGGTTTTCCAAATAAACCTTGATACAAAAACCTCTTTACCTTTCTTGATGGGCTTATATTGCGAAAGCTTAGCAAAAACAGCACCAAGAAATAATCTCCAAAAGGAACCAATAGTTAATTTATCCTGAAACTTCAAAATATAAATTTGTAATTAATATAACTGGCATCAACGTTTGACATAGTCAGTGTGTAATTAACAACACAATCGTAATTAACTTATATTGATATTATAAAATTTTAAAAAGCAAATCATGGCCAAATAACCTGAGCCTGATTGATACCAAATATTTAGTAGTAACCCTATTTCAATAGGCTGTCCTTTTCGCATGGAGGGGAGGTATGTTGTGTTTGTGGTTAGTTTGGTTAATTAACGAGAAATTTCCTTCTATCAAGATTTAGTCTCCTCCTACTAATTAGAACTGATTATATTACATGGAACATAAGAAATGATTATTACCTTCTCAAATAGCAACAATAAAATATTTGCAAGAAGAAGAAGTCGACCAATATAAGAGAGGAAAACCCTGACATTGCTCCTCTTGACAAAGACATCATGCACGTCTACCACTTTATTGGGGGCACTCGCATCAATTCGCACATAGTTGTGTGTATCAATAGAAGCCCTTCCATTTTTCATCTTGTACTGGACAGCATTAAACTCCAAACCTGTTTACATTAAGTCATATCAGTGAAAGGCAGGATGTTGATATTCTCAAGAAAAGCCTTGTATTTTTCTGTTAACTGACAATTTCAGTTCAAATCAACCTATACCAGTACAAACTCTCTGTTACCAGCATGGACTTGCCTCCGGCTACTGGTTTTCTTGTCTAAAAAGCAACTCGATTAAAAAATAAACCATAACCAGAACTCCATTTGTTCACTACAGTTGTTTTCAGAATATTAGAAAAAATTGAAATAAGTTCAACTGAAACAAATGTTCTTGAGGTCTGACTTGGGAGCAATTATCTGATCAGAGCGAGGGGATGGCCAGCAGAGGCACAGGCCTTCCCTATTCTATTTTAACTTATTCCTTCTTTTCTTATCTGATTGTAACAGTAACTTCCAAGGCATAATTGACGCCTATCTTCCATACTTGCAAATAAGCGATTTTTATCATCCATTAATTTTAATGCTTTTAGTGTAGTTATCAGTACTCAGCACTATTGCTAAGTGGACCGTAACAGGAACAATAATGCAAAAGGCTGTCAATGTAGTAGCTTTAACATCGTTACAGGTAACAGTTATAGTATACAGTACAACGCCCAGTGGCGAAGCTAGGAATTTTGTCAGGGGTAGGCGAATATTTGTGGCATGTAGCAAAATCTAGTTTAAACAAGGATACAAGGGTATGAATCAGCAATCTAGAAATGTATTATTGTAACATTTGCATGCCTCTCCAGGGAGATTCAAAACTGAAATAGATAAATTAATGAATAAAAGCACAACATTTTTTTACTGTAACATTTGGTCGATGCTCACACCAAAATGGATTAGACTATTGCAATAGCACATTAGAATTAACAAATGACCTAAGAGCCTTTGTACAATTTGATATGACAGTAAATTCTTCAAACTACCTTTTTTTTTATTGCTACTATAATTCTCAGACCAATAACGAAGAAGCCATCAAAAGCAAAAATGTTGGTCTGATACTGACATCGAAGCAGTATTATTACATTTGTTATACCAACTAACATATTTTGTTTCATATGAAACTAATAAAATATAATTTCATATAAACCTTTAAATAACTGCTTACAATATATAAATCATATTCTGTCATATGAGTCTAGAAAAGGAAAAGGAGAGAAATATTAATTGAAATTAACGAATTCAGTTATAACTACATGACTCTGAATCCACTAGAATCTATTATTGTTGCTTCTTGATTTTATTATTTTCCTGCTTGAAAATTAATCTTCTTCATCAATGTCCTTTTCTTCCATTCTCTTGACAATTCAAAACGATACACCGGTGAAAAACTTGCTTTTGATCTCGATACCAGTGGTAAAAGACAAAGAGCAACTTATGCTACTAAATGACTTAAAAATTGAAAATAAAAAACGAAGCAAGAACTAGAGTAATTGAGAATTGAGATGGATAAAATAAAAAATAAAAGACGAAACAGATCTCTGCTCTGATATCAAGAAAAATCAGATATCAATGACCTTGATTCAGACTTCCAGATTTTGATTGAAAAATAAATTAACAACGAAACCTTACTATAAATCAAATAGGAAATTGACTACAGTAACAAACAAATAATAATGAAAACCTTTTCGAGAGTACACAGGCGGTGATCAGCGGCTAGGGCTAGCGGGCACAGGCGGGTAGATGTAGCGATCAGCGGACACAGGCGGCAACGCAGCGGCAATCCTTCTCCTTTGCGAAGCGGCGATCCTCTCTCCACATGATCACGGTTTGGAAAATCTATTGACAGCTCGCGATCCGATTATTGGGCGACTGGTGGCGCTTTTTGGCGCTAAAACGCTCTGACTGGGGGCGGGGGTGAATCACTGCTGCTTGATTCCTCCGACTCACCGTCCTAGTTACGCCGATTCTTCCTTCTAATTTGTTTCTGACTGATTCTCCAGATTGATCTTTTACCGAATTTTCATAGGTGGATGTGATATCGGAAGAGAGATTGAGGTCAGATCCAGTCGGGTACCGCAAAAACGTGATATCGGAAGAGATATTTACGAAATGCAGTACCGCAAAAACGTGGAATCCGTCTCCAACTGAGGGTAAATATCCTCCCGCTACCGTAAAAGATTCCCTTCACTTTACGGTTTGAGATTAACTCCTATCCGCTTTGGGATTCGGGCTGACGGAGGGAGCAGTATTATTGGGCTTTGGGATTCGTGCGAAGTTAAAAATAACGGTCCAGATCAAGTAATTGTAAAAGATTCCCTATTACGGTACCGGAGGTGATGTGAATTCCTCCAACTGAGGCGTACAATGAGTAAAGAACGATCTGAATTTAGAAGAGATATTTACGAAGTGCGGTACCGCAAAAACGTGGGATCCGTCTCCAACTGAGGCGTACAATGAGTAAAGAACGATCTGAATTTAGTTCCACTCGTTGCAACGGTTTATAAAAAAAATCATCGTAATGATTACTACAAAATTTAGATTTTGCTAACGACTTGAAGAGATTTCTAATTGATACTCAATAAAGAGTGTTAAAACTTTTTATAAAAAAATAGCTATGCTACATCAACTATGTCTGTATCCATTCGATTTTATTTCTCTTTCCTCTTTATTTTGATCGGATGGTTCTAACATTATTTTTTTTATCTACTCATTTAGAAGAAATGTATTTGATATGTCTAAGATGCAATTTAGCATAACAATTATTTTGTGTTCCTCTACTAAATTATTGTGCAGCTAATCGTATTATTTATTATCTTATATGATTTCAGCATTTCAAAAATGATATTTATTTGTGTCCAAATTTTTCTAAATTCTATTACTAAAAAGTTGTTTTATTAATAAATTTTATCTTTTCGAAGCAAAGTTAAAAAACACTAACTCTAATTTAGCTTTAGTTTGAATAGGAAATGTTTATCCTCTAATCGATCAACCAGAATTGATAAAGATAATATAGAACGATCATACAAGATCTTGATTTTAATAAGAAATATTACTTATAAAACTGTCAAATTAAGATTCAATTAGAACAGCATGATATACCTAATATTTTTGTACTTAATTCTACAGTACCTCAGCCCCTGTGCTGCTGTGCCTGAGAGAAGCAATGAATTATGGTTGAGAAGCCAATGAAAGAGATAAGAAACAAGATGAGCTCAGAGGCGGAACGATGCCTTAACGGGTTTGAGAAATATTACTACTGTCAGGACTGTCTACGGGCTATGGCCCGTGATTTTTATTTTTACCCAAAAAAAAATATATTTTAATATAAATAACCAGGTTTTTAAAATATTTTTATTTCTACCCAAACCGCTAGGATTATCAGCGGTCCGAATTAAAAATTCGGACCGCTAGGATTCCTAGCGGCCTGAATTCTTTATTCGGACCGCTAGGATTCCTAGCGGCCTGAATTCTTTATTCGGACCGCTGATAATCCTAGCGGTCTGAATTCTTAATTCAAACCAAAGCCGACCCGTGATCCCTTCCTCTCTTTCTCTGTCGCCTCTCCGCCAGAACAAAGAAAAAACGAAAAATCGGCTCCGCCAGAAAAAAGGAAAAAAGAAAGAAGGCCGCCTCCGCCTCTTCACCCGACCCGACCCGTTAAGGACAGGTACGGTCATTCCTTGTTTCCTGACCTCCGGTACCGACCGGTACTGGGACCCGGTACTGACTTTGAAATGACAGGGACCTTTTCGTGATATTTGTAAATTGTTTGAGGGATTTTGTATAAAAATTAGGCCATTGTGTAAATTAAAAAGAATAAGGGACTAAAATGCAAATTGGTGATTTTTGAATAATTAGGCTTCAGCCGAATTGTATATTGGCCATGACTTGGTAAATTAATTTAGAATTTTAATTAAATAATAACTTAAGTAGTTAGGTTTTTAAAATAATTAGTTAAGTAATTAGATGTTTTAAATTTAGTAATTAGAAATTATAAAGTAAGTAGAAATTTTAATTAGAGAAAATGACTTACAATTAAAATATGTTGTTAATTAATAAAGGACAATTAATTAACAACATATTAATATTTTCGAATCATTACGATTGCAAAAGTTTAGTTAATAGGATAATTAGATAATCACGTATTATTTTGTAGTTTTAAATTAATCAACTTGTGCAAATTATTAAGATAAATTCGTACGACTTTAGAAATAGTATAATTAAAGGCCTAACATTTATTAAGTTAAGTACATGAGATTTAAATTACGTGTAGCTAAATTAATTAAGAAACACCTTTATATTACACGTAAATAGTTAGGGATCAAATAATAACAATTTAAATTACGTAGAGTATATTTTAAGTAGATAAGCAATTTATCTTCAAATTAAAATATAACAAATGATTTAAGTAAGTAAATTAATAATTAGATTCGAACCCTAGTTAATTAATTAATTAAGTATGATAACCAGAATGTTGAACTGGCAGGGACCATATTGCAAAATAATTTGATGGAAATTGCTTGATATATAGCTTTATATATTCTTTATTTTGGTTGAACTAATTAGGGAATGAATTTTTTTTAACGTAGGATGGCTAGGGGACGGCCTAGGAGACCACCCGCAGCCGACCCGGTTGATGAGCCCATTCCCACTGACAGCCAGCATCATTTCAGTCCTTTATTATGGATGCCTCACGATGAGCACCGAGTCTCAGAGGCATCTAAAGAGGTACTTGATTACTTTTTTTTTTTTTAAGTTTGTATTTTGTTGAATTTTTGTATTTTTAGGTTTTCATGTTGTTTACTTTTTTGAACGCAGAGTGAGGCAATTATAAATGCCAGGGGTCGGTATCCGGACATGCAGTACTACTCAGTCATGGAGGCGTATCTGCAAAATTTGGGGGTGCAGCATTTGGTCGATATTCTACAGTCGGAGACTAAGTCCATTAACGCGTCCCTCATTTCAGGACTAGTGGAGCGATGGCGCCCCGAGACGCACACGTTCCACTTACCTTTTGGAGAGATGACAGTGACTCTCCAGGACGTTAGTGCTCTATGGGGTTTGCCTATCCAGGGCGTGCCCGTTGGTGGCATATCTGACCCCACAGATTCAGATGACATGACGATTAATTACATGCTCGCTGAGTTGTTGGGAGCGGAGCCAGATATACGCAGCAACGGGGGGAAGTCCAAGTACTGTCTGGAAAAGAAGAAGCTGCGAGCTATGTTTGCGAGAGGTCTAGGTAGCGATTCCACTCCGATCGAGATTCAGAGGTACTCATACAAACTATTTGTATTACATTTATTTTGTACTCTGTTTCATGCGGAAAAATGAGTTGCTCTATAATTTTGATATTACAGATACACACGGGGATTCGTGATGGACCTATTTGGTTCTGTCATGTTTGCTGATTCAAATGGTGATACCATCCCGATGATGTATCTAGAGCTGCTGAGAGACCTTCAGCCGTCGAGCGGCAGGTTTAACTTGGGTGGGGCTGTCCTGGCACATCTCTACTCCAACTTTTGCCACGGTTGCAAGGTCAGTATGTTATTTATGTCTTATTTTAATTACCTACCTTGTCATGCACTTGTTGTCTTATTTTAATTATTTAACTTGTCCCTGACGGCTAGTATTCTTCAAAATATAGCGGAAAACTAAGCAAATCTACGGGCCAATGCTGCTTCTGCAGCATTGGTCGTGGTCACGGCTACCGGTGGGGGTACCTGAGCCGAACGAGGATCCATGGGGAGAGCCCGAAAATGGAAATCGACCGGCATTCGGCATGAAATGGTACGGACATCACTTGTACAAGGACAACCCTCACGGAAAGACAGTAGGTATCAGGTTGGTCCGATCTCAGATTCAGAGTCTGGGTGAGACGCAGGTGAGATGGACTCCGTACCACGAGCTATACACTGAGGGGAGGCTGCCGCAGATTGTAGCGGATGATCAGGAGATGTGGCTCTACAGGGGACCGCTGGTGTGCTTCTGGATAGTGGAGCACCACTATCCAGACCGGGTGCTCCGTCAGTTTCATTTTCCTCCACTCATCCCCGCAGATCCAGACGTCCCGAGATCTGTGATCATGAGGCTACACGGGTAAGTTATGTTCTTTTTAGCATTTTTGTACTTAACATTAGTTATTGTCTTTAAATTGCAACTAACATATGAATTACAGGATAACACACGGTAATCACTGGGATAGAGATTGGAGTGTGCATCACTCGGAGTACTACATCAAGGCGGGCAATATGCGTGCCAACTTATGGCAGATGCCGGAGATTGATACGATGCAGTTCCAGGGAGATCCCCTATTGAGATATCAGGCTTGGTACTTGCGGGTCGGTATGGCTTCGGTGTATATAGAGGGAGATTACGGCGAGTTTCTTCGCTCACAGATTTTCGAAGACGATGGTTATACCCCTACTGGCCGGAAAGGTGCTCGCCAGGTAATGCATCTAAAACAACACATTTTTATGCGTTATGAACCTTTTATCATAACATTTTTTTTTTCTAACGTTTTTTTATAGCTGCTGTTAGCGCTTAAAGGTGCCGGGCGTTCAATCGTTTGTCTTGGAAAACGTGGCTACAGAGCGGTCGGGCACGCGATGTTGAACTTGGTTGCCCCATGCATTGCGGACCACGGCCAGGAGGCAAAGCTGGTCACCATGTTACGAGACGCCGGAGAGAATATTGATTGGCGCGCAGTACAGCCGGACGAGCCTGACGCGCCACCTGTTATGACCAGTGAGATGCCACCGGAGCCATCAGAGCAGCCAGAGTGGGATTATCATCGTTGGGTACTGCACATGGCCGGTTGGCACGCCTACCGTGACCGGCACGGGCGTCCAGTTCTTCCCCCGGTATGTGATTCTTTGTTTTATTTATTCTTTTATTCTAAGTAAAGGTAGTTAAAATTTACTAAATTTTTGGTATCCTTGCAGGGTCCTGCATACATGCCGACACAGACTGAGCCGCATGAGCATCAGGGGTCTCCTGAGATCCAGTCTATGCAGGATGAGAGGTTGAGTTTTAGCTTTGCAGACTTTGTTCCAGATGATCAGTGGGATACAGTCGGCTCCCCGCCACCGCGTCCGCCGTATTCAGAGATGGCTCACGATTGGGAGGCCTCTGGTAGCCGGACTCAGCCTGAGTATGGGTCCCATTTTGTGGCATCCATATTCCATACTCCCTCGCCACCGCCAGCTACCCACATGGCCTCGGATCCATGGGATACATCACTTACGATGAGCACAGAGGCCGAGCTCGAGGATCATAGTACACCAGCTAGCGCCGCGCAGGCAGGACAGCCTCAGTGGGATACCTGGCATGAGCGCGTATTCAGTAGAGAAAACAGGGGTAGACCACCTCCTCGATTCTCTCCCTCGCAGTACGATGGATAGAGGGTTTTTTTGGTAGTTTTAGTTTAGTTGTGCTATGTTATACTTTATTATGTTTTACTTTAGTTTTGTCGTTTTTTTTGTGTAGTGTAGTTTCGTTATGTTTTATTATGGTATGGTTGGAGGTATGTTATATATTTTTATCATTTTATGGTAGTATTTATTATGTCATACAAACTTAATATGAATTCAAAATATAAAATATAAAATACAAACTTAATATGTCATACAAACTTAATATGAATTCAAAATATAAAATACAAACTTAATATGAATTACAAACGAACTGAACAACATAATTTCCAAAATATAAAATACAAACTTAATATAAATTTCAAACGAACTGAACAACATACTATTTCGTGTTACCGGTCTTGAACGTACATGGAACAAATTCATCGTCCGAGGTTGGTGATGACGGCTCGGTAACAACAGACGACGTGCTAGCCTTAGTCTTAGCCTTAGTCTTAGCCTTACTCTTAGTCTTAGGCGTCTGTACATCATCTTTTTTTTTCCCAATCCATAGCCGTAGGGGTTTTCTACAAAATCATCATCAGATATGTCATTTCGTTTAAAATCATCATCAGATGTGTGCACACATTTCGTAGCCCAAATTGGACAGTCCTTTCTCTTCCTTCCGCAGCCCCAATTGCATTTCTTTTCCTCGCTCTTTCCTCGATTGTTACTGTCCATCCGCCTCGTCTACAATTTATTTGGAAAATAATAATAAAAAAAACTGCAACATAATAAAATACATACAAATAAAGTTCATACAAACCTCAAAGTAATAAAATACATACAAATCTCAAACTGCAACATAATAAAGTACATACAAATAAAGTTAATTCCTACTACTCCATCTAAAATTTAGTCCCATGAGCCGACCAGATCCCCATGATGATGTGCTCCTTCTAGCTGGTTGCACTGTTTCGTCTTGCCGGTTAGCTATACCGGACGGTCCTGCTTGCGCTTCGTTAGCTGTACCAGATGTGCTCCTCCTTTCAAATTGAGATGTGCTCCTTCTAGCTGGTTGCACTCCTTCTTCTTGCTGGTGTGCTGTACCGGATGGCCTTGCGCCAGATGTGCTCCTCCTTCGCTGGGTAGTACCTGAAGGCCCTTGCATTCCAAAGAACTCCCCTCCTGCCCGTACTTCTCCCATTGCCTCCCTAAACATCATATTTGCATTTTCACGGTCTGCTGTACGGCTTCTGGCTGTGCTTCGCCGCGGCCCTTGCGATCCACTTGCCTCTGCCATAACTCGCTCATTCTCTGCTACATTTGCTGCGTTATGAGCCTCTGTAGCCCAAATATGTTAGTTAGTAAGCTATTCAACATTAGAATGAATTACTAATTAGGGTTCAATGTTACATACCTCGCCTCTGCCTGTCAGAAGTGGAACGGCGAGGACGGTGCCCCCTGCGCCTACCTTGCATTTCATCCATGGTCATATCTTGACGGATGTGTTTTCTCCTACCACGCCGTATCCAATCTTTGTTTGGCTCAATTATAGGGGTCCTGGTTGTAGGCCAATCTTCAGGATTGCCATAAGGAACAAACAGTGCACTCCAAGTACTCAGAAGGTAGTCCACCCTATACCAGTGGGCAACAAATAGGTCGGGTGACCAGTTTCTATCACGACAAACCGCTAACACATGAGCGCACGGAATTCCAGTTAATTGGATACCTCTGCATGTACATTCCACTTTTCTCTCTGGCCCGAATGTCACGATATACTGGAACCTTCTATGAATAATTGACATAGTTCCATCCTGCGTTTGGACTACTGGAACATATTCATTTGGGCCCGTGACTTGGTAATTACCTTCGCCGTGCGAGTATGGGATGACATTCATTTTTGTACCTTTCTCCCACCGTTTGGCGAGCTTAACATGTACCCGTTTGGAAAAAGGCTTTTCTGCATTGCTTTGCTCCGTCGCTGCCTGTCGCTGTTGAACAAACCACCTATTGCACTTGGCGAATGTCTCATCTACAAGTGCAGCCATGGGCAACATTCGGCTATCCTTGAAGACAGCGTTCAGGGACTCAGAGCCGTTTGTTGTCATGATACCAAATCGGTGCCCTCCATCACAGGTCTGGAAAAAATTTTCAAAATTTGACGGCTCCATGACATCATCAGGACGTACTTTGCCCACTCTCTTCAGAAAAGCATTACACGTCGGATTTTGCTGCAATAGAACAAAGCAAAATTAGACAAAATCCATCTAAAAGAGACAAAAATGATATAAATTAGACAATATTAGACATACCGAGCAAAAATCTTCGAACATCTCTTTCAGCCTCCTTGGCTTCTTCTTCCTGGCTCCTTGTTTGAACCTAGATCCGTACCATTTGTCCCTCCCACACGCCTGGACCAGGTTATCTGCAACATGTTGGATACAATACCTGTGCACAAAATTATCCCCATCCCACCCGTATTCAGGTTTCAATGCAGCTTTGATACCCTTGTGTTGGTCCGATATAACACATACGAATCTATTAACACGAATCACATTAATCCTAAGCCATTGTAAGAAAAAACCCCAATTCTCTTCATTCTCCGTATGTACAATTGCAAATGCTAGAGGCAGCAATTGGTTATCGGCATCATAGGCGCAAGCCATCAAAAGTCTGCCCTCGTACAGCCCAGAAAGGAAGGCTGCATCTATACTGATCACCGGTCTTAAGTAATCAAATGCGGTAATGCATGGTCCGTAAGCCCATGCCACGGCCCTGAATTCCTGAACACCTTGTTTGACCAGTCCTGTATTTTTATCGATGCTCGGACTTGTCAGAAATTGGTATTTTGAGCCGGGATTCGTGTAACATATCCCGATAAGCAATAGTTTCATAAAATTGTACGACTCTTCCCAACTCCCAAATTGCCGGGCTACTGCAATCTCACGACCTCTCCAAAGTTTGTTGTACTTCGGGGTTATACTGCCAAACCTAACCCTCACGCAGTGTGCCACACTCCGGAGGCTCATAGTGGGGTCTTCCTTAATGCCGCTCTCGATGACATCTGCGATAATTGATGCCGTGAGTTGTGCATGGTCCGACCTGGTGTACTCAGATTCGCATGTGTGAGGCGTGTCTTGCTCAGTTATCATCCATGTATCTCCGGCATTTGTTGCTCTTGCCTTCAGTTTGAAACGACAACCCGAAGTGCTGCATCTAATTTCCAGCCGGGATGTGTCACTTCTCTTCGTATATGTCTCCTTGTTCTTGTCAACATGGTACTCTCTGATCTTTTTCGTCAGTTGCTTTTTACTTACGAAGTATTGGCCTTTTGCGAGCTCACTCCTGTACTCAACCCGACGACCATAGTAAGAAACATCTGCTTCTCGGAAAGCAGATGTGTCATTGAAGTTTACAAAAGGGTGAGTCTCAGAACGGCCACCTAACGGCATATTCTCTCTATTCTGCCTCACAGTGGGCTGTGGGTATTCTTCTTCATCTTCTTCATCTTCTTCATCTCCTTCATCATTAATGTCACAGTCTCCTTCCCCCAATTCATCCCCAGTTTGCAGATTCTCCTCCGGTACCTCGTTTATAAATTCAAATTCTGACTCGTTTGGATCTTCCTGTACTGGTGGCGGTCTGGGGTGAGGATTTGGTTCAGGCCCAGGTGAGGATGAAGGACCTGCATACATGGATATAGGTGGGATAAAAGGTGGAGATTGTACTCGTGGTGGGACAAAAGGTGGAGATTGGGGTGAATTATTGTATATTTCTGGTTCCGATTCTGGTCCAGGCATTACGATAAAAGGAGTGTGTGGTTCATTATCTTCTTGATAATGTTGGGCAGCCGAATTTTGGCCTGAACTTCCGGCCCCTGACTCTTCGCGAATTCTGCGTGCAAAAACTTCCAATAATGATTCGCCAGACCTCAAAACCTGCGCTATTAGACCTCTCAATGCCCCGTTATCTCCCAATGTGATTTTGACATACTTTCCTGCGTGGACCATTCGGGCCTGAATTTGTAATTGGCAACGATTCCTATTGTAGCCGCTCGCTTCATAAATAAGCGATTGTAACTGCTCAAATGAGAAATTTTCATCAACCCAATACGTATTTGCTGCAGGTTTGGAGTAACGTACTCCATACTGGTCAGTTATGAACTTTCCTCCAAAATGTATTGATATTGCAATAGACATGGCCAATAAACTACATTCATAAATGACAAATATTTGGTCAGTTTACTGATTTCAACTGTGAACAGTTGTGAATAGTCGTATATGAACATTAATTAACAGTAAATACGTATGTGAACAGTAGTGTACAGTAAATACGTATGTGAACAGTAGTGTACAGTAAATACGTATGTGAACAGTGGTGTACAGTAAATACGTATGTGAACAGTGGTGTACAGTAAATACGTATGTGAACAGTAGTGTACAGTAAATACGTATGTAATTAACAGTAAATACGTATGTATTAACAGTAAATACGTATGTAATTAACAGTAAATACGTATGTAAAAAAAATTACCTGACTTGACAGACAGAACCGTCTCCTCCTCTTCCTTCAGAGCTCCCCTCCCCTCCCTTTCTCCCTTCCTCCCTCCTCTTCCTTCAGATCCCTCTTTTTTTTTTCCTCTCTTCTACGCAGCTCTCCACCCGTAGTTATAAGTTTTCAAAAAAAAAAAGGGATTCAGGCCGCTAGGAATCCTAGCGGTTTGGGTAGAAATAAAAATATTTTAAAAACCTGGTTATTTATATTAAAATATATTTTTTTTTGGGTAAAAATAAAAATCACGGGGCTATGGCCTATGGCCTGTGGGCTGTGGCTCCGCCTCCTGAATTCGCATCCTCTGAGATATCTCAACTTTTGCATGTTTTTTTTGGAAAATATCAACCGTTGAAATACGTTCTGTACGAATCTCAAAGCACAAATAATGCTGGCTCTCTTCGCTATCCCCGAATAGGCACCGGACATGTCGGTCACGCAAAAGTTGAGATATCTCAGAGGATACGCACTCCCGGTTCCTTCCATCACAAACCCGACCCAAAAATATATGTGAAATCGACCTCTTTTGGTCCGAATCAAACCTAGGTAGGGATAAGAACGGATCTGATTAAATAGAACAATCGTGGCAATACAGCTATCCCCGAAATTTTTATTAATAGAAAAAATATTAAATTAATATCGACATAGAATAAAGAATTCGTCAGATTTTGAAATCTAACAAAGACGTTACCTTTCGTAACGTTCAGGAACCGTAACGTCCCGATTAACAACACTTAGCCACGCAGATTAGAAGCGGAGCTGGCCGTTGAGAACAGTGACATCCAGGGAGAAAAGAAAAAAAAATGTCTGGCCGTTGAGAACGGTGACGTCCAGAAAGAAAAGAAAAAGATTATAGGAAACGTATCAAATCTGACCGACTACGAAACGGTGGTGCCTCGGCCCTCGACCCTCGTGTAGGATTTGAGTTGTTGAGTTCTTTTCAACGAATCATGAAAGAAAGAATTAATTTTGTTTGTTGGCCACTTGGCCAATTGATGAGGCAGTTAAGGTCATCTCAATTGTGTTTAGAAATGGACAGAGAAGATAGATATGGTTGACTTGTAACAGGGTACTTTACAAATGACACAGATGTATTTTTTTTAGTATTTGGCAATTAATAAGCATTAATTTAACAATTTTTGTTGAGTAAGTAAAGTATTAAATAATTTAAAATAATATAAAAATAAGATGAAATTAATATAAAATGATAAGTGATCAAACTATTAAATTTTCTCGATTCTTATGAACTTAATTCACATCAAATGAAATATGAACTAAGTTATCTATTAACCAACCACACCCCATTTTTAAATTTTTTAATTGATATTATGAAACATCGTCAAAATCAAAATAATTCCCGTTACATTTTTATTGCCACGTCACTATTGTTTCCATTTTTGGACAAATGGAGAGGAAAAAAAATAGCCGGATCTAAGCAGAGGAAACCGATGCGCTCAGCCTGGAAAACTGGCTTGCCCACGTAGTCGGTCAGATTTGATACGTTTATTGTAATCTTTTTCTTTTCTCCCTGGATGTCACCGTTCTCAACGGCCAGACATTTTTTTTTTCTTTTCCCCTGGACGTCACCGTTCTCAACGGCCAGCTCCGCTTCTAATCTGCGTGGCTAAGTGTTGTTAATCGGGACGTTACGGTTCATAACGTCCCCTGAAAGGTAACGTCTTTGTTATTAATACAGGATGTAGTCTTCACAGTCCCATAACCGAATCAGTTAGAAGTCAACAGCAGCAGTCAACAGAGGCAGTTAACATAGTTAGTTACGAGTTTGTTAGACTAGTTGCTAGACTGTTACAATCATGATTATAGATGTAATCCTTTCCTTTATATACCCAGTGTATATTGTACTAAACAATTCAATAAAGAATGGTTGATTTACAAACCAGATTACCACTTCTATTACATTTTTTGGTATCAGAGCAACTCAAGGCTTTAAGCCATGTCTGATCCTCCTTCCCCAAATTCAAACAACATACCTTCTCTAAACGAAATTCCAATTTCTCAGATGTCTTCTCTTACCTCTACTGATCCAGTGGTGATCATCAATACCCCGATTGCCACCAAGCTACACCGCAACAACTACCTCGCTTGGAAATCTCAGATTGTTCCTGCTCTTCACGGCCATGATCTTTACCGATTTCTTGAAGAACCAGCTCCTGCTACTCATCTTACAATCGAAGGTCAAGAGAGATCTAATCCAGCACACTCTCATTGGCGCAGGCAAGATCAGCTATTGCTTTCATGGCTCCGATCTTCACTGACAGATACAATCCTAGCTCAGGTTGTATCATGCACTACCTCCTCTGATCTCTGGACGCTACTTCAACAAACTTTCTCTGCCACCTCCCGGGCACGGCTATCTGAACTCCGGCGATCCTTGCAAAATACAACCAAAGGGGGCTCCAGTGTGTCTGAATTTTGTCAGAAAATTCGGTCAATAGCAGATGAGCTCGCCTTTATCGGCTCCCCAGTGTCCGATGAAGATCTTACTCTTCATGTTCTTGGAGGTCTTGGTTCTGACTACAACTCTATTGTTGCCGCTGCTAACACCAAAGCTTCTCTGACCTTCGCTGAGCTCCAGGCCATGCTCATGGCTCACAAATCACTTCTCCAAACTCAGATCGGTACTGCTTCTTCTTCCTTTTCTCAATCTACTCCATCTGCTTACTTCACTAATCCCAAATCGGGTCCCAAACCTTCTTACCCGCATCCTTCTTATCCCCGACCCGGTAACAATTCTCGCAGACCCGGTAACACATACCGTCCCCCTGGCTCTTTCACTCCATCTCCCAGGCCGACTGCTTCTAGGCCCAATTTTGCTCCCCGGCCTTCTTATCAGGCCTCCAATTATCGGGCTCCTTCTCCTGATCAGGCCTCTAATCCGGACCGTAATACCATCTACCAAATTTGTGACAAAAGGGGCCATAATGCCAAAATCTGCTGGTACAGACTGGACCCTCCCTATGCCGAGCCCTCTTCTCAGCCTTCATTTCAAGCACATTTGGCACAACCAGCAGTTCCTGTCCAGCAGCAGTTTCAAGCTAACAGTGCACAGCCCTTTGCTTCCCCTTCGGGTTCCGAGTGGTATCTCGATTCCGGGGCAACGCATCATGTGACGAACGATATCAACAACCTCTCGTCATACTTGCCTTATGACGGGTTCGATGCTTTACACATTGGAAATGGCTCCGGTATGAGAATTAGTCACATTGGTTCCTCTTTCTTAGCCTTTTCCAATTATACCCTCTCGTTACATGATGTGCTTTATGTTCCTCATTTCACCAAAAATTTATTGAGTCTCTCCAAATTATTGCATGATAACTCGATACTCATTGAATTTTGTTCTTCTTCATGTGTCATTAAGGAGCGCCGCACTTTGAGGCCAATTCTTCATCTCACTCTTCTTAAGGGGCTTTATGTTTTACCTCCTCAGCTTGCTACTTCTCCTCATGCCCTTTTAGGTGAAAAGGTGTCCGCTGATCTATGGCACATGAGGCTCGGCCACCCCTCTTCTTCCACAACTCAAACAATTTTAAATTCCCATGCACTACCTTGTACTTCTAATAAGATGAGTTTATGTCACCATTGTTGTGTGGCTAAATCTCATCGATTACCATTTTTACCTAGCTCTTCTTCTTCTAATTCACCACTTGACATTGTGTACTCCGATGTTTGGGGTCCCGCCCCTTTATTGAGCAATAACGGGTTTCGTTACTATGTTATTTTTGTCGATGATTTTTCCCGATACACTTGGATTTACTTCTTGAAAACCAAGGATGAAGTGGTTCATGTTTTTGCATCCTTTAAATCACAAATGGAAAATTTGCTCAATTCAACCATCAAGGTTCTTCGCACGGATGGTGGTACCGAATATAAACCGATCTCTCGCTCATTCCCTTCTATTATTCACCAACAAACTTGCCCCTACACCCCTCAACAAAACGGGGTTTCCGAACGTAAGCATCGACACATTGTGGAGTTGGCTCTCTCTACTATGGCTCACTCTTCAATTCCCAATTGTTATTGGGATGACATCTTCTCAAGCGTGGTTTATTTGATCAACCGCCAACCCTCTTCCAACAATGCCTCTTCTCCCTACTTTACTCTCTTTGGCAAAGCACCCGATTACTCCTTTTTACGGGTCTTAGGTTGCTTGTGTTTTCCATACACACGACCTTACAATGACAACAAATTACAACCTCGATCTTTGCCTTGTGTGTTTCTTGGATATTCTCTTTTTCAAAAGGGATATAGATGCCTTCATCTTCCGACTAACAAAATTTTTGTTTCTCGGCATGTTATTTTTGATGAACTCACTTTTCCTTTCCAGGCCTCTTCTGTTTCAGGAAATTCAGAGCCTTCTGCTTCAGCCACTACCTCTCTGTCTCTAGCACTTTTGCCTCCCTCTCAGCAATTAATTCAATCCAGCCCAGCTCCTTCACAGCCTCGCGGCCCAGCAGGCTCCATCCTTGGGCCGGTTCCAAGTCAACAGCCCTCTCCCAGCGCCTCTTCTCCTATTGGCCAGCTGGTTACTTCGGGTCCAACCTTGGTTGGAGCTGATCCGCCCACCCTCCCTATTCACCAGCTCTCTAGTTCGGGTCCAACCCTGACTGGAGCGGATCCGAGACAGATTCAAAAACCTGCTGTGCGCGCCTCTCCTTCTCCTGCCATTTCTACAGCAGTTTCTCTTGCTACCCCTACACCTTCTCTTCAGCTTCATAATTCCTCTCACCCTATGACCACTCGTACACGGGACAATACTCGTAAGCCTCGTAAATTTCCCGATCATGTGGCTCTTCTTGCTAACACCTTCCTTGATATCGAACCAAAAACCTTTACGCAAGCCAACTCTCATCCTCATTGGCAAGAAGCCATGTCTAAAGAATATCAAGCCCTACTTTCTAATCAGACCTGGACCCTTGTCCCTTTTCAGCCGAATCTTAATGTTGTAGGTTGTCGATGGGTCTACAAAATTAAACGTCTTGCTAATGGTTCTATTGAGCGGTACAAAGCAAGGTTAGTTGCCAAGGGATATCATCAAGAGGAGGGTATCGATTTCTTTGAGACATATAGTCCCGTGGTGCGCCCAACAACTATTCGCCTTGTGCTCACAATTGCTATTTTCTTTGGATGGTCGATTCGCCAATTAGATGTACAAAACGCCTTCTTACATGGCACGCTTCAAGAAACCATGTACATGCAACAACCCCCGGGCTTCATTGATCCCTCTAAGCCGAATCATGTGTGTCTTCTATCCAAAGCGATTTATGGTTTAAAACAAAGTCCTAGAGCTTGGTTTCATGCATTGAGTTCGGCCCTCATTGATCAAGGATTTCATGCTTCCCGCTATGATCCTTCTCTCTTCATTCTCTCATCTCATGGGTCTATTATTATCGTTCTCATTTATGTGGATGATATTATAGTCACCGGGGACAGCCACGAGCTTATTCGGTCTTTCATTTCTTCTCTCCAACAACGCTTTGCTCTTAAAGATTTGGGTGACTTACACTTCTTTCTTGGCATTGAAGTTAGCTCCCTTTCTCAAGGTCTTCATCTCTCTCAAACAAAATATCTCAAGGAGGTTCTAAGCCGAGCTAAAATGCAAGACTCTCATCCTTGTCCCTCTCCTATGGTTCCTAACTTGTCTCTTTCCCGATTTGATGGTGATCCCTTCGAAGACCCTCATCTTTACCGATCAATAGTTGGCGCTTTACAATATGCAACTCTCACACGACCGGATATTTCCTTTGCGGTTAACAAAGTTTCGCAATTCATGCACTCCCCTACATCTACTCATTGGGCTGCCGTTAAAAGGATTTTGCGTTACCTTAACGGGTCTCTTTCTCATGGCATCACACTTAAACCGGTTTCTTCCTTTTCCCTTCACGCTTATAGCGACGCAGATTGGGCCGGTTCGATTGACGATCGCAAGTCCACTTCGGGCTTTTGTGTCTTTCTTGGCACTAACATTATTTCTTGGGGATCAAAGAAACAAGCTACAGTCTCGCGTTCCAGCACTGAATCAGAATTCCGAAGCCTTGCTGCCACTTGTTCGGAACTCATTTGGTTACAGTTTTTGTTAGCCGAACTCAAGGTTCCCCTCTCCTCTCCCCCGACCCTATGGTGTGATAATATTGGGGCCACCTTCTTGGCATCCAATCCGGTCTTTCACGCCCGAACGAAGCATGTCGAAATCGACTTCCATTTCGTTCGAGAACGGGTGGCAAACAAAAGTCTCCAAATCAGCTTCATCACTTCCAAAGATCAGATTGCTGATGTCTTTACCAAGCCACTAGCAAGCCCACGGTTCATTCATCTCATCACCAAGCTGACGGTTTCTCCTTCCCCATCAGCTTGCGGGGGGGGTAATACAGGATGTAGTCTTCGCAGTCCCATAACCGAATCAGTTAGAAGTCAACAGCAGCAGTCAACAGAGGCAGTTAACATAGTTAGTTAGGAGTTTGTTAGACTAGTTGTTAGCCTGTTACAATCATGATTATAGATGTAATCCTTTCCTTTATATACCCAGTGTATATTGTACTAAATAATTCAATAAAGAATGGTTGATTTACAAACCAGATTACCACTTCTATTACATTTTTGTTATATTTCAAAATCTGACGAATTCTTTATTCTACATGTCGATATTAATTTAATATTTTTTCTATTAATAAAAATTTCGGCAGCTATCCTCGTTCAGAGGTCATTCTCGAGTTGAACACCAACATATCTGTTTGCGTGTAGCAATCAGGTTCGTTCTCCAGTAGAATGCAAGCATATCTGTTAATGTGTACCAATCAAGTTCCACCAACGAGCCAATTTCGTGGTACGGAGAGCAAGTTAAAAGCGAAAATGAAAAAAAAAATCCATTATGCAAAAACTCATGATTCGACTGCCTTTTCTTATTTTTTTTTTGTTTAATCTATCTTCTATTGGTCTTATGCATTTATTCGGCCCAATAAAAGGAAATCAAAATTATCGTTTTTCTCATATCAAACGAAATTCGAGTAAACCTTTGACATGTTTTTGCGATGAGTTTGAGAATGCTTCCTGCAGTTCTATAAGTCTTCAGTCTTTAAGTCAGAGAATAACTCATGCATAATACATTTTTATCATCCATTGCATCATACATTTTTATCATCCAATTAAAACAGATTCTGAAAGAATTAAAATAGTTATCGAGAAAATACAGCAGCCTGTCAAATAAATCAGCACAACTCAACAAGCACCAGTAATTAGTGTTACACAGCAGATTATGCCAGTTCAGTTACATGAATACAAATAAGAATTGATAAATGCAAATAATGTTTTTTTCTATATCACACTGCACACAGAACTGTTTATCTATGTCATTACTGATCTCGGTAATGTTTATTAATAAAAAATCCAATGGAGCTGTACCGGATTCTATGTTTTATTGCGCCGCTCCTTTCTCCATTCCCATGGCTTCTCAGGATCTTTTTGTGCCCACAAGCCGACTCGTGCCATTCGTGCCTCTTTCTCCCACTAAAATTTCATATAATTTAGCAACTTTTGATCAAAACCTCCGGTCAGAAATGTTTTTTAAAATTTTAAACATTATATACATACCATCTCAAGCTCTGGCCTTTGGTCATAGGCTGTGTAGTGCCATGCTAATCCTTTCTTTAGCATATGTTCCTAAGTTATCAAGCAATTTATTTATAAAATATACATTAAGTCAATATAATAAGCATGAATATGAAATGTTTTCATTTTCTTTTAGGCTAAAAGAAGCGCCAGTAGGGGGGAAATAATTATATGACATGGATATGATCTCTGTTTCTTACTTGTATGAAGACCTTGCCGCAATAAACGTCCCCGACACAACGACCATATCTGTCATCTCCAAACACATAAATTTTACATATCTTGTCTTTAACGAGCTTCACCAACTCTTCCTTCGCCTCTTTCCCATAAGGCATTGCACTCTCTGGTGCATCTATGCCCCTATTAGCTTATCAAGAATTTCAAAGTTACTTAAATTTTACAAATACATCTACATGAATTTTTCTTTGAAAAAAGAAGAAGAGGGATATGTACCTAAATCTTATACGATACTTCTTCGCAAGAATTTCGATGCCATTTTGAGAAGCTACCATCCTGCAGAAGATTCAAGAATAAGAATAAGCAGAGAGAGAGAGAGGTGGGGGGGGGAGCTTAGTTTTATGTACCTATATCCTGCATCAGTTATGGTCTTTCGAAGATTATTTACTCTCTGAAAATTTTTAGCTGTGCATGCTTTTGTATACTCTTTGGATGCACGCTTAATTTCTGGGGGCACCTTGCATGACTCATGGGGTATCGTTGCATCGACATAGACAGTTATCGTGTCACCATCTGGTATACATTTTATATCCACCTATAAACACAGCTGGATTTCATTAGGAATATTGATATATTGTGATTAATCCATTTCTAACTTTATAATAATATCCTATCATCTAATCCCCCATCCTCCTCCCCTGTTAATCTGTTATACATGTTCAGAGATAGGAAATGTGGGGAAAAAGATGCAATTTGTCCATATTTGGAGTAAAGAGGATGATGAGGTACAGATGATATTCTTTTAGGGGGAGTATGTGATCTTTCCAGGTTAATTTCATGGTGACATACACTTTATGTAGCTGTGCAGTCAAACGCAAGCACAACCTAGATTGGTAATTCAGAAACTAATAACGGTTTGTGTAGTTAAAATGTTGGAGTGAGGAACCCTCTAGAAGTAGCTTTGAGATTTATTGCTTGTATTTCTCTGGTACTGTAAACCAAAATATTGCCATGTTTGGACAATTCGGTTGCTTATGTAGTTATTTTTATGGTCCATGGGTTCGATTATACCTTTTAACTATTTACTCCATAAAGTCTCAAGGGGTTGTCTATGTTATTATTTTTGCCAACAATCCACTTTGCCTTTTGTACCATTTTTCCAATTCCACAGTTTGACCTACACGGACCATATATTGAGTCCAAAGTGTTCAGTTTCTATTTAGATTGAAAAGTACAAGAATGTACCAAATTTCCAAATTTTTCAGTCTTTGCTATGAGGCCCAAAGATAAGAACAAAGAACAAAATAAAAAAGAGAAGGAAAGAGTTAGAGAGAGAGAGACTCACGGGAAGAGTGTTCAGTTCATACTTGACTCCATCAGGTTTCAGCTTTAAAGTTGAGGCAGTATGAGGATGTGTTGCGCACTCTGAGCCAGTTTGATGCGCAAGAGGAAGCCCATAGTAATTTAGTAAACCCTGCTCCAGGAAAAAAAACACAAAAAGATAATTCAAATTTAATTTAATTTCAATTTAATTGTTATGCTTTCAACTCAAAAAACTTTCACACAAGATCTTAAACGGAAAGGTAATTGAAGAAATGGAGACCCCTCAAACTCATTACAGTGTAGTGTATTATATGGGCCTACTGGATAATTGCTTGCTTGAGCCAGCAGTTACAACACCCAAGGAGAAACATACAATGCAGGATGATTGTTGTAAACAGAGGCATAGAACTTCAAGTCTTGTAAAATTTTAATTTTTTTTCAAAATGAAAAAGACAAAGACAAATAAAAAGCTATTTACGAATGTTTGAAAATGTTATCACAATTTACCTCCACATGAGCCTTTTGATGCCTCTTGAGAGCATCAACTATGAGCTTACTAGCCTCTTCTGATGTTTTTGGTGGAGGTTTGGATTCTCTCCAAGCCTCCAATAACTTTGTGTACCTTTTCATTTTGAAATTTCATTACTAGACAGTTCTCAAATTTCAAATCGAAAAAAAATGTTCTGGTACTTCAGTTATTAAGAAAGAAACATGTACCAATTAACTTGAGTCTTTTTAGAAGCAGTCACATGCTGACTAAGCCCTTCGGGTACCTATTAAAATATAAATATATTAAAAGTATAGGTTCAAAAGAAATTCTCGAAACAGTAAAGAATGCATCGTCTTAAAATACAGATTAACAGTTTGCAAAACCCCCCTTTAATAGATATTGCAAATAATTCTTATAATTTGTGATAGTTGTTTTATTTAACTGGACAGATATAGACAAGAGGGGGTCTTTCCTTTTTGTATCTTTTTCGAGTGATGGACTAGACCATAATAGGTAGAAGGACATTGATGTTCTTAGGGTTTTGTGCAATAACTACCAGTAGCTCTTACTTTCCATCACCAAAGTAGATGTATTGATGTATTACCCAATTGAAATATCAATTAACTTATAAATGCAATTTCCTAAAAGTGCAGGGTTTTTTCAATAATTACCAGTAACTCTCAATTCCCAATTTCCCATCACTAAAGTAGATGTATTTAATTAAAATGTCAATTAACAAACTACTAATTAACCTGATTTGTGATGTCATAATGCAGCAGATCGGCAGCCAATGCCGATACACCCACTGCAGTGGCTGAAATCCTATTGTCTCCTGCTGACTGCTGATCAGCCCCGCTGTCAGTCTTTTTACCTGAGCTCTTTCCACAAATTGCTCTCAGTATGCAATTCCCCATCTTGTATTCCTTAGATTTTTGCTCTAAAGTTTCAGCCTATTCTACTCTCTCTCTATCTCGAATGAGTCC
This sequence comes from Carex littledalei, assembly GCA_011114355.1. Taxonomy (NCBI): domain Eukaryota; kingdom Viridiplantae; phylum Streptophyta; class Magnoliopsida; order Poales; family Cyperaceae; genus Carex; species Carex littledalei. Next base: position 8,059,970 of record CM022088.1, read on the forward strand.
CTTGGACTAGATCTCAATTACTCTCTCGTTCTCTCTCTCTGTATGTTTTGTTAAGCTGAGTATCTCGCTCTTTAGGCTCTCATTCCAGGCTTAGTCTCTCCCTCTCTTTCTCTTTATATTACTTTATTGAGTTTCCCTCTCTGCACTTATTTGGAGAGAAGGAGAGGAGAGGGACAGAGAGAGAGGAGGGTAGAGGTCGTTGACAAAAAACAAAGTGCAGATTTATCCGATTTAATTTAATAAGAACTCAGCTCACTGAAATGTAGGTCCCATGTTCTTTAAAGTATTTGTGGGCCTACAAGCATGCTAATGGTCTACAAAAACAGGTCTATGGGACAAAAATAGGAGCAAGGGCGAATCAGAGCTCGCTTAATAACCACGACGATCGTTAATGTAACGTGGCGCAGCGCTATTGGATTTATTTGGTGAAAAAGGAATGAAAGTAACTGGCCGAAAGGCACAGTTATTGGAGAAGATTCCGTGAGACTTTGTGTGCGCTTAATTCTCACTTTATTTTATTTCCAGGATACTTCCCAACTCGGAATTCGGATCACCCCAGGGTACCTGACTGAGGCAAATTAGAAACAAACGGCCCAGATTAATCCCAGCCGGATCAAACTCAACCCGTTGCGTATGGAAACTATAGGGGCCCATTTTGAGATTCGTGCCAAGTTAAAAAACTCAATCTGAACCGTGCGTTTCTAATTTACCTCAGTCAGGTACCTGGGAGGATCTGGATTCCACAACACGGCAGTCGGCACTATTATCATTATAATTACTTTAACACGGCTGAGCTTGACAATATACTTTTGCTAATCCCGATTATTAATTTTTTTATCAAGAATATCATTATTTTTTAATATTTGACGATTTTATGTTTATTTTTCTGAATGCATGAGTTTAATGATGTTGAATGAATTCATTTGTTCTCATACGGATACGGCTGAAAAAAATGCTTAAAATACCATATATTAAAAAAAATTAGAATAAAAATGCACAGCACATAAACAACCAGTCTAAACGAAGAGTAGTGAATGCATAAATTCATACTGTTTTACTTGTTTACTTAGATTTTTTTTTACTATTTTCATCTGTTTGAACGTGTGATTTCACTATGACTTATGAACCCATGTGTTCGAAAAGTAGAAATAAAGTTGTCAAACTTAAACTTGAAATATTATTACTGAAGTTTTTTTTTGTTAAACAAAGCCCGTAGCTAAAGTTTTTTTATAATTGAGATATTGTTGATAAAGATTTTAAAAATCGTATTAGAGGGAAAAAAATAGAGTTCTGAGTGACGATTCACTTGTTGATATTTTGCTGCAACAAGCGTATTTTTATTAATATATCAAATACGGAATTATAGTATACTAAGCATATTAGAGTAATAAAACTTCTGAATAATATGCTTATTATACTATAATTCCGTATTTGATATATTAATGTTTGATATCTGTTATTATATCGACTTGCAAAACACTGAATTATATTTCTTGTTCGTTTAACTTTGTTTTGTTTTCAAAAAGGGAGTATCAGATTTTATTTTACAAAATATTGTGCTGCTTTTACTTAGAATTATAGAATCAGTGTCGTATTTCATTTGATAAATAGTTATCTTCTTCGTTTGCAAAAATGTGATATTAGATTTATTTTGCAAATTATTGTTTTCTTTTTAATCTATTTTCCAAAATCAAGTATCAAATTTTCTCAGCAATATTGTTTTCTTACTAAATTTGTTGAGGTCATATATGTTCCGATCAGGTGCCATGCAACGTGCGTGCAACGCACCATCCGACGGATGGTTTTTTCCTGAAGATTCCATGCACTACTTATGACAAACAATCAACACGCATGGTGCGTCGGGTTATCAGGGAAATCCTCAATATTACAAATTGAGCACAACTATAGTCAATTAGTCATCTTCTTTGTTTATGGCTTTTTCTACAAAGCTTACTTAGCACGCTCTTATTTTTAGTAATCTGTTTTAAATTTTCAGCCTCCATACGAAATCAACCCAGTTCAATATTCAATTACTTTTCTTTCTCAAGTCTCGGGCCAATTCAACTTCTTTTATCTTTAGGAAACCTAAAAACCCAATACAACAAACATAAAGGCCCATATCAGATGACATTTCCCCGTTGGTCTCTCTGACGAAGATAAATCGCGCGAATTCATAAGACAACCCAACACTTAGTTCGGATTGCAAACAGACCCAAAATAGGGTTGGATTCGCACCAGTACACAGGAAGGCAGTGGTACCAGTGTCAGAATAGATACAGATTGAGTAAAATAGTAGATGACATCAGAAGTGCCGCCAGAATTATGGAAATATCCTCAAGACAATCATAGTTGGTAATCAAGCAAGAAATATGCATAGTTACTGAAACATGTCAATCACAGCAAATAAGCGACTCCTTGGCCAATATTAGGGAGTCATGGACTGATAAGGTTGTACCAGTCGGGTACAGAAAGGAAAAATGAGCATGTTGCAATTCTTTTTAAGGTACGTTTGGATTGTAGTAAGGTTAATGAGAATAGCGTGCTAACTCTGAATTCAGAATAGCCACTAACTCAACATTTCAATGAGTTGGCGAAATAGCTGCTAACCCAAGCTAACCCAAGTGTTGAGAATAGCTATTTTTTCACCCAAACGTGGAATAGTCGCTAACCCAAATTTTAGAATAGTCGCTAATCCAACTAAATCGGCTATTCCTTAGCACCCAATTTAGTGCATAAATGCGTATTTTTCTTAAGACTCAAATACCCAGAATAAGATTATAATAAAAAATAATCAACAGGTCGAGTAAAGAAAATTCATATCACCGGAGGTAACGGAAATTTTGAGTTTAGATTTGGACCGTCCAATCTGCTCTAGCACGAATATTAAAGGGACCCGTGCATTCCACCTCGGCCTAATTAACTCGGATTCAGATTGGACGGTCCGGATCTAAGCTCAAATATTTTAAAACCTTTAGAGAATGCAGACTCGAGTAAAGCAACCAATCCAGTGAATCTCGGAAGAAAGAAATGAGCAAGGGGGCAAGCGATGAGTCTGTGTCCTATGAGATATCATAAATTTTCAGTTTATCTTAAGTCGGACTTATTTTTTGTGAGATTTTGGACAAATTTCATTTATTTAAAGCTGAATCGAAATTGTCCGATCTATGTCAATATTTGCGTGAACGATTTAAAATAATTTAAATTGCCTGTACGAAAATTTTAATGCCGATCGAATGGTTTAGATTGGACTTTAAATATGACTTTATCCAGAATTAAATAATTTTGCGAAACAGAGAGTAAGAGAGATAAATCAGATTAGTGTGCTTTTTAATTTGTAGCTAGTTTGATGTAATGAGTGTAATACCAAAATGTTGGAAGGCTATTAGTTTTTTACTCATTACATAGTTTGTAGCTAGTTTGATTTACATAGTTTGATGTAAAATTAAAAAGCATATTTCTTTTTAATTTGTAGCTAGTTTGATTTACATAGTTTGATGTAAAATCATATTTCTTTTTAATTTGTAGCTTTTTAATTTTTAATTCTATTATTACAAATTGTTGGAAGGCTATTAGCCACCAACCTTAAAAAAAATAGAGATAAATAAATCCAAAATGATTTTGTATTAATCTTTATTTCTTTTACACATTGTGTACCTTTATACGGTTGATTTACATAGTTGGTTAGCTTCCTAACTAATTCTGTTAAGCTTCTAACTAATGGTGTGATCGGTTAACGTTTTTACAATTTTCTGATTCTATTCATTTCTCTAATAAAAACCGTCTGATAAAAAATTCCACTCGGCAGAAATAGAGAGAAGTTCGACCAACGGGCAGCAGCTTGGTAAAGAGAGAAAGGCACAGATCATCGTCAACGGGTCCGCATCACCTAAAGTAGTAACAGTTTGAGTTTGAATTCGGACCGTCCCATCAGAATCCAAATTAATTTATTCCGATGTAAAATTGGATCTAAATTCAAATTTCAAGATACTTAAGGAGATTCAAATTCGAGTGGTAGTCCCATCAAGTTCAGACTGTTCTTTTTAACTTGGCACGAATCTCCAAGCTTAATAATACTGGCTCCTGCAGTAGTCCGAATCCTAACGCGGCTGAGATTTAATCTCAAATTGAAGGAAATCGTCTAAGGTACCTGGGAGGATACGGATCCCTAATGGAGAGGATGTGAATTCATTAGAGAGAGAGCGCGCCATGATGGCCATCCCGTACATGACTCTGACCATGCGTGACGGTGACAGGCCTTTTGTTCAAATTCCAGAATCCGTATATTTAATTTATTGATTGCATAATTTGAATTGAGGATTTCCGGAAGGATTTTGGAGGGAAGAACTTCTACAGATTTTGCTGAGCGCCATTAAATTAATCGGATTGGAATTATTTTTTGTCAGACGTGAATTGAATACAGGTGATTTTCTTTTTTCTGAAAACTTGACTGATGCAGTCAAGGTTGTATAATACAGGTGATTTTCAAATTACTTGTTTTGGGTATAGATTGCTCCAGAGTATTTAATATTGCATTTTAAGTTTTATCGTGAGATATTTTATGTATTGTGGATATTTCAGTTACTATGATATTTAATTTGTGCAACCATGTCTGATATTTGTTGAATTCTACTTTCCGCTTATAAATACGCATAATGTAACAGTTCATGATTCCCGGGTTTCTGGTTTTGAATAGCCAGGATGCAAGTCTTGCTCTGTGTGGCACCCTTGTAAATCAGTAATAAGACACTAATTCCAGAAATTATGGTTTTGAAAATCACATGACTACATACTTGACTTGACAGTCTACTGCTAAGGTTTCCAAAAAAAAAAAAAATCACGTGACTGTTGTCATAATCAAGGTTGAAACTTCCAAGAAAAAATTTCGAATTGGGAGGCCGATCCTCCACAGGACTACAGAAAGGCTAATATTTGGTCCAAAACCACAGGAAGTCGAAAAATCGTAGGAATCTGAAGATATTTTTGGGAAAAAAAAATTATTTATCAAACATGAAAAATTAATAATGATAAATTTAAGAATCAGTTTTTGATCTAGTCGCAAAAAATAGCACTCTCTCAGTATGAAGTTGTGAGTTCAAAACTCAATAAAAATCGCATCCAATGAGATATCTCAAATTTTGAGTGGATATGTGCAAAATCTGGACCATTCAAATTTTTATACACAAATCTCGAAGCATATTAATATTGGTCCCTTCCATTTTAGATAAGGTACCGAAAATAAATTGGCCCGACTTTGAATCAACTCAAAGTTTGAGATATCTCATAAGACCCGACTTTGAAATTGACTCTTTTTTTATGAACATCAAATGAAAATTGATAAATTAGATATCCACATTTCTTATTCAAAAAAATAATGAGAAATTTATTTCGTTTGACACATAAATTATTATATGTACAGTACATAGTACATAGAGTACAATTAGGATGTTCTTAAGCTCACCAAGCTTCTTTGTGAGCTTAACTCAAAAACCAATCGAATTGATTTTAAGCGACGCATCCAAACCGTTGAAACCGATCTACTTCACGAGTGATGAGTTTACATGTCAAGTTTTTAAATTTTCTAGCTAATTTAAAAATTCAAGTGGTAAAAAAATGATGAAAAATGAACACATTAAAATTAACTTATAAACCATTTTTTTACCGCTTGACTTTATACTAAATTAGTTCGAAAATTTATAAATTTGACATGTAAATGCATCACTCGTGGAAGTAAATCGATTTCAACGGTTTGGATGCATCGTTTGAAACCAATTCAATAAATTTTTGAATTAAGCTCATAAAGAGACTTGGTGAACTTAAGAACACCCTAGTTCTACTCTAGTACATATACTATTATTTTTAGTAGTGGAGAAAATCCACGGATTTTATTAAAACGAACCCATTCAAACAAGATAGAATTCGTATCCTTTGCATTAACTCTGTTGTGCGTTAATAGATCTGGACCGTCCGATTGAGATCCGCACTAATATTAAAGAGCCCCGTGCGTCATGCGCCGAATTGGCTCCAATCCAAATCAGACTGTCGACATACATTAAACTCAAAAGATTATCTTTGGAGTTAATGCAGAGGATACGCGTTCAAACAAGATACCGGTATCAAACCGCTGGTACATGGCACCTGGCAAATGTACACGTACATAGCAAAAGTTATTATAGAGTTCATCTCATGCAATCACTTATAAAACAATATAGCACATATACTCTTATAACTACATGATATACGGCATTTTATAATTTACTACTTACGATTTATAATCGAATTTTTTTTCAAAATAATTTATAACGTAATACATTTCGAAAGTAAAATGATAGATAAAGGATGAATTTTGACTTATGCAAAATCGCTTGTTTTTTTTTAAGTCTTAACTTTATATAATCACAATAAATTTTAATTGAAATTTCGAAGATACGATTTTCACATGAAAGATTTTGACTTAATTGCATTATTTTCAGATTTTATTTATTTTTACAAAATTTCAATCTTTTGTTTTGGTTAATTATATCCGGGCGTGATCACCTTCTCATTTTCAAACTTCTAAACCCTATAAGATGGTTTTCTGACTCAGCTCAATTTTCTAGGGAAAATCTAGTACTACGAAGTGACATAACAGAGGCTTTGTTCCAAGGCTTCTTTTGTTGGGTTTGAAGAAAATTCAGCTGGAGAGTATTTTAATGGTTTTGTACAAAAATAGAGATGTTTACAACTCCAAATTTAAATTAAACTACTGTACTCAACCACTCTCAACCAAAGTTAAGCGGCACATCATCCACCCTCACGATCTGACTCTAACACATTACTTTTTTTAGAAAATTAGATATCGCAGTGCGAGTACGGAGTACCTTAAGGAACTCTTTATCATATCAAGCGTTAATGAATATGTAGAAGTAGTCCCAACTAATTAATTTATACTGATAAACACTTTTTTGGCCGAAATTTTTATTAATACCATTCTAAAAAAACCACGAATTCTGGAAAATTCAAAAAATATCAGAGCCGCCAATTGTCATCTCATTTAGGGGTGTTCATCGGTTCGGTTCGGTTGAAATCGAACCGAACTAGGCAAACTAAAGTTATAATTCGGTTTCAAAAATAAAACCGAACCGAACCAAAGTTTTATTTCGGTTTGTTCGGTTCAAACCGAAATATATTAATTTTTTATTTAAAGCAATTGATTTATAATAAACCGAAGTATATTAAGAAATAAACCGAGGTATTAAGAAATAAATCGGGATATTAAGAAATAAACCGAAGTATTTAAAACAATTGATTAAGAAATAAACCGGGGCGGTCCGGACCAAATTCATAATATATAAAATTTCGGTTGGTTCGGTTATTTCGGTTTTCAAAATTTTCAAACCGAACCGAACCGAAATTATAATTTGGTTTTAAAAAGCAAAACCGAACAGAACCATTAAACCGAAAAAACCGAACCGTTTGGTCCAAACTAATTGGTTCGGTTCAAAACCGACTAAACCGGACCCAATGAACACCCCTAATCTCATTCCATTGATTTTTAAAATATTTGTTTAATAATTTTCAAAACTAGAAGGGCTACAATAATTTTTTATTTACTAGGAGTGATTGAACCGAGATTAATAATTCAGATACAAAATATTTTTATATTTTTTTCAGTAACACACCACAAAATAGTTTAATTTTCTTTACAGCTACAAAAAATCCTACCTAAAAAATATTTAATTCCTTCTAGTACATCTAAATTATAAGATGTTTTATCTATTCTATTTGATGTTCTTTCTAACATATTTAAATTATTAATTGTTCTTTCTATTTTTGAAAATTATTAAACAAATATTTTAAAAATCAACAGAATGAGATAAACTGATGAAATTTTTGGATTTCTTTAGTTTTCGCAGGACCGCAACGACAAATGGCGGGTCCCCAAGAATAGGAACACCAATTGTCATTGGGCCCTGGTAGATTTCAAATTCTATCAAAATTTTGGTTTTTTTAGGAATGGTATTAATAAAAATTTCGGCTCTTTTGGTCAATTTCTAACTGTACTTATCAACTCTTTTTTTAAAAGAAAAAACTAAATAAACAAGTGTGCTTTGATGTAATAGTATTTGTATTAGTTTTATACTCAACCGTGTCTTAAGCGATTCAAAAAAATATATTTGAAAAATCAAGACGTACATTAACGACTGTTAAAATGCGTTTTGACTTGATCAAGACAGCATATGAACATTATAAATAAACATCTCCTCGCACTCCTTTACAATATTAAAAAGATATATTAAAAGTTTAGCTTGAAAAATTAGTATTTAAAAGTATCGATCAGGTGAAATTATATTTTTCATATTTTTAAGTCAATATTTCATAATTTCCAATCAAAAATTTTATTTCATGACAAAAAACAACTTAGTCTCAGCTGAAGTTTTCATTTCACAGTATGTTTCACTTTGATGGTTCAACAGTACAAAATTCTATGGATGCAGAATGCGTGGATATGAATTAAAAAAAATCAATAATTTAGAATGTATAACACACAGGAACGAACTATTTCATATTGTAAAAATTAGAAAATGATTACGATAGATTTTAAGAGATGTTATAGCCATCGTGGAGATTTCTTTTGTCATGAGAATTGGAGATAGTTAAAATTTCACGTATTAAAATAGACATAATCATTCATGAAACATTGTTCCTGCAGGTAGCACTGAACGTTCGCATCTGCACGTTTTTACATGGCTCTCTGGAAAAGTGGAAATTGGTTTTTGGAGGACGTAATGGATTAATGCTTGTACTAATTATAGATTCTTTGTTGCCGATCAAATTCTATCACCTTTGGATATTTCGTTGCGCTTCTTCTCGGATATAGCAAGCTTTGACGTCAAATCATAACCATTCCGATTTAATACATGTTCGTAATTTTTTAGAAAACATCCATTTTTAATATTTTCTCCAAGTTGATCATATTCTTCTATCACATGTTAAATTTAAGATAAAAAAAAAAATCCTTACCCACATTTGTACAATTAACCATCAACATTGCACTCGTCCTAATGTTAGATTGCTAGTCAAGGATCTACCATTGCCATGATAGAACATCGTCATCACTTATACACACGTGAATCCATCCGATTCATAACTGTAATTAAAAAAAGAGAGATCCACTTGTAACATTTGTAAGTTACAACATCTTACAACAATTCGATTTTGTAATTTTAAAAGTCCAAATAGTCGATCTAAACCGTTCAACGTGATATCTATATTAAAATGTACTTGGAGATAAAATTTTACATTTTTTTGATCTTTTTACTATTTATTAAGTATTTTACAAAACTACTATTTTTCAGTGGTCTAGTTTTGTAAAATACTTAATAAATAGTAAACAAATTAAAAAAATATATAAAATTTTATCTCCAAACACATTTTAATATAGATATCATATTGAACGATTTGGATCGACTGTTTGGACTTTTAAAATTGTAAAACCAAATTTTTGTAAGATATTGTAATTAACAAATGTTGTAAGTGGATCCCTCCTTATAAAAAAATAAGATTTTTTTTTTTGTAGAAAAGATAGTTTAAATATATTTTATAATCAACCTTTTGTTTTAGTGACGAAGTATAATATCTTTGGTGTGAATGTTGAAATGATCACTATTTTTTTATCTCAGAAAAAAATTGTTATATTTTTCATGATAAATAAAAAGTAGGATATAAGGACGTTCTTTTATACACAAATAAATGGTGCGTCCAACAAATTCAAGAAATATATAGCCAACAAAGTGAAAAAGAGAGATTTTTAGCTGGCAGTATTCGATTGATCTAAAAAAAAAAAAAATTAAACTAGTAGAAATGGACTTTTTAGACTGTATAATTTATTCAATTTGAATTGTGTTCGCTAATAATGTATCATAATGTTATTATTTCATTATCCTGCTACACTGGATATACTAATTATAAAAGTAATAGTTTAAGTTTGTTTTTCCTTTTATAATTGTATATCGTATTAGAGTTCAGTTACAAGTAACATTGTAAAAACAGTTAAAAACAGTTGGGGAACGGCACGCTTTTAACAAAATAAAAGTAAATATAAAAATACAAATATAGTGAGTATACCACCGATTTTAACGAAATTAAAGAGTTGTTCTTACCAAGAGATGGTACCAAATGTCTCATACCTAAAGTATTCAGTTTGAGTTATAACAATTTAGTGCCTCTTCTAAATAAAAAAAAATTAATACCGATTTTTTTTTTTACCATCTTTCAGAAAAAAATAAACTCAATAATATTTTTTTTGAGAAAATTCCAGAATTACCATTTTATATATGCGCAATCAACAGATTTGTTATGCATATATAATATGTACAACCAAATCAATCTGCACAAATATTGATTTCACTCGATTTTATACATTTTGACTGCGTAGATTATATATGCGGATCTAGTAATTCTGAAATTTTCCTAAATGTCTATTGTTTTTTTTTTTTAAATGGTAAAAAAAATCGGAATTTAGTGAAGCAAGCAATCAAATAAACAACCATATCATCACCAAATTACACAACAGCTGAAAAATAAAAGTAAATATAATAAAAACATAAAATTATTAAAAAGGGATTAAAACAAAATAGAAACCTCTCCTGAGGATTAATTTGCAAAACGTCACTAATAAAGTTATCACCTATATAAACTACTGCCCCTCTATGCGCTCTTTTGTCTTGTAATTCGAACAGACGGGCAGTTCTGTACCAACAGTTCGACTTCTTTTTCCTTTTCCGGTAAGAGAGAGAGAGAGAGTGTGTAAGAGAGAGAAAACCCGCTTGTCACTGCAACTAAAACCCTAGCTTCGATCTTTTTCTCCGATCTTTCGCATCCAAGAGAAGAATTGGTCTCAAAACTCGAGTAATGTAATCACTCTCTCTCATTTCTCTTTCTATCCTCCCTTGCTCCGTTCTCAGACATTCGCCGTATTAAACTTTTTTTTTTGAAATTTCAATCAGAGGCTTATAGTTCACAGAGTTCTAGATACGTGTGCGAACATTATTTGATCTCTTTTTCATGTTTTCTTGGGGCGTTTCTTTAAACTCTCGTGTTACAAGAAGATTTCTTTAGAAATTATACCATGGTATTTCCTTTCTGTGGTTGTGGAGTTGTTTCTTTGAGTTGTTTTGTCATAAGGAAATCATTTTTAAAATTGCACGGTGTTCTTGTAACATTAATACAGAGATAATGAGAAACAGCCATTTTTTTGCTAAGAAAATGCCTTATTTTCAAAATGGGAAGGAATGGCAGGGTTTTAACTTAATGCGTGGGAGTAATCTGCTATAATTTGTAACAAATAAATCTAATGGCATATTGATAAACAAGCAATGGAGTGTTCTAAACTGAATAACGCATCTAATTATTAGGATGAACTAGCTTGTCCAGTGTGTGCAGGAATGGAGAACTCCATTGCTTGTAGGAATGGAGACGTCCATTGCTTGTTTATCACACATACAACAAATACCAAATCACAGCACCAGCAATTGGAAGTCGGGACGTAGTCATTTGCAGAAGGGGTGCAGGAAGGAAGATGTGATCGCTGTAAGCTATTTATTTATTGTGTGTGCAGAATGGGTGCAGGCAGAAAGACCGAGACATTCTATGCATCGGCCAATCCAAATAGCATGGCTCTAAGAGCGCCAGGCAATAACTCAATATTCCCGGGATTTCGCAACTTGCAGAAATCTGACTTAGGGGGTGTAATTTTTGGTTGCAAGAATGGTACCATGGAGGAATGCCTTACCAAACAGTTGTTTGGTATGTTGTCTTGTCTTCCTCCTTTTATTGCATTAAGCCTTTGCTGCGTTATACCTTTACCAGATGCATTTATGCTATCAGCCACCACCTGGCCTGTACCTCTCTAGTAAGTACCAGTAAATGGGTAAACAAAGGTACTGCAATAAAATGGGATATGTTATTATACAGATGCTACTGTACTAATGCACTATTGTTGTAATTGAAACTTTTGTCATAGCTTGGAAATGTAAGTCCTATTGAAGGTAAGAATGAGCAGATAATTAAACTTCAGATGGTAGATGCTATGATTCTTGACTATCATCATAATCTCCCTACCACATTATGGGCAGATCATTCACATTTTTATGTTGATATTTGTATCATCATCATCATCATCATTATAACCAAGCCATTATAATCATTCTTGTTGTCCTTGACAGGTTTACCTGCAATGCATTATTCATACATAAGAAATATAGATGCAGGGCTGCCTCTGTTTCTATTTAATTATAGTGACAGACAAATGCATGGCATTTTTGAGGCAGCAGGACCTGGTCATACGAACATCGATCCCTATGCATGGTCAGATGACGGCACTGCCAGAACCCCTTACCCGGCTCAGGTCAGTACAATTTTTGATTTGTTTTTACTCTACGGTGGGATAATTGGTTCCTGTATTGGTCTTAACTGATTAAGTCATGTTTATTTATTAACTAGCATATCATTATTTCATCAGCATTATTGAGACAATCTAGACAGAAGTGCTTATATTATTTTATACAAGTTTTTGAATGGTGTATGCATCTGCAACATGTACTATATGGTTTAGAAATTATATTATGAACTGCAGTGAGGTCACAGATTGCAATCCTTGTACTGTATGATTCGTATCCAAAGTATGAGATCTTCACTTTGTAATATCTATTAAGAGATCTCTCCCTCTCCCTCCCCCCCCCCCCCCCTCTCTCTAGGTACGAATTTTTACCAAGACACCATGCCTACCACTGAGTGAGCCCCAGTTTAAGAAAGTAATAGGAGACAATTACTTCAGATCTTCTCATTTCTGGTTTGAACTCGACCGTGCCCAAACAAAGAAACTGATCTCTCTCTTTACACCCGCTTATTCGGGTTATGTGCCTTTAAGTGTACCTCCTGTAGACAAACCACCTACCACCCTCAGAACTGCCCAACCCAACATCTCATACAAAAATACCCTTCTTACTCATCTAAACCCATCCAACCCTGCATCAGCACCTGCACAAGATAATGGGAGTCCTAGCAAGGCAGGACCTAGTGACATAGAGGTGAGAGATAACTGGGAGGTACAAGATACATGGGGCAATCAGGGGGAATGGGAAGGGAATTACAACAATGATGCTGAATCTGGACTTGATGCAGTGTATGATAACAATGACCTGGGTTTTGAGCCGACCCGGTTTTGTGGTGCCTCTGGGAGTGGATTTGATGAACAAACTGTGTTGAATAGGCTGAGGGCTTTGGCTTTAGAAAGAGAGGAACAGATAGCATGTGCAAGTGAAAATCTTGGAAATGAACATGCACTGGATGCTGAGCCAAAAGTGCAAGTCCCTGGAGAACCCTTGGGCATTAGTCATCTCCAATTGCCCCAATCCAATGTAAATCACGAGGTATGCGCTATTTTTTTTTACTTTTTTTCCAATTCATTCTAAATTTCTAATGAAACATATGCAATCCTTTTTTATACATTTTTATTTTGGAATTTTTATTTTTATTTTCGTATGCTAAGCAGTTGGAACTTTTGAAGGAACTGGTAGTTCAAATCACAGAACTGCAGAAGAAGCAGGTTCATTCTTTTACCTTGTTATGTAATTTTGGATAACCTTCAGCTAATATACAAACTGGCATCAGTCAAGTTGACCAATATGTCTCTGTTCTTGTTGTATAATGTTCAAATGCAACCTGTTTTAAGAAGAGCTGATATATACCCTAATTAATGTACTCCTGATTTAATACCAAATGATAATGTTGTTTCCAGATTGAATCTGAGAAAGAAGTTAAATGGCTCAGCAGCATAGTGAACCAATCAGAAAGAAAAATATTTCAGTCGGAGAGCCGGCTTGAGGAGCTGGAGCAGAGGCTCGGAATTTCAGCTCGGTACACAGCCCAGTCTGAAAAGCTCATATATTTGGTTGGGGGATACGACAATGTAGATTGGCTGTCCTCTTTAGATGCCTTTGTGCCATCAAAGGACCGGCTGATTCCTCTGAAAAGAATGTCAGGCGCTAGAGCGTACACCTCAGTGGCTACAGTTGGAGAAGTCATTTTTGTCATTGGTGGTGGTGATGGCAACTCGTGGTCTGATACCGGTATACAAGTTTTGTGAACTATTTTGAGTTAGATATTAGATAATGTTTCGGTTGTGAATGATATTGTTGTTAGCTCATGACTAACAAAAGTGGCTCCATCGAGCCATTTTCATACCGATACACTCACAAAAGGGGGTGGTGTAATCTATGTCATATTGTATGACTTGACAAAAGAGAAAGGAGATTTAAAATATTTTCTACAATATAAGACTGATAATACAAAAGAATCAATGATAATGATGATAGCAAATACAATAATGGCTGAACAATTATGTCAGATCTAACTACAAAATATTGACAACAACTTTTAGATTCATAGGCTACTAAAACACAACTTGTACTTCTCTTCCTTAAAAGCATAAGTTGATGGTATTGAGAAGCTTAGTAATGCTTCTTCTTCTCCTTTTTTCTTTCGGGTGAAGTTGAATGCTACAATAGGAGCTCGGACGAGTGGATCCAGTGCCCACCTCTGAACTGCTCAAAGGGAAGCCTTGCGGGTATAGCACTTGGCGGGAAGATTTTAGCCATTGGGGGCGGGGATGGAGAGAACTGCTTCTCTTGCGTGGAGATGCTGGATCCATCTGTAGGAAAATGGGTTTACAGCGATTCCATGAATGAAAAGGTCTATACAAGTTAATTTTCAAAGAAAAAGAATAAGGCCAAAATAAAGAACATAAGAATATATGCAGGGACATGCTGAAGGGTGTTAGGGCTCTTGGTTTCTCTTCTTTGTGAAATATTTATTGGGTATGATCTGACTGGGGTTATGGGCATGTCTAGGAACATGAATATGAACCCTTTAATTAAACAGTAGAGCCAAGTTTTAGTTTAAATTAGATTGGTTGGCTCAGTAGGCAGAACTGCCTGGTGATACTTTTGTGGTAATTTGGATGTTGCTCTGTTTTGTTTGTCCTTGATGTGTGTGTATTTCAAAGAATGCATTGCCTTTTGGGGTGTGTGTATTTCTAAAATGCATCGGCTTTTGGGGATGATCATAAGCTACTGCCTCGATGATGTTGATAATGGTCAGGTTCTAGCAGCAGTGCTGGTCACTGTTGAAGGCATGAATGATATTTCCAGATTGTGTATTAATCTCTATTGTTTAATTATAATATCTGACAATGTTTTTTGACAGAGGTTTGCTCCAGCAGCAATAGAATTTAACGGGGCCATCTACACTGTCGGTGGATATGACGGGAAACATTATCTGAGGTAACCCAAACTCTGCCTGCCCCCCACCCCCTCCCCAAAAGAAAAACGAAAAAGAAAAACCCAAAAAAGAAGGAAAAAAAAACCCTCCTCTCATAATCATTGCTGTGTGAACTCTTGAAGCAATTTGTGAATTATTTGTTTTCCTTTTGACAGCTCAACTGAGAGGTATGATCCCAGGGAAGGTTATTGGGCCCGACTTCCTAGCATGACTGAAAGAAGGGGTTGCCTCTCTTTGGGTATAATCAATGAGAAGTTGTATGACATACTTCATATATATTCCTTATTTAGTAATTAGCATGCTATTATTTGTGCTTTAATTTTTGTGATGCACTTTTTAGGAAGCAACCTCAAAACAAACATGTACATGCAAAGAGGCAAGGAATAAAAGATAAATTTAGTTTTAGAATAAACTGAATAAAGACCACCCTTATAAAAAATCTACAGTAGGTGATTTGGACGGGCCTCCTTTTCTTTGTGAAGATGAATATTGCTCCCTTTTTTTGAAAAATACTTAGTAGATGAACATTGCTCTCTCTCTCTCTCTCTCTCTCTAAATTCCTATCAGATATGCAGTAGGAGGTTTTGATGGAGCGTATATGGTGTCAAGTGTGGAGATATTTGATCCACGTCTCCCATCGTGGGTCCCAGGCACTCCCATGCAAAACCCTAGAGGTTATGCTGGTTCTGCCGTGATCAATGACACAATCTATATTATTGGTGGTCTCTCCAAAGGAGATGAAGTTTCTGAAATTGTGGGTACTCTCTCTTTGAAAAATAATATTTCTATAACAACTTTTGGAATTCATAAATTCAAGGCGATGTGTGTGCATTTATCTTGAGGGTTCCTGTGCCATGAGTTGCCATAGCTATACATTCTGCAATACTATTTCGAAATCTGAAATTCAAATGGTGAGGTCTAAAGTTCACCTTGATCTTCTTCACATGTGATGTGTGCATATAAAAACTTTTAACTTTATTGTTTCATTTGGTACAAAGATCATGGAGACCAAAAGATGTAGTGATCAAGTTAATCGCAACCGATAAATCTTGTGTGTTCACATTTCAGCCTTTTGATCTTATACTCAAAGAACATGAAAGTCGACAAATCTTTATATGCATGCATTGTTTGTGAAGAAGATCGAGATCAAAGGTTCGGATATGTCATTGGGCTTTGGATTTTGAATATTCATGTGAAAAGGGGCTGTAGCTGCTTGTGGCACCAAAAATTGTCACACCAGAATGCCTTGTATTTATTTTAAGATGGTGATTTATTGCATTCTCAGAAGGTTGTTCTTTAATGGTGTTAGCTTTATTAGTTAACACCAGGTGCAACTACAACACATCTTTTTGGCTATATTAACAACTAACTCATATGATGTTAGTGACAATTGGGCCAATGCTTATGAAAATATAAAGAAAAGTAAAATTTTATACATGTTATAAAGACTTTTAAATATTTTAGTAAGGATGTGTATCCAATCAGGTGCAATTTGATTACCAATTGCTCATCAATTTGAAAAATTAACGGTTCAGTTTTCTCAAGTTGCGCCCACTTTGATACATGACCTATATGATTAAAAATACATTTATTTGTTTTAGTTTTCAAATTTGATGTTGCTTATCACAGGTTTCAAATAAATTTTGTTGTCAATGAACCCTTTTGTTTTTTATTTTTAATTCATAAATGCATTTTCATCTTCTTTCATATATACTCAAATGGATCTTTTCTGCTAAAAAAAGGAGCTTTTTTATTCCTTCATGGGCATTTCTGGATGCATGTTAAGTGCTAGGAGTTCTCATATACTGAAATTTCAATTTAAATTCCTGCATGTAACCCTGAAAACCAATTATTTTCTCAAACAATTCAACTAATCTTGTTAGTGATACATTCTTGCATATTACTCCTGATTAGTATAGGATTGACTGAATTCATTTCAATGTTTGAAGATACCATTCAATTACCTTTATTTTTAGGTGGAATGTTTTGATGAGAGAAACGGCTGGTATGACCCTGCTCTCAAATCCATTGGGAAAAGGTGCTTCTTCTCTGCTGTTGTCATGTAAAGTAGTGTGGAGATACTAGATATGTCTCTGGTACTATGATAAGAGGCAGTTGACTCCCACCTTAGTTACCTACGTCGTCTTGGGGAAGCAGTTTTGTATAACACGAGTTGTCACCTTTTGTTACATTTTTTTGCTTCCTCTGCGTACGTTATAGAAAAAAAAGATGTATGCTTTCTTGCTTCTTTTTTTTGTGTATAAAGCTTTGGTGGTATGACTAATGTGGTATCAAACTTTTGATGGACACATTTCATTTACTTCTGTAGTATCTGACTAATGGGGACTTTTAACCTCTCCGGTGCTGTACCATTCCAATGCACCGGGGGGCTTTTTTTATTATTTAAATACGTGCTAAAACTAATTTCCAAAAGCCATCCGTTAATTTGTAAAATTGAGATTAAAAAAATTCATAATGTAATTCAATTTTGAGTTAATTTGTTCAAAATCGAACAGAACAGAAAAACAGATTTGTTTCTAATTTATGGGACAATTTCAATAGAAATAAACACTTTTAGTTTATTTTTTTAATTTTAGATTTAATCTCAAATTTTCAGTTACTTTTAGGGTGTGTTTGAATGATTCAAGAATAGAGCTAACTTTGGATTAGCTCCACTGTTCTCAAACCTTGATGATTCAAACACAAATTAGCAAATTGGGTTAGCTCAAGGATAGCTCTATTCTACTTAGAATTAGAGTACTTAGAATTAGAGTTAGTTTAAATATTAAATTAGCATTAAATAAAATATTTTATTAGTATAAATAAATATAATATTAGATTAGATTAGTATTAAATTAAATATTAAATGTAATATAATATTAATTTAAAATATAGTATTAAATAAATATAATATTAAATTAGATTAATATTAAAAAAATGTTAGATTAAATATCATATTGTAGTCATTAAATATTAAATGGAATATAATATTAGTTTAAATATTATATTAGTATTAAATAAATATAATATTAGATTAGTATTAAAAAATATTTGATTAAATATAATATAATATTAATTTAAATATTAAATGTAATATAATATTAGTTTAAATATTAAATGTAATATAATATTAGTTTAAATGTTAATTGTAATATAATTATTAGTTTAAATATTAGATTAGTATTAAATATAATATTAGATTAAATTAGTATTAAAATAAAATATTAGTTTAAATATTAAATGTAACATAATATCAATTTAAATATTAGATTAGTATTGAATAAATATAATATCAAATTAGATTAATATTAAATAAAATTTTAGATTAAAGATAATATAATATTAATTTAAAAATTGAATGTAATATAATATTAGTGTAAATGTTAAGTGTTGAATGTAATATAATATTAGTTTAAATATTAAATGTAATATAATATTACTTTAAAAATTAGATTAGTATTAAATAAAATATTAGATTAATTATAATATAATATTAGTTTAAATATTAAATATTAAATAATATTAATTTAAATATTAAATGTAATATAATATTATTTTAAATATTATATTAGTATTAAATACAATATTAGATTAAATATAATATAATATTAGTTTAAATGTTAAATGTAATATAATATTAGTTTAAATATTAGATTAGTATTAAATAAATATAATATAATATTATATTATATTATAATAATATTAAATAAAATATTGTATTAGTATTGAAAAATATTAGTTTAAATGTAATATAATATTAGTTTAAATATTAGATTAGTTTAATTATTATTTTATTAATTCCTTCTCTCGCTATTTTAATTATACAATTCAAACGACATTTTTACTGATCCGAATAATCCAATATTAACGCTATTCTCAAACCACTCGGATTAGCACTATTTTCAACTACTAACCCAAAAATCACTATTCTTGCACTAATCCTTGCAAGGTCCAAACGTACCCTAAAGTATATGAATTCGCCTGTCCATTTCTTCTTTTGGTCCGTTTATTATTTGGCACGTAGATGACAACACCAGATGGGAATGCAAAAATCAAGAATATGCTTTAAGTTCGCTGAAATTTTTATTAATACCATTTTAAAAAAAATAATAAACCAAATAACCATCGTTTTCTCACAATTTTAAATCTAGCATGGCCGCAGAATGCCGGAGCGGACCCATATGAGGGTCCGCTCCGACATAGTGCGGACCCAGGGTCCACTATATGCCGGTGCGGACCCATTATTTTTTATTTTAAAAATACAAAATTGTAATTTGTTAAGTGTTATTTATTTAGTTTCGAATGTTGTTTAAATTGATTTTTGGTCGTATCGTATTTTAGATATGTCGTTTGTTTGTTTTAGATATTTTAGATATGTTGTTTCTTTGAAATTTTTTTGTGTACGATGAGATAATGAAATCAACAAAATCAAACAAACAAGAAACTAATCAATGAAATAAATAAGTATCTGACAAAACATCTACCAATACTACAAATAAGAATCTAACAAAACATCTAACAGTACAACAAATGAAAATCTACGGTTCTGGACTAACACCGTCCTCGTCTTCTTCTTCCTAAATCCCCGACCCCGCCTGCAGAGTGGCGTCTCGTCAGTATCTGCAGAGGATGTAGAGTCGTCAGCCTGGACATCCGTAGACTGAACCGGCTCGTCATGAACCTCCTCAATCTCGGATGTCTGCTGGACCCTAGGACCAAAAACCGTGGTCGATCCGGAAAATCCTTGAATTTCGCCCACAGCTTTGCCAAGCTGATGCAGCTGAGCGAGACCACGGTCTTCTCACCTCTCTTCTTCTCTTTCTGGAGATCCTCGTGCGAGATCCCCAACAGCTCCGAGCACAATGCCCGGAAGTCTCCGTACTCGACGCCCGTGACCGGCTCCCCGATAATAGTCATACCCCACAGGCAACTGACGTCCTGTAGGGTGACTGTCATCTCAGCATGGGGGAGATGAAAGCTGTGCGTCTCGGGACGCCATCGCTCAACGAGGCCGGAAGATAAACCCTCGTCAGCATTCTCCTCGGCCATCTGGGATAGCTGGTACAATCCCATCGAGCATAAAACCCCCCCGTACGCCGGCTGGTACCGTAGATGAGTGCGGTTGTGACGAACCGTAACCGCATCCAAACCCTGCATTTCATTAAAAAATCAGATCAAGTTCATTCATAAAAAAAAATTAAGTTATTAGTATTTTTATAAATATGACAAATTTATAACTTACCCTAGTGGCAGCCTCTAAAATCCGATGCTCCGCATTCGGGTACCACAAGAAGTCGCTGACCCTGTCGGTGCGACTCCAGATACCCGGAACATCTGCCAATGCTGTCTCGATGTACTGAGACATCTAGTACGGCGTGGCTGTAGGGCCATGCTGTGTACCCCTACTGGAAGACGGTCTATCTCTACTGGATGTCATGCTATATTGGATAATTTTGGGTAAAATATGAGAGTTTGGTATAAGTCCGGTTTCAATTTTGGTACAATTCTAATTCTAAACCCTAATTCAATTTTGGTATAATTATATTTGGGTACAATTAAACCTACAATTTTGGTACAATGAAATTTTGGTACAATTATAATTCTAAACCCTAAATTAACATCTAATTCTAAATCATAAATCTAAACCCTAAACCTAAATCCTAACCCTAAACCCTAAACCTAAACCTAATTACTACTCTACACTAAAAATTAAAACTAGAGAAAAAGAAGAAAACTTACCCGAGGTCGAAGGGTTGAAACTTCTTTGAAAAATGAAACCAGCGGCCCCTTATATAGCCTCCTGTAGGGGTCCGCTCCGGCATTCTGCGGACCCAGGGGTCGCTCCGGCATTCTGCGGCCTCCCAAAAATGGGTCCGCTCCGGCATTCTGCGGCCATGCTAGATTTCGAATTGTCAGAAAACAATGGTTATTTGGTTTATTATTTTTTTGAAAATGTTATTAATAAAAATTTCGGTTAAGTTCGTTTTCAGATTCCAACGATTCTCTCTGCTAATCCTTTCCTATTGTTATCCACTATTAATACGGCCAGAGGAAAATAGTGGTCAACGGTCAACGGAACGTAATAACGGAAACTATAGTGCAGTAATCATCCTATAAGGGAAAAAAATCTGCTGTGATTGTTTCAGAATTCTGTTATATTTCAAATCTATTTCTTTATTTTTTGAAATACACAAATTTTAAAAACGGTTATTTTCTATGCATAAATATCAAAGAATTACAACAGATTTATTTCCTCCTAGAAGCAATCATACATACTGAATTAGTGATTCATTTTTTAATATAAAATGTAATGAGTGAGACCTATGTACAATGTCTGTACTACGGATTAATATTTTTATTTTTAAAGTCTAAATAGTCGGTTTGAACCGTTCAACATATTTTTCGTATAAAAATGTACTTGCAGACTAAATTTTATATTTTTTAAAATTTTCTATTATTTTTAGATAGATAGAAAAATATTATTTTTGATTGATCTAGAATTTTTAAAACAAGTAATGTTCTACCTATCTAAAAAATAGTAAAAAAATATAAAATTTGATCTACAAGTGAATTTTCATATAGAGACCACGTTGAATGATTCAGATTGATTGGTTGAACTTTAAGAATGGATATATGATTTATAGTACGAATCAATATGCGCTATGCATAGTACCGTAGCCTCACTTGCATGAAATAAAAATTATAATTATATTATGAGTACTAACAAAGTAACAATTCTCAAGCGGTACATAATATAAAGCTTGTATTGAGAAACTATGAGAAAGCAAGATATATATTATAATTCGTACCAATTGTAACTGTTAATGACTTAATGTACAAAATGATAAAAATATACAACACAATCTGAATTTAGCATAGGTATAAGTTTTATTAATTATCAAATTTATTTATTTTTTAGAATGTAAAAATTATATTGAAATTTTTTACTATTTTTTATGCCAGTTTGTAACTATAGGACTCGTCGTCGTCGTTGTGCTGCTACCTAAAGAGAAATCATGAGTAAAAGATAATGAGAAGGATGCAATTGATTCGAGGTAACTTCCTAACTTTAGCTGATTGTGTTTACCATGATGAAGCGATTGCGTTAATTGGTATATCTTGAATTATCATGCATAAATTAAGGTGATCTCTAGCTCGTTATTAAATGTTTTAGAGAAAATTACACAAACGATCCATAAAATATCACTCATTTATCATTTTGTCTTCAATTTTGATTTTTTATCAAATTGGTCTTGCGTTTAAAAACCATTGAAAATGTAATTATTCTTGACATCGAATGTCTTTCAAATTGGTCTTGCCAAACAATACGAATACGAATAATCTGAAAAATAATGTAATTATTCATGACATCGAATGTCAATTAAATTGATACTAACATTAACTCGTGTCATCGTAGATTATGACGTATACGCAAATGTGAATCTTCAACTAATTTTTTTTATCAGTGTTAATGGTAGAATCAATTTGGTAGATATAAAAATTTAAGATACAGAATGATATCTTTCAAATTTTAAGGAATAAAATGATAAACAAGTGGGAACCACCTATGTAATTTACAAGATGTTTTAATACAAATTGACCATGTCGGGCATAATAAACAAAGAATGATCTAAAAGTTTCTCCTATAAACTTGACTTTATCCATATATGAAGAAGTCAAGGCAACAGCGAGGAAGCATGGTTCTAGAGTAAATGTGACAATTATGAAGACGCGTCGTGCAAGGTGTAAGAGAAATAGAGAATAGTCGTGCGACTACAAAAAAAAAATTGAAATAGGGTTTGGAAATTGATAAACTTTAAT
This sequence comes from Carex littledalei, assembly GCA_011114355.1. Classification (NCBI taxonomy): domain Eukaryota; kingdom Viridiplantae; phylum Streptophyta; class Magnoliopsida; order Poales; family Cyperaceae; genus Carex; species Carex littledalei. The sequence continues at coordinate 8,083,109 of CM022088.1, forward strand.
ATCTGTCGTGCCTCGTGCCGACATTTTTATTAATATCCAAAGTTTAATACAAATTATTAATTATACCCGGAGTTCAAAATTTTCGCTAAAAATACCCAAACCGGCCAGAAAATGGCCGGTTTACGCCCTCCCCCTAAACCGGCCATTTTCTGGCCGGTTTACTCAATTTTTTTTTTTTTTTTTTTTTAAGACTATGAATAGCAAAATAGTAAAATCTAACACTAAAAATTGAAATTTTTTGTTTAAATTTTTTGTTAGATTATTTCTTGTGATTTATAATTACCATATCTAGGTGAAAATCAGCTCTTTTGGGGTCAGAAGCAACTTCGCTAATTACGCAATAATACACTGGATTACTGGAAATTATGTTGAATTACACTATATTACAATAAATTATGTTGAATTACACTAAATTACAATAACTTCGCTAATTACGCAAAATTACGCTAAAGTAGACCGATTATGTGCCATCTTTCATGAATCATAAAAAATAGTAAAAAAATTCCGAAAAATAGTAAAAACTAGTATTCTACAAGTTCATTATGTAACTAATTTACTGAGCTACTTGGATTGAATAATAGAAACGAAAATCTTAATCGGAAACTTCAACTCAAGTTTTGAGGCTCTTCCCTTAGTTTTTTGGTGATTCTGAATTTCGGAATCCGGCATCGCTGGCACTGACGCATGCGTCTTTTCGCAAGCTTTCCGAAAAGTGGTCATTTGCTGAAATCGGACACTCGAGCGCCGTTTTATGACCGTTTGAAGTTTCGCCGTCGTTTTTCGCCGTCACTAAATTACATTACATTACGGTACACTGAAAAGGCGAAACTTCCAACGTTGCGTGGAAGGCATGGTACGACGAGCATGGACGTCCGGTGTCTTTCATCTTGCACTGGTTGTTTTTCATTTACTACTGGTTGTCTTTCATGTTCTACTAGTTGTTTTCATGTTCTACTGATTGTCGTTCATCTTTCACTAGTTGTATTTCATGTTCTACTAGTTGTCTTTATTGTTCTACTAGTTGTATTTCATGTTCTACCGTTTGAAGTTTCGCCGTCGTTTTTCGCCGTCACTAAATTACATTACATTACGGTACACTGAAAAGGCAAAACTTCCAAGGGTGTGCATTTATCCTGTCCCATGTGCGGTTTTACCAGTTTGGTTGATTTTTGAGACTTGATATCTTTCAATTCTCTTGGAGGTTTTGGATGAAACTTCACAGTCTTGTTCTATGGCGTCAAGACTATGAGTCAGCCAATTTTCATGATTTTTCATGATGTTTAGCCATGCCAATCAATGGTGCGAAGTGATGACCTGAGCAGCAATTTTACACATTTTTACAGTTTTCTGGATTTTGTCTTTTTCATTGTGATTTATCCACTTGGCCATTTTAGGAGTTCTTTATATGGATTTAAAGCTTGACAGGTGATCTACCAAATGGTCAAGTATCAGATTTTTCTGCCATTGGAGGCTACGATGAACAGTAAATTGAAGTTGTGACCATATTACAATTCATTTACTGGTTTTTCCTACCTGTTCTTTTGCAGGAAATTCAACATAATTTCAATTCATTTACCAAATGGTCAAGTTATTGTAATTTAGTGTAATTCAACATAATTTATTGTAATATAGTGTAACTCAACATAATTTCCAGTAATCCAGTGTATTTTAGTATAAATATGGTAATTATAAATCACAAGAAATAATCTAACAAAAAATTTAAACAAAAAATTTCAATTTTTAGTGTTAGATCTTACTATTTTGCTATTCATAGTCTTAAAAAAAAAAAAAAAAAAAAATTGAGTAAACCGGCCAGAAAATGGCCGATTTAGGGGGAGGGCGTAAACCGGCCATTTTCTGGCCGGTTTGGGTATTTTTAGCGAAAATTTTGAACTCCGGGTATAATTAATAATTTGTATTAAACTTTGGATATTAATAAAAATGTCGGTGCCTCGTGCGTTGAGCAAAATTTAATTAAGTAAAAACATAACATATCGAATATTAAATATCTAAGGGACTCAAGTCTAAAGACCATTTTTCTATTTTTCTATTTTTTTTTTTGCAAAAATATGGCAAAGTGAATAAGTGATCTACGCAGCATAATAAACAACTTTAGCACATAGTGACTCAGTCTTCTTCAATTGCATAGCGTTTAGTTTTTGAAAAAAAAAAAAATATAACGGTTGCAGTAATAGACTGTTTATTGTTTAAGAACCACGATCACTGTTAACTTCCATCTCAAATTTATCCTTCGACAAAATAGCGATCTCCACATGAAAGATAGTCGTGCCATCAGAGAGATTAATTTAACTATTAATCTTTTTTAATCGTATGGTACATTTTTTTTCTTTTTTTTTAAGGAAATTGGAGATCGAATAATCTTCATCTTTGAAATAGAGAATCGTACATTGTCAGCCAACTAATTTTAAAGATAAAGATAAAAAGCAAACTTCTTACATTTAACTATTTATAAGAAAAATCTATTTGAATTTCAAACTTGCAACTTCTCACACAGATCACTAGATTAAAAACCGATTCTCATCTAATATTTTATTTTAAATTAGAGTTGGAACTTATGGTTCGTTATTTTTTACAAGATCATGGTTTATGCTTTACCACTAGAAGCAGAATTATTAGCAATCGAACATTGTAATTTAATAATACGGATTTATAGATATATATTTAGTTACTATTAATATCAAATTATCATTTCTTTCAATCATTTTTAGATGACGAATATAACTTCGTTCTACTTTTAGAAATACACTAGCATAAAAAATCTAAAAGGTTCATGGAAATTTTTTATTTAGTATTTCGTCATTAGTACCTTTCAATGAGTAAACTTTTTTTTATTGGTTGTTTTAGTCGCTGCAAGCATAAAAAATAACGTACGAAACAATTAGATTTATCGAAGGTACCAAAAATAACTACAGACATATTTATTTGACGAATGTTCGATATTAATTAAGAAGCAAACAGCACACTTTTCCTTAGTTTTAAGTATGTAAGAAATATTATTATTAGAGACCAAAAAAAAAAGAAAAAAGAAATATTATTATTTTCTATGCTATAATTGGTGGAATACTACTAGTGCAAGAAATGCGGCAACACTTTCTACATTTAATTGATAGTACGCTTCTACTTGTACAAATTTGAAAACGATACAAAATAAAATGTAAAAATTGAATTCATTCCTTGATGTTCTAATCACATGATTGTTTAAAGAAAGCGACTAATTGTCCTCAAGATTCTTTCTCCAATTTTTCCCCAAAAAACCTGTCATTTGACTTGCGCAAATACTGTAAAACTCTATAACCAATACTGTAATTTCAACAACAAATTATGTATAATAAGTAGCTTAAAAATCAACAATCCAAGTTAGTTGGAAGTGGTCCCCAAGTTAGTTGCAAACAGTTAGCAACTTGCAAAAATATTGTACTTCCGGCTGTACTTGAAAAACTGACGGCTTCTAGAAGGTTTCAAAAACAAACCACTTCTCAAACTTGTAGTTATTTACAAATAACACCTAAAATTGTGCAAAATTAATTTTTTTTTCGAAATTAAAATTTTAAATTTTAAATTTTTATTTTATTATTTACATATTTCTTTTATAAAAATAAGACTTACATACTGTAAAATTAACAGATGCAAACTATAAAATTAACATATGGGCACTACAAAGACATAAATACTGTAAAATTAGCAGATGTAACTTATAAAACTAACATATGTTAACAGCAGAACTTCAATACTATAAAATGGTATCCAAAAAACATATACAAACTATAAAATTTCACTAATCACAGAATTAACTGTTCAAAACCATAAACTATAACCAACAACTGTTCAAAACCACAACCACTGTAAGATGTCACCACCCATAACTGTTACCACCCATAATTGTTACCATCCATAACTGTTCAAAACCACAATAATTGTTACCACCCATAACTGTTGACAAACACAAACAAAACTTCAATAAACAAGCTTAATTGTTCACAACCATCAAAACAAAAATGACGTCTGTCACTTCATAACCCTCTGGTGCACGTTATTCGGATGAGTGAGAAGTTTCATTGCTAGAACCACACGTTCTTTCGAGATATCATCCTGCAAAAAAAAAAAAAAGCAAGGTTAAAAATTGGAGTTATGAACCATTAGCAGATGCAAACTATCAAAGCAACATATGTGAACTACAAGACTTCAATACTGTAAAATTAGCAATTTCAACCTATAAAATTTTAAATCTGTACAACACTGCATATATCCTTTAAGCTAAAATTGTTATATGTATCCTGCAAAATTGTTGATGTATCATGTGAAATTTATCATGTAAAATTGCACATAAGCTGTAAACTAAAGTGAATACTGTAACCAAAGTGAATCATAGTAAAAACTGTCTAATACATAATTTGCATCTGCTAATTTGACAGTATTGAAGGCTTATTTTACATGATATAGTCTATATATAAATATTAATAATTGTTATATGTATCCTGTAAAATTTCACATATGCTGTAAACTAAAGTGAATACTGTAAACCAAGTGAATCATAGTAAAAACTGTATAATACATAACATTTACACCTGACTAATACTTCATGTAATAAACTGCATCAATACTGTAAACTTACTAGATAAATACACTGTCTAATGTTGTTTATGAGTACAACTGTTAAACAGATCCTCTAACTATGATTGACCAAAGTGAATCCTGTAAACTGTTGCACATATCCTGTAAAATTGTTATATGTATCCTATAAATTGCATCCTATTATAAACTTATATAACCATACTGTAAATTGTTACATGAAATAGATGTAAAACTCTTCTCGAACTACCTGTTTTTGATGTAAAACTCTTCATAGAATCCTATAAAGTGCAATATGAAATACTGTAAAACCGTTCCTCGTACTCCTTAGGCCACTCGTTCGGTAGCGGCCGACAATTGTTGCAGTTTCCATCGGTGGCGAGGAAGAAAAACACGATCTCCTTACCGCTCCTTAGGATCACCTTGAAAAGGCTTGGATCCATGACTCCTTCGAGTTCATATCGCCTCTCAAAAATGGTCTCCTCCTATCTCCTTCAGATCGCCTCTCTCTCACCTCTCTCCTCCAGATCGCCACAAGATGAATACTGTAAAACCACAAGATGCATACTGTAAAACCACAAGGTGAATACTGTAAAACAACAAGGTTAATACTCCAGATCGCCTCTCTCTCATCTCTCTCCTTCAGATCGCCTCTCTCTCATCTCTCTCCTCCAGATCATCTCTCTCAGATCGTGTCTTCCTATCTCCATAGTCGGAGCAGCGGCTAGACCGGCGCCAGAGGAAGATAAGAGAACGAGGGAGAGAGAAGAGAACAGAGGAGAGAGAAGAGAGAGATCGGAATGAGGGAGACGGCAGCAGCAGCAGTGGAGTCTCCGGTGTGAACACAAGAACGACGGCACGAGGATCTCGCCGCGGGAAGGTTGATCGGAGTCAAAGAAGTAGCCATTCATTTTGTTTTCTCAAGCTTTTCTGATGGGTTTCAAAATAGAGAGATGGGATGGAAAATTTATAAAAAAATGTGGTATTGTACTTTAAAGTTTGTTAAAAAGTGGATAAGACAAATTCGGTAAAAAGTGGGGACAAAGGCGTGGGTAAGGAAACTTTTTCTCTTGTTTAAAATCTGCAAGTGGAAAAAACTTTTTGTAAAGGATAAATGTTGCACATCGTTGGATTGAAATCTGACATGTCATGAGACGTGGTGCCCTGCGAAACGGACGCCTCCATTTACAGGGCTTGCTAAGCGTGAGCTTATTACTCCGGCAGGCTGGCCCACAAGGCCGCAACATGCCTGAGTGCTTATCCCATGAGATATCTCATATTTTGCATAACCGGCGTGTTTGATGCCTATTTGGGGATAGTGTAGGGCTAATATTATCTGAGCTTTGAGATTCATGCATGACATATTTTAGCGGTCGAGATTTTTCAAAAAATCACGCAAAATATGAAATATCTCAGAGGAGGCGAATTAGGTCCGGATCTCCTAAAGTAACTCAATTTTTTAGTTTAGATCTGGACCGTCTGATTTGAATCTAAACCAATTTGGTATGAGGTGGAGCGCACAGGACTCCTTTAATCTGACGGTCCGATTCGAATCTGACAGTCCGGATCTAAACTATAAAATTAAATTACTCTGGGAGATCCGAACTCGGCGAATTCGACATGCCTACCGCAAGAACTGTGGCAGCCTCCTTTTCAAGGGGAAATGTGGTGTTACTCTTGACCCGTAATAGCGGATCCGCTCCACATCTGACGGATGGATTTTGTTGCAGGAAAAACGAAGAAATAGATAACACAGATCTGGACCGTTAAATTGATATGGCGTGCAAACCTTGACCTAATTGAACCCTGCACAGGCCTGTAGTGCTAGCTTGCTAGGCATTATCTGGATTTCTGTTGATTATTGGTTCAGATCTTAACATGGAAATCTTGCTTAATTGGTTGATTGTCATTTGGAACTTGTTGGCAACCAAGCTGGTTTCGGTAACCGCAGCTTCATTTTTCTGAAATTATGTACTTAAATAATAGTTTATAGGTAATCTCTTTAATTTTTTTATTTTCTATGCCAATAAAAAATAATGATGTTTTTCTTAAATTATATGTACTTTTATTCAACGGGGAGGGATTATTTTTACAGGTACAGTGAAGAATATGGAACAAGGGGAAGAGGAGACAGTGGGGTAGCCAAAATTTTCATCAGGAGTAGATAGAAAATATATATTTAATTGATTATTATTATTTATTTTTTATTTAACTCATCTTTATTTTATTAAAAAATAAAATTGCCAACACACCTTTTTTAAAATAGACGTCCTTTTTATTTCTAAACAATTTTATAAAAATTTCAAGTTAAAGTAACTTTCTACTAATTACCATGATTGTATCGAACTAAATTAAAAATAATGGAGACTTATAGGTATAACTGTGATAGTCCGAGAATTTTAAATTTATTAATTAACTAACAAATTACAATTTAGACTAATTAAAAATTTAGTTAATAAACAAACGAATTCAAATTTTATAACGACAATTTTAGACTAACATAAAAATTTCAACTTTATTAATTAAACTTTAAAAATTTAGTTTGGGATGGTCTATTTGAGCGCATTCGGGTAATAAATAAATTCCCCTTTTGTTTTTCCTCTTAATCTCTGTGATGCCTTGTGACGTTTGAAAATCTCCACTCGTGTGAGTCGAATTTGCGTCTTTGTGAATTTGGGTTGAGATGCGATTGATTGCTGATTTGTGTTTGAGTTGGGGCTCGTTTCTAAAATTGATCGCGTGATGTTAGGTATCGCTTGTTCAAGTAATTTTCCTTGGTGATTGAGCTCGTGGACTTGGTGGCTGATTGAAAGGCGAGGCGGAAAAGACGCGATTCCAAACGAGTCTTGTGGTCGCGGTATCCCTCCTCTCTCATTTTGTTTCTTACTCTTGACGGGTTTGCAACCAGTTTAGCCTTTGTCGGCTGATTCGGTTTAGGTGATATGACATGTTGATCGATCTCTTGTTGTGCTATTGCTTGTGAAAAATTGATTAGAAAATTACGCACATGACTTGTGCATACTTGTTTTTGGCAATATTCTTGATGTTTGGAGTAGAACTACCAATTTCGTTGAATTGCTTGATGACTTTGAATTTCTACCCATACTTTGTATCTGAAATTGGTCGTGTGCTATTAATGGCTTGTTTGAGTAAATCTTCTCTTGTGAATTTTGAGGAGTGTACGAACCCATGAAATTGTTGTGTGCTTGAAGCATTGCAACCATTGAATTATTTCGCAACTCAAATTGCTCCTCTGTTACGCCAAATTTGTGACTGATACGGTACCAAATCTGATTCTGGTACGAATACGGTACCAAAGCATGAATTTTATAAATGAAAGAATTGTTGTGAAAATCTTCGGCCCTTAAGTAATATTTTCTGGTCATAGGGACCTAGATGTGAAAAATTGGAGAATTCGATTGAATGGGTTCGGCTGGAAACCGAAATGAGATTATGTGAAATTGAATTTTAATATTAATAGGCCTTCGGCCTAATTAGAAAAAAAAAACAATTTACAAATTGAATCGGGCCTTGGACTCAACAGTAAATGAATAAAACCAAATTATGATTGGGCTGGAGTTAAATGGAAAATATATTTTTCTGATTTAGGTCTTGGTTTGTTGAGCATGGGCTGAAAATGATTTTCGGCTAATTGGGCCCTTTGAATTGGGCTGTTTGGACTTGATTAGGTATTTAATAAAATTTGTACTAGGCCTTTATAAATGTGGACTAAAATTTATTAATAAAACATGCATAAATAAACAATAAAAATGTGATCAACGAATTTAATGTTGAATGTGTAATTACTCTTGAATATAACTACTAAACCTAACCTATTATGATTTAAATATAAATTTTCTTATATACTTATTTAGCGGGTATACTAGATTATTGTAAATTAGTTATCAAATGTCGTGTAAGATATTTTTATGACTCGCTAATCTTATATATCAAATAACACGACAAATAAAACACCCTACCCTGTAGTTAATTAGAAATAATAAATTCAGTTACAAATTCCAAATATAAATATGTTGTTAATTAATAAGGACAATTAATTAACAACATATTATTAATTAATGCATCGTAAGGATAGTTGCAGTTTTATTAAGTAAAATAATTCACTAAACAACGTATTTTTTTATTTTATACATACTTAGAAATAATTTCAAAAGTATTATTAGGATAATTAATTAATTAGCAAACGTACTTTTATCATATACGTATTAGCAAGCGATTAATTATCGCAATAATTAAGTTAATACATAATCTTCGTATTTTTATCGTATAAGTAAGTAGTGGAACTATTTAAATATTATAGGGATTTATTTAAACAATTTATCTTCAAATTAAAAAATATAATCAAATTAAATTCGAACACTTAATTAGAAATAGTAAAACGGGAGAGAGTGTTACGGGAATTTAGTTTAGATTTTAATTAATTTACGTTACGAATTACAGGTCATCAGACCTATCACGATTCTGATCCGTGGTCCAATCCCATTGATGACTACACCGGAGCAGGCGAGGATCATGCGGACTATGGAGGTGTTTAGAGCACGCGCACGTCTTCAGCTTGCCATACAGGTGTGGGATATCTGAATTACTTTTTTGTGGCGTACTCTTAAAGTCTTACCAATCGACCACCTGACCTGTCATCTGTATTTAATTAAGTAGTTGCATTGAAAACTGTAGGGCATGTTTACCCTTTCTGCACTGTAGATAGGATTTGTATAATCCCCGATAAATGAAAATTTACCGTATTTTAGGAGTAGAGTAAATTAAATATATATTTATATTGTATTATATATTTTGAAATATTAGTTGTCCTCTTCTCGTAAATGACAATATATTATTATGTAGTCGCACATATGCGTTGGTGAGTGTTGAGAAGAAGACCGAGTGACTTCGTTCCGGCTTGTTGGTATGGAACGAGTCGGCCCCGTAGCCACTGAGCCGAGGGATCACTTGATCTCTCGGGAGGTCTTTTAGGATTAATATTATATGTATTAAATTTGAAACTATATATTCTTTTCGATCATTTTACCATTTACGTGCGGTCTGATCTCGAGTCCAAAGGCACAAAACGATTTGAAATTATTCTCCCCTACATTAGGAGCTACATGCCTAGAACGACTTTCACGTTTTGTGGTGTCATATTTTATTTTTCTGCACAGGGCCGATCTCGAGCCCTTTTTCTCATTGGTCTGTCCGGACGGTGGAGTCCCTTTGTCTGCTCATGAGGAAAAGGGTTAACATATTCTTACGACATGCTTGTATGATTTCTCCTATTTTATATGTTTGGTTAAAGAATCGTTTTAGGTGAGTTGATACCCAGAATTGAGATATGTCCATCTGCATTCGTAGTACACATTATGGCTCAATGCTCGATGTCATTAGGCAACGTGTATCATTGAACTTGCTGACCGGTGTACTTGGAACATATCTTATTGGATCGTTTAATCCGATATGCACAGCAAGGGGTGACTTTCTATCCGTACTATTATTATATTAATTTCTACACACAGTATTTAGATACTGGACTCTGATTTGAATATATATATATAATATTCTCCTTGCGTTTTATTTTGAGAATCTTTTGCATGCTGGCATAATAGATTAATCACATCATTGCATCTTCTATATGTATTTTTCTTTTAATAGTTATTAAGTTAGGATATTTATAATAAATCATGTGCATATAAACTACTGTTTATAAAACTGTACGTAAATTTATAATTAAGTACTTTGGCCGTAGAGGATCCCTGAAGGGGTAATTCTGGATCACATACTGGGCGATTAGTCGCTCACCCACAAGTTGTTTCGTGGGTTTTTAGGTACAGAGACTGGTGACCAGCAGTAGGATTTACCAGGAGCTATCCCCGATGACCACGTAGTTTGAGTTAGCTTTGATAGGACTTTTGTTAGGATTTATGAGTCCCGATGCTTTTGATCGTACATTGGGATCGTAGTTCATGTATCTCTTTCTTTAGTTGATGTTGTGATATTATGATGTGAGTTGTATGAATTATATGTGTATGTTTATTTATGGATTGTATTACTGATGCTTTTATTAATATTATTCACGCTTCCGCTCTTGTTATTTATTTGTATTTGTATAGCCTTGCGTGTTTATTGATTAATAAACACGAGGCGAGGATTGATCATGTCTTACTCCGGAATTCCCAGTTTGGGGTGACAATAACAAATAAAACTTATAAGTATTTTAAACATCTCAATCAAAATGATTTAATAGTTTCATCCAGCCTTAGCCTTCATGCTCGTCTGTCCCACCACGGCACCGCCTCACGCTGTTTGTTGACCCATAAACCGGTCACAAAAAATCTCAGACATTGATTAAATGATTTGGTATTAATACTCGTGAATTATTTGATGATAAAAATCCATAAATTTAATATAGTGATTAATTACACTCCTTTAATGTTATGATGTATTAAAAAAAGAAAAAATAAGGAAAAAGAGAATAAAAAGAAAAGAAAAATAAAAAAATATGAAAAATGAATGAAATGGAGATATCCGGGGTCTTTAGTAATGGAGAAAAAGAAAAAAAAGGCAAAAAGTGTTTTGGAATAAGTGAGGAGAGCTCTCCGTCTATCTCATTAAACATTACAGGCGGTCCTCATCTCTATCTGTGTTTTTTTTTGTATAAGCTAGTATGGTTCACAAGGCTCCTTTTATAACTCCTTTTATAGTTCATGTATGTCAGTTTTAAGCAGGTCGTCTATTCGTCTTCCTCACTTAACGTTGGAAAATAACAGAAGAGGAAAAGAATAGAAAAACTAAAAGGAAAAATGGCGAATGAGAAGAAATCAAATCCTTCTAAAAAAATCTTGATCCAAACCAACTATACACAGAATTAGTGACTTTTTTTAAAATCCAGAGGTAGACAACTGCCTACTTCTGTGTGACTGTGGCTCCGCCTCTGAGAGGAGACGATGATATATGTAATACCCAGGTTTAGTCACGGTCTCCCGTAAGCACTGTGCTTGATGATGCATGAATCTTAACGTGGATCAGACGGGTTTGAAGCCCATCGGATCCAAACATAAGTCCAATGCCCATCAGACATCAGACCTACTCTAAGAATTAGTTGAGAAAAATTTGATAGCGACTACCACATCATATGCTATCTAGTTTGTCAGCTATTTTGAATGTATGTAGTGTATTAGATATCTCAGTTTCCTTTGTTAAAATGTTGTCAAAATTGATGTAAGAACCGATATTTAACTCGAGGACTTGTAGAATACGATATAGGGGTGAAAACGGTATGGATAATATTCGATTCGTATTCGAAAAATTGGATGTGGATATCTGATATCTGAATATCCGTGTGGATATGGATACTGATATAGTTTTACGTTTCAATTATCCAGATCCGAATAGTAGATATATATCATATATTTTAATGAGTAGAACTAGGGTGTTCTTAAGCTCACCAAGTTTCTTTGTGAGCTTAATTCAAAAACCTATTGAATTGGCTTCAAACGATGTATTCAAACCGTTGAAACCGATATACTTCACGAGTGATGCATTTATATGTCAAATTTATAAATTTTTGAACTAATTTAGTATAAAGTCAAGCGGTAAAAAAATGGTTTATAAGTTAATTTTAATATGTTCATTTTTCATCATTTTTGACCGCTTGATTTTATATTAAATTAGTTTGAAAATTTATAAATTTGACATGTAAACTCATCACTCGTGAAGTAGATCGGTTTCAACGGTTTGGATGCGTCGTTTGAAACCAATCCGATGAGTTTTTGAGTTAAGCTCACAAGAGACTTGGTGAGCTTAAGAACACCCTAGTTTTGTTCTATTTTAATATATATTATGAAAAAAATATTGTTATTCACCATTAAAATAAGATAAATATTATGAACTTTGATATTTTTTAATATTATTTTAATAAATATTCAATCCGATCCATATCCATATTTGTATCTAGCTAATATCCGATCCGTATCCATATCTAGAAAATTTAAACAAATATGGATATGATTTTACCACTATCCGCTCCGTATTCACTCCGCACCCCTAATACTATACCATTTACTTGTATCGAACAATTTATACAATTTATAGCTTCGTAGAAAAAGAGTGGATTTGTCTACTGTTAAAAAAAAAGAAAAAAAGAGAGTAGATTTGTCTACTGTTTAAAAAGAAAATTTCGATAAATTATTAAATAAAGTTGTCGATATGTCCGAGTGGTTAAGGAGACAGACTTGAAATCTGTTGGGCTTCGCCCGCGCAGGTTCGAACCCTGCTGTCGACGCTATAATTATTTTTTTTGACTGCCACACTGCCAAGCTATTAAAAAAAATATATTAAATGATATTAATATCATATAAAATAAAAATAAAAAATATATTGAAAAGCATATTTATAAATTATAAACTTACAAGTTGCTTAGTTGCCACATTTTATTACAACTTTCACGCATTAACCTTGCCCGTAAGACCGTTGGTTAGGTTACCAACGGTCCATGTTTCCGTAAAATAACGAAACTCGGTACTTCTATTTGAAGTAATTAGAAAATAAAAATAATGGGGAAATGACTTGGGTGGACGCCTAGTTTCCCGAACGAGCATTGAGACCTATGGACTGTGTTTGTGCTACAGTCGAAACCATTCTGAGAGGCGCGGAGAGAGAGAGAGAGAGCGACAAAAACAAACGACTGTTGGCATGAGGCAGATAAATGCCGGTGCGTAATGGAAGCAACCTGCAACGGACCCGTCAGATGGTCCTCAGCCACCGACCGGACTCCGCAGCGACCTCCCGCTGTCGCGGCCGTCGGAGGAAACCCTAGGCTGGTCAATGGACGGTGTATTGCTTCAAGGTGCGCCTCTCTTCCACCTAAGAAGTGCAATATAACGAAAACCTTCCGACTTCTGAACATTCTCAGTGAAATTTCAAATTCGGGCCTCGATATCTATTACTTGCCAGGTGCGACCTGGATATCAGTGAATGCAAGCTCGAAGCGGGATTGGTTTTCAAGGGGATTTATTTACTCCGACTCCTCTTTTGATTAACAATGCTTCCTTGGAATTAGCGTAGTTTATACTTTTAGGGTTTGTCTATAGTGCAGCAAAATTGTTTTGGCTATAGTACAGTAATTAATTTTAACTAAAATCTGACCTTTAATCAGATGTCTCCGAATTTAAATTGTTTAGGGATAGACTAGTCTTTTTTTCTGCTCCGTTATCTCTTTCTCATTTTCAACACCGTTACATCTCTTTCTCCTTCGCTCTCTTTCTCTCGATGCTCCCTCTTGAGCCCCTGCGATCCGAATATTGGCACCACTTTCTTTCTCTCTGTTCTTTCTTTCAGTCAATTTCCACACAAACAAGAAGATTCTTGAAGAAGTCGCAATCATCCCCTCTAAATGCTAGCGCAACAAGATCGACGGGTTCACGACGCACCTTATGCTCCGGATCCAGCGACGCCCCGTCCGAGGCATCTCTCTCAAGCTTCAGGAGTAGGAGCGCGAGAGGCACATGGATTTCGTGCCAGATGAGTCGGCGCTAAAGGTGAACGAGATCTTGGTCGACAAGGAGACGATAGAGATGCTCACGGCTCTCGGCATGGCAGATCTTCCAGGGGTGGAGAAACAAGATGTGGTTCAGGCTGCTGCGAGATAAGCAAGAACCTGAAAAATAATGTTACGAATTGCACTTCATATTTATTTTATTTTGAACATTTATGAGGTTTGCAACAAATCCCCAAAATTTACTGCAATTAACGGTGTAGGTACTTTCCCACAAATTTGCTGTGCCTTATAGGTATCACAAGTTAGAAACTCATATTGAGTTCATGGTAACAAACTAATTTTGGGAATCAAAAGGGTTTTTACACTTTACTGTATCAGAATCAACTGTCTATTTCAGCAAATTCAACTCTATCCCCGCAGAAAGATTCAAGATAAAAAGAGTACCAGAATCTATCAGCAAGTTTTCGTTCACCGCAAATCTTATGTCAGCCAAAATGCAAAACATACAAAAGTTACCAGCAAAACCTTCTTAAAATATAAAAATCAGCCTATTTGGTACCAGTACCACAAAGCACTCATCTCAGCCTCTATTTTTCAATTGACAATATTGAAAAAAGGGGTTTGCTTATCTGTATTAGATTGAAGTTAGAGTATGTGTGTGTATCTTTGTTACATGTGAAAACTGTGACTAATCAAACGAGGGCACCTGATGGCAACAGTTGTGTACTTAGTCATACTGAGTTATAATTCTAGAATATAATTCTCATAACAATTTGCATGTCTAAATTTCTGTATATATGTTTCGGGTTGAGCTTTCTCCCTCTTCTCTGATTTATGCAGCATTCTATTTCAAATGAGTAGTGAAGTTGTGCTTTATTTCCTTTTACTGAAGAATAATTTCAGATCTGTATTTTTTTTAAATTTGGGATTTTGATTCTAATCTCCTTCCCTATGTTGTTTTGATTATAGTATGCCCTTATTGTTTTAATTTAGTTGTTTTCATTTGTTTTGGCTAGTTGTGTGTCTAATTGAGACTAATCAACTTGTTTTCATTTTGCCCAGTGATGATGATGACTATCAAGATGATGAACAAGATGAAGATCAAGAGGTACTTGTTTTTTCAACATTTAATAATGGTTTAATTAACTCAATTTTGTTAAATGTGTGACGAAGCCTATATTTACTCTCAATTTGCATCAATTGGTGTGGGTTATATTGGTATGGAATGCACAGCAGCTTTGTTCACAGATAAAATAAAGGTCACCATGGTTTTCCCTGAAAAACACTGCAGTAAGTACTGTCGTTTTTTGTAATTCCTTTATTTTTTTTAATTTATTGTCATGTTGTTTGTCTCTTTTATTGCCTTTTTTTGTCATTATGCGACATGCTAATTTTAATATTTACAGTGGCTCGGCTATTTACGGCGAAGACGCAGAATTTTATGAAAACCACTACAAAGCTAGGGGTGTAAAGTTTGTTAAGGGAAATGTGCTGACATCTTTTGAAAAGGACCTATCTGGCAAGGCAAATGATCAAGCCTATATATCTATTTATTATAATTTGGAATTAAATTTTGCATATTGGAAAGGTACCCTTTTTATTTTTGAGGTATCACTTCGAGCAATATAAAGGGCAACCTTACAATGTGCTCAGAAGCACTGTTAAAGCAGCTTCGATCACTCCAGGTAAATCATACACCCAATTTATAATCTAATACAAAAGGTGTGGACAAATTGTCTAACTTTTTGTCCTTGCTAAACTTTTGTGTCGACAGGGGTCAGAGCTTTGGCATGATGAAAATAAGTTCAAAATATTTGCTCACGTGTCCCTACCATTATGTAATATTTATGTGGAAATCTCTTCTTCTATAATGTGTTGGACTTTTGTAAAATCTACCCACCTTTACCAAATTTGAGAAACCAGCACACAGTTCTCGTGCTTGTATATGGGCAAAGTATGAGTGAGTCAGGTACATCTGGTACAAGGGCTGTAATTGGTAGAAAAGGGAACTGATGCATGGATGTAATTTTTATTTTTTTATTTTGCTGTAATCTGATAGCCTCTACCAGACTTTCCAAAAATAAAATAAAAAATAAACTGTTATATGTTGAAAATATGTCATTTCATATTAGAATTTTATTTGTTCTCTTATAATATGTTCCCGTTGCAACGCACGGGTACGTTACTAGTTTACTCTTTGAGCATGTTATCTATTGTTAAAATGGTAATTATTCTATTTAGTTCTGTTTTTATATACTATAATTGTCAATGAAACATAAATGAAAAGTAACATGACGAAACATAAATGAAAAGTAACACACAGTAAACATAAATTATTATTCTAAACTAAACAAAATGAAAACAAATAGATAGGGTATGGAATAGACTTTACCTGTACCGTTACCCGTTTAGATAACGAAAAAAATCTTTACCCGTACCCATATCCGATAAGTTAACGAAAAAAAAATTTATCCGTACCCATACCCGATAAATGAATGAAAAAAAAATTTACCCGTACCCGGACCGGGCTAACCCGTGACCCGAACCCGGACTGGCCCGAGCCCGTGCCTAAACCCGGACCGGACCGTCCAAACGGGTGGGCCGGGTTAACCAAGGCGCGGATCCAGTTTTTTGGACCCAACTCGCCCAGACCCGACCCGTTTGAACCCGGACCGAACCCATCCGAAACCCGTGCCTAAACCCCCGGATCCGGGGCTAACCCGCCCGAACCCGTGCCAACCCCCCGAACCCGAGCCTAACCTGCCCGAACCCCCTCCAATCCTGACCCGAAACCGCCCAAACCCGGCGAGATCCTAGCCAACCCGTCCCAACCCGTTTCAAATTCAAATTAAAAAAAAAAAACCGTGTTACTGCCTTGTAGGCCCAAAAAAAAAAATTATAGAGTGCATGTGATTACAAGAGCTTGAACAAATTTAATTACAGTATCAGGGAATCAAATTTAATTACAGAGTGCATGTGATTGCAAGAGCTTGAACAATTTTTTTTTTTTCATTTTATAAGAATACTATGTTGAAATTGATCGACTAGACCCTTCTATGATGTCTGATCGTACACGAAACATTTTTCCTGTGCAAGTTATATATGTCAAATGCTATATGAAGACACACAGTAATTTACCGGAATTTACCGTATTTTGTATAATTTAATGTAATATAGTGTAATTCAACATAATTTCAAGTAATCTAGTGTATTTTAGTATAAATATGGTAATTATAAATCAAAAGAAGTAATCTAACAAATAATTTAAACAAAAAATTCGAATTTTCAGTGTTAGATTTCATTATTCTTCATAGTGTCTCCAAAAAAAAAAAAAAGAGTAAACCGGCCATAAAATGGCCGGTTTCCTAGGGAGAGTAAACCGGCCATTTTATGGCCGGTTTGGGCATTTTTGGCAAAACCTGGAAATTCTGGGTATAATAATTAATTTCTATTAAACTTTGGATATTAATAAAAATGTCGGCCCCTAGATTCCTGCATCCTTTTATATTTCATTTATTTTATAACTTTAGAATACCCGGATTACTCTATTTATTTTCTTCTCTTCATTATCTAAATGGAATAGCACTAGGGCTGCACAAAAAATTCGTGGTTCGTAATTCGATTCGAATTTGATTCGAAAAGGTTTGTAAAAAATTCGATTCGAAATTGAGTTCGTTCGAAATTAATTCAAACCAAACTCAAACTGAGGGTAAGTTCAATTCGGTTCAGTTCGTTTGCAGCCCTAAATAGCACTCATGAAATAAATAGTATAGTAGGGTGAGTTAAAGTCGGTAAAGCACTTCCGATCTTCTGTGGCAGAAGAATCTTGTATAGTTGCGTGTATTTCATTTTGTATGTCATGATTATTGCTAATCTAATTGTGTTGATGAGCACGGAATTGTAAATTTGGAGATTTTTTTAGGTTCATTATGCAGCACAGAAAATATAATTAAATTATGATGTATTTCTTTATGCATGTTGCTAGTTCTATAAGAAAAACTTCAAAGTAAAAAAAATTCAAAATTGTTTTGCTGATACAATTGAACAATAATTTTTGTATATTCACACAATCATTCCTTAAACTCCGTAGACAAAAATTTATAAATAAGTTAGTAAAATTCCATTCTAGATAAAACCAATATTTAATTTCATTCTAGATAAAACCAATATTTAACTTCTGTACTATTTTTATGATCCAAAAAACAGCTCAATATTATGTTCTAAAATTCTTGGTATGGTCCAAAATTCAGGGTTGTATGGTATGCTCTTCTACTGGCATCTTCCAGGATCATTCCCTTACGTACCAGTACATCTCACTGAAGACGCAAGTAATATAATTGCTCCTAACAAGAGAACACATCACAAGATTCATTTTGCTTACAAAGATACCCATCCTAAAAACATTAATAGAAGAAGAATAGTCAGATTATTATACTAAATGGGCCTCGAACAAAAAAAGCTACTCATTTTGTCACAGGAGCCGCAGTGCTAGATACCTTCTGTGATTTCACTTCAGAGCTGGCCCTTGTCACTTCCTCATTCTGCAATACAAAATTTCAAATTTACAAATCTTTATATTACAGTGAATTGATTAAATCAATTTAAGAGCTCATGTCAAAATATGCTTCTCATTTTCTCCAATTTACAGCACTATATTTTCTCACATACCTGACACTAATTCCTAGCATAATCTGGTATGGTTGTCCAATGTCCATATTATATTATATTGTACTTGTTTCATGACCGGTTCACAAGCTGGAAACCAATATCTCAAATTCTTTGCCCTGATTTTCATTTCAAGATGGCTCGTAGGGCTAGGGGCAGAATTGTCATTTATTGAAAGTATTATTTCTTCAACTTAGTAGTCTGTCAATTGGGTCTGCAATACTGTAGTATCAACTGTAAGGAAGAGTTGTTACTTACACCAGATACGAAATCTCAACATTTGGCCCGAAATAAAATACACACAAGGTCAAAACTAAACTTATTGTTATAACTTGCTTACTATTTTGACAACCCATTAAGGTTATCCCTTTTGTAATCAAATTTGGGTTAGTTCAAGGTTTATTCATGCCTAAATGTTAGCTGAACTTCACATTCAAGTATTAATTCAGCTTCAATAACATCTCAATTCCCTGAAAAAAACAAAGTAATAAGCACAATTAGGTAATTAAACAGCATCAATATCACTACACCAGTAACTAAGAAGCACTAAAGAGACCACTTAACAAGCCTGATATAGTACACCAATATAGTACCATATTAATATCCCGGAATGGTACTGATGAGATTAAGAAGGAAAGTGGTACCGGAATGCAGAAGGCAATGCCCAATATATTGTTGGCAAGTCAATGCTTTCTCAATACATACCATATGCAGAATAATGTACCAGGTATCGCTGCCACTATCCGAGACTTGGTGAATTCTACTGAAAGCGCTGCATCATTTGACAGTTTTGTAAGTTTAGTTACTATGGGTATAGACAACCCAACCCTACCTGTATCCAAGCATATTAAATACATTAGACAAATTCATACATAAAAAAGAATATCAACTAAAACCAAAGACTACAACTAGAAATGTCTGTTTCTATAAGGGGCAGTTAAGGTACTGGTTACATACTGAAATAAATTACTTCCCCGCCACAAATGAAAAAAAATGAAATTAGGATAACAGCGGTCACCTAACAAGCAATAAAATAAAATTTATATTGCTCGAAGTGATACCTCAAAAATAAAAAGGGTACCTTTCCAATATGCAAAATTTAATTCCAAATTATAATAAATAGATATATAGGCTTGATCATTTGCCTTGCCAGATAGGTCATTTTCAAAAGATGTCAGCACATTTCCCTTAACAAACTTTACACCCCTAGCTTTGTAGTAGTTTTCATAAAAGTCTGCGTCTTCCCCGTAAATAGCTGAGCCACTGTAAATATTAAGATTAGCATGAATAATGACAAAAAAAGGCAATAAAAGAGACAAACAACATTGACTTGCAAATAAATACTTGGTAACTAATGTTAAACCACTCGTGTGAATAATATTACAGTACCCACACACTGAGCCAATACTATACTGGTATAGATCACACTCTAACTGTATACAGTAACCAGGGGACTAGTTATCCATCAATAGCACTCAACAACCCGACAATGTAAAAAATGATAATTAGTTGAAAACAAAGAAAACTAGAACTATATTCAAGCTCAAAGAAATGATCGCATGATCAGAATAGAGAATATAACATATACCTTAAAAGGGAAATGCTTCTGGACACCACAAAAAAAAAGTGTTCCCAAATATGCCCTCGAAAGCACCCAATTCTTACTAAGTATAGCTTCTTCACTCCGCATACAGCTGTTGTTACCTTCATAGATGCAAACTATTAGATATTCTTATACAAACTTGAGGATTTCAAACATAGATGCAAAACTAAAGTTGATAAACCTCATGACCACTGAATTGTGCAATTTGTCTAAAATATTTACAATTTCAGTTTCAATTACCCTTATTGTGCAATTAGACACAAAACTAGCCAAAACAAATGAAAACAACTAAATTAAAACAATAAGGGCATACTATAATCAAAACAGAATAGGGAAGGAGATTAGAATCAAATTCCCAAAGTTAAAAAAAATACAGATCTGAAATTATTCTTCAGTAAAAGAAAATAAAGCACAACTTCACTACTCATTTGAAATAGAATGCTGCATAAATCAGAGAAGAGGGAGAAAGCTCAACAGGAAACATATATACAGAAAGTTAGACATGCAAATTGTTACGAGAATTATATTCTAGAATTATAACTCAGTATGACTAAGCACACAACTATTGCCATCAAGTGCCCTCGTTTGATTAGTCACAGTTTTCACATGTAACAAAGATACACACACATACTCTAACTTCAATCTAATACAGATAAGCAAACCCCTTTTTTATCTAGCAATTGTTCACATAAACTACCCAACTTTACTAATTTCACAAAATTTCAAACCCTTAATTCAAACCCTTAATCCAAACCCTTAATTCAAACATAATTTCACTGAATTTGACCACTTATGCAAATTACCCTCGTTCCAGTGCAATGAGCATTTACCAGCAAAGTTTTTTTTTGAGCAAAAAGGCAAGAAATGCCCAGTTTCATTTAAGCAAAACAAAACTACATAATCAGTTTGGTAATCTCCCATCTCCGCCATGTGAACAGGATTATTACCTTCAAACATCCAAAATACAACCACAATAAACAATGTCTAAGTATCACAATGGCTCTGCAAAAGTTTCCAAATCAACAAAAGATAGAATTTGCGGAGGAGATTAAATGGAGAAAAAGCGTGGTACCTGATTGCGTTGAAATTAAGCGGAGCGTCGTCGAGATTGGGGATCTGAGCTATCAGATCCTTCTCCTAGGTTTTTAGAATCAGGATGCGATATCTGAGTCATCAGTGGCATTAGTGGTGCTTGGGCTCAGAGAGAGACAGCAGGGTAGGGTTTGTGCTCAGTGCCCGGGCTAAGAGAGGGGGGGTTTGGGCACGGTGCTCGGTAGAGAGAGAGAGACAGCGAAGAAAATGGCGGAGAGGGGAGGCGCGCTTGCTCGGCTGCCCGTACAGACGCGAGAAAGGCAGAGAATATGAAATACGCGGTTCATTTTAAAATGACGATTTTGCCCTTCCGACTAAAATTTCTGTTAAATGTAACGGAGAAATGCTGTTAAATTTCTAGTATCTCAATCGTCGGATTAGAAAATGAATGGTTATAATTTTGCTGTACTATAGCCGAAATAAGTTTGCTGCACTATAGACAGAGTAGAACTAGGGTGCTCCTAAGCTCACCAAGCCCTTCGTGAGCGCGGCTCTAAAACCTATCAAATTGACTTCAAACGACATTTCCAAACCGTTAGATGTTCAATCTATATCAAAATCTACTTGGAGACCAAATTTTACATTTTTTGGAATTTTTTTACTATTTATTAAGATGGTTTGAAAATCGCTGTTTTTATTAAAATTCTGCACCATTGGAAAACAGCGATTTTCAAACCATCTTAATAAATAGTAAAAAAATTCCAAAAAATGTAAAATTTGGTCTCCAAGTAGATTTTAATATAGATTGAACATCTAACGGTTTGGAAATGTCGTTTGAAGTCAATTTGATAGGTTTTAGAGCCGCGCTCACGGAAGGGCTTGGTGAGCTTAGGAGCACCCTAGTTCTACTCCTATAGACAAACCCATACTTTTATGGTGACGGGAATTCATACCGAAATTTTTATTAATAGAAATAATAATAAAGGAATGTCGATATAGAAGAACGAATTCGTCGGAATTTTAAATCTAACAAAGACGTTATTTTTGGTAACGTCCCAGGGGACGTTACGAACGATAACGGCCCGATTAAAATCGCTAATCGCAGCTCTTTAAAAAGGTGGCCGTCGCCAACGATAACGTCCAGAGGAAAAAAATGTGGCCGTTGCCAATGATGACGGCCAGCCTTTTTTCTGTGAAAAAGTTTTTATTTTCTCCGATGACGGGAAGATATTTTGTTAAGTAGGTAAATAGCATACTTAGGGAAATTTTATTGACCAAAAGGAAGAGTATACAAAGAGATGGGGTACAAAGCTTTCATTACATGTATTTAGTTAACTAGTGACCATTGTCTAACATCCCTAATTACAAGAGCCGATATTTGATTTTCTCCGATATTTGATATGCTCCAATATTTTTCTGTGAAAAAGTTTTTATTTAGACTATTAAACAATAATTAATTTTGAAAATCCAAACCGTTCAACATGTTCGAAATATTGAAATGTGCTTGGAGACCAAATTTTATATTTTTTGGAATTTTTTTACTATTTATTAAGCCATTTTTCCAATCGCTGATCCGGTGGTCCAGAAAATTTTACTGTTTTTTACTGTTTACCGTTGGATCAGTAATTTTCAAAGTGGCTTAATAAATAGTAAAAAAATTCCAAAAAATGTAAAATTTGGTCTCCAATCACATTTCAATATTTCGAACATGTTGAACGGTTTGGATTTTCAAAATTAATTATTGTTTAATAGTCTAAATAAAAACTTTTTCACAGAAAAATATTGGAGCATATCAAATATCGGAGAAAATCAAATATCGGCTCTTGTAATTAGGGATGTTAGACAATGGTCACTAGTTAACTAAATACATGTAATGAAAGCTTTGTACCAATTTCCCTAAGTATGCTATTTACCTACTTAACAAAATATCTTCCCGTCATCGGAGAAAATAAAAACTTTTTCACAGAAAAAAGGCTGGCCGTCATCGTTGGCAACGGCCACATTTTTTTTTTTCCCTCTGGACGTTATCGTTGGCGACGGCCAGCTTTTTAAAGAGCTGCGATTAGCGATTTTAATCGGGCCGTTATCGTTCGTAACGTCCCCTGGGACGTTACCAAAAATAACGTCTTTGTTAGATTTAAAATTCGGACGAATTCGTTCTTCTATATCGACATTACTTTATTATTATTTCTATTAATAAAAATTTCGGGAATTCATATCACCTGAGGTGAGTTTAGATCCTGACCGTTCGTTCTGCTTTGGCGCGAATCTTAAAGGGGCACATGCATTCCACCCTGAACTGGACTGGCCCAGATTCTGATCAGACGGCCCGGATCTAAACTCAAATATTCTGTTACCTCAGAGGATATGGACTCACTGTGGTTTACTAAATCGCAGTGTTGATGATTGAGCGGGGAACAGATGATTATCACAATATGCAATAATTAATTGCCTTTAGTTCCGAAGTTGTAAAAATGAATCAGACCATTTCAGCCTTTCAGGCCATCACTCAAAACTTAAATTTTCCAACTAAGTACTGTTTAATATAGTCCATAATATGAAATAGTTTAAAGCCAATAGATTATAGACCAGAGTTCAATGCATACAAGTTCATTCCAGAAGAAGAACATGAAGGTATCCCAATATCTTGTACTGGGTCAGGTTGACCTGTTCTGGTGAAACAAAACTTAATACATGATGCAGGAGCTGCTTTTGAAAATTGCTACAATTTGTATGTATATCTTCTTCTGCTACAAATTTTCCCAAATTATAAACAAACATAAATATTGGATCTTATACTGCTACTTGCATTGTAGATGATATAAATGGAGGTGCTACACTTTTTACAACTGCAGCAGGTCAACCCGTGTCAGGGTTAACAAAGCTTAATGGAAACACTTGGACTCTTTTGGAAGTTCGCAACAATGGTGAGTAAAGTTTCTAGCTTCTACTTTATCATTAAAAACATATCTAATTTTATAATAGACATGAAATGCAAGAACATTTACAGAATTATTTTGGAATATCAGAAACTTTTATCGCAGTAACTCCTGTGGTCATTGCCCTTGTTAGAATATTGTTAGAAATACAAAGTAGCTACTGCTGAAATGGTAATTGGGTGTAAAGAATACTTATTTTTTTTGTATCTTTATATTATAGTAGAACTTCTTATCCAATATGCCATATTTGAAACAATATATATTTTTCTAGCCTAGTATATCTTTCATTAATAGTGAATAACTCGGTGACTTCGTAAACTTTAGAGAATAGCAAGTTTATTCCTTTTTATGGAAAATTTGGGCTAAATGTTTTATGGACTTAAAAAGTTTTATTTATGAGAACAGAGAGAGCAATGTGCAAAAGAAAAATAGGAGCAATTTTTGAACTAAAATAGTGGATGCCCTACTTTTCCATGTTTCTTCCATCCTGAGAAATAGACCGAAATACATTGCATGCCATATCCTATAACTTACAAAACTAATATACATAATGATGTGTCAAACAAAAATCAACTTTGGCTCACATCATTTGATGCCCTGAATAAGTTTTATTCCTCCATAACATATACATCATTGCTTTATCCTTTTCAAAATTTGGGGGCTAAACTAGATACATGGCACACCATATTGAACTAATGGGAAAAACTTCTAGTAGCTACTTGTATTTTTTTTTTGTGCTGGTTTCTGGTCTACATAGCAGGTCCAGCCATCAAAATCCAAACCCTCGTATTTGATTGAAAAATTTAGAATATCTTTGTACAATTTTTTTTTATATTGGAACATCCAGTTGGATCATCTTTTATTTGTAATATAAATGATATGGTCCAAATTTAAATAGCAGAACTCTTACACTACAGCAAAGTTATTAGAGCAGGACTGGTCACTGACCTGGTCAAGGCTTGGGTTATGTTTTAAAATCTATACAGCTTTAAGAAAACTAACAATATTTTTATAGAAATCAGTACACATGCTTTAAATAAATTATGTATATGTTTGAGAAGTGTGGCTAGCATCCAATCTAACATAATCTAAGAGAACGCACAAAAATAAATGATTTTAATATATAAGAGAAGTGAATCTTCAACCAAGATTGGAGTTATACATTCCTGTATGTAATTTTTTTTTCTTTGCGTCTTCAGCTAGCTGCATGTACTAGAATAAATGTACTTTTTAAAAGGAATTTACATTATTTTTTGTTTAATCTAGATATTTCCTCACCTTTCCTGCAGCTAGTGTTTCTTTTTTCTTCTTAAATGTTTTCCTTTGATAACAGCTTGATAACAGCCCCTTCTTAATTAAATCCATCAATTTCCTGTTTCCCTAATAATGAAGTTAAAACAAATTAGGCTGGTTTAGATACGACTGATTCACTGGCTACTCTTGCAAAACTGGATAGTTGAACTGGTTTTTTCTGGTTCATCTACACCAGTCAATTAAAAGAACTTACCTGGAAGTGTTTCTCGTTCCCAGTTCTTCTGGTTGAACTGGGCCAGTCTGGTTTTCCTCCTTCCCAGTTCATCACATTGAAATTGTATGGCTCTCTATCGTCGCCTCACTGTCAGCAATTGCAGCAGATGTGATAGTATTGTGAAGTTGGTAAGCGTGCAATCATATGAAGTACAATAAAATATTTAAAGAAATGAATATCAGGGCCATTATTTTTATATATATTTCTCACATTACATGTAATTAATAGGATTCTGAGATGTAATTTCACCTTTGCTACATTGAGATGGAAATTTCAAATTTGTGGATACAATATTTCACAAAGAGAAGTTAAAGGAGCAGTTCTTGCTTATATCCTACAGCAAGTAGTCCCTTGATATGTTTTATCTGGGTTGGTTGAACCTATGAATATGAGGCGATATAATTACATATCTTAGTAGGTCCCCAGTTATTGGTAATATTGGCCAAAAAATGTAATTTCTTTGGGGGCACCACAGATTTTTTATGATAAATTTAAAAATAAATAAAAATAAAATTATAGTGAAAAGGGATTTAATTTTTTTTTTTGAAAACCCAATATGATTAACTTAAAGGACGGCACTGCTAAAGTTATGTACTATATAAGCGCCTCCTATGATCTTATTTTCCCTATAAGCTACTTTGACCCTTCTGCTACCGTAACGTATAATTTGTTCCCAATAAGATAGAAAGATAGATAGATAGATAGATAGATAGATATCTTTGACCCGCTTAGCTCTCCGATTAAAACCCTAGATTCGACCTCTCGCGCCGAAGAAAATAGTTGGTCTCTATATCTACCGAAAACCTTGTTGATTAATGTAAGCCTCTCTCTCTCTCTCTCTCTCTCTCTCTGTATGACAGTGGCCACCTTTTGATTTTGGTCCAATAATTCAAAATTGGAACTGGGGATTTAGTGAATATTTTCCTGGAGATAATTTTGGAATGTGTCTGGTGTTTCCTTTTTTTTAATTAGCTTAGACTTTAGCGATTTTGCCTATTCTGCATAAATTTGTCTTGAAGAAAAATCCGTGGATCAAAATTTCTAGATAATTAGAAGTTCTGAGTGAAAATTGTCCCTCCTCCCATCCTCCCCTTTCAAGTTGTACTATGCAGCTATTTTCTTCTTATGGTTCCTTTTTCTAATATACTGAAGCATTAAAAGGGGCTCCATTTTCTGTTCTCGGTTAAACTATGTTCTAAACCTTGTAACTTCAATGATTAGAACAGTGGTTAATTATATTGGAACTTTCGGATATCTTTTGCAAATCTATTATAATTACAAATCTGTTTGCAATTATGATTGTAGTTCTTGGAAACTTGTGTAATTTATGTTCTCTGTTTTTTATTTTTTTAATAAGCTTGGCAGCGGGGCCAAGGCAATTTGTTTATATTCTGTCTCTCTCTTGAAAATTTGGCAGTGGCTGCCAAATAAACTACAAACTATTTTGTCTCTGCCTTTTCCAACTACAATCCTTATTCTCTCTCTCCATCTCTATCTCTATCACTCTACATCTCTCCTTTTATACTTGATTTTAACAGTAGATTAATCTCTTCTTGCTCTCTTGGAAATTGCATTATTCAATTCAACTTTCTTGAGGCCAAGAAATTTTTTTTGTTACAAACTTGATAACTTGGATAGTTTGCTCCAACAACAACAACAAAGCCTTTAGTCCCAAACAAGTTGGGGTAGGCTAGAAATGAAACCCAATCCATAGTCATGAGGGTTTCATGTCCATAGAAAGGCTGTATTTTATGTTGGTTCGCCACGCCTATCACAACCCTCCTCCTTTTTCCTGGGTTGTATAGAAACTACACAGGCGGAGTTGATAGTTTGCTCCAGAAAAGAATAAATAAAATAACAAATTAACTTTGTTGAGCACCTTTTTCCTTTCTTTTTCAATGACTTGGGGAATTTCAACCAGAAATGTAAAATTTTTAGCACTTGTGCAAGACACTACCTGATATGTTTTCATGATGTGTTACTTCAAACAATTATTTCCAAATAAAGGCCTTTCTTTTGACTTAATTACCAAAAAAAAAAGCTATGTCCAAAGAAAGGCCCTTTTGACATTACACTGTTTGATTTTTTTTTTCATGTATCTCAATGTTTTTCTTCAAGTTGTTTTCTCAAAAGAAGTCTTTTTAATTTGCAAAATTAAAAGTTGTTTTTTAAAATATCAATACAGATATGATGACAAACAACCATCTTTTGAATAAGATTCCATATCTGAAACTTGAAAAGATATTACTGGAACTTACCTTTTTTTGTGTGGTATTTTAAAGTGCCGAAATTTATATAAGTAAATATAAAGAGCATAAACACCAAATCCCAATACCCAGCAATTGCAAGTTGGAATATATACTTGCATACATTAGTACTTAAATCCCTGGATATGGTTTATAGCTTATATGTTTATTGCTTGTTGCAGTAGCTTTTTTAAGATTTTTTAACAGAAGAGTGTTCACAAGCTTTTATAGTTGGTTATGTTTTGTTTAATGCTTATGCAGAATGGTTGCTAAAAAGAAGACTCGCAACTTATGCAAATCTGACTTAGGAGGAGTAATTTTTGGTTGTAACCATAATACCATGATGGAATGCCTCACCAAGCAGTTATTCGGTGCTTCATCTTGTCCTCATCCATTTATTATGCAAGTCTTTGGTACTTTGTAAATGTTCAAGGTGCATTTACACTATTAGTCATGACTTAACCTTTGCATCCTTCAAGTACCAATGAATGGTTAAAACAAAGTCACAACAACTAAGTAGGATGCGTTTGGTTGCGCTGCTACCATTGGTATGTATCACACTATTACTGCTGACTGTTGTAATGATAACTTTGGTAGTAGCTAGATATAATAAGTCCTACTTAAGGTAAGAAATGGAAAGTTACACAAATTTTGGATAAACAAACCTTGACTACTATCAGAATCTCTCTGCTGCTTTCTGAGAAGATTTTTCTTTCTTATATGAAAATATCAATTTTAAATATTTCTGGTAATCGTAATTCCCAACACCATCATTATCAGAAAACTTTTATTGTTGTTGACAGGCATGCCCCCGATGCATAATTTATATGTCAGAAACATACAGGCTGGGTTGCCCCTCTTTCTGTTTAATTATAGCGACCGGCAACTGCATGGTATTTTTGAGGCGGCAGGACCTGGCCAGATGAACATTGACCTGTATGCATGGTCAAACAACAAAAGTGTGAAGACCCCCTACCCTGCTCAGGTCAGATGAAAGCATTTTTGTTTTTGCTCTATAGCAGTTTGGTATATGTGTGGGTCCTCACAGATTAGGTCTGGGTTTGTTGTTACCGATTATTGATGTGATCTGGACAGAAGAGTCCTTTCACATTAAATTTATCTTAATGTTCTATTCGGCACTGGAGGGACAATATGGTTCCCAACTTATACGGTTTCAGACCTGAACTGCAATGAGATTACATATTATGTTTATTGTATTTTCTTTTTCTAAATCTGAGATTTTCATTATAATATCTACTAACAGGTCTCTCTCTCTCTCTCTCTGTCTCTAGATCCGAATCTGCACCAAGATACAATGCCTACCACTGCATGAGGCCCAGTTCAAAAAAGCAATAGCAGACAATTACTTTACAGCCGTCCGTTTCTATTTTGAACTGGACCATGCCCAAACAAGGCATCTGATCTCGCTCTTTGGACCCATTTATCCTGGTCATGCACCCTATAGTGTAGCCGTATCTCCCAGCACTGCTAGAAATCTCCAACACAACATCTTGTCCAAGCAAATCCCTGATTATCGAAACTTGTCCAACTCTGCATCAGCAGCACTAACACTTGTACCAAATAATTGGATTGAATGTAGCAAGGCATCAACGAGCAGCAGAGAAGTGAAAGAAAAGTGGAAGGTGCAAGGCACTTGGGCTGATAGAGTAGTATGGGATAAAATGAAAAGCAATAATACTGAATCAGAAGGTGTTTCCTCTCAGAGTCAGTTTTCAGATGCCATCCATCAGCAGGATTTTCAGTCAAACCAGTTTGGTATTTCCTCTGAAAGTGGATTTAATGAACATACTGTGTTAAATTATCTGAGAGCTTTGACCATGGATAAGGAGGAACAGATGGGATGTGCCAGTGGGAATTTTGAAAGCAGACTACCACCTGAGGCAAAATTGGAAGTACAGGTACCTGGAGAGGCCATTGATACCGGTCGTCTCCAATTGGCTCAATCTTACATGAACGATGATGTATGTGATTACATTATTTTATTTCTTTAAGAGGAATCATATGCAGTATTTTCTGTACATTTTTTGAATTGCGGTTTTCATTTACTTCTTGTTGCTTGTACAGTTGATGCAAATTCTGAAGGAACTTGATGTTCAAAAGACAGAATTGCAGAAGAAGCAGGTTCATCTTTTAGCTGATTATATATCTTGGATGTGCTGGTTTTATTAACTAAGAAATTAAGGGAATCCTCGAGCTTATACCTGGTTTTTCAAATTGGTGTCTGTCAAATTGAATCGTTATATTATCAACTTGTACTCTGTTCTCGTCTTCTCGATCAGTCAAATGGAACCTTTTTAAGACCAGCTGATGGAAACATGAAAATATTACACTGCTTGCTTGATAATTAAATGATAATATCTTTTTTCCAGGATGATAGTGTAAGAGAAATTGAATGGCTTTACGAAATAGTAAACCAGTCGGAAATAAAGACAGTCCAGTTGGAGAGTTGGCTTGATGAGTTAGCGCTCAGGCTTGACCTGTCTGAAAAGCTCATCTATTTGATAGGTGGATTTGACAGCTTAGATTGGCTGTCTTCTTTTGACGCCTTCTCCCCGTCAAAGGACATGTTGATGCCCCTAAAGAGGATGTCAAGTGCCCGGGCGTACACCTCGGTGGCCATACTTGAAGAGTTTATTTTTGTCCTTGGCGGCAGTGATGGCAACATGTGGTCTGATACGGGTATATGATTTGGCACACTACTTTCATTTCGATATTTTTTGTTGTGCTGAACATGAAGCTTTGTTTAATTGAAGACAAACCAGAGTTTCTCCATCAATCCCTTTTCCACTTCAATGCGCGGGACACACACACAACAGAAAAAAAAAATGGAGGAAATGGTTATGACCGAGTATCGCAGTGATGATTATGATAGTGATGCTGGTGGTGAAAATGGATTGAAGTATCTACATTCTGACTTGATTTGATGAGAGGGAATTGTTGGTATTTGGGGTACCAAATGGTATTTGTATCTAGTTTAGGGACCTATCCGTAAAATAGGAATATAGAGTAATCATAGGGACTTGATGGAAAGATGCAAGCTCTATATATACCCCAAGGGGTCAATCAACAAAAAAATTATCTTTTTGGCTCAATTTAATTTGGTATTAGAGCTTCTAGGTTTAGGGTTGGGCAGCTGCTACAGTACCCGCCGCCGCTACAGTACCCGCTGCTACATAACCGAACCCTCTCTTCTCTCTCTTCTCCCTAGGCCGGTTCTCTCTCTTCTGGGGCTGGCCACCATCTAGGGTTCGGATTTTAGTGTGATTAGGCCGGCGTGGGGGGCCTATACCCCACGATACTCGAAAAAGCGAGTTTGGATCGGGTTGATCGAGTTGTTTGAGCTCGAATCTTGATGAGATAAGATCAAGATCGGGTTAAAAGAAAGAGGAAGAGGTTAGAGGTGATGAGGATCTAGATCTTGAGGGTGCAAGATCGAGTCTTGAGGAAGAAGAAAGAGGGTTTGACTCAACTTTGTGTGTAGATTGAGTCGGATCGATGGCTGACGGGGATTCAGGCAAGGAGAAGGCCAAGAATCCCATGGAAGAGGCTTTGGGGAAGCTGAGTGGGGATGAGATCACTATGCTGATGCGGGCATTCAGGGCGGCCGCCAGTGAGAGTGCACCGAGGCCAGCACCGAGGGTGGAGCTTCCACCGATTGATGTGAAACTCGATGGTCCAGCTTCGTATTTGAGCTGGTCGCGTCGGGTAAGGTACACTCTGGAAGGGAGGAAACTAGAGGGGTACTTGACTGGAGCGATTGCTAAGCCAGCTGAGGGGACTCCGGCATGGGATGAGTGGAGGTCCACTCACATGCTGGTATACATCTGGCTCCTGAGCTCGATGACACCACCGATTGTAGCCAATGTGGATGTCATTGAGGATGTGAGGTGTCTGGGAAAAGCTAAGGAAGACATATGATGGAGTGGGGAACAATCTGAGAGTCTATCCGATCAAAGGAGATATCCTACTTGTGTACAGGGGGAGAGGTCTGTACAGGAGTATGCCATAGAGCTGGAGCGCTTATGGCTGGATCATGACTATTGTACGAGGACATTGTGTTGCCCTGACCCTGCGTGCAAGAAGACTGAGGCTTGCATGCAGGACAGGACCATGGGGTTCCTTAGGGGTCTGGCTCCAGCTTTCGAGCAGAGGATTGCGATGTTACTAGCACAGCCGAAGATTCCCTCACTCGAGGAGGCAGTTTCAACCATGATACAGGAGGAGACCCGGATCGGATTACAGGCTGGGGCAGGGGGACTTCCAGGGGTGAAGTCAGCCCTAGCTGTCTCCAACTCGGGTAACACCAGGTCTAGGGGTGAGACCCGGGAGTGCTACAATTGTGGAGAGGTAGGCCATCTGAAGTCGGCTTGCACTAAGCCACCGAAGGTGAGGAATTCGGGTGGACGTGGCCAGTCTGGAGATCGTGGTGGTGGTCGTGGTCGCAGAGGAGGTGGAAGAGGGGGCTACCGGACAAACCTGATGGTAGCAGAGGAAGAGGAAGAAGGGGGTGTGCAGGATGAGGACCTTTCTGCGGAGGATCAGGAGCTCTTGAGAGCCTACTCCCAGTTGCTTAGGAGAAAGCAGAAATGCGCGGTAGAGGATGCATCCATCTCGGGTTACATTGCTTCTTATGCTCATTCAGCCGCAGGTACTTGTGACACACACGCTCTTGCCTCTATACCCACCACTAGATCACCATGGATCGTTGATTCAGGTGCTTCTAGACATGTGACGGGTACTGTTGGGGAGTTTTCTTCCTATACTCACCTGGCAATTCCTGAGAGTATTCAGACAGCCGATGGTACGGCCCAGCCCGTTGTGGGTAAGGGTATTGTGCGATGTACCAACTCTTTGACTTTGTCCAATGTTTTGCATGCTCTTTCTTTTCCAGTAAATCTCTTATCCATAAGTGTTATTATTCTCCAACTAAAATATGTTGTTTCTTTTGATATTCCCAATGTGATCTTCCAAGAGAAGGGGACGGGCAGGAGACTTGGGACTGGCACATGGCATAGCGGCTTGTGGTACCTGGATAGAGAGGGGATGGACTCAGCCCTTTCATCCATGATGGAGATCTGGAGGAGTTGGGAGTAGTGTGGAGGACTTGTTGTTGCTTCACCACAGGCGTATGGGCCATTCTTCTTTTAGTCTTTTGAGTCGATTGTATCCCTCTATGTTTAAAAAGGCTAATAAAAAGAAACTTGTTTGTGAAGCTTGTGAGTTGGGCAAGCACACCAGGAGCTCATATGTTAGTTCAGGTAGTAGGAGCTCCTGTGTTTTTGATTTGGTACATTCTGATGTATGGAGATCTTGTTCAACAACTTCGGTGAATGGATTTAGATATTTTGCCTTTCATGATTATTTTTTTCGTGTGACTTGGATTTATTTGATGAAAAACAAGAATGATGTCCTTGTTTGTTTTAAAGATTTTCACAGAGGGGTTCAGACTCAATACGGGGCAGTAGTGAAGGTATTGAGGTCTGATAATGAGACATAATACACGAACAATGCGTTCAGAGAATACTTGTCATCTCAGAAAATCCAGCATCAAACTACGTGTCCATACACACCAGAGCAGAATGGGGTTGCGGAAAGGAAGAACAGGCATCTCCTTGAGGTAGCAAGGAGTATGATGATTTCGATGAATGTACCAAAGTACTTATGGGGGCAAGCGGTCCTGATAGCTGCGAGACTGATCAATAGGATGCCCTCACGAGTGTTGGAGTGGAAGTCTCCATTTGAGCTATTAAAAGGTGAGAATAATGATATTCTTCCTTTGAGAATATTTGGTTGTGTGCGCTTTGTGCATGACAATAGACCAAATGTGGAAAAACTGGATCCAAGGGCGGTCAAGTGTATCTTTGTGGGATACTCGGCCACCCAAAAGGGCTACGTTTGTTGGAGCCCCGTGGAGAGGAGATTGTTCGTTAGTATGGATGTCACATTTCGAGAGCATGAGCCATACTACTACTCTCAGGTCACCTCACCCTTTGGAGACTCGCTCGATACAGGAGGTATGAGGCGAGAGGGGGAGAGTAGCAGTGGTAGTGAGAGGAGGATGGTGAGTATGGGTGATGTCTCTTGTCCGATTGCGCCGATTGTTGAGGAGTCGGCCGTTGTGCCGTAACAGGAGGGGAATGATCTCGGAAATGGTGGAACTCAGGCTCAGGGGGAGCTGAGAGTGTACACGAGGAGAAAAAAATAGAATGAGGGGACTGTGCCTACAGCGCCGCTTGTGCCAAGCCCCTTGTCCCTGCCTACCCGACTCCTAGACACCTACACCATCCACCACAGACTCAGAATACACAGGTGATATGATTCCTCTCTCTACTCCTCCCACTCCCCTATCAATAAGGAGGACTTCTCGCAGCAATGCGGGAGTCCCCCCTGATCGATATGGTTTTCCACACGATATTGTCCAGTTTGTCTCTTGCTCTCACATATCACCTGCACATGGAGCATTCATTGTATCTTTGGACATTGTCTCTATTCCTAAGTGTTGGCAGGTTGCTAAGAAGGATCTAAAGTGGAAAACTGCCATGCTAGAGGAACTTGAGGCTCTTGCTAAGAACAAAACCTGGAAGCTTGTGTCACTACCACCAGACAAGAAGGCAGTTAGGTGCAAGTGGGTCTTCACTGTGAAGCAAAGCCCAGAGGGTCGGGTTGAGCGCTATAAGGCCCGATTGGTAGCAAAGGGGTACAGTCAGACTTATGGCATTGACTATGATGAGACCTTTGCACCTGTGGCGAAGATGAGCACAGTGCGGACACTTGTTTCCTTGGCAGCGAATTGGGGGTGGAAGTTGCACCAGCTTGATGTGAAAAATGCATTCCTTCATGGTGATTTGGTGGAAGAGGTGTACATGGAGGTCCCACCGGATTTTGGCACGAAACAAACGGTTGGTAAGGTGTGCAGGCTCAAAAAATCTCTTTATGGGCTGAAGCAGTCTCCTTGAGCCTGGTTTGACAGGTTTATGAGGGCTATGGTAGGCATGGGTTTGACAGGTTTATTTAATTATTTTTTTAATTTTTTTGTAAATTTATTAAATGTTGGATTTGTTCTGTAATTCAGGTAATTATGATTGGAATTGCTTGTTATTTTGGTGGTGAAGTACAACAAGGGCCCAATGGTGCTTATTACAGTACACAACCCCAGAAAATGTTCAATATTGGCTCGGATTTAGATTTCACCGGTATAACTAGGGAAGTGTACCAGGAACTTGGTATTGACCCGAATTATTACGAACTGGTAATTTCCGCCAGAATTAATATTGGCCAAGGTAACCAAACATGGTTCCAACAGCTCCCTGTACTAGACGATAGCAGTTGGGGGTTGTATACCCAAATGACATTGAATTTGACAACACCTTTCAAGTTCCTAGAGTTATATGTGGTTGCCAACCCCAAACAGAACCCTACACAGAACCCTACACAGAACCCTAGTCGGGGCATGGATCAGTCAGTGACGGGTCCTACTCGGGCCCTAAATATAGCGGGTACTAGTCGGTCCCCATCTACGGGGGCTGGTCCTAGTCGGTCCCCATCCGTGGGGGTTGGTTCTAGTCGGGACCGATCTTGGGTTCCATCCTCCAGCTCTAGCCGGAACCGATCTGAAACTCCAGAACCACGTTATTATACTGACAATACAGACGAGGATCCTGAAGAACGGGAGGCAGAGGAAAATTGGGATGCTAGTGACGACGGTGGACAGACAATAGATCGCAGTGATGAGGAAGACAATCGTCCCGTGCTGGGTATGCGAAAGTGGCCGATATCGGGTCGTGGAGAGAGACACCCGTTTCCAGCTTTTCATGACACTTCGGGGTTTGAAGAGGCTGACCACATTTTTTTTGCGGGTTCAGAAGTTCGTTTTTGAACTTATATGAATTTTTTATTTCTTTAAAAATATAATAATTTAATTTTTTTGAATTTTCAATTAGGTTGGAGAAAGAACAATGGTTTCTGAGGGGATGACGTACAACGACAAGGATCAAATGAAAGAAAAAATCCACCACTGGCACATAGTGAAAAATACCGAGATCATACAGACACACAGCGACAAAACAAGGTTGAGGTTTAAGTGCCAGAGCAACAAGTGCAAGTGGAAGTTGGTTGCGAGGGCCACAGGCTTTGGTAATACTTGGGCCATCACGAAGAATGAGGTACCGCACACATGCCACGCAGATGCATCCAGGTCAGATCATGCGCAGTTGACGTCCTCTATGGTCGCCAACTGCATAAAACTTTCTTTGGAAAAAAATACTGATATTACTATCAGAGCTATCAGGGACCTGGTTGCTGAAAGGTTTGAGGGCATCGTCCCAAAATACAACAAATTGTGGCGTGGTAGAGAGTTAGCGATTGCCCGGGCATTTGGTAGTTGGGAGGGGTCTTACGGGCTTATTGTCCCTTTGTTGGAGGCAATAAAAAGGGCAAATCCGGGAACTGTGTATGAAGTTGTTTCCAAGCCTTCAGAAAAGGAACATTACCGGTATTTTATGAGGTTGGCATGGGCATGGGGACCGTGTATACAAGCAGTAGGTCACCTCAGACCCGTCATCAGTATCGATGCTTGTTTCTTGTCAGGTAGATACAAGGGCAAGTTGTTGATTGTCACCGGATATGATGCGGAGAACCAGTTAATCTCACTAGCATTTGGATTGGTAGAGAGCGAAGAGTTTGAGAATTGGGGGTGGTTTATGAAGTGGGTGCGGGATAATGTAATTGGTCCGAATAGGTTCATGTGTGTGGTCTCTGACCGGCACAAGGGCATAAAAAAGTGTTCATTCAAGATGATTTGGGTTGGTCAGAGGAGAACGGGCAGTGTGCCCACAGGTTCTGTTCTCAACACGTGTTTGAGAATTTTGGAAAACACACTCAGGATAAGGTTGCTTCTAAATTCTTCAAGATGATGGTTAAAAAGAAGCGAAGAAGATTACAAGATGGCCTTGATGCAATCGGAAGGCGAAATCCTGATTGGCTGACATACTTGGATACATGTGGCAAGTATAATAAAAATAACGAGGAAGAACCAGCTAAGTCATGGAAGGTTTATCAAGCTATGGACGACGGGAGTCGTTGGGAAATAATGACCAGCAATGGTTCTGAATCGCTGAACAATGTCTTCAAAACTTTTCGCAGGTTTGCTATTCACAATTCCCATATTTTACTATTAATGAAATATTTTAGGTTATCTTTATTTTAACTGTAAATTGTAATTCTCGTAGGTTACGGTTGCTGCAATTATTGAGGAGACGTTTTACAAGTGTGTCACATAGTTCGTTCAAAGAAGAGAGAAGGCCGTGGAATGCCAACAAGAGGGTCAACTTTTCTCCACTCGTACGCACTTGAAGCTGAACAAGCACATCCAGAAGACTAACAAAATGACTGCGGTTGCATTCAATAGATCCGGGAAATTCATGGTGACATCACATGGCGAGAAAATCCCATTTGACATAGAGGAAGGCAAATGGGTGTACACGTCCCGAGACTGTAGGTACAAGGTTGTTGTGCAGAACGATCATGAGGTGCAATGCTCTTGCCAAAAGCCTCAGCTCACCGGAATACCATGTGTTCATGAGATGACAGTGTGTAAAATAAGGTACGATGTGTGTTAAAATTTCATAATAATCTTGGACGATGAAACTTACAAATGTGTGAAAAATGTAGGAACTACGATCCAAATGTCTTCGTAAATTACTATTACAACATTCAAACGCTTATCGACACATGGAGTGGAGAATTCCACGTGTATGACAATCAAGGTGATTGGCCGCCGCACGAAGGGGATATCTTAACGCCAGAGCACCGGTTAGTGAAGTTGGGTCGGAGAAGACACAACAGGATCCCAATGTGGATGGACATACTGGAAGGAAGGAGAAGGGGTCACGAGACCAACAGAGCTACCCTCGAAAGGAATGCGAGAATGAGAAGATATGCTAGGAACCGTACCCAATAATGTCATGGTTAGGGCTTTCTGTTTATGTATTAAGGTTAGGGTTTTCAGTTATGTATTATGGTACAAACTTTCGGTTTTGTATTAAGGTTAAGGCTTTCGGTAATGTTTTATGTATTGTGTGTTATGTTTTAATATACTATGACTGCGGAATATGTATCGTGGTGTGTTATGTTTTATCTATGGTGTGTTCTTATGTTTTAATGTATTATGTATTGCGGGATATGAGATCTAAAATACGCAACATAAGAAGTAATATGAAAATAACATCTAAATACGCAACATAAAACTAATCGAAATAACGATCTAAAATACGCAACATAAAAATAATACTGAGTTGGTGCCTTAATAGGCAGAAGAGGTTGGTGCGCCAACTCAGTCAGCGCACCACCTGCTGCGCCAACCCAGTCCGCGCACCAGCCTATTTGATGCGGGAACTGAATTAGCGAGGGTGGTAGAATTGATAAGGGCCCAACAGAGTGGTAACGATTTAATTTGAATTTTTTCTTATGGTAACAAAAAAAATTTCGCTAGCCATTATGGGCTTATGGCCCACTATAGCTTCAACAAAGACCTCATCACCGAGACTGCTAACAGTACCTAAAACATTGCATGCATTGCCTTATAAAGAAGATTGAGTGGAATTTATTATTTGAATTTGGATTTGAAATATTTTTGTGAATGAAAGGCGGTGGTATTTCTCGGAACTGTCGCTCAGAGTGTTGCTTTATAAGTATAAACGCTAGAGGCATCTTCGCCACAGTTTGTTTTTTTTCTAATCCATAGATACCTTCTTGTCTTCTATTTTCATATATACTCTTAAGATGGCTTATAAATGAAAAAAAAATTATTTCCTTAATGGATAAGATATGCTCAGTATTAGGAACTTCTATTTGTTCTATTCAATTTTAGTTGCTGCATCTAATCTGAATAACCTATTATTTTCTTAAGGAGTTCAATTAGTAGTCTTTTTATTCTACGTTTTGGCATCCAACTTCATAACAGTACAAGGTTGATAAAGTTTGTTTCTATGTTCTAATTTTCATTCAATTATAATTTTCTTTTTCAGGTGGAGTGCTTCAATCCGAGAATAGGCTGGTATACGTCTGGTTTTAAATCCCTTGGGTAAAGGTGCTTCTCCTCTGCTGTTGTCATGTGAAGCAGTACAGAGATACTGAACATGTGCCTGACACTTGATCAGCTGTCACCTTTTTCTTTTTGTTGTATTCTTCCTCTGTGGACGTGATAGAAATAGTATATGTATTCGTGCCTTTTCGTATAGGCCTGGTTAAGACTTGAGAGGTCTAGACACTGTTGTTATTGGACCTGACAATTAACACTTATTTTCTGGCGTTTAACGTGCGTTTTGTATTTTCAATGGCGGTGGAGTATTACCCCCACCCCGAATTCGGATCCAGTGAAGTAACTCAATTTTTGGGTTTTAAATCGGGACCATCCGATTCGGATCCGAGATCATCCATTCCGAAGTGGAGTGCACACATTCCGACGACGGATTCGAATTCCGAAACGATTTCGAGCGACAGAATTGAATCGGACGGTCCCGATCGAAAACCCAAAAGTTGAAAGTTGGGTTACTTTAGGGGATCCAGACCCCCCCACCGGCCACCCCACCCCCCACCCTCGGGATTTTTTTTAAAAACAATAATTAAAATAATTAATTTTAAATAAACAACATGATTGCCTCAAGATTTAGAAAAACCATAAGAACCGAATTGGCAATTCGATCCGAAGGATTTTTTTTCTAGACCGAAATGGCAATTCGGTCTGGCTGTTTTCACCGGGTTGTAGAAAGAACGCCACAGAAAATCAAAAAACAGGCCAGACAGAACTGGTAATTCGGTCCAGGTTTTTTTTTTTTTTTGTAGAGACGAGCAAAATAAAGAAATCAAAATTTGAATTTTTTTTTAAATTATTTGATAGATTAGCATATTCATACTAAAAGAGGAGGGATCAAGTTACAACAACCATTTTTTTCATTTTCAAAGCCCATATCGTCGATCCAAACCGTTCAACATGATCTCCACAATAAAATGTGCTTGCAGATCAAATTTTATATTTTTTTTAATTTTTTTACTATTTATTAAGTATTTTACAAAAAATAGTCATATTCAGACCATTGAATTTTGTACCCATCTTAATAAATAGTAAAAAAATTCAAAAAAATGTAAAATTTGATCTGCAATCACATTTTATTTAGATAATCATGTTGAACGGTTTGGATCGACAATTTGGACTTTGAAAATGAAAAAAATGATTGTTGTAACTTTGTTGTAACTCAAATTTGTTGTAACTTGATCCCTTCTCATACTAAAATACGCTAAATTACTTGAAATTATGTTGAATTACACTATATTAATTTAAATTATACTAAATTACATTACATTACGCTAAAATACAATAAATTACGCTAAATTACACTAAAATAGGGATGATATCTTCACTAAAAAGGCGAAAAACGACGGCGAAACTTCAAACGGTCATAAAACGGCGCTCGAGTGTCCGATTTCAGCAAATGACCACTTTTCGGAAAGCTTGCGAAAACACGCATGCGTCCGTGCCTGCGATGTCGGATTCTAAAATTCAGAATCGCCAAAAAACAAAGGGAAGAGCCTCAAAACTTGAGTTGAAGTTTCCAATTAAGATTTTTATTTCTATTATTCAATCCAAGTAGCTCAGTAAATTAGTTACATAATGAACTTGTAGAATACCAATTTTTACTATTTTCGGAATTTTTTTACTATTTTTTATGATTCGTGAAAAATGGCACAGAATCGATCTACTTTAGCATAATTTACCGTATTTCAACATAATTAGCGAAGTTATTATAATTTAGCGTAATTTAGTGTAATTCAACATAATTTATCATAATATAGTGTAATTCAACATAATTTCAAGTAATTTAGTGTGTTTTAGTATAAATATGCTAATTATAAATCAAAAGAAGTAATCTAACAAAAAATTTAAATTTTCAGTGTTAGATTTCTTTATTTTTGCTCTTTTTAGTGTCTCTAAAAAAAAAAAAAACCTAGACTGAATTGGCAATTCGGTCCAGGCTAAAAAAAACCTCCACACGAAAGGCAACACAGTTTTATTGTGAAATTGAGCTGGACCGAATTGCCAATTCGGTCCGAAGAAAAAAAAATGCCATCGGACCGAATTAGCAATTCGGTTCTTGTGATTTTTCTAAATCTTGAGGCAATCATGTTGTTTATTTAAAATTAATTATTTTAATTATTGTTTTAAAAAAAAATCCCCCCCACCCCCGGGTCAAAAGGAGGTGGCGAGGTGCTAAAGGGAGAGGGGCGTTAAAACTTAAAAGCTTGCAAAACTGTTGGAGAGAATATGCACCTAACCTTGCCTAACTATTTGGTATATTAGGGTTTGTTCAAGACAAGTAATTTGTCTAGCTTCTTGAAGAAGATCCATGTGATCAATTACTAAATGCTTACAATAATATAAAGATAACTTTAGTCATCAGTAATAATTACTTTAATTATAAGAAGCCGCAACCAGGTATTCTGATTTAATTTTACCAAGCTATGTCTTTAAAATAGATGTCAAGAGACGATGATGCGTGACAAGTGACCGTGCTACATAGATGAAAACACTTTGATTTTGTGTCAGATGGTAATTACCAAAAACTTAGAGAAGGCATAATTGACAGAGATGCTAAAGTTGATTGTCTTTCTCCAAAATTCAACGATTCTCTCTACTATTACTTTCGGGAAATAAGCATCCCATTCTTATCCATTATTATTATGGTGTAAAGGATAATTGCATTCTCAGTAGCTACAGATCAAGTCATACGACTTTCTTCTCGAATTTCTCTTTAACAAACTAGCGATCTAAATAGGAAAGGTAGTCATGTCAGCAGAAATTATTTCTACACTCTATTTTAACTATAATTTTTTTAATGGTGGTGCTGAACATGTAAAGGATATTTCATTGTTAAGAGATCAACAAAGGCTAGTCTCTTTTGGACTCCACAGAAGTCTTATCTCAGAATCAATCAATGTACTTTTGATCAAGTTGAGAGTCTCAATTATAGACCATGGTTGTGATGGAATCTGAAGTTTGGTATTGCCCTTTAGACCTCTTTAAATAAGATATGCATCCCTCCATTCTCTCTTCACCTCATCTTCTTTACTTACCTCTCTATAATTCCAATAAAATGGATGCTCCAGCCTTTGTCCCTGATATTTGGGCTTGGATAAGCAACCTTCCTCCATTCTCTCAATGGAAAACAAGCTCCATGTCTCTATGCATTTGCACATCAACCTCAAAGCAGCCATCAATGTTCCTCTCAATTAACAAAAATTCATCGTCACATATAACCCTCTCTATCGTCGCAAATTTTCATGTGCCGGTCTCCCTCTGGACCTCCTCACCTATCCACCTCAGCAACAAAATTCAACAAAGTCTTGACGAGCACGAATTGATCCAGCTATTTGTTGATATTGTCAATTGGGTCCTCAGGTTCCAGTTCTGAACAAACATACATTTTAATTAATTTTTAAGGCTTTTTCACTCAGGAAAATAAAATTATACATAGTTGAAAGCTAGGCTTACTCGGTAGTCTCTATTTTAGAATGTCAATATCCCAACAAAACAAAAGGCTAGTGTCCCATAAACATCTTAACATAAATTTCTAGCTCAATTGCTGTTGTCCCAACTTGAACCTGCTCGGTAATCCAGCTGGTTTTGTGTCTCCCAGCTTCAATGCTAAAACCTTTGGGCTATATTTTTGAATTTATTTAGTTCCTAAATGTCATTTTTGTTAAAGAAAAATGTGAAATTACATTTGTGAACATGCTAGATCTATTAATAAAACTTTTGTTGGGTATTCTTGCTGGTTCTTCTCAGGTATGGCCCAAACAAGAAATATGCCTTCCGTTTCGGAGCAGTTCGGATTAAAGAAAACTTTAAGAATGTATTTAATCTAGCATGCCTCACCCTAGTCTTCATGGTTTGCATATACGAGGCCGCACCTCACGACCTCAGGCAAGGCTGCGTCGATGCATTAAAGGTTCAATTAACTGGTTCAAATGCCAAGGAGGTGTCTAAGTACCTTGTGAGAATCCTTGGCTCAAATTTAGAGGAGGAATGGATGAGAGCGCTGAATTTAGCCGTTACCAATTGGATCAGTGAAATCATGTCATCAAGCGGTTCTTTCCGAATACCATCAGTTTTATTTTCATATGCAGTGTCAGCTATTGGACTGTGGAAGGTCCAATTGTACTGCCCAGTTGTTGCCATGAGCATGGTGGAGTCTAGCTCACCAACTCAAGATGAAAGATTATTATTTTCTTTGAAGTACCAACAAGTTGAAGGGGTGGTACAGCTAGCATACAGGACAACTTTGAAGCAGAATTGTGTTGATGTGGAAGTCAAGGTCGATAATGTAAGGTAAGTTTTTGCTGATTATCATCTTATCAATCTGACTAGTTCTCGATTTGTCTGGTAAGAGTACTGTATGATTGGTACACTACTCATAGGTCAGTACCATTTCCCTACTCTTGCCCATACTTCTCTCGAAATCAATGAGTACTTTGTGATTTATCTCTATGGACTTTAGATTTCTTTTAGGATAAATTTTGCTGGAGGTCACTAAACTTTGTCATTTGTCACGAATTGGTCACTTAAGTTTGATTTGTCTCTTTTTAGTCACTCAACTTTGTCATTTGTTCCAATCAAGTCACTCTATACTTTTCCGTCCAAAATTTTAACGGAATATTTCCATTCCGTTAGTATTTTGGATGAAACATGCTCATTCCGTTAGTATTTTGGACGGAATGAGTATATT
This sequence comes from Carex littledalei, assembly GCA_011114355.1. Lineage (NCBI taxonomy): Eukaryota > Viridiplantae > Streptophyta > Magnoliopsida > Poales > Cyperaceae > Carex > Carex littledalei. The sequence goes on from CM022088.1 coordinate 8,127,020, forward strand.
CCGTTAATATTTTGGACGGAATGGGAGCCGTAATTAGAAGCAAAAGCCACTAATAATAACTAGTGCTATGATCGGTTAATCTCAAATAGATATCATAACAGTAATAATAATTAACAGCTAAAGCCACTAACAATAATTTATCAAAAAAAGTTCCAAATTGAGCTTAAAAGACTAGGAACTTGAAATCAATATTTTGGAAGGAATGAGAATATTCCGTTAAAATTTTGAATGAAAAAAGTATAGAGTGACTTGATTGGAACAAATGACAAAGTTGAGTGACTAAAAATGAACAAATCAAATTTGAGTGACCAATTCGTGACAAATGACAAAGTTTAGCAAAATTGTACAAAAATACTCACCAATACAATTAATCACAGATGTGACATTACCTCGCTGGTCTCTGAAACACTCATGGCAGAGCGAGGCTATGGATCTGAAGAAAAACACTTCCCGTCACGCATATCTCTGCAAATAACACCTCTGCAACAGTCAGACATAATATCTGTTTCAGTCAACAAATCCTCAGACAACCCAAGGCAGGAGGTTGGCTTCGAAAAAAACTTAGAAGGATCCTTTGAACCCCCTAATCCTCATTTCGGCATAACAGTGTCAGCAAGTGAGAATGTTGTTGTGAACATGAAACCCTGGAAATTCGAACAGTTGGTTCATGGAAGCAGTGCAGTGCTCGATTGGTCTCTGCATGACGGGATCAGCGGTCGGGAGGTTGTTTCGTCTAAACCCTCCAAGTTTTCAATTTTTCAACCCAGGGTCTGGTTCAGAGACCGGTACGCAAGTGCTTATCGGCCATTTACAAGGCAAGGCGGGGTTGTGTTTGCACGGGATGAATACGGAGAAAGTGTCCGTTGGAAGATGTGTCCAAGTACCGCCATGGTTACACAGTGGGAGGTCACAGGGTGCATTTGGTTAACCTACTGGCCAAACAAGCAAAAGACATTCTATAGTGAGACTAGGAGGGTGGAGTTTAGAGAACGCCTCTCTCTTCCCCTTTCAAAGGTGGAACAGTATTATTAACAATTGTACTGTGACAATTAAGGCTCTGTTTCGAATAATAAATAATCAAAATGTGTGAATAATGAAGGGCTAACTGTGCAAGTTGTTGTTTTATGACGTCATAATTCTAAATCTCTAAAGATAACTTCTTCAATACAAAATGTGTTTTTTTAATATATTCCTTTTTTTTTTTCAAACTTGGAAAGAGTGAAGGGCGAATTTATTGAAATTGTAGGGTTTGGCCCGACCTGTCTAAAATTGACCGATGAGTTAATTGGATCCGTTTCGGATCAAGCATTTTCTGATCTGTCGGGTGAAGAAAACAGAATAGATAGTGCCAACGGGCTAAGAATTAAGAAAAGAAAACATTGATCGAATATGGCATTCAATCCGGATTTATTTAAGCCAGTTGCGGCCGACATTTTTATTCATATCCAAAGTTTAATAGAAATTAATATTTATGTCCAGAATTCTGGAGTTTCGCAAAATGTCCAAACCAGTCATTTTATGGCCGGTTTACTCTCCCCATAAGCCGGCCATAAAATGGCCGACTTACTTTTTTTTTTTTAAGACAATATGAAGAGCAAGATAATGAAATCTAACACTGAGAAATTAAATTGTTTTTTTAAATATTTGATATATTACTTCTTTTGATATATAATTAGCATATTTATACTAAAATACGATAAATTACTTAAAATTATATTGAATTACACCATATTAAGTTAAATTACATTACATTACGCTAAAATATGGTAAATTACGCTAAATTACACATGAATAGGGACGATATCTTCACTGAAAAAGTGAAAAACGACGACGAAACTTCAAACGGTCATCGACGCTCGAGTATCCGATTTTAGCAAATGACCACTTTTCGGAAAGCTTACGAAAAGACGGATGCGTCCGTGTTGGCTATGCTAGGTTTCAAAATTCAGAAATACCAAAAAATAAAGGGAAGAGCCTCAAAACTTGAGTTGAAGTATCCGATTAAGATTTGCATTTATAAGTAGCTCAGTAAATTAGTTACATAATGAACTTGTAGAATACCAATTTTTACTGTTTTCCGAATTTTGTACTATTTTTTATGATTCATGAAAGATGACACAAAATCGGTCTACTTTAGCGTAATTTACCGTATTTCAGCATAATTAGCGAACTTAACGTAATTTAGTGTAATTCAACATAATTTATTGTAATATAGTGTAATTCAACATATTTCAAGTAGTCTAGTGTATTTTAGTATAAATATGCTAATTATAAATCAAAAGAAGTAATCTAACAAATAATTTAAATAAAAAATTCAAATTTTCAATGTTAGATTCGTTATTTTGCTCTTCATAGTGTCTCCAAAAAAAAAAAAAAAAAAAGAGTAAACCGGCCATTTTATGACCTATTTGGGCATTTTTGACGAAAGTCGGGATTTCTGGACATAAATATTAATTTCTAATTAACTTTGGATATTAATAAAAATGTCGGCAGTTGCGGTGCTGTTGCGCCACAGATTAACTCGACTGTTTACCCGTAGTCTGTAGAGTAGAGGATAAAATCAATTAGTAATTTTGAACGTACAAAGTCAGATTGGTCTGTCGGGTTCATAATAATCCAATCTGATGGGTTGTTGTTCTTAAAAATTGAAATTAGAAATGTCGATGAATTTTTTTATTTTTTATCTGATCCGTGTGTATTTGATAAGACAAATGTGATTAAAAAAATTATTAGCTCATTGAATAAAATATATAAAAGAATTTGTTATTTTTTTATTAAAGGGCTCAGACCTATTCGTAAAGAGCCTGAATTCGTGCCACTGTATTAGTTCGCAGTTCAATTTTCTTATCATATAGATAAGTATACATAAAAGTTATTACGAACATATTATCTCATAGAGTTATTGATAAATATAAAATCATATGTGATGATTTTTTATGTTTAAATTTAATTATCTAACATTTATTAATATAATGGATCGATGGTTATATTCTTAATATAATCATAATATGAAGAGTGGGGTTCAAATGTTTCATATTTTGCATGCCTCAAGTTCTATTTATGTTTTAAATTTTCGAATAGTCAATTCAAACTGCTCAACATGATCTCAGTATTAAAATGTACTCGGAGATCAAGTTTTTATTTTTTATCTAATAATTTTATTTTGATATTTAATTTTAAAAATGAAAACATGCATGAGAAAGACACATAAATAAAAGCATTTTAACTCTATGAATATAATGTCTTTAGAATAATATATTTATTTATTTGCTATACTCTTTTAATTATATTTTATATTCAATTGTTAACTGATAAAAACTTAACAAATATAAGTGAACCATACGAATATGAAGTTAACGCTTAACAAATACAAATAATACTGATTGAAATTAATTTTAGACCAATACAACCATAAATAACCCGTTTCATATTTTACTATTATATGTCCGAACCCATTACCATTCAACTCAAACTAACCCGTTTCATATTTTACTATGATGAAAAGTAAATAAAATCAAGGGGCGGCCTCTGATTCGCGGGGATACACGTATTTTTTATTAATAGAAAAAACAAAAAAAATCGACAATAGTGAATCTTTTTGGCAGAATTTGAAATTTAAAAAAACCGTTATGATTTATAACGTTCAAATAACCCCGTTAACCTCTTAAACAAAAACAAACGAGATGTTACTGTCTATAATATCCGGAGGACATGAATTTTCCGTTTGATGTGGGTAGACTCTGCCGTGTACGTGTTAAGAGATAAAATGTTGAGATGCTGATTTTACATCTGACAACCGTGATGAGATATTTTATTAGAGTTAATTTGCAAATTAGAGCTACTTAGAATTGTCAATAGTAGTGTCGAATTTTGATAACAAATTTCATTATTGGTATTATGGCTGAGTCTACCCACATCAAGCCGTGAGGGTTACTCGTACAAAATTTGTCTTTTTCCTTTTTTTCGTATCTCTTTTATCTAGAATTCAAACAGAGAATTCATGTTATCCAGATATTATAGACAATAGCGTCTTGTTCTTTTTTGTTGTTTTGTTAATCAAGGAGTTAACGGGTAGATTACATGAAAGTTATGATTTGTAATGTTCGGTTCTTATATTTCAAAATCTGCGAATTTGTTCACGATTATCGATTTTGTTTTTGTTTTTCCTATTAATAGAAAAATGAGTCTGGCTAGTATAATATTAATGTTATTTCAACATATACAACACCAACTCCAAAACCTATCAAATCAACTTTAAAACGGTGAATCCAAACCGTTCAAACCGATCTACTTCATTAGTTGTGCGTTTACATGCAAAATTTATAATTTTTCAAATTTATTTAGTATTAAGTCAAATGGTCAAATGCGTGAGTTTTTAAGTTAATTTTAATACATTCATTTTTCAACATTTTTTACCGCTTGATTTGATACTAAAATAACTCAAAAATATGAAAAAACGCATCACTCATAAAGTAAATCAGTTTGAACAGTTTGAATTAATCGTTTGAAGTCTATTCAATTAATTTTGAAGTCTATTCAATTAATTTTGAAGTTAGTATCATAAGACACCGATGTCATACTAGCCGGACTAGAAAATTTGCGTGGGGTAAGGATACGGTAAATTTTGAGTTTAGATTCAGACTGATTAGAATTTTGAGTTTATATTCAAACTCAAAATTTGGGTTACTTTAGGAATCCGGAGTCCTTTGTGTGAGCCTCGAGGATTTTAAATAGGCTAGCTCCGTATTTTTTCTTTGTTAATGCACACGGTGGCCAAACCCATATCTAACAAAAATTTTGTTGAGTTGGAATGCGGTCCGTTTGTTACCAGCACAAAATTTTAAAAAGATTCCGTATATTACAGGTCTGAATCATATTAGTCCAGATTGAAATTTAAAAATTCTGTTACCTCGTAGATGCAGACTCCGCCGTGGCCCGTGAGAATAAGCAAGCACGACAACTCCGTATCTCTACGGGGAGAACGGAGTAAGTCCGATGCCCATCGGACCTACTTTTAGGTTCAACGAGCATAATGACCGTCCGATTTAATTTAAGATTTGTGCGCACGAAAATTGAAACAAACGCACAAATTTTAAAGCATTCTGCACGAATCTTAAAGAAAATCGACGGTGATTAAACCCATCGAACGAGAGTAGGTCCGATGGGCATTGGACCTACTCTCAAGTGCTCTACGGGTCTTTCCTAAAAAAAAAAGACAACACCGTATTTTAACTGATTTTGATTTTAAAACCGAAGCTTCACATTTTAAGTTATGCGTTTTTCACCCAATAAATTTGTATACTTCACGAACGTTGTACCATGTTTAAATTGCTAGTCAGTAATTCAGTCAATTTGTCTATAAATATATCTGCCCAATTTTCTCTTTAATTAATCTACCGGTCGTATGTATACTCCAAATCTTAGAAAGTTTCAGATTATTGGTTTACAAGAATAAAATTTTAAAATAATTTTTAAATCCGTCAGGTCAGATAAAAAATACACGTCTTGCCGATAAATGCTGTTGGAACCCAAAATTGATTCAGCGAGGTTGAGTGGGAAAAATGATACGGCAGAGTCGATTCTGTCACGGAATGATATGACACGTGTAACTGTTACGTGTCATAATTTATGCGTCGCGTGTCGTAATTATTTTTAGAAAATTTGACAAGACACAGCATGGCACACGAAGATCTGATAACGACAATACGACATTACGCGAGTCACGTGTAATTAGGACTGTTATATCTTGATCAAATGGTGAATCTTGAATAAACTAACTAAAATTCTGAAAAAATAACTAAACGTGACCAGTCACGTTTGAACACAGTACGTTTGAACACGGCGTGACTCGCGTGCCGTGACTATATCTCAACATTTTGATCACGACACGAGATCAAAATCACAACGTGAATACGGTACAACACGGCAAAGTACGTTTTTACCACTCTACACCGAGACTTCAATTCAGAAAAGGAAAAAAATATATAAAGATATTTGCCAAAAAAAAATATAAAGATCGTTTAAAAAATATAATCCGTCTCTAAGGATTTCTGATTTTAAAATTCGTACAATATTTACTTCAAATATACATTGTCGGTTCTTTCCGCTTTCCCGCCCATTTCCAATTGCAGCGATCCACTGAATCCAGCTTACAGCTAATACATGAACCGTTGCAATTTAATTCCGGGTCCAACAAAGATGCTTGCTTATTAAGAAAAGTATTCGTCGACGGTGTAGTGCTCTGAGTGCATGTAATTAACATAGTATATTGATTATAGTAATGTATCTTTCCGAATTCAGATCTTCCCCGGTACCGTAATAGAAAATCTTTTACAATTACTTGATCTGGACCGTTCTTTTTAACTTGGCACGAATGTCAAAGCCCAATAATACTGCCCCTCCGTCAGCCCGAATCCCAAAGCGGTTGGGAGTTAATCTCAAACCGTAAAGTGAAGGAAATCTTTTACAGTAATGGAGAGGATACTTGTCCGTATCTTTCCTGGATGATATCACACCAATACACTTTGTATCACTGACATGGGTTTAATAGAGGAGAGTAATATACAAATGGACTTTCTACTTTATTATTGTCCTAATGTAGCCATTCTCTCTCTCTAGAGCTGCTTCGGGAGGCGCGAAGAGAGAAGGAAAAGACAAACGACCGTGTGCGTGAGAGAGGGCGCAGCGAGGGAGAAAGCAAGTGATGCAGGCGTGGCAAATTGAAGCAACTTCCGATGGACACGTTAGATGGGTCTCAGCCACCGTCGACCGCGGCCGCGTCCGGCACCCACCGCCGTCGGAGGAAACCCTAGGCTGTTCAATGGACGATCTATTGCTTCAAGGTGGCTACTCACACCCACCACTGAACTACACCACAGTGGATTATTTTGAGGTTTTCCTTAGTACAGGAGAATAATACATTCACGGAAATTTGGGCCCCGTTCTCTACCACCTTGGTGGGCCCAGATATCGGCGAAAGCGAGCACCGAGCGGGGATTATCTTGATGGGATCCTTTTTTAATCGACGATTATTATCTGAAATTGAAAAAATTAGAGGTTTTTGTATTCTTTCTCAAATTTTAAGTTAAATCCAAGAGAAACCTGGAATTATCTTATTCAGTAGGGAGTTTGATGGAGGTTTGTTACTTAAAACCCCTCATTTCTCACAATTAATTTGTCGAGGACAGGTAGAACTTCAAATTAAACCTAAGCAGTGATTATGTCATGCAGTTAGTTTGTTCTAGAAGAATATTACCAGCATTTAGTTGTTGCCCCTAACTCCAAAGAGAATATTCTTTTTGAGTAAGAATGAATCAGGTGATTTCAGATCATCACTCGAGGAAAACTTTCTGACTAAGCATTGTCTTATAAATGATCAATAATTTGGTACATAAGATATCATATATACTAGAACGGAATATTGTAAAGCTAATGGACCAAAAGGTACTGACGCTAATTTCTTCTTATAAAGACATTTTTTATTATGGATATTCTGCCAGTTAATCATGGAACCGTTCTTTTACTCTTCCCAGCTTGGCCAAAGATCCAAGGAGAAGAGGGTGCATCAGGAAAAGAGGAAGAAGATAAGCTAAAAGGTAAAATTTTATTTTAAAACATAATTTAGATTTCCATTTCAAAGATGGGATTAGTCTATGATCCCAACAGGTACACCATACTAGTCTTGACCCAAACTCCTTTATGCATAAATTAAATATTTTGCAATAGTATGACAAAGATGTCAATTTCTTGTTCTCAATGTCATTTTGTTCTCTATGAAGGTAAGGAAGATCAATGTACAATATTTTGTACTGGTTTGGGAAGGTCTGTTCCTATGAGCCATTCTTCTATTGAGAAGGCAAAAGCTGTTCTGGAGGTTAGCAAAGGTAAATTTGTTTTTTTTCCCTATCAAATACCGAAGTCTTTAAGATTTTTTCATTTGTTGGAGTACCTGTGGTTAGCATCTTCACCCATACACGGTATCAAGTTAAATGTTCCTCTTCTGTTAACTAATTTTCTGCTTTTCTAGATGAAGGGCATGTAGATAGAGGTGGCCAATTTGACATCCTCCAAAGAAGTTCAGGGCAACCTGTTTCAGCAGCTGTGGACTCTGTTTGCAAGAAAACATTTGTTTTAGAAAGTCAGAATATTGGTTGGAATACTTTTTAACCTCTATATAAATGCATTTAATTGAAATAGACAAGTTTAAACACATTTCATATAAATTCTCAGTACTTCAATTTTTTTCATGCATTGTAGATGGAGGAAGTGGGGATTGTAATATGGAATTTCCATTGTTCCAAACTGGGTTGGGTCGAGTTGTTTCAGTGAAGCAGAACTCAGTTGAGAAAGCATATGCTCTTTTGGGAAACCACAACATTGGTATCAGATTCTTATCTTCTATTGTTAAAATGGTTTTTATCGTAAACTCACTTGAATAAAACACTAAATTTTGTAGAAAACATAAGTCGAGATGGTGGTCAATTTCAACTTTTTAAGACTGGATCAGGTCGACCCGTTTCGGTGAATAAGAGCTCAGTTGACAAGGCAAGAGCACTGTTGGAAAAGCAGCAGATAGGTTTGAAATTTCTGTTTCATTATTTCACAAGAAATCTGAAACTTTTTACTAGTTTGTGTTTGATCTCCTACACTTTGCTATTTTACCTATCATAGAGGAAGGAAGTGGAGCTGGAGGGCCTGGAGGCCAACTTCCATTATTTGAAACTGGATCTGGGGGAACCGTTTCAGTGAATAACACAAGGACTGCTTTTCAAAATCAGAAATTTGGTGTGCAAATTCTCGTCTTTCTTTGGTCAATACAATTTATTCAGAACAAGTCTCAATCTTAAATGAATAACTAACCTTGCGTTCCAACTAGGCGAAGGAAATGGAGATGATTGTGAGCAGCATCCCATATTCAAAACTGGGTCAGGTCGACCTGTTTTGGTGGACCGGAGTTCAATTCAAAAAGCACGTGCTCTTTTGGAAAATCACAATAACAGTATAAAAGCTTTCCCTTTTTTTTGTACCATCACAGACGATTTTAAATCTAAAATGGACACAAAGTGCATATTTTTCTTACATTACCAGATGAGGAACATGAAGATGTTCCAATATTTTCTACTGGGTTAGGTGGACCTGTTTTGGTAGACAAACATTCCCTACAGAAGCCAAGGGCTGCTTTGGAAAACTATAACAATGGTATTAATTTTCTTTCTGTAGAAGTATTTCCAAATGTCTGGCAGGCTTGGATGACGTATCTTATAATTTGACTTGCATTCCAGATGAAGTAAACGGAGATGTTCAAATGTTTGCAACTGGGTCAGGTAGACCTGTTTCAGTGAACCAAAGCTCGATAAAAAAGGCAAGGGCTGTTTTGGAAAATAGCAACAGTGGTATGTAAAATTTATACTTTTATCATCACAAACATCTCTTATGTTCTTAAACATTAAATATGCATGGAATGAATATTTCTTTGTGCCAGTAGATGAAGTACCAGAAGATACTCCCATGATGGTGACTGGTCTGGTTGGCCTTTTTTGGTGAACCAAAGCTCAGTTCACATTCTAATGGCAGTTTTAGATTATAAGAACTGCATGAAACCTTCTCTTTTCTTTTTGGAATATTTGTGAGTTTTAGAATAGATGGTAATAGTCCTAAAAACTTTCTTGTTCAATAGATGAAGAATACATAGAGCATCCTATGTTTGCAACTGGGTTAGGAGGACCAATTTCAGTTAGCAAGAGCTCTATACACAAAGCACAGACTATTTTGGAGAACTACAACACTGGTTTAGACTATTTCTTCTTTATAATATATAGACATTTTAGAAAACATAAATAATGCATATCTTATAATTCCTTATCTGCATTACTAGATGAAGTACATGGAGATATCCCAATGTTTGCAACAGGGTCGGGTCGACCAGTTTCTGTAAAGAAGAGCTCATTGCAAAAAGCAGCAGCTGTTTTGGATAGTCACAGTGGTAAGCTAACCTGTTTCTTTTTAACCACTGGAAGCATCTCCTAAATTTAAAATAAAAGCAACTCTAAACTTCTTCCTTGTTCTACTAGCTGATGTACGTGAAGATGTTCCAATGTTTTCAACTGGGTCAGGTCAACCAGTGCTGGTAAAGAAGAGCTCATTGGAAAAAGCAACGGCTGTTTTGGATAGTCACAGTGGTAAGTTAACCAGTTTCTTTTCTACCCCTAGAAGCATCTCCGAAATTTAAAATAAAAAAGAGTCTCTGAAATTCTTACTTGTTCTACTAGATAAAGTACATGAAGATATTCCAATGTTTTCAACCGGGTCAGGTCAATCGGTTTTCGTGAACCAGAGCTCCATTCACAAGGCGTGGAATCTATTGGAGAATCACAACAATGGTATGAAAATATTGTTTTTCATTATTAGGAGTTTCTAATTTCAGGATGGGCATTGATATTGAATAATGTTTGGATTTTCTTTCTTGTTTTACAAGATAATGGATCTGGACGCGTTCCAACAATTGCAAACGGTTCAGGTCAGCCCCTTTTTGACAACCAGGGCTTGATTTTTAGGGCAAGGGATGTTTAGAAAATCATATTAATGGTGTAAATTATTTTCATTTCTATTATTTGACACGTTCCATTATTTAAAATGAACAGAAGTATCTAAATTACATTCTTCACTAGATAAGATCATGGAAGTATTCCAACATTTGCAAATGATTCAGGTCGATCTGTTTATGTGGACCAGAGCTCAATCAACATGGCAAGGGCTGTTCCGGAACACAACTATGGTATCAAAAATCTTATACTTTATAATTGGAACTTCTAAATTTTAAGGAAGTTTCAAAGGATCAACAATTAGTGTAACATGTTACTTAATTTTCTAGAAGTTTATGGAGATGTGCCAATGTCTAGTACAAGGTTTTTTCCACCAATGCATAATTTGTGGTAGAACAACTACCAACATTTTGCAAGTTCCTTTATGTTCTGGCTGGAATGTTTCCAATGAAGCCAGTACCTTACCAAGGTATATAGTATAAGACCAAGTTGAAACAAGTGCATGATAAATTTCAGGTCAACCAGTTTAGGTGAAATAGTAATACATCTAACAAAATATTGTAAAATGGTTGGCGGATCAGAAAGCTAGCAAACTGGTACTAGCCTTGTGTTTAGGGTTTCTTCCACCAATGTGACCATTTTGTTACCACTCGAAATAAACATTCACGTAACCGGTTTCTGCGATGGACTGCGTGAATAATCTAGAATGTAACATGAAATATAATATTTGTTGTAGCAGAGCTGCATCGGGAAAATCAATCCACAGAAAATGATACATTCACAAATTTAGAAAGAACCTTTGAGAATAATAGGAAGTTTCCTTCAGAGGGCATTTCAAGGGCAAAATCCTTATTGGGATTGGATGAGAATGACCTTTCAGCCACGCAACTGTTCAACCATGGAAAAGAAAACCGATGTAACTTCATTTTGCCAGAAAATCAACTGCATTCAGATGCATGCCAAGCACAGGAAGGGCTGAGCACTGCCAGTGGGAGACCTATCGCGGTCTCTAAAGATGCCCTAGCTCGTGCTAAGAACCTTCTCGGTGATCTGAGATCGGAAGATGAGATAATTCTGAACGAAGAGAGATTGGATAGGGAGATAGCACCAAAGTCTTTTGAAATGGACTTGCATGAAAGTAGAATTACAGGGGTGCCTGCAAATGAGGTACCTCATCAAATTTGTAAAGATTTTGGAAAAGGAAAAGGGAATGCTTTTGCCTCCAAGAGAAAACCCACAAAGATAAGCTCAGTTGCCCCATTTAAAAGACCCCGAAGTTCCAGGTTTGACTTAATTTCACCTAACTTCTATTTCAATTGGATTTGGATTTCACCTAACTTCTTTGTCTATAGTGGTTCTTGGATTTTACAGTTTTCTAAAGGTTCTGCAAGTTTTATTTTGCCACTGAGATATCATACTTGTATAATTGTAAATCTATGCACCAGCTTGATTGTAAATCTAAACACCAGCTTCCAAAAATTCTATGATTAACATGAAATAAATAAAGACAAAAGATCTGTCTACTATCTTATCCAATAATAAAATATTTATCTATATCTAAACTACAAGAAAACTATAACTATTTACCATTCATGTGACTTTGAATGGACTAACAGATGTCTTGGTTTATATGCATATTGGTAGCTCTTTGAGTGATATATGTGAAATCCTCTTGTTAGGCAATTTATTATTCTAACTAAAGCTTAATATTTGATCCAGGTTTGTTGCTCCATTAAACAGGAGTGTGCCTTTTGCATTTGATGGTAAGCAACACATCAAGCATTTAATAGTCCATTAGCATTTACGTATGGATCTCTCTTTTTACTAGAAATTGAAGAAGTTTAACAAATTGGTCCAGTTTTATCTTCTATCAGTTGATTCACTTGTATTTAGTTTGTGCCCAAGAGGGCCTTTTGAGGCCCATTTCTAGTGAAGACTTGTTGCATCGTTGTTATGTGTTTCCTTTCATTTAAATGAATGGATGAAATATTTAAAAAGTAATAAACAAAAAGATAAAGAAAGTTTTTCACCTTTTTGGCATAGTCGAGGCATAATTGCTTGCCCGATGGTTAAATTGAGAAAAATAGGTAAAATGGGGCTATGTTGTGATTTATCGAAGTTCAAAGAAAAGTTGCATAATCAAATCTTAACTTTATAAACAAATTTGCTACTTTAGAACACAAGTTAACTGAGGCAAAAGAGGCATATTTTGGACTGGTCATATGTGTCCTTCTATTGGATACTATTCATACTTCATAATGCACTTATTCTTTAGTTTATTTGACAAAAAAAACTGTTCTTTTAGGTTCGTCCTCACTAACTAAATTACAAAATGGATATCAGAAAGAACGTGTCTCGACCCGTTATCCCTTTGAATTGCAAAGAAAGACCATCAGAGAATTTTTCAGCAGGCCCCCGCTCCATGAAAACCAGGTAAAAATATTTTTCAAATTCAATCCTGAACTCCTTGTTTTTACTCGAAACTAAAATTAATTGTGAATTTGTTAGGAAAATGTGTCTGATGAGGTGAAACAAATAAATGCAAATAATGCGGAGAAATTTGTATTTAAAAATGGTGGACTCGGGTTCAACCAAGTTGGTTCTGATGAATTTCATGCTCTGCTGATCCAGTCTGGTGCCTTGTCGGGACAGGCAACTAAACAGTAAGGTTTATTTTCTCGTTGCTGATGTTACCAGATAATCACTATATTGGGTTGGAGTACCTGTGATGCAACTTATTTTTGGTACTGGGAATCAAACAAGTTTACCTCTATGAGTTGAATCTTTTGTGCCTGTAGAGTTATGACCAGCATGGTGCTGCACAGTACTATGAAAGTTCTGTTAATTAGATTCAATGTGTTAAAATGGAATGCTGCTGTTATATTACTAGGACTTTTATATATTTGGAAAATAATTTTCATTTATCTATAATTCTTTCCTTTAGGTGGGTCAATAATCACTATAAATGGATTGTGTGGAAACTTGCATCATATGAAAGATGCTACCCATCAATTGCTGCTGGAAATTTTTTAACTGTTTCCAATGTTCTAGAGGAATTAAAGTATAGGTAAATTTTCACTTCTTTTGTAGAGTTATTATCAATTCATTGTTCATTATTTATTGTATCGGAAATGAGGCTCAACTGATTGTGTTTGCAATTTTCACTGGCATACTTTGTTTATTAAACAATAATGCAATGACAAATGTTGAGTCGCTCCTAACTTCCATTTGAATTCAATGAATTTTCCCTTGGAACTTGGAAACCAAGCAATAATTTGATTTTAGTTTAGTTTGATTCAAATTGTGGTATTTCTTTATTTTTATTTTTTTTTTGGGGGGGGGGGGGGGTGGCCAAAATCATCAGCATGAAATATGCCATTTTTCATAAATCATTATTTCTTTATATTAGTATTTGTTTTTATAGACTCAGCAGTTAGCTTTGGCACGGAGATGTTTGTGCGCACCATACACTATTATTTGGAGGCATCTTTGAAAACATGAGCATAGACCCTAATTTCAACAATAACCTATTGTGCATGTTTTTGAAAGACTGATTGTTCTAAAATGTATATTGACTTGTGTTTTCCATGACAGGTATGAGAGGGAGGTTAACTACGGCCACCGATCGGCAATAAAGAAAATATTAGATGGGGATGTTTCACCAGCCTCTACGATGGTTCTATGTGTTTGTAATATTAATTCTTGTGCCAATCCAAAACTGGATGACAAAATTAATGACTCGAATAGTCAAGGCCCAATTGGGAATAGTGCAACTACTTGCCCCAATATGAAAATCGAACTGACTGATGGATGGTAAGAAAAATTATTAACTTGTAGTAAAGTTGATTTTGGAATAAGTCCAGACTGCCGAATGTAGTGATTTGGGATTGAATGGCTCATTCCATGCCTATTGTCTTATCTCTCTTGTATGATGTAATTGCGTTGTTTTTTATTCATTTGTTCATTAGCTTTTCTTATATTATAGGTATTCTATAGAAGCCTCTTTAGATGCATTACTCACTAAACAGTTGCACTCTAAGAAGATTTTCATTGGACAGAAGATTCGGGTAGTTATGAAAACTCAATGTTGCACTTATAATCTCCAGGACTTGCTATATTTGTGCTGTACCCTTTTCTCTTCCATCTAAATGTAAATTCAGTTCAGAGAGAAGAAAAATACATATAAAATTAGATGGAATCTTATGAAAGGTGAAAATATAATGACACGGAAAGCTGCTTTTGGATGTTTCCATACGGGCTTTTGGAGCCACTTGTGTAAATATGCCATGTTATGTGATAGTTGCCGCTGAATCTAATAATTATTTTCTCTTTTAGAGCAGATTGTAAAAATAACCATTATGATCTGTTACTTGTACATCAAGTCTGGTTTAATATTCATTATTTCTATCTTCTAAATTTGGTGTAGATTTCAGGAGCATCGTTATGTGGCTGGGTTGGGCCTATTTCTTTCCACGAGGTCGTATATTTTTAGGAAAAACAAATAAGCATTGAAGGACCCAAATATTTGTACTCTATATATTAATAGTTTTTATGCATCTTAATGTTTCAGGCATCTGGAACTGTCAACCTTTTGTTGCATATAAATGGGACATGCAGAGCAAGCTGGGATGAATCACTAGGATTATGTATGAATCTTTTTCTTTATTTTCATTTAGTTATTTCTTCAAATGCTTGCAAGCCTAACTCTAGTAAATGGTAATAATTCATAAGATATTTATAATAGGTAAAAGAATTGGGCTGCCTCTAGCATTTTGGTGCGTCAGAAGCTCGGGTGGTACTATACCCTTGACGCTTGTCGGGATAAAAAAGATGTATCCCCTTCTGTACAAGGAGAGGTGAGGTTACTGGTCAATATTTCATTTGTACGGATAGTAAAAATACTCGTTATTTACCTGCTATATCCAAACTTTAAGTTGGTACATCCTTTTTTACTGATCATTATGTGTGTGTGTGTGTGTTTCAGACTTAGTAATGGAGGCTCTGTTGTGAGGTCTGAGCGAAGGGAAATGAAAGCACTTCAACTCTATCACCAGAGGTCCAACCTTTTTTTTATGTTTTTAAGTTTCTTTTATTTATATATTCATTTAATTGATTTTTTGTTCTAATTTCGTTTATTCAGAGTTAAGCAATTATTCAATTTTAAACTACTGTCATTATCCCAATCTGATACATTGTATTAGTTTTATTGGAACTCTTCATAACCTCTGTACTGAAAACATTTTTATTATAGGAGATCAAATTTAGCAGAGGAGATAACTTTGAAATCACAAGAGATTTGTTCAGACACAAACTTAAATGAATCTTGTGAAGGGGCGAAGATTTCAAAGCTCATAGAGAGATCGGCTGAGCCAGAGGTTTTAATGGCCGGGATGACATCAGAACAGCTCAAGACATTCTCCTCCTACCAAGCTAAGAAACAGGTTCTTATATAAGAAATTTTGCGTGTGAGCCCCTATTAAATATGATAATATGCTGAAGATGCCAAAGTGGTTGTCTTGTGCAATTTTAAGAAGTAACAGTAACAATGCAGATTCTGACTTCTTAAGGATGTACTCACACTTCCTACAATCCTGCCCACATATATCTAAGCCAATTTCTTTCAATCCCTCTTTTTATTATTTTCAGTTCTTTTTTTTTTTTTTTTTGAAGGATATTAAACAAAAGAACTTGAGTAAGAAAATTGAGAATGCCCTAGAACAAGCTGGGCTTGGCTTGAGGGATGTTTCACCCTTTATGAAAGTACGGGTTGTAGGTCTTCGCGTTAAAAGCTTGTCAGGAAAATCCAGAAATAAGGAAGGTCTGGTTACCATATGGAACCCTACTGAAAAACATGTAAGTTTGGATTTATTTTTTATTGTTGGGGGCTGGTAGCAATCTCCAAAGGAAATATGTCATCAAACCATTACCAAAATCCTAAGCTCTTTCAGTGCATGCCTTGAATAATAAAAGGCATAATA
The DNA here is from genome assembly GCA_011114355.1 of Carex littledalei. Lineage (NCBI taxonomy): Eukaryota > Viridiplantae > Streptophyta > Magnoliopsida > Poales > Cyperaceae > Carex > Carex littledalei. The sequence goes on from CM022088.1 coordinate 8,143,539, forward strand.
TTATATCAGATTGTAAATGATAGACTTTTGCAAAATGATCATAATACTGGTTATTAGTTAAATAGCATACTTTATCAAATGAAAGGCAAAATGATAGGTGGATGAGGCAAAATTATCATATTAGTTAACAAGCATAGTTTATCAAACCCTACTTCCTTTGGCTCCCAAAGTAGTTTGTTTATCTTAAACTATTTCTGAATGTGCGAGTGACAAGGGACATTTCTATGTTTGTTATTTATCTAGTTATCAATATGCTTAGGGGTGCATTGGCTTGTAGTCACGTTTATCCTTACAACCTCAACACTATAAAGTTTCATGAATCTCATTTACCCTGCAGCAGACTAGAAATGTCTAAACTATCCTCCTTGTTCATCATTCTGATAATCTAGGCAAGTCCTTGTATCCTGTCAAAACCTCAATACTAAGTTTACATGAATCTTTTGTACTTTTGCAACAAGTGGGAAATGTCTATCCTCCTTGCTCTTGATTTTGACCATCATTGACAAGGTAGGGGAAAGGGTTTGCACTGGGAGACATCTTTTGGTACAAAACTTTTTCCTCGTTGAGTTCATTGCTAGTTCAATATTTTTTGTTTATTTGATAGAAAATGGATCTGATGGAAGGAGGAATCTACCATGTAACAGGGCTGGTACCATCAAACTATGGTGGTGATATTCTTTATTTGCAAGCTAGGGGGTCCTCTTGTATATGGAAACCCTTGTCGTCTATACAAGCTAATCACTTTGAGTAAGGCAATCTAGGAAATTATCCTCATTCTCACACATATGATGTACTCCCATGCTCCTCTTGTAACCCCTTAGGCTTCTTGATTTATGTATTACCATCATTCTTTTGACAACAATTTTGAATTAAAAAACTATTTATACATAGTATTTGTTACTCTTTTTTAAATGTGGAATATTACTTGCAATATTGTTGGAGAGCATCTTCGACATGTTAAAGATTAAAGAAATCATTACTGGAAGCCTGTGTGACTAAAATGAGATAAATTTATAAGGAAACGTCTTCATCTACCTACTTGTTTCAGTCCCTGAAGATTTTTTTTTTTTTTTCTCTTTTTCTATTGATGAACAGATCATTTCTTGCACCACGCAGAGCTGTGCAATTGTCCAACTTAGGTCAGGTACCTCTAGCAAGGTTAGGATATTAATAATTTCTGATTTGGTTTCTTAATTGATGTATATGTGGTCTTTCATAGATCTTGGTAGTGCTTTGTTCGTACTAATACTGACATATAGTATTGTGATTTCAGTATGTACCGTTAATTCCAAATAACTTTGCTGATTTTGTGCTCTCTTATAATTATTGATGGATTATGTGGAAATGACCAAAATAGAGAAACTTTTCATTTGTACAAGGAAAATTGAATAATTCACCTTTCTTCAAATTTGTGAATTGTATTTGAGCTAAGAAACCAACTGACATTATGCCTTTTTCTCCTTTTTAGTGAATTTGATTTAGCAGCAGTGGTGTTACTTGTTGGAGATATTTATTTATCAGGTCAACAAAAGAGGCAATGGGTTTTCATTGTAGACGGGTCTGGATCCAAGTCAGAATCCAGGACAGAAACAGGAGATATTTGCAGTTGCATCCTTGCTGTCAGCTTCTTTTCTCCAGTTATAGAAGATGATTGTTCATTCGAGTTATTTAATAAAACCCTTGAAGGGAGCACGGTAGTTTTCTCTCTCTACCCTTTTAAAATGCTCATCATTTTGCATAGTTGATGCAATCTCATCTTTGGCTCTTCTTATTTTTGCAATGAGACCAAGCTTTTAAAAAAAGTCTTTTAAATGGATTTGGGCCCCTTGCATTAAAATCATCTGACAGGAAAATACTTTTAGCTCTAAATGATCTTAAACGATTTAACAGATTTTAATGTTTGTTGTTTTGAACTATTAAGTATTACTTTTGCTACTTTGCTTTGAGATCCTGTATAATTTAAGTACTAATCAATTGACATACTTTTTGTTTTGAGAATTGAGACCTTGTAGTAGTTAAGTACTAGTATATTGCATAACTCATATTATATTATGTTATTATGTATAGATATATATTATATATAATTGTGACTTCATAAAATTTTAATTGTAGATCCGTTAAATGACCACTCCAGTGTTAAATTGCCACTAAACACTTTTTAGAAGCTTGGTCGAGAAAATAAAGCTGTGATAATTAATTTGGTCTTTCACTAATACATTATGCCTACCCTTGCAATATATACACCGGTAATGTCTTTTGTCATTACGAATATATACTGATCTGTACTTTTTTGGGGTTAATCGCTTAAGATCATTTGGAGCTCAGTGGATGCTTAAATATAGTTGATGGCCAAATATGGGTAAAATGGAAAACCTCTAACATGCTACAATATCCTTGATGCATAGATGCATGTGCTTGTCACTGGTTGTCAATTATTTATTTTTCCTTTTTTGGCCTAGGTTGGGTTCTTAAACCTTGTAAAGTGTGCTAGAGATCAGAGAAAAAATATTTGGGTGGCTGAGGCGACGGATTACTCCACTTATTCTCTCTCCACACAGCTACCTAATACATCTCATCTTAAGGATGCTGCCATGTCAGCCGAGAAATGGGCAAAGAGCTCTCCTTTGGTAAGATCTGGCAAAAAGAACTGCACTCCTTAAGTAGTGGTATACTATGTGAAAGAATTAGGAGTAAGCCTTTTGGTTAATTTTCTTATATACAAGGAATTAAATGCAGAACTGCTATCTGCATTTGTGTGTAAATTTTCCTTTTGTTGCCATTCATATTTTCATTAATTCTATATCTGTCAGTTTAATTAAATTGTTTTTGTCAATTAAACAGGTTATGGAGAGGCTAAGAGAGCGAGTCTTGTGCTTGGTCAATGGCCAAGAGTGCTAAGTGCTAAATTCTGTAAAATATAAATGGGAACATTTGGGTGGCAATTCTACTTGTAGTGTAACTTTTACAAAAAAATTCAAAAAGATGAGAAGACTACATTTGCGTCAACAGCTTCAAACCACATTCTTGGTTGAATAAAACATATAGCAGAAGATAATATTTGATTGTGTACATCAAATTTGCGTGCTTACCCATTTGCACCTTTAAATACTTAATAATAAAAGTCGATAACAAAAATATTGAAAGTAAAGCAATAAAACTAATAGATGTGGTTTATACGCTTTTTTTACACGTCCGTAATATAAGCTATGGCTTTTAGATTTTGTTACTATACGTGATTTACATACTAATATATGCGCCCATAAATGAACTGTGTTATTTTGACTGTTTTAATCAAAAGCTAAAATTATTTTCATCAGTGAATTTTTATAAATTTTTGTGCTAATCGAAGTTGAAATGTTAGTTTTTCATTTGTAAGGGAACTTCTTACTCTGGGTCCCACCGACAGTATTCTTTCTCGCTTTTTCATCCGCAGCTTGCACGTGGACTCCAACACTAGAGAGCTAGATAGTAGTCTGGGGCTCTGGGTCCTTGCCTTTTAATCCTTCGAGGACTCCAGTAACTAGGTAAAATTTTATAAACAATTTTTTTCTTGAAATTTTTGATAAATGTCTCTCTTAATAATTTTCTTTCAATCGCTTAGAAAGGACCAAACGATCCATAATGTATGATGAAACAATAAGAATGAATCAGTCAATGATGAAATTTAATAGGAAAAGAATGACTATTATGAAACATAAAATTCGTTAGATGATACGTTGTTAGCGGTTGTGTGATTTAGATTTTGATGTGTAGTTTATATTTATTGTGTTGTTTGGATGGTGCTGTGATGATGTTGTTTGAAATATATTTAATAGCGGGAGAGACATCTAATGCCGTCAAGCGGAGAAAAGATAAGGTAATTATATGTTGGTCTACGCCACGGGAAGAGAACACAACTTGCACAGAGCACGCAACCTTGTCACACTCCCCTCCGGATTTTGACACTTGGAATGTGATTCAAACAGTGTTTTAACATTCATTCTTGAGTGAGGCTATGGTGCTATGCATAGCACGGATGGCTAGTGTACTACGACTCAATATGGTACTTTTTAAAATCCTAACGGTCGATCCGAACCGTTCAATGTGATAACCATATGAATATGTACTTGCAAACTAAATTTTATATTTTTTCGATTTTTTTTACTATTTTTTTAGATAGGTAGAATTTTGATGGTCCAGAATTTTCAGAAAACACTGATTTTTCTACCTATCTAAAAAATTAGTAAAAAAATTCAAAAAAATATAAAATTTAGTTTGCAAGTACATATTCATATGGATATCACATTGAACGGTTCGGATCGACCGTTAGGATTTTAAAAAGTACCATATTGAGCCGTAGTACACTAGCCATTGGTGCTATGCATAGCACCATAGCCTCACTCTTCATTCTTAACCTGTTAATATGTATCGTTGAAAAAAAAAAAAACGAAGTTGAATGTGGTGTATACTGTACACATTCTTTTCAGAGTTTTAGAAGTTATAAATCTCAAACATGTTGCCAATTCCTTCCTCATTCAATTATAATTCAAATGGATACCAATCGACCCGCTTTCAATCCCTTCCCATATCGTTACCTAGTCAATAATCAAGTGTCATTCCAAAAAAGTCAAACATGGGATATCATTATAATCTCATGTATCAAAATTCCAATGATCCGCAAATTAAATCATCCCAAGCTCTAACCACTCTTAATATTACGGTACCAGAAAAAATAGTGAGTAAACAACTAATACTGTTGAAGAGGTGCCGAAACCAGTGAAAACACCAAAAAATAACAAGGAAAAGACCCGTTGGTCAATTCAGGATGATATGCTTTTATGTAGCTCATAGCTCAATATTAGCAAAGATGCAGTAGTTGGCATATATCAAGGTAATTCAAATTTTCTTGATCGCATAATAGCTCACTATGAAAAATTTCATGAGAAGCCACAACAGGTGTAGACAGGGGATGATGTCTCGCTGGCTCAAATTAAACCATGTCATCTCAAAGTTCGCTGGTTATATGAATCAGATCCACGAACGAAGAGAACGTGTCTTAGGTGAAGGTGATAAAAAAAGCTGAGCATTATATTTATATATTCGGATAGAAGATAAAAAATTTACCTTCATGCATGCTTGGAAACATGTGAAAAAAGAGAAAGGAACACAAATGGCTCAACCAGGCGAGAAGGAACAGAGAAATCACATCAGATGAAGGGACATGTCCAAAGCGAAAAAATAACACTTACAACGACTACACTCATATAGCGTAAATTCTAATGAAGATTACATCATTGCCTCCTCGGCCTCCGAAAAGAAAAGTTTCGAAGGCTAAGGGCAAACAAAAAGAAGTGTTTGCAAGTAAAATAGAAAAAAAGAAGAAGCAATGGAGGCTCAATATAAAGTTGAACTCAAAAAGATAGAAACAATAAAGCAACACACTAACACACTGATCGGAATAGAAGTAGAACAAAAGTTCATTTCATTTCAATAGAATAGAGAAGAGAAGAAATGATATAGAATTGAATTTTAATGATTGGAATGATTAATTCTAAATGAAGAATTGATTTCGGTGACATAGTAAAAAGATTTAATTATCACCTTATTTACTGTATATGCCATTGAAACCTAGAACATCATTAGTAAGAGAAATGGGAGTGGACGCCCGCATCACACATTAAATTCAGTCCATGTAAAAATGAGAAGGGCTGGGGGGTAATTTTGTCTTTTAACTTCAATGAACTTTTTCTCACCAAATCCGACCACTTTTGTCGGGATTTCAACTGGCCTCTTTTTCCCGTTTCAAATCGTGTGAATTGAACTCCCTCCCTTCCTGTTCGATCATGAAACTTACGAAAACAAGAATTCTTTTTCTCATTTTTATGGGAACGAATTGGGTCCGATCAGAGTGTAAGTGTATGGATTAGATTGGCAAGGAAATGAAAGAACGCACTAAAATTCAGTCTATGAAACTAGATCCATCAACAATGATTGAAGACCAAAGAAAATTGTACGACAAAACACTTGATTCTTTTGTTGGCAATTTTTTTTTATCTTCATGAAATTGTTGATGAATTTAATTTCATAAACTGAATTATAGTGTGTTCTTTCATCTCCTTGCCGATCTGATCCATACTTTTAGGGTGTTGCTTAATTGTTTCTATCTTCTCAAGTTCATCTTTATATTGAGCCCACAATGCTTTCTTCTTTTTTCCTATTTTACTTGCAGACACTTTTTTTTTGTCCTTAGACTTTGAAGCTTTCCTTCTCGGAGGTCAAGGAGGTGATGATGTATCAGAATCTTCATTAAAATTTACGCTATATGAGTTGTAGTCACTACAAGTGTCATTTTTGTTTTGCTTTGAACCTGTTCCTTCATTTTATGTGATTTCTCTGGTCCTTCCCGCTTGGCTGAGATATTTATGTTCTTTTCTCAAAACTTCCTAAGCATGTGTGAAGGTAAAATTTTTACCTTCTATCTGATTATATAACTCTAATGCTCGGTATTTTTTATCACCTTCACTTGAGCCACTTTCTTTTCGTTTGTGGATTTGATTCATATAACCAGCGAACTATGAGACAATATGGTTTAATTTGAGCTAGCGAGACATCATCCCTTGTCTATTTCTGGACCCTGTTGTGGCTTCTCACGATATTTTTCATAATGAGCTACTATGTGATCTCAAAAATTTTAATTACCTTGATCTATGCCAACTATCGCATCTTTGCTAATATAGAGCCATGAGGTACATAAAAGCATATCATCCTGAATTGACCAACGGGTCTTTTCCTTACTATTTTGTGGTGTTTTCACTGACGGCTCCTCTTCAGTAGTATTAGTTGTTTGCTCCCTTTTTTATGGTAACTTAGTGTTAGGAGTGGTTAGAGCTTGGGAAGATTGAATTTATGGATCATTCGAATTTTGATATATGAGATTATAAAGATATCCCATGTTTGTCATGTCTGGGATTGACACTTGGTTATTAATGAGGTAAGGATATGGGAAGGGATTAAAAGTTGGTCGATTGTTATCCGTTGAATTATAATTGAACGGGGAAGGAATTGGCAACAAGTCTTGGATTTATAACTTGTAAAAATCTGAGAAGGATGTGTACACTGTACACAACATTCAACTTTGTAGGTGAGCATTTATGATGGAATTTTAATTCTAAATTAGGAATTTTGTTAAGTTTAACTAGACTAAAAATACGATAATTAAAGATGGATAGAATATTTATAATGAATTGCTGCTTTGCATTCTATTTTTATTCTTTCATATTTGTTTTTTGGTCACTCAAAATAACATGGAGTGCTGGAAATAGGATATTTTTAATGATTTCATGCTTGTATTCAATTTTAGTTCTACCATTTTAAACTTTTTCACACAAAAAAATGGATTTCTGAGAATAGAATATGACCAACAAATCATGAATATTGTAATTTTAAAATAAGATATCTATATATGGGATGCTAAAATGAGAGATTATTTCTGATTGGATTTTTGCATTCTTTTTTTGTATACTTACATAATAACTTTTTTTTTTAATTTCTACTAATTTGTAGTGCTTAAATTAAATAGCTCATAAACAAAGTATTCATCGATTGATCTTAAATATGATTCAAATTTTTTTGTCTTCATGAATAAATTTTACTGTATCAAAGTTTTTTAAGTTTTAACCTTTTCCAATTTCTATAATTTTGTACTTTTTCTCCAAGATGTTCAGAGAAAAAAGTTAAAATTCTATTGTACCAAAGACGAAAGTTTTTCTCGAGAACATCTTTCTGAATATCAGAATAATTACAAAATCATGCAAAAATTCATAACAAATTAACCAATCAGCAACTCCAAGCGGACTTGATTGAGGAGATATGGAACCGTTTCTGAGGAGAAGATATTGAATAATTTGTTGTACTGGAAAATAGGGTAGTTTTTTGTTGAGTAATAATCGTGTCTTTTATAGTTTTCAAAGTACTATTTTGTTGATATCTTGGAGAAATGAAAGGTATATATAGAATTTCATATAGATTTTTTGTGACCGTGATATTTTTCAAAAAACAAATTATTTCTTCCTTTGACGTGATAATTTTGTATGTTATTTCAAAAATCATATCAGCAAACTGACCTTAAAAAAAAACATCATATCAGAAAATAACAAGTAGGTGTTGTTGTACACCATGGATAAACAAAAGTTACATTTGAATAAAAAAGGTGCAAAACCATAAATCTTGCAACATCTGATTAGTTTCAGTTATCTATCAATTTATTTGAACCCTACAATTGTAACACTAAAATTTAAACCAAGTAAAAAGGACAATGTTATACAAGGAACTACTCAAATTTGTCAACATATATTTTAAAGCTGGTGGCTAGTTGCCATTATTATAGGCTAGTGACTGCATCCATCTCAGGACAAACCACTTTACATTGGTAACCTTAATTGACTAATAATTATCTCAAATTAGAAGGCCTCTCTCATTCTTTTGAATCATTAATACCATGGCAAAAGTCGTAACTCTGTGGTCCGACAAAGCACTCTGAGCAAACATCTGATCAACCTCAAGCTCCAAACTGACCTCCTCACAAACCGGCCTTCTATTCGGGGCCTTGCCTCAGCAAATGCCTTTTTTGAAGCATATCTTAGTATCTTTTTCAATTTACATTTCTTTCTCTTTTCCTTGTATCTCATGACTCGCGCTTCTCGGTCAACTGCACTGAGATATCATATGGGCAATGCCTGGTACAAGGTCGAGGGTTCCATTCGAGACAAGGAGATGGGAGTTTGAGATGTCACTGATGGTCGTGTCTGGCACTAGGTTACAAGTGGCTAAAATTGTGGCCACTGGGAATTGAACCTAAGACCTTACAAACACCATGTAGGACTCTAACTATTAGACTATAAGCACACATTTATCATTTTATGAGAGGAGTTAAGCTATATAAATTGTTAAACAAATGGAAATTTAATTAAATTTCAATACACATAATTAAAATTTTAAAATTATAAAGGTGGCTTAGCCACCTACTTAGAGAAAATTAGAAGTTAAGTGCTATTTACTGAGAAATTGGATTCACCGTTATGGTATTATACCAATTAAAACAAGACATTAATGTGTGTGTATTTTCTTTATAATTTACAACTTCAATGATCCCTTATGATGAATTTCGCTAGACCTTGGAGTACCCAACCATCGTAGTACCAAAATCCGGCAGCTAATCCATGCTCGGCACAAACCTATATGTTAAACCATAGCTTTGTACCGAGCATTGAAAAATATATAGCTAGATTCTTTTTTTAATTTCTAAACGCTTCGTGCGTTGTAGATGCCGATTTTTTTTATTAATAGCAACAAAAAAAATATATTGATAATGCGGTACATTTTTATGAAATTTTGAAATATAGGAACAACGTTATGGTTTAAAACGTTAATTGCACTGTAGCTGGACATTATAAACTATAACGTCCAGTTAATCTGACTGCTAATGATTGTTAAAAAAACACGGTATATGAACGTTATAAACCATAACGTTCAGCTACATATAACGTCCAGCTACAGTGTTTTTTCATCAAAAGCAATCTCACAACAACATAGTTAGAACTGAAGCAAAAAAAAAAAAAAAATTGTAGTTGGACGTTATGGGTCATAACGTCCGTTTACAGTGTTTTTTTTCCCATCCAGCTACAGTGCCTGAACGTTAAAAATATTTTTTTTTTACGATCATTCAGGATCAGATTAACTGGACGTTATGATTTATAACGTTCAGCTACAGTGCCTGAACATTATAAACCATAAAGTTCTTCTTATTTTCCAAAATTTCACAAAAACATATCCTATTGTCGATATTCATTTTTTCCTATTAGTAAAAAATTCGGTTGTAAATGCTCTTAGCGAACTTATATGTTAAACCATAGAAAATATATAGCTAGAATTTTTTTAAAATAAAAGATATATTTTAAGTATAGAAATAATAAAAGTTAGGAATATTGATGACGCCAAATCATATAGCATAAATCACTATCTATTTATTCGAAAAATGACGAAAAACAAATGTGAAGTAGCCATTTTGCAGATTTATTTACCGCAAACGTGTTTTTGAGTCATTTTAGCAGGTTTTAGAGAAAATTGCATATTTAGACAAAAAAAACAAAGCAATAATGTCATATTTCGACGATTATTAAATAAATAATTCACCGAAATTGGACATCACATATAGCATGCAACACTTCTCACAGAGTACACAACATGCGAAATAACGAAAATATAAGAAAATTTGCTAAGTCAGAAGACCGTGCGACGTCCTCAATGTCGTGCGCGCCATAGCCTAAAGGACGCAAGATTAACAGGTCGAGCCTTCTAGAAGATCTGCCTTGCTAATGGGCCACGCTATTTTTAGACAATTCCTGTTAAATTATGGACGGACCCCACGTTCCCCCCATGATCTCCACTACTCCTACTATTATATAGGAAGGCTATAAATACTCCTTTATTGTATGTGTTCAATGTGTTCAAGCTCTACATAGTTGTAGCTAACAATCCTCATTGTTAGGTTAGGTTAGAGAGTTACTTAGAGAGAGAGGGTATAGCCATTCAAGGTCGAGTATTGGAGAAATCATCTAAGGAGGCAGAAGTCGACTCATTATGAGGCGTGAAGGTTTTTCCATCTTCGATTGTGTTGTAATTTATATTCTCTTTATTTATTTCTTTTATTGCTATGACTATGAGAGGCTAAACTTCTCATCTCAAGGGTGAGGGTTGTACTTGAATTCTTAATTATGTTTTAGTATATGTTTATGTTTTATTTTTGCGTTATGATTTTAATTTCTATTGCACTTTATTCTTTTTATAATATCATTGCATACATAGTTCTATCTACTATATGCCAATGATCTCCACATGTCTTTGATAAGCAATTCAGAGAGTTTGTGTGAGGAATTACTCGTAAGTAGTGGTGAGATTGGGGCTAACGTGGCTTGGCAGCGGTTCAAAGACTAGGGTTAGAACCCAGGGACTCCCTTGGCAGGATAGTATAAATCATACTTAGACTAGGACTAATTCCTCTACGGACAGATTAGACTTAGTTGGAACAACTTTAGAAAGCACTAATTTGGTGGGTCTTTGGGATTATTTCAACTACAGGGTAGTATAGGGAAAACACATATTTTCATACCTAAAATATCTCAGTCTTGGTAGCCCAAAAGCCGATCGAAAGATCGGAAAATCTTTCAGATCGCATAAACAAACACCCAGCTCACCGTGCGGGTAGTGACAGTGTTGTGCGCGGGGTATTTGGGGACAATCTATACCGCACGTGGTAGTGACAGTACCGTACGCGGCATAAATAAACGTCAAAACTTATACTTTGCATGATTAAGAATGATAGAAAATCTGAATCCTAGAGTCTTTCTATCTACTGTTTAATCTTATTTTAGCTATAATACCTTGATTGCATTGATCACCACAAAGTCTTTTAAAATCCAATAACCTAAACTAGTAAAAAATATTTAAAACTTAATACACTATCTCTGTGGATCGACACTCTAATTTACACTACACGATAGGATCATACGCTTGTGATATGAATGTAAGTTGAAATTAGAGTTTATAAATATTTAAAAATAGTAGTTCATTTTGGACTCATCAAATACTTACTGTATGTACCTATAAAAAACATCTAAATATCTATTTTTTTCATCAAAATTTGAAAATTACTTATTTCCCAACTGAAATGAACCAACCATTCTCATCTCCCATTTCTTTAATCTGATTACAAACTCTTATTTAAACTTATTATTAATATTTTTATTTTAAGATGAAATAACTAATTTATCCTTCTCGTCAAACGAACACGTTCTTACTATCCAATTATGATCAGTATTTTTTTTCATTCTAATCAATAATTTGTTGAGTGTTAATGTTCAACTTTAGCTACTCAATTTGTATTGATGGAAAAACTGAGTTTGTATAGGTAGAGTGACAAATTGACAATCATCTTCTTTGCTGCTAAGTTTTATTTTGCAAAACAACTAATGCAAAATTGACTACAAGAATTTATTCGGTCCGTAAATCAATTACTATGAAATCATAGAAAAGGAACAAAGTCAACAAATTAGTCCTTCCATCTTAAAATAAAAAGACTAACAATAAGCTCAAATAAAAGCTTAAAATTAGATTAAAGAAAGGACAAATGAGAAAGGTTTGTTTTTAATGGAGAAATGAGCAATTTATAAGTTTTGATGGAAAAATTGGATATTTTGAATATTTTGATGGGTATGACAATAATTACTCAGATTTAAAATGAATAAATAAAATTTTTAAGTGTTTTGATGTAAAAATAGATAATTTAGAATGTTTTATTAGGTATACCAACAATTCTCCCCAAAAATTGTATACAAAAGACAAATCATATGGATAATTTTATGAATTACCTTCACCATTTCCGTGATAGGATAGGATAGTAGTATTCATATTTTTGCAACATAACACCTATTTCCAAAAAAGAATACTAATATTTTAAAGATGGAGCACTAATAGGAATGAAAAGTAAAGGTACTTCAACCTTATTCTAAATAATAATAAATAGAATAAGGTCATTAAAATCAAAGTACTCGACATGCTTTTCATTTAGTCCTATCAAAAGGAGCTTAACGCTTAATGCACTAGTGTTTTCTACTTACACAGTAATGTGACAACAAATTGTACATCAATTGCAAAACTGCCTGCTTCCCAAGCACATACCTAGCTCTTTAAATAGTACAACTGCTTAGTATACAGATCATAAATCCACATATGCAACTCAACAAGTCACCGACATAACTCAATAATAGCAAATACCTCACATCATTGGCATCTAAAAAGAAATGACAAAAGAAAGCCAGCATGCATTAGTTGAAAACATCAGCACAACTGATTGATACGAGATGATAGTTAAGACTAGGGATTGCAGTTCAGATCGATGGTGTAAGGTTAAATGAGATCCATAAGCATTTTCTTAACAAACTTGTTCCCAAATAGGAACAATAAGGCATTTGAACCAATTATCATAGGTTTTTAGGAGTTCCTTGTTGGGTTTGTCTCTGAAATTTCAAGAAAAAGGTTATCAAGCTTGTAAAAGTCCCTGAGCACAGCAAAGTATCTCAAGTTTGGTCTCAAGACTAAGTATAGTAACAAATATGGAACTGTCTACATAATGCGTGCAATGCATACTAGCCCAGATTCCTCATAGCTAGGACCTTGGGCTTATTTTGAGAAAATTTTCAATGAACAAATAGTAGACTGAAGGAACGAGGGTAGTTAATCCATTAACTACACACAAGTTTTCCTCGAAGCACATACATTAACTACACAATTTTCCTCCACTTGTAATGTGCAAATTTTACTATGCAGATGCAGTTGCTTATTCACAGCTATGACAATTAGATCTCTCATTTTACAACAAATGGTTGGGGAAAAGTATGTAAAAACAAATAAGGAAAAAAGAAGGGGTTTGAGTACTAAGACACATCCAACATTAAGAATTTTATACCTTAAAAAGATCGCCTAAAAGACCTTGTAAGCCACCAGATCTACGTTTCACGTTGTAAAATTTGTCGGCAATTTCATCTAACGACTGCACAATGAGGAAATAATAATATTGCGGTAAACAAAAAAGCAAGAGTAGTGTCTGAAAAAAATATTTTGTTATTCTTCTTCTCTTTTTTCTCTCTTGGTCAAACTTAAGGCTTTACACCACAATATAGGTATTCATTTTTCCTCGGTACAATCCCCCCACTCCAAACAGAAAATAAAGCCAAATAACTGTTTCTCTATAAGTTTATCAATCACACGTAACTAGTTTAATAAATTGTTACATCAGGAGGGTTTTCTTTTAAAAGTAAATTTAATGCAAGTTTTGGTTACCTCGTCAAACAAAGGGTCACGATCAATACTTGATTTGAAGCTCTGCCTTAAAACTTTCATAACTGGATATGCATCTCTTTCCAACCTACCAACCACAAATACACAAATAAATCAGAAACAAATGAAGTTAACAGCCCCAAAAATTGTAATATCTCTCATCACCCCTAGTAAATTTTTCTTTAAAATGCCAAAGGTAAACCTCTGTATTTCTCCCTGAATTATGAAGACAAGAGACAGCTTGGGCATTTTGGATAAATAATGATGAGTGCAGAAAGCTACAAAGAATTGATTTAATCTAAGAATATCAATTTGAATATTTACGTTAGCAAAAGATACTCAATGAATTGCATTAATTCAGATTGTGGTAAGTCGAGTTCATCCAACTCAAGCTGCTGCTTGATCTCATCCATAAGAATGTTTGCATCTCTTAAATTCCCTTGTGAAAGATACCTTATAAGGAAAAAAGGAATGCAAAAGAAGGAAAATAAAAAAGTAACATCAGTGTTGCAATAGGATTTTGGTGCACATGTGTATGTCAAATGAAAATAAAAGGAGCATACATTAAGACACCACGTGCAATTGCCACATCATCTTCCTCTGGGTAACACTGTTAAAATAAAAGGTTATAATGAAATAGATAACTCAGAGAGATACCATGCCATAAAAAAAATTAATTGTCCTCCCAACCAGTGAAGTACACCAGTAGGATTATATATCACTGAGTCACTGACCATGTTGGAAACTTCAAGGAGTTAACAATATATTAACATAGTTGGCAAAATGGATTCACACAAGTTAATACTGGAAGTCTGGAACGTCATCACATAGGATGCCTGCATGCAGTACAAAAGTAATTTTTTTTAGTCTTACCTTGCTCATGAAGTTGACAAGAGTCTTGGCAAACTTTTTAGGGTTATTTCCTCTGACAAAGTGGCTTGATACTTTCGCCATATCCTAGAAATAAAGAAAACTATTAACCTATTTACATACTTTTTCACGTCCCGACACATATCTACTATTATTTACACAAAAAGATGGAAAAAGAGATAACCAATTAACTGTCCCTGTGCTTTACCAGGATTCGACTTTTGTCCATGAGGGTTTAACCTTACAATTTAGTCCGACAATTATTCATATTTCCTTTTGAATCCATGTTATATCCCGTGAGTTACCCAATTTAAATGAGTACAACGTAAAACAGAGAAAGAAATGATTTCACATATGGAAGTGAGAATATCAAATGAAACCAATGATAACTTTTGGTTGTACAACAAAATGGAGTTCTAGTTTAAATAGAAAATCAGAATATCATACAAACCCATGATCTTTTGGCAGCTGAATACCACATAGTATACTATTAATATAAAAAATAACTTTGAAAACACTGAAGAACTTTAAATAAATCAACAAATTATTTACTAAGGGACAAAACTAAAACTTCAGAGATTAAAAGGAACTTCATCAAAGTTGAGGAGTGCGCATGTAGCTCTATTAAATATAATTTTATACAAACATACTGTCTCAGGGGACTCAGTATACATGTAATCAGCGAGCATCACATGAAACTCAGGTGATCCATTCTTTGATGCTCCAAACTCAGCCGACCACCTAATAAATAAGGAAAAAAATAATAGCAAGCCAATTGGCTAAATTCCTTTGTACAAAATCACGTAGCTAGGTCTCAATAATACCAAATACAACAGGAAGTATGTAAATCAAGATTATGAAAGGATCGACAGTTTTTAGTATAGGTATGGAACTATGATATACACCTAATTAGCCACTGAGAATAACAATACCACATGATACAAAAAGTTTTATGTTGAGAGCCACTTCCCATTTTTGTTTTTTTAGCATCATTAGAAATTCGATGCACCACCTGGTACAAACCGATACAGATCTAGACTAGAACAGTATGATATTCCCAGGTAAGGTGGAAACTGGAAAGTATTGGTTCAGCCATTTGATTTAATTTGATTTTTGCCATAACTACTATCATTCTGTTTTTAGGAGCCGCTGACAAATTGAAGCAGACAGCTCACTGGTGCAGTTACAGGTACAAATGGTAGTTACATAAAACAGACTTACTTGAGAGCAGTTCTCAAGAAAGTAGAGCAGTTCTCGACACGCGCCTTAGCTGCTACCATTGCTTCTGACAGCTTCTGCATGTCATCATCATCTACTAGCAATTCCAATGGCAAGGATATTCTAGGAAATGCCTCAAATATCCTACTTACACGACCTAAGATTTTCAAAAATAATAATTGAGGGAAAGATAAATCAATGGGCAGAATAGAAACCCTAAAGAATTTAGTAATCGTAACTATAGCATTGTTATAATTCAATATTATAGCTGTAACTATAGTAATCGTTAACTATAACCGTTATAGCTGCTGTGATAATTCAATATTTACTAGTGTAACAAAATTTCATCTAATACTGTAAAAGGCACGAGACATCATGCACACCTCCTAAACACATGGAAGGTGTCATTTATATCATTTATTACCCTCACTTATTTTCCTCAAACGATGCACAAACTAACCTTCCATTCCCATCCTTTATGCAGAGTACATGGGAACTGTCGGGGCTGATGTAGATAGGTATTGTGGAAAATGAAAATGCTTATTTACATTAATTCTCATATCATATATGAGTTTGTGAAATAAATTATGTATGAAAGAATAATTTGGGTAAATTTTGATGAAATAGTGCCGGTTTTTGCTTTTTTGGTGCCCGCAATGAAGCTTATGAAGAGAAAAAATGTATCCTTTCTAAAAGCAAGAAACTACAAAAATAAATTATAGTACCTAGTGTTTCATTATTGTAGGGGAACTTCCCCTTAATTAGGGATTCCACAAAAAGGGTTGCCAGCTCCGCTCCACATGTCACCTGAAATTAATTTGCTCAAATGATGACTTCTACATTGGATTTGGTTACTGCTAGGTCAATATCAATTTCCCATCTGTTCTTTATTAATTCTTTTAATTACCTTTTACTTCCTCTTGCATTGCAGAATATTATTATAATAATAGAACACATGAAGTATTCAAAACTATAAATAACATCTAATTATTCCAAATATTCTATTATCCATAGAAAACAAATATAAGTAGATAAGATACCTGCTGATTCTTTAATTGAAGTAAGGCACCTGACTGGAGAATATCCAATGCTTCAGAGTATCTCTGTGCAGAAGCATACCTGTGACATGGTCAGATTTCATTTTGCCTGTATTATTTCATCAAAAATTAAGAAGCGCGTGATAGACGCCTCTCATACAAAGTATACCAATACCTTAAGTAGGTACTATCCTCATACTGGATACATAATACTAAATTAATATCAATAAAAAAATTTCACAACAAAATACCCATATTATTACTGACTTATGTTTTGCAAGGGATTTTCTATTTTTTTAAGGTCTATTTTACTAATTCCAAACAAAAATTACACAGCGGTCTACATTGAAACAAAATAAAGGTTAATATCCATCATCTCATGTACCTATATCTCATTGAAAAGGAGAAAAATTTGTACCTTGCACTAGTGGATTTGTAGATTTGCTGAGCTTCGTAGTAATTCCCTTCGTTTACCATCTTCTCTAATTTCTCTATGGCCTGTAATTTTGAAAGAATAAATAACCAATTATTCCATTTCTATTAGCCAATTATTCTGAACTTTTATGCTACTTCCATTGAATAAAGTGAATCAGTAATTCCATAAGCAGCTTCCTAGCAGCACGGGCGGATTTAATAAGGAGAAATGGGGGTCAATCGACCCCCATTCTTTTCCAAAAGTAGTTGATTTTGTTATATAGTTTAGACTAAAATGTTATGGGTATTGTAAAATCGACCCCCATATTTTTGTGAAAGTAACCCCATAACTTGAAATTATGCCTCCGCCCCTGCCTAGCAGTATATCAATTCCACTTTAGTCACTAAATTTGAAGTTCTGGTTAAAAAAAATAGCAGAGGACCAATCAAACCCCTACTAACAGCTCCGACACTTGCAAAAATTCTACAACCAAACTGAGATATTGAACAAACGGAGAAGTCAATTTGACGCTTCTTTCTAGGAATTTGCCTATTGGTCATTTTATTGAACAAATGGAGACGTCAGATTAAGGCTTTCTATCTTGGAATTTGCTTTTTACTGTATCTTTTGCTCTTCTCACTGGCACAGTACATCAGACCAATTACAGGGGCAGAGAGAGATAGAGAGAGAGAGAGAGAGAGAGAGAGAGTAACCGCTTGAGGAGGAGGGAGCTCGCGCTTAAATGACCTCGACATGGCTGGTTTAGCAGCAACCTCTATCTCCGCCCCTATCAGCTTTCCTCCTTTCCTCGATCAATAGCAAAAAATTTAGATCAGAGAGATCAAGAAAGCCGCAACCCGCAATGCAAAGAATTTGATGAATAAGCAAAAGAGCCCCTGCAAAACATTACACTTTTCTTTATTCCCGGTTGAAGCGAGAAGGAAAAATGTCAAAAGCGCACTTGAAATTTTCTCATATTCTGAGGAAACTTTTAGTCTGTCTATCCCACATTTTTTAACACAAATATTCCTAATTTTATAATTTTAGCAAGATTATGCCTAATTTTTGTATAGTAATTTCAAATAATACATTTGTATAAAGTGTCGAAAAAAATTTAGGTTAAAATAAATGTGTGTCAAAATTGACTAAATGCGGACAGTTAAAATAAATTAAATGCATGAACCTATGCATCCAGAAGTTCACCCGATCATGGATACATGTGTTTTAGGTTCACTTCTTCGTCTTGTATACTAAAAGGTTTTTTTTTTTAAAACTAAACACATACTTTCATTTAGTTATAATGCAAGCATTTACTTTTATACATTATACTGACCAATTTTTAAAATCCGGAATATTAATGTTATCTTTTAGAGTAATGGATATAATTATGTGATGGTGATATACTCTCCTAAATTATCAAATGAGCCCTTAAGTTGCTTACGACAAAGTTGGTTTTAGAATAGACAAACAAATTTGCACGCTCAATAACGCAGGAGACAAACTCTTCATGTTTGTTTGGATCTTCCATCTTCGATTTGTATTTTTCCATTTTATGTTATTATTTTCAATTCAAGTACGCATCTGTTATTATCAAGTCGAAAATTAAATCGGAGGGTCTGAAACTTAAAAATGTACAGCATGTAGTGGTTGGAATTTAGATTTAAGTCTTTACAATTACAAAAAAAAATCTCTAATTACTAAGCTTACAAGTGAATATGAAAATTTTTACAAGGTGGCTGAATCGTATAAAAAGTTTAGAGCTGCGAGATAAGCTGAGTTCGAATGAACTAAGCCCACCTCAAACAGATTTATTAAAACTCGTAAAAACTTGCGCTTACTCGATTTGACTGTTAACATCTCAATTCCAGCTTGAAATTGATGCAATTTAAATTGTTAGCCCAATATTATAATTTTATTTCTAAATAGTTTCTATTTTTTCAGTTCATTGGAATATTCCAAATTCTTCTATAGCTTGCTCACCAAACCGAACCCTCTGTTTTGCATTTTATTAATTTATTTTACTATTGAATGCTTTTACAAGAAATCTCCCCGATAAATTCTTTTTTTTTTATAAAATTTACTCAACAAATTTTGAAATTCATTAATTATTAAGAGAGGTCTCTACAGTAGTTCAAGAGTTGGGCTCAGCTCGAACTTGTTTCGTTCGATTTTCAAACTCGATTAACAAGTTCAATTGAACGAACTAATTGTGATTATTTTTGAATTAATCTGGTGGTGGAAGTTTCATAACTGTCACTATCATGCATCGTGGAAAACTGTTATTATATGTCAATACTATTCTAATTCTCCAATGCAACATTCTTCCTTTTGAATAGAGATTATGAAATTAGATTCTTTAGGGAAACTAAGTGTCACCTATACCTTAGGTTTCAATTCTAAAATTGACTCTTGGAATTCAATATGGTGTGATAATTGTGCACTTTCTACTAAATACCCCCAGGTATATAACATGTGTTCAACTAAGCATGTATCAATATATGAAGTAATCCATTCCCAAGGTTCTGTACTCACATTTAGAAGACATCTTAGTGGTATTCTATTGGATGAATGGCATGATATCCTATTGGATGAATGGCATGATATCCTAGAATTAATTAGCTCTTCTAGTTTTACACATCACTTAGATAAAATAGCATGGCGATGGGACTCTTCAGGTTTGTTTACTATTAGATCCATTTATAAAATTTTAACTTTTAGGGGTGTAAATGCTAATAAATATGTCATTGTTTGGGACTTACCTATTCCATCCAAAATTAGAATATTTCTTTGGCTCCTTTTACATAATAGGATTCTCACTTAAAAAATTTACCTATAAAGGGTTGGACTAGTATCATGACATGCCATTTCTGTCAGGATATTGAGGATACTAATAATCTCTTTCTTCATTGTCAACTGGCTCACAAGATTTGGTTTTGGTTGGGCAAGTCTCAAGAGGTTTTTGATAACTGGGATTCCATTAGAGACATTTTTTACTTTTCTTCTCAATTTAATTATGTTCAACAAAAGGATTTTTTAGTTGTCTTAAGTGCAGTTTGTTGGACCATTTGAAAATATAGGAATGAGATATGTTTTCAATCTGGTACCAGCAAATCAACTCGAAATTCAATATTACTAATCATTTATGTTTTTGAATATTGGGCAGGCCATATGGATAAACGTATCAAAACAGCTGCTGAAGAATGGCTCCCAGCTGAAATCAATGCCATACCCCTGAGGATGTGGGACCCAGATGATACTCAAGTTGTGTCATATCAAGGAGACTCGGCTGGGGATGACCCAGGTTAGAGGAGTCTACTAGGCTATGAAGATAGTTCATCATGCATAGTTTGGAGGTGCAGCTGGTACTCCAGCTGAATGAAGACATGAAGTACAACAATAACTTTTGTATAGATCCGTTGGTTGGACCAGTTCAATACCATAGCCCCTGTTGAGTGGCTTAGATATAATTCGTAGTTTTTCTATCACTGTGTTTTGGTGGTTACTTAAACGTAGGGCATTTGTGTTTTGCTCTATATTAGTTTCTATTATCTTTTGAACATTGGCATAGACCGATCTGTTTTGTAAATTAACTCCTGGTTTCAATATATTGAAACGGACAGTTCATCTGCCTTTCATCAAAAAAAAAATCTTGAGCGAACTACGACTGTGAGTTTTTCTAGTTAATACATGAGAAAATATGAAGTGCAAGAAAGGACCCCATTCGAAACTTCAACACAATTTAAGAAGACTTGTCATCGGGCCTTGTTTGGCACATTGGCGCAATTTATACATGTGAATTCCTCAGAAGGAATTTTCAAACTCGGCCTTGTTTGGCACAATTTATGAAAAGAGGAATTTACATGTATTTTTTCATACTATTAAGTCCGACCGTGACTGTCCACTTTAGATTTTCTTCTACAATGAACTGTAGATAAATTAGCATAACACGTGCAACTTGGAGATGCCCGAGAGTCGAGACTGATGTCTAATTTATTATTGTTTCAAGGGAAATAGGGAAGGAGCAGATGTAGGAGATTTGAATGGAAGAAAATTATTGGGTTTGGAAAAGGAAGAGAAAAAGGTGCGGACTAAGGAATTTTTTTTTTATATACCATCATAAAAAGAAAATGAAAAATTAGAAATCGGATTGATTGCTTATCTTTTTATAAAAAAATAATTAATACCGAAAATCAAATTTGATATATAATTCTCATGCCAAAAATTATTTTCATATCAAATGACTACACGGTTCAACTCATTCTAACTACTTCCAAGCCAATAACGAAGTTGAATTTCGATTTGCATTGAACTCTTTTTTTTAAATATCCAATTAAAGTTTTTTTTTCATTAATTACATGTTAAACAAATATTTATATAAAAGAGAAGAGAATCAGAGAGAAAGCTCATCAATATTTAATTAATTACAGTTGGACTGAATAAAAAAATTGGTTTTTTCAAACAATCAACCCATTGAACCATTATCAAATATTTAATTAATTACAGTGGGACCGAATTAAAGAGGAGAGAGAAAACTCATACCAAAATTGATTTTTGGAATTTAGTTCCATATAGAATTTCAACTTCGATTTTCTTATTTTGATTTTCTATGGCGGCCAAAGAGGAGCAGAGGAGAACCGAATAAAGAAGTTAGATACCGAAATTTAATTTCAGAATAAAAATGAGAACCGAAATTCATTTTCAATATTGATGGTTTTTGTAAATGTTAGTAATCAATCCAGTTTTCAATTTAATACAGAATTCGGATCCCAAATGAATTTAGGAACACCCTAGTTCTACTCCCAAAATTAATCATTTCATTTAATACTTGGTAGGGGTGCGCCAGGCCTATGCAAAAGTGCAGCGCAAAGGCGACGCGTAAGAGCCCCGATAGCAAGCTACCGTGGTGGGCCCTTCCCCACAAAAAATAAATTTAATATCGTTGTGAGCACATGGCCCACATATCAGATATTAAACTGATAAGAACAGATACTACACTTGATCTTAGCCAAAAGGCCGAGAAAGGTATGAATTGTAACGAAGCCGTGCCTCAGTTTTTATAGCAGCTCTGTAGACTTGAGAAGATAGGACTTGCAATGTGGGACTAACCTAGTGCTTCGCTAAATTGTACAACAAACCGGTTGCGCCTTTATATCTTTTGTTGCATTTCTTGGATTACCTTCTAGTGGACCGGGCTGTTCCTGGGCCGAAGGAGATGTACTATAGATGGGCCGCCTCAATGTAGGAACTGAGGTGTCTGATGAATTTTAGTAGCAGATCAAAATTACGTTCAATGTTTGATCCGTTTTTAAATTCGTACGAACAATTTATAAATTTATATTGATTGTACGAATTTTGATGTATATCTAACGGTTCCGATCAGATATTGGTTCAGTCTAATGTCCGTTCAAACGCCAATTTAACCATAGTTCTGCTTTTGCAATGAATGGAGATAGGAGAGGAGGTTTTAATAATTGGTTCTAAACCTTTGTTCACAAATAGAAAAGCGCTACGACCTTTTAAATATTATTTATGATCTTTGGTTATTTTTACCATGTTAATTGAAGGAATGTATTTGCTTGAAGAAATAATTAATAATTAACTTTTTCTGGACATGTTATATTTTTTTAATATATATTTTTGTCTAATTTTATATTACAAACTCTCTTTTAAAATTAAATAAATATTTTAAAGTGAACTCAGATATTGCCCACGAAATATAAAATTATTAATTTATTAATATGAAAACAACATAAAAACAATAGCTAAAATTTTCCTTTATTCTTTTACTATAGAAAAGTTGTTCAGACCGCCAGTTGTGTCCAACACGTGTCAGGATGGGGACACGTGTCGAATTTTTGGCTCAACAAATTTCCCACGCGTCAGCTCTCACGTCGTTTCTAGAGCACTTCATCATCCATACCATGCCGCTTTAACTCAAAACCCTTGTATTTTTCAATGTTACTTTACAATCCACAAAACACTAAGATCACGAAATGGAGTCCGGCTAATATGACAATGGTGTCATTTCGGCCTATATAACACCAACTCCAAAATCTATCGGATCGACTTCAAACGGTTAATTCAACCGTTCAAACCGTTCTATTTCATGAGTTGTGTGTTTACATGCAAAAAAAAAATATTTTCGAGTTTATTTAGTACCAAGTCAAGCGGTCAAAAATGTGAGTTTTTAAGTTAATTTTAATGCATTCATTTTTCAACATTTTTGACCGCTTGATTTGGTACTAAAATAACTCGAAAATATTTTTTTTTTGCATGTAAACACACAACTCATGAAATAGAACGGTTTGAACGGTTGGATTAACCGTTTGAAGTCGATCCGATAGATTTTGGAGTTGGTGTTATATAGGCCGAAATGACACCATTGTCATATTAGCCGGACTCCACGAAATGATAAACCTACTAGCATTAGGCCTTGTACTATCAAACCCTCACCGCCGGTGAACTCACCTCACCGACTTGAGAGTAGGTCCGATGGGCATCGGACCTACTCTAGTTCGATGGTTTAATCACCGTCGATTTGCTTTAAGATTAGTGCGGAATGCTTTAAACTTCGTGCGTGTTTGTTTCAATTTCGTGCGCACAAATCTTAAATTAGATCGGACGGACATCGGACCTACTCCGTTCTCCACCTCACCACTCTCACAAACAACCCGCCTCCTCCTATCAAGTGCTCCGAGAAGGGCACCGGGTTATAGTACTAGAATATGAGCGACAAGGTCCGGCCGATACCGGTACCAGTACGAGTAATGGTAATAATCTGGAGTAAGAACGGCGAATGTTTGAAAGTCTAGGTGGTTAGAAAAAGAGATTCAAAGGGTACCCAGCAGGTAGAACGAGGAATTTGTACCATTCATTTTAATCTGTGCGAATCTCAAATAACCTGACACGAATCTTAAAACCTCTCGTTGAATTTTCAATGGGCACAAATATATATATATATATAGAGTGGCTAATATCAAAACGTTTGCACCGAGCCCCTCGTACAACCAAGTCGTTTTCGGATTTTCAAAGTCCAAACGGTCGATCCGAGCAGTTAGATCGATGTGATCTCTATATTAAAATCTGCTTGGAGATCAAATTTTATATTTTTTGGAATTTTTTTTCTATTTATTAAGCCACTTTGAAAATTACTGATCACATGGTCCAGAATTTAGTTGCACTGTTTTTACTGTTCACCCGGATCAGCAATTTTCAAAGTGGCTTAATAAATAGTAAAAAAAAATGTAAAATTTGGTCTCCAAGCAGATTTTAATATAGATTGAACATCTAACGGTTCGGATCGACTGTTTGGACTTTAAAAATCTGAAAACAACTTGGTTGCACGAGGGGCTTGGTGCAAACGTTTTGATATTAGCCACACTATCTCTCTCTCTCTATATATATATAAGGAGAGTTCAAATGCCTCATTGCTTCATGTCCGACATTTTTATTAATATCCAAAGTTAATTACAAATTAATAAATATACTCAGAATCTCTGGGATTTTCGAAAAATGTCAAAACTGGTTAGATTCTGGCCGTTTTCTTCTTCTTTTTTTTTTTTCTTTTTTTAGAGACACTATGAATAGCAAGATAATGAAATCTAACACTGAAAATTCGAATTTTTTGTTTAAATGATTTGTTAGATTATTCTTTTGATTTATAATTAGCATATTTATACTAAAATACACTAGATTATTTGAAATTATGTTGAATTACACTATATTATATTAAATTACGTTAAATTATTTTGAATTATGTTAAATTACACTAATTTCGTTAATTATAATGAAATATAGTAAATTACGCTGAACTACGCAAAATTAGGCCGATTTTGTGCCATCTTTCATAAATCATAAAAAATAGTAATCGGAAACTTCAACTCAAGTTTTGAGGCTCTTTCTTTAGTTTTTTGGCAATGCCAAATTTCAAAATTCGGCATCGTCGACACTGAGCATGCGTATTTTCGTAAGTTTTCCAAAAAGTGATAATTTGCTGAAATCGGACACTCGAGCGCCGTTTTATGGCCGTTTAAAGTTTCATCGTCGTTTTTTCGCCTTCTCAGTAAAGATATCATCCATATTCATATGTAATTTACTGAAATTTACCGTATTTTAGAGTAATTTAACATAATTTAACGTAATTTAATGTAATATAGTGTAATTCAACATAATTTCAAGTAATTTAACGTATTTTTAGTATAAATATGTTAATTATACATCAAAAGAAGTAATCTAACAAATAATTTAAACAAAAAAATCGAATTTTCAGTGTTAGATTTCATTATCTTGCTCTTCATAGTGTCTCTTAAAAAAATATAGTTTCTAATTATAAATCACTATGAAGATAAAAGAGAAACAAAAAATAGTTTCTAATTATACATCACTATGAAGACACACAGTAATTTACCGGAATTTACCGTATTTTAGCGTAATTTAATGTAATATAGTGTAATTCAACATAATTTCAAGTAATATAGTGTATTTTAGTATAAATATGCTAATTATAAATCAAAAGAAGTAATCTAACAAATAATTTAAACAAAAAATTCGAATTTTCAGTGTTAGATTTCATTATCTTGCTCTTCATAGTGTCTAAAAAAAAAAAAGAATCTGGCCGGTTCGGGCATTTTTCGAAAAACTCAGGGATTCTGAGTATATTTATTAATTTGTAATTAACTTTGGATATTAATAAAAATGTCAGCTTCATGCCCCAATTTAGGGGTGTTCATCGGTTCAGTTCGGTTAAAACCGAAATAAAATAGGCAAACCAAAGTTTATTTCGGTTTTCAAAAATAGAACCGAACCGACCAAAGTAAACATAGCAACCGATTAAAACCGAACCAAAGTAAATTTCGGTTTGTTCGGTTAAACCGAACAAACCATTGTTTAGTTGAGATTGTTATAAAACAAGGCATTTACAACTCACAAGTTGAGATTAATACACTGTAAATAATAAATTCAGCAATAATATGAAACATTGTACCACTGTACCACCCATGTACCACACTGTAAAGATTAAATTCACAAGTTGACTGTTATGTATACTGTAAATTAACACAAAAAATTCACAAGCAGTGCCAAACAGTAAACTAGGTTATGTTTGTCGGTTGGTTCGGTTTTTGCGGTTCTCTGATATTATAAACCGAACCAAATAGTAAAAACCGAACAGTAATAACATTTAAACCGAACCGAACCAAATAAACCGAAAAACCGAACCGTTTGAACCGAATTTTTTCAGTTCGGTTAAAAACCAAATAAACCGGCCCCGATGAACACCCCTACCCCAATTATACCCAACATCTTTATCTTCGATTTCAAAGTTCAAACAAAAGATCTGAACCGCTCAACATGATATCCAAGTTAAAATGTGCTTAGAGATCAAATTATATATTTTTTGAATTTTTTTACTATTTTTTAAGATAGATATAAAATCACTGTTTTTAGATGGTCCACAATTTCCTAAAAACATTAATTTTGTACCTATCTTAAAAAATTTCCAAAAAACATAAAATTTGATCTCTAAGCATATTTTAACGTGGATATCATGTTGAGCGGTTCAGATCTTTTGTTTGGACTTGAAAATCGAAAATAAAGATATTGGAGTACGATTGGAGCATGAAGCAATGTGACATTTGATAAGCTTTTTAAATGAAAAGAAAATAGATAGAAAAATATAAACTTTTCTACCATAATAATTAAAGAGAGATAATATAATCGAATATATGAGAGTATTGATATTATGATGAGGAGTGATCCAATTACACCATTTTATGGTGACACATCTTGATACCATATTTTTATAAGTCATTTTTGCAGATCCGAACCGTTCAACGTGATGTCCAAATTAAAATGTGCTTGGAGACCAAATTTTACATTTTTTTTTGGAAATTTATTACTATTTATTTAGAATTTTTTAAAATCGCTATTTTTCAATGGTCCAAAATTGCCTGAATAAACAAAAATTTTGTACACATCTTAATAAATATTAAAAAAATTCCAAAAAATATAAAATTTGGTCTCCAAGCACATTTTAATATGGAGATCATGTTGAACGGTTCAGATCATCTGTTTGAATTTTAAAATCGCAACAATAACTTATAAAAAATTATAAAATATAATGTCATAGAATAGTGTAACACGATCTCTCCTCTAATATGATGTTATGATAATAAATTTAAAATTTAATACAAAGCATATATTTTTAGAAAATTTTAAGATCTACGCACTGCGCTGGTTTCAAATCGAATGGTTCGGGTCTCTGAACTCTCCTTTTAAGGAAATTGAGATATGCCATCCCAAGTGATGCCACGTGAGCCGTCGGATCTTAGCCGAAGGAAAAGGCGCAGTTCTGCACCCACCCATATCTATTGTCGTCGACGTTGCCTCGCTTCACCGCTCTCCATCTCACACTCACAATCTTTGCTAGCAACAATAGAAGCATCCGATTGAAAAGAGACGGAGAAATGGCTAGTGGTGCCGCGTGGCGTCTCTCGGTCTCCATATCCAACTGTACTCTTCTCAATCTTCCCTTTAGAACCAAAAGGAGGCAATTTCCCATCTGCACTGCATGTACAGTCAGGTACACACTATCAGTTCTTATACTCTTTTTTTTTTTTTTTTTAAAAGGCAAAAAAGCCCATTTCATTTCTGAAATATAATAATTACAAAGACCAGTTTTTATCTATCCATTAGGCTAGAATTCATGTTCTCTCTTTTCAAACCAAAAATTTAGTAAAAGGCAATATAACCGCCAAAGCTTGCTATTAGCAAGGCACCAAAAGTACGCTAAATTTGCTAAAACTAGCCACAAAGTATTGGGCTAAGGCTAAGTATAACTATACGGCAAAATTGGTGAAGCATCTTCATTTTTCCACTACGGTAACACCTCGGCAGCAGCAGCTCCTTGCTGTCCAGGGACCTCTACACCCGAGTAGGAAGGCACTAGCTCCATCGGCATGTACTGGTTCAAAGGAATTGCATCTTCTATGACCGGCAGCCACTCTCCAACAGCATTCTTAACTTTCTTGCTCATGTTTCCTGCCCAATAAGAACAAAGAGATTTAATTAGTAAAATCAGATTTCTAGCACTTTTAACATCACAAGCATTGAAACAAACCTCATTCCTATGTTTCCACAAACTCCAACTAACTGCACTAAGTATAATTAAGAATCCTGTTCTATCTAGGAAATCGAGAGAATAAGCAAATGCAAGTATACTATCCCAAGTTGTCCATAATTGCATTACAAATTGACTTTTGCCTAACCAAAAGTCTCATTCCCAAGTTCTTATACTCTTGGAAACTGAATTCTCCGTCACCCCCATCTTTCCCCAACTAATCCAAGTCTATTTGTCTAAATTAGAATTGTTTTGGTTATTTTTTAGTTAATGATATTTTTGTATGAATAATCAAAATTATCACTACTTCATGCTATCATAGGTCTGAGATCTCTTTATCAGTTGGGGCTCGTCTCATTCCCCACCCCAGAAAGGTAAATTCTGCTTATTGCTAATTCTCTTGTTGAAGATTTCTTCCTTCTTTAAAAATGTTAATTAGAAGAATTGGAATCTTTTTTGTCAACTTCAAAGGTAGAAAGAGGTGGAGAGGATGCCTTCTTCATAAGTGGGGAGAATGGAGTTCTTGCTGTTGCCGATGGTGTTTCGGGGTAAAATAGATATATGTTTGATCAATATTATTCAAGACGGGTAGGTTATATTGACAACAACTTATTTGCAATTGTGACAACCAAGCAAACAGTTATCGAAAATTAAAAGAGTCAAATCTTAAATATGTTCTCTATTATTGAATATATTGAAAATTAAAATCTGTTTATCATACATCATGTGATTTGAAAAAAAATAACGGTTCCATTTTATCAACACTTGATCGGCGACCAAGCGGTTTTTGAAATGTGTACTTAATACAAAACATATTGAAACTGCGTAGAACATATCTATAATTTTAATTTTTTTAATTTTGATAACTATTTTATTGGGTGTCACGGCCGTCATGTAAATATGGTTGTCAATATATCACTTCCAATTTAAGGCTTAGCGTATTAACTGAATATACACTTATTTTTAACTTTTATTTTTCTAGCTTTTTTGCTAATTAATTGAACAGATGGGCGGAGAGGAAGGTCAACCCTGCATTATTTTCTCGTGAATTGATGTCTCATGTTTCAAATTTTTTTGCCAATGAAGAGGTATGTGTTCCAGTCGTGTATAGTATGGTCAATAAAGCTCAGAGTAAATTGTCAAGTGCTGAAATAACCTGCACCGCAATACAATTATTTTGGTTATTTTGTAAAATGTGATTTTTTAATTTTTTTTGGTTGGCAGGTAAATTGTGACCCCCAAATGCTCTTGAGGAAGTCCCATGAGGCTACAGCTTCTACTGGGTCAGCCACCGTGTTAGTAATTAACCTTTTTATTTTTATTTTTTTGACATAGATATCACTACCATAACATTTTATATTTGTTAAGTTATCTGAGCTATTAGCCCAAAGCAACTAATTTTCAGCCATTCTGGCATTAAAAGTAGATGTGAAACATATAGGGATTTCTATCATACAGAAAGACGATCCAAATGAGGAAACTAACCTCCTATTATCACTTAAGTTTTCTTCTTCCCTTTTTCTTTTAATTTACTTCATGTGTTATTTTAAGACTCTGTGCTATTATGGAGAAGAACGGGACCTTAAAAATTGCAAATGTTGGTGATTGCGGTTTGAGAATCATTCGTAAAGGTGAACACAAGGCCAACATATTACTGACTCTCTTTTAATTTCTTTTTAATTTAGTTATGTTGCTTATTTTGCAAATTTTATTGAATAGGCCAAATGATATTCACCACATGTCCACAAGAGCATTATTTCGACTGTCCGTACCAGATAAGCTCGGAGTCAATTGGTCAAACATATGAAGATGCAACTGTACATTCTTTCTTTCTTTAGATGTTATTAGAACTGCAAAAGTGAAAATATTGATTCAAAACCATGCTCTCGATGCTTGATATTGATAATAATAAGTTCAAATTATGTAAATTGAACATCCTACCTTAACTCAGTTTAATCCCCTTTAGGCTCTACTCACAGGCTTACATACTACTACTAGGACATCTTATTTTAATATTTTCCTTTTCTTTTCTTTTTTGGCTTTTCTGTTTTTTTTTCTTGACTTTTGAGCTAGTCCAATTCTAATATGTATTGGTTGATTCTAGCATGCATCCAAGATTTAAGGTACATCATGTCTAAGATGCATCCAATGGCTAAAATTTAGGGGTGTAAACGTATCGGGTTGGTCGGGTTTCATCTAGGTCAAC
Organism: Carex littledalei; assembly: GCA_011114355.1. Taxonomy (NCBI): domain Eukaryota; kingdom Viridiplantae; phylum Streptophyta; class Magnoliopsida; order Poales; family Cyperaceae; genus Carex; species Carex littledalei. The sequence continues at coordinate 8,174,273 of CM022088.1, forward strand.
CCTCTAGCAAAAATGGTTTTTGAAAGTCGCCGATTTACAATAGTTGGGTTACAACATTTTCAATCCGTGACTAACCAATCGAGATAAATATCATTCTATCTGATTTATTAGGCGGTCAGGTTTGGCAGGTTTCATTTTGAAATGAACTTGTTACCAAAAAAAAAAACACAACCATAAGTTATCATTGAAAAAAAAAATAGAACATATTCTACCTTACAATAACTAGAGAAGTTTATATTTAAAATACTAGAATTCATAATATACCGCATTATTATATAAGAAATTATTATTATGGTTGTATACAAACAAATATTCTTAAGAAATAATGTAAATCAGTTGGATCAGGTTTTACTCAACCATTTTACAATATCTGTATCCAAAAACTTTATGTCGGGCTAACCAAAATTTAATCCACACCTAACCAATTAAATTCTAAATCCGCAATTTTTTGGGTCGTGTCGGTTGGGTTAATCGGGTTAGGCTTACACCCTTACTGAAATGTAAACTTGAGAGATATAATGATTTTCCTTTTTTATCCAGAAAAGGGTATTTCTGTCAGTTTAATTATTAGAAGATGAAAGGAATTGTTTGTATTGAATGCACAGATTAATTAAAAACCAAACAATTGTTAGAGATCAAAGATTTTAATCTAGCTATTGGGATTGAGGTAGAAATTTTCTTATAAGATACTCAATTTGATACTATTATTGAAATGACTATTTTAACCCTTTAAGAATCAACAATTATTATTTAGGATGTATTCTAAGACAGGATGTACATTAAAACTTGAATTTACGCTAGAATTACCAATATCTATTTATGAACTATGATTTCTCCAAAATTTTTTTTCTTAATATCTCTTTACTATGAACTTTTTTAGTAATTATTTAATTAAATAATTGCTGCATTTAACCAATTTCTAATGCAGGTGTGTAGCATAAAATTGAAAGAGCAGGATATAATTGTGATGGGATCTGATGGCCTGTTTGACAATGTTTTTGATAGAGAGATTCTCTCTGAAATCTCCAAGTTTCAGGACATGGCTGAGGCTGGTAAACTTTTTAAAATTAAGACGTGCTTTTAATTAATAAGGTTTCCCTCTTGGTGAAACACTACACCCTTGAGTATCATTTATATTATAAGAAATATACAGAGAGCTAAGCTTGGTCCTAAATTTGCTACGATTTACGTGGGAGGATCTACTGATAACAAATTAACAACCTTGAGGTAACTATGTAGATACATTAAACTCCAGTCTGGACTGGTATGTTTTGTGTCTTTTCACCGGATGAGCAGGATACAAATTCTGATCTGGCACTGGTAGAGACAAAGTAAAAAATGCAATATTTGAATGTTGAAGATAGTTGCATCTTTATGGAAAATGTTGATCACTGTACAGGTGGGCCACCAAAAAGAATTGCCTATTCTCATTGGCTATTCACATTTATTGGAATGTTGTTTGTTAACTTCTTATTGGCTACGTGTGTTTACTTTCAATTCTTCTATTTCCGTTAGAAGGTATATGTGCAGTTCAGTAAAAGGAGTAAATTTTTTAACTTCATTTAGTGATTAGAAACATACCAACCGATAAAATTCTTTTACAGCATGTTTACTGTTTATTTGTTTATTCATTTATTGGAATAATTTGCACACAAATTTATTGAAACAATATCTTCTATAAATTGTAGCCAAGGAATTAGCAGAACTTGCTAGTAATCATTCAAGGGACTTCTACTTTGATTCACCGTTCTCCATCGAATCACGAAATAGGGTATGCCATGGAATTTTTTACCATTGGTTGTTGATATTTTATATTTATTATTGTTCTAAATGTTATCTAATGCGACTATGAATTTCCATCTGCAGGGTTTTGATGTGACATGGTGGGAGAAACTACTCGGAAAGAAGTTAACAGGTACGTGCTTCAATACTCGGGAAGTTGGGAAGAATCAATGTATTGGTCCTTTGTTTGGTCATACCAGAGCAAATCAAACTAGTAACCTTCGAATTAGGATTGACGGCAAATAGAGTTAATTAGATTTATGGGGGCTTGGTTGATATGTACCAATACCAAAATATCAATGTTCGGTTCAAATTCCTTTATTTTTTTTGTTTGACTTGAGAGTCATGTTTTCTTGACCTTTTGGTTGTTAATTAGATTTAACTTTTGTGTTATCCTTGACCATTGTGGTACACTTTAGCATGGTGGCAAGTTGGGTAATATTGTTCAACTCCATGACTAAACATGTTTGATTTCAGGTGGTAAGTTGGATGATATAACTGTGATTGTTGCACAAGTTGTAAAAGCTTCGAGTGAGCAGTAATTTAATTGATGGTCGGTTCTGCAATTCTCTTTAGTAACTAATTGATGCTCCGTTATACATTTCTTTTCTTTTTCAAAATATAATGCCAAACTATCTTGGCATGCAAGTTTTTTTCATGCATTCCGCACATGCATAGTGTATTCTTTGCTTTTTTTTTTTTTTTTTTTTAATCATACGGTTTTGTAGATGATGTTGGATTGGAATCAGAATATAGACAGTAAGTGTTGACTTCCAGTAATAATAGCAGTACTGTACCATCAGTGGAAGAACAACATACTTGTGTGAGAATATATATTTTAAGGCAATAATTTGCTGCAGATCCAGATCAGGAGAAAAAATAGATGGCCAAACTTTATCTTCTCGTGTAGTATATAACCAGTTCACGATCCGTCGGTTAAAAAAATGATAAAATGGAACATCCATGTTATCATTTTTATAAATGAGAGTCCATTTTCAGTTAAATTTGATCGAGGGTTCACAACACATTGGGTAAATAAACTGGTCTCCATTAATCCGATGACCCCGCAGCTATTGGGGGAAGAATCCCACATCTATCAAACACGATTATCTAATATAATGTAGGGTCCGCCTAGCTCTCCCCCGTGAACAATCTCCCGTTTCATCCCCCGTCAGTTGCATTAATTAAGGTAGTTAGTTAGTTAGAATTTATAACTGTCAGTGTATTTTAGGAATTTGCAGAAGTATTCATATGTAGCACAACTAGTATTCATTCATCTATATGAAGGTATTCACATTTGCAATAGAAACATATTTGGATATATTACAACAAGAAACTAGGGGACAAACAACATGTGTGGGGGACCGCACAACTGTCAGAGCATTAATTAAGTGGGGGACCGCATAACCGTCAGCGCATTAATTAAGTGGGGGACTTCTAACTACCTTCAGCTCATTTTAGAAATTTGCAAAAAAAGTATTCATCTGTAACACAACTAGCATTCATCCATCTATATAAATGTATTCATCTTTGCAATAGAAGCATATTTGGACACATCAATCACTCATCTTTTACACATTTTTAGAATGGGTTTTTTTTTCTCCGTTCAATCTAACCAATATTTCTGACGATCTGTGAGGAATTTTGCAAATCTAAAACCATGAATGTCTTCTACACAATTTTCTCTTTCAAATGAGATCCATGATGACATACTTTCGAGTTGTCCGTTGCACAAGTATTCACACCTCGTCATGCAAGTATTCATCCCGCATTAAGCAAGTATTCATCCTCATCGTGTAAGTGTAAATAGTTAATGTACTAAGAGTATTACACGTTTTTAGAGATGAGTTTTTTTTTCTCCGTTCAATATAACCAATATTTCTGACGATTTGTGAGAAATTTTGCAAATCTAAAACCACGAATGTCTTCTACATAATTTTCTCTTTCAAATGAGATCCATGATGACATACTTTCGAGTTGTTCGTTGCACAAGTATTCACATCTCGTCATGCAAGTATTCATCCCGCATTAAGCAAGTATTCATCCTCATCATGTAAGTGTAAATAGTTAATGTACCAAGAGTATTACAAACATATGTGCATACCAAACAAATAAAAAGTATTCATCCATAAGATATCAAGTATTCATCATATAAGTTAAAGTATTTATGCCTAAGATATTAAGTATTCATTCATAAACGTTGAAGTATTCATCTCTAAAACATTAAGTATTCATCCATATGTACTTAGTACACACTGTTCTAATTCACCATTAATGAAGCTTTGTTCTTTGTAAATAACTCGGATCTGACCCGGCGGTCGCTAGTGATGGATCTACTCCGGCGGAGGTGGAGGTGGGAGAGAGAGGAGGCGGAGGTGGGAGGTGGGAGACGGAGGTGAGAGACGGAGGTGGAGGTGGGAGAGGGAGGCCGAGAGGGAGAGGTGGGAGAGGCGGGCGGAGGCGCAGAGGGAGAGGTAGGAGAGGCGGGCGGAGGTGGAGGCGGAGGTGGAGAGGGAGAGGTGGGAGAGGGAGGGAGAAAGAGGAAAGAAATAAATAGAGAAAATTGAGTAATTAATTTGTAGGGCCATTAGGTAGTTAGAATTTTGAATTATAGTTAGAAAAGATAGTTAGTTAGTTGGGGATGAAATGGGGAAGATATAATTACCCTATAATGTAACCAGACCTAACCAGTTGGCGTATTCAATATGTTACATTTGCATGAGAAAATATGGAAATTTTAACTTCTATGAAAAAAAAAATTCGAGATTGTTTGGTTAAAAAATATTTTTTCAAACACTATCTGACATACTTTTTTCATACTATTTGAATTAAGGGGCACTCTGTTTTATGCCACTTCAAAACTTCACAATTAGATTTTTGCCACTCTGAGGGAATATTCCTTAAGATTAATGATACAATATCCCCAATCTTTGTACCTAATCGATTTTTTTTTTTTTTTTTTTTATTTTTTATATCAACCTTTGCTCTTAACTTTGGGGCGATATTTTCTACCGAATTTAGCTATACCTCACCTCATCGTGTTAATCCGTAATCTTCCCCACTTCTTAGGGTACTGTACGGCAGGATGATTCTTTTGGTTTAGCTATATTTTTCGAAAATCAAGCCCTATAAGCTAATATCCTTGGGTTAATATTGATAGACTAGTACTTGAAGAAAAAGCCTTTAAATTGTATAATTATACTTAGATTTTGAACACTTTTCATGATTTTGGTATGATCTCCCCCTAGCTACCTTCCTAGAATACAAAGAAACTTAGAAAGCCATGAATAAAAACAGACCTTGCTCTGATACCAGGGTGAGGATCGGTCAGAGCCTTCAAACTTCAACGGGCTACTGTGAACACGGGAAGAAAGAAGGCACACAAGCGGAAATATTATTAAGTGGAATGTTACAAGGAAAGAGAGAGAAGTAAAACTTGCTGGTTCTCAGCTTGTTTTTCAACTCTGAAAACTAAAACTTATATAGAGACTTAGGATGGAATCTCAATTATCACATCGGGTACTCATTGGGCCCCATCGCATGTGATTAAAGGATTTCCACAAACTTCTGTCTCCCACTAAAATAAAGATGCTTATAATGCACCGAAAGTAAATATTCTGGCCAATTATTGGCCCACACTAAAGCACACTTAAAGAAAAAGTAGAGGCCAATACAAGCAGGCCTAAAAAGCAAAACACACCTTATGATACATATCCTATAGTGGTAGGGTCCAGAATACATTTAGACACGGAACACTTTTACTTCACGGATTAGCTGCTTAACTCTCGGTAAGCCTTTTGAAGCCTAGTAAGAGTTTGCTGGACTTGAGGCAACCAATCTCCCCAGTAATTGTCCCTTGTTGCGAGTTTAGAACTTTGGGATTCCTTCATCTGTTGTACTTTTATTAAATCATTAATCCCTTCAAGTGCTTTTGAAATTATTTTGTTTTCTATTGCTCGAAGTTGGAGCCTAAGCTCGTTTCGTCTTTCCAAGGTATGGATTTCGTCAGATTGCCGTAGTAGATCCCTGTACTGGCAAACGAGTGGCTGATTTGCAGGATTATTTGAGATATTTTCTCCTGGACCTTCTGGTTGGGATGCTCCTCGTTCTCGTGAAGAGCCCCGGCTAGGTTCTCCAGAACATTCAATGCTTCCTGATTGGGCCATCCTGCATCAATTAAAACATTAATTAACCGTGATAGGGAGTCAGCCAAAAGGTTGTCCTTCCCATCTATGTGCTCGAACTGAACATTAATCCCCAATCCCGTCACAAAGTCTGTGAACGAGATCCAGCGCACTCTTGACGGCTTATTAATGTTAGATTTATTAAAGAAACTAATGATAGCCTGACAATCAGTGCGTATCACTAATTCCTTTCTGTCGAGGTAGTAGATCTTTAATGCCTCCAGGCTATTCATGACCGCGAAGATCTCTGCGTCTATTGTGGATTTAGGCGGGTTGAATTTGCCACTTGCATAGGCGCACGGCTTCTCTGTGCTCTTTGGATCATACCTCTTTGGCTTCCACTTGCATACACCTCCCCATCCATCCATGCATCCGTCTGTTTCGATTATAATGAAGCATTCTTCTGGGGGTATGCAGAGATCAGGTAGGTTTCGGACCTGATGTTTTATTGCATGAATTAGCTCCCAATCTTGTTTATTCAATCGTTTATCGCCGGTTGGACTGGTTTTTGCATATAAAGGGCTTAAAAGTTTCCCGAGGTTAGGGATATAGCTTCTGGCATAATTGAGGAGCCCTAGCCAGGATCTCATACCAGACTTCTGAGTGAGATCATCCTCTTTGAATTCTTCAATTTTTGTGATAATATTTGGTTGTAACCGAATAGTACCCTTGCCTATTACGGCCCCTAAGAATTCTATTTGAGGAACGGCTATCTTCATTTTTGTTGGGCTTAGGACAAGGCCATGCTCTTCACACTTTGAGAGCATTATTTTTAAATGCTCTGCATGCTCCCTTTCTGTCTGAGAAAATACCAGAATATCATCAATATAAACTGCAATAAAATTCTCAGTGCCTTTGAAGCAATGATCCATCTTTCTTTGGAACACTGCTGGAGCATTTTTCAATCCAAACGGCATTACTAGCCATTCATATAACCCATCGGGCACCCAGAATGCCGTCCATTCAATTGAATTTGGGTGCATAGCTACTTGGTGAAATCCACTCTTTAAATCGAATTTAGAGTAGATTTTACTATTAGCTACCTTTCTCATGATGGTATTAATACCAGGAAGGCTATATTGATCTTTTTTCAGTTATATCATTAAGCCTCTTGTAATTAAATACCATACGTTCTTTGCCCTTTACCTCCTTCCCGGTTTTCGGGTCTATTGATGTACCAGAATTAACAATAATCGCCGTCGTCCGGTGCCTGCTCTTGCTGGGTCGTATTACTCCTAGTTTCAGCAGGGCCTCCACATGTTTGCTGAAAGTTTGCTTCATTAGTGGCGTGACCTGTTTTAAGGGTCTGTCTTCAATGATGAAGTCTGGATTCTTGATATCCAGCATGCAGACGATCTTGTTTTTACTCCAATGTTGCAAAGGATTTTCGCCAATGAACCCGGCCTCCTTTAGCCTTTTTAGTAGTTGGTCAAACTTTGTAATAAAGTTTGATGATGTTTGCCCAAAGTTGTAATGGACCATTTCTTGGAGTTGTATGTACTCCAGGTCTTGAAGGTCTACTTCTTCTATGGTTAGGACCTTTGCTTGTGGTTGTGTGTTGATGACCGTCAGGTTTTTGTAGAAGGTAATTGTATCACCCTCTATTCTCAGACCCCCATGCATAGAGCGTATAAAATTGCACCCTATGATCATTTGTATTTCCCCTCCCAACTTCATTGGGAATGCATAGGTATATGGTATGCGGAACTGGTTTTCGCCAATGATCATTCTACCATATTTTAACTTCATGTTGGCGGTTTGAGTGGAGTTTACCCCTGTGAATTGTACCACAAAGGTATTCTCTTCAAGAGCTTCCTTTGGTACTGACCCTTGATCTATGCAGCAGGTTGTGGCGCCAGTATCTAGGATTGCTCTTATTTTGAGTTTTTGAACTCCAGGAATATCGAGTTCTACTTCTAGGTTATATAGCCTATTTTTGATAATTCTCCCAGTGAATGGATTACCGCTAGTGTTATAGACTGTTTCTCCATTGAGAACGTTCGCGTTTTCATTGCTCTTAACGCCTTTTTGCTTAGCATCTTGCTCTAGGTTGTCGAATTCTTCCTTCAGGTGTTCTTCGAGGAGGTCTTCGTACCTCTTCTTGTAATGGTCAACCTCCTTTTGCAGCCTTTCCATCTCAGCCTCACACCATACAATGTAGTCTCTCTGCTCTTGGACTAGTGTTCTTAGGTTGATTTGTGCTGGTGCGGTTGCTGGGGTAACTGGCACTTCTTCTTTGAAGTAGAACGGGCCGCACAGGTTGCATGCTGTTACTCCGCAATCTGAACAGTGTATTCTAGCACGGATTATAGTCTCTCTGGTGCAACAGGAACAGGTTGTTTTGAATGGTTGCTCGATGACTTGATTATGAAGCCATTGGTGTTGGCAACCCATCTGTTTCTCAGGTAATTTTATTCTAGGCCTGTAGCCTGAATTTTCCTCTCCGAGCATAAAGAGAGAGTTTAGTTGCAGGGTTTGTATTCCCTGTTGCAGCTCCATCTCCCCATCTTCTCCTTCAGAAATGCTAAATATAGCATCGCTCTGGCCTTCCCCTTCTTGTACCGATATTATGTCACAATCTTCTGGTATATCGAGTCCTTCAAAGATTGCTGCCCGCTTAATATTTCTTCTATCATTGGGGCATTCTCGCGCAAAGTGACCTTCTTGCCCACATAGGTAGCATTTACACCTTTTGTTTCTAACAAGGTGCTTTCTCTTTTCGATTCTAGCGTGAGATTCATGGGGCTTGCCTTTATAGGTTTTTGATCTTCTCAGGCCATACCTCTTTTCTGGTTTACGGTAATAGCCAGGAATTGGGATCTGGCTACAAAAGGAGAGGTCTTTGAGTGATCGTTTGAAAGCAGCATCCTTGTACTCTCCCTCCAGATATTTATAGGCAAACAGTACCCTCGGAATTACCCCCACCGTGAGACCAGGGTATTTCTCTTCAAACATCGTTTTTATTCTGGTCCCAAGGTCACCGGGCATTTTCAACCAGAATTTTTCTGAGAGCTCTGGGCTAATGTACATTCGCCCAGATTTTGCCGCTAATCTTAAATACTCGTTCATATATTGAATGAGATATTTAACATTGTCGCAGGTGAGGCGCTCCAGATCTTTGTAGGCTTGATCTTGGAGAACTGTTGATCCTTGGGCAGGGTCTTCTAGTGAAAATACTCTTCTCATCTGGGATAGTATGTTTTGTGTACCTTCCCGGCCGTCTGCCACTGCTATCAACGCCTCGTACTCAGTGAGGAATTGCATTCTCCACTGAACCCATGTTAATTTCTCTACTTCTCCCAAGAGATTTTCCATATATTCTATTTTATCCCTGGGGTCTGTAAACCCCTTTTCCGCTACATGGTTTCGAGTAATAGACTCCCATCTTGAGAACGCATCATGAAACAACCCCAGTTGATCCGAGATTACAAACATAGCGCCTTGCTGTTGCTGTGCTGATGGTAATGTCCACATCTCATTGTTGTAGCCCCCGCGAAATCGCCCTGCTTTAGGCAATCGTTCTTCAAAAGTGGGAATGGTCCATCTTGTTTCATTTGTACCCCTTGCAGGAGGGTAGCTGGGCATGTGCATTGACTGGTCCTGTGGTGGTTGGTAATGAGATATCGCAGAAGAACTTGACATGAAAGCACGCTCGTTTAGTGCTTCGGATAGGTTTTTGAACTGCGGGTAATCGAAAGTTTCTTCTGTGTTATTACCGTTCATCATAAAAATGGTATCCATATCCCCACCATGTTTCGAAAAAGGATTGATCCAATCCTTGTCAATATTGCCAGTACCACCTTCATGATCTGTATCCCAAATAGGACCAGAATCCTCTTGTTGGGGATTATCAGGTGGTTGTGCTGACTGGTCGGCAAGGTACTGTATGTACTGCCAGTCGTCTTCTTCATCATGATCAGTTGTCTCGGTATCATTATCTTCTTCGGTTAGAACGAGAATTGTCTCACTCCTAACTTCATCTTCATCATCGTTAGGTATATCGTTCACGAGATCAGGGGCTGGGACATAATTCTGGAATGATATAGAGATTCTGCCATCAAGGAGGTTACTGGTTTGCAACTCTGTAGGCATCATAGGAATATCAACTCGCGATGGTCGTACTACCCAGTTTCTCCCTTGATTCTCTTGCGCTGAGTATCGTCTACCCGGGAGGGCTCGTATTCCCCTGCTTGCCAGGTATTCGGAAACATTGCTTATTTGGTAAGCGAATCCAACATTCGATGTATTGGAAAGTCTTCCTACTAAGCCTCTAGTGACTAGGAGGTTAGCTTCACCATTTTGCCAGTTTTGGTACCCCCTTGTTAGGATTGATATCTGGAAATTTCTATAGAAATCCCCGATTGTTTGCATAGTATCCGGTATAACATATACCAGCTGGCTTCCTCTCGTTAGATCAATCTCTACTGTATCGAAGATGGACTGATCTCCTTGCCACCTGTTGTCCCTAAAAACAACCAACGCCGAGGTGCCTTCATCTTGCCTGTGCAGGATTTGTATTCTTACTTGAGCGACCCCTATGTGGATAAATTGCATACCACTTTGTCGAAGGGACGCATAGCTCTCGGGTTGTATAAATGGCCTGTCGATTTGTTGGCTGTCGGTGCAGAGAATTGCCTCTTCAGATAAATGGTTATAGACACGGTGGTTGTTATCGTCCCTTCTGGAATTGTATAGTACTTCAGCAGGTACTATAGCGGCTCGATCTCTCAGGGATCTCCTGAGCTGAGCATCAGGATCCACCTGCTCTTCCAGGGTCATCTGGTAGGGATTCCTACCCGTTACAGTTCGGGCAAGACTCCTCAGGTTTCTTTGAGCATTATATCTCCTTCTTTGCCCTCTTCTGTATTCGCGAACCTGATCTTCAAATAACGGTGCATCAGGGTTTATTGTTTGGGTTTGGGTTACACTAGGTCTCCCTGATGCTTCCATCATTTAAGTTTTTGTTTTTCTTCTTGGAGGATAACAAAGGGGTCTTTGAAAACTCTTAAAACCCCTTTCTTTTCCTTTTGTTTGGAGGGTCCAATTGATAGTTCAGCTAGTCTGGCTGATAGTTCGTCAGTTATGTCGCTTGGCAGGTTCACACCCTTTTGTTTCTGAATTTGATCTTTAAGGATTTTAACTTCTGCTACAAGGCTTCGGATTTCTTCTAGTGCTTACACCAGCAGCTGGATTTGGGTGTTGTTCTGCTTAATTAATGCGGTTGTGCCTGAGGTACCACCACGATGGTCAGAAGGTTTTACAAAGCCTACCGCGGGTGATTCAATTGAGTCTGTTGCTTGAACTGCTTGTTTGTAGAATTAGGTGTTTTGAGTGAGTGTGTAATTACTCATGAACTAACCCAGGTTTCCACTCTTTTGAGGACAGTTTCTACTCTTTCGAGTTTCTGGTTGAGTTCTTCAGAAATTTTTAGGGCTTCTGTTTCAACAAGTTTAGGTTGCTTTGTGACTTCTGTCACCAAAGTTTTGACTTCTAATGTTGTTAAAGGACGGTTTTCTGTTAATAGGATTGTAAGGTTTTTCAGGTTTTGTTCCAATTTTTGAATTTTCTGGTCTAGGAAGTGGATTTGTTCTTGGGTTTGCTTAAAATTCTTTAAGCTTACTCGGCTTAACAGGTTTAATCTGTCATATATGAGTCATATGACAGAAATGTTGTTGGCTAGGTGTTTGTTAGTTATGGTTGTATCTGAGAGATCTAGGTATTCTAGATTAGAGGTTCGAGACTTCGTATACCACTCTTGAATGGATTGCTCCCACCTTTCGCTCATAAACCAGCCTGTACGTAATTTTTGTTGTGACTTTTTATTTTCAAATATTCCAGGTCAGCAGTTCAGGTTTGATCATACCATTTATAATTGTTCTTGCTCAAAATTTTAAATATGCACTTTGTTTACACATCTAGTTTATTCTGGGGACAAATTTGGGGGTACTAATCATTCATTTTTGAGGTAGGGTGGCAAATTTACAATTTCCTTGTTTTGGAGTGGCATATAACTAATTATCCCTTGAATTAAATTGCACGCTAATTTTCATAAATAAATTAAGTTCCAACGATTTTTTCAATGCCCACGAGCTTCAATAAATATAAAAGGATGAAAATCTATTGACAATACGTTAAATTGATCATTTTGATAATGAGAAAAATTCGATCTTTAAAATATAACCTATAATATGGTGTACTTGAAACATGAAATTGATATACAATCAAAATATAAATCTAATAACATGTCTTTAATCTGGAAATATATTATTAAAATTATCAAAAGAAATCCTAACTTTTAATGGAATACTTCACAAGATCTTATGTATATAAAAGTATACATAACCGAACATGCCATTGAATTGAACGCCGCCGTCCCTCCAGTTTTTGGTTCGATACCATCGGGCCTTCTGTTCGCATTTTAACGGCAGAGATACAGATTGTCCATCGCGCAAGTAAAAAGTTCCTTCCGCAACAGAGGCCTAACTAAAACCCTAGCCTTAATCCCTGCCATGGCGGACATGGTGGATCCACCGACCGGGACCTTAACCTCCACGAGCTTCTCCGACCTGACCCCACCTCTCTCCGACCCTGTATTGGAAGTTCTCGAAGAAGGCGGCTTCGTGCGTTGCACACCTGTGCAGGAGGCGACGATACCTCTCCTTTTAGGGCACAAGGATGTGGCAGTTGATGCGGCGACTGGGTCAGGAAAGACATTAGCATTTTTAATCCCTTGTGTAGAAATAGTGATGAGAAGCTGCGCTGTTTCACCTCCTAAGAAGCATCAGGTTAGAGTTAGACTCTCTCTCTCTCTCGATTGAGTAGAAATTCTGGTTATCTACTAGTTATTCTTTTTATCCGAGGTGGTTTGGAGCAAACTAGTCATGTTTATTACTCGGGAAAAAAAGGACATTGGTTCTCAGAGTATGTTGTTATTGGGAATTCTTCGTGCTAGTTTGACTGGGAAATTAGGAATGTGAAATGCCACCTTATTGCTAGGTTCTAATTAGCTGTTGATAAAACTTAGCTATTCACGAGGTGAGGTAAAACTAAATTCAAACTTCAACCTTGTCACAAGTTTGATTTTCTTTTTCTTACTGATAGAAAGTAGCAGCTGGTGCTACCTTCCATACTCCAATTAAATTCCTCGGCCAAACACTATTCACTGGAAAATAGTTACAATATGCCTATCACCCTTGAGTTACTTGTGGTAATATAGTTTTAACACTACTTTGCATCCAACTATTTCATGTATTGAGTTTGTTTTGTTTTCTATTTTGCTAGGTGCTTGGTATGATAATATCTCCTACGAGGGAATTATCATCCCAGATATACCACGTAGCAGAGCCCTTCTTCAAGAAAGTACCCAAAACAAACTCCATGCTTTTAGTGGGTGGTGTGGATATACAATCAGAGTTGCAGAAAATAGAGGAGGAAGGGGTCAATATCTTGGTCGGTACACCTGGCAAGTTGTACGATATAATGGATCGTCTTGATATCCTTGATTTCCGTGACCTTGAGGTAAGTGTACACTCACATTTCTCTTTTCTTATGCATCTAGCAAATTGCTCTTACCTTTAATTAATCTTTTATATTTTTAGTGACTGTGGATTGGTTTGAACCACTGGCATGCACATGTCCCTGTTGGACCAGGACTATGGTCCATCGACAAAACTTGGACATAATCACCACCTAAGTAATGATAACAAATAATTTAAAAATGATAATAAAATAAAAATCCGGATGATTTAGGTAAGTAATCTATTAGTTGGAAGTAGGAACAGAATTTAATGTCATTATGGCTATATTGAATTCATGGAGAAGTTGCAATCATACAATAATTATCATTTGGAAAAAAAGAGTAACTCTTTACAAGGAAGGCGAAAGCAAAGTGATAATAGCAAAAGCACATGACGTCTCTATATGTAATTGTGTGTCTAAACAGATACTGATCTTAGATGAGGCTGACCGGCTACTGGAGATGGGGTTCCAAAAACAAGTTACCTCTATTCTAGCAAGAATACCGAAGCAGCGCCGTACTGGTCTCTTCTCGGCCACTCAGACAGAGGCAGTAGTGGAGCTGTCTCGAGCTGGTTTGAGGAACCCTGTAAGGGTCGAGGTCAAGACTGAGGTTAAGAGAAAGGGTGATTTAGGAAATTCTGACCAGTCAGCTCCTTCCAGGACTCCACTAGGCCTTCACATAGAGGTAAGAAGCTAACTATTTTCTCCTTTTGATGTTGTAACTTGGTACCAGTAGTAGTATTGATTTTGTGACTGGTATAATGAAGGATTGCATTTTTTACTACTGTTGGCTGTCCTGGTTTAGTGAAGGTAGTGTGATCCTGCATGTGCAGCTTTTCCAGAACTAATCAAATTAAGCCTAAAAAATCTCAATAATGCAACAAAATTTCCATTAAGCTACAATCATGCATATGTTGATTAAGACCAAACTAAATCTCTTAAGTCTAACCATTGCATTAACTTCTCTTTTTTTAATATTGGTTTATATCTGCAGTATATGATATGTGAATCATCAAATAAGTCATCTCAGCTTGTTGCCTTCTTGTCACAGTACTTATCCAAAAAAATAATTATGTATGGACTATTCTTCTGAAAGAATGTATGCTTTCTTTCCATTTGAATTATTTATAGTAATTGTTTTGTTTATTTTATTTTTGTAATGTTGCATGGTTTCAGATACTTTATGACATGTGCATGTGTAGACTATTGGGGGGTCGTTCTCCCCCAAATTAAAGCTCTCAAAGGCTCCACAATAATCCCTCTTCATGGAAAAATGAAACAGGTGGAAATTTTATTCACATTCATTGAAATTCCGTGTTTTTTTATCAACTACAATGGTCAAAATTATTGATTTTATCTTTGTTGTTGTAACTTGTCCAGGTGAATCGTGAGAAAGCATTGGCTTCCTTTTCATCTCTTGCAAGTGGTATATTATTATGTACAGATGTAGCAGCTAGAGGTCTTGACATACCAGGTGTGGATTGGATTGTGCAGGTATGATAAAAACAAAGGAAAATGGAAAGATGCATGGACTGTGGTACCTGATGTCAGAACAATTTTACCTATAACAAACTACTGTGATTCCCTCAGTTTTGCATGCCTGGCTTTTGTGGTTTGGGAATTTGTGGAAACTACCTTTTCCCTGATAAGTCCAAATATAAAATATTCATGCTAATATACATGCGAGTTTCTGATCCCTATTTCGTAATCCATTTTATAGTATGATCCGCCGCAAGATCCAAATGTATTTATACACAGAGCAGGACGAACGGCTAGAATTGGTCGGCAAGGAAGTGCTGTTGTGTTTCTCTTACCCAAGGTTAGCTCATAGGTTTTGGAATATACATCCTTTCTAAACCTAAAATGCTTTTGGCTCTCTTCTTTTGTAAAAGAGGACAAATTTTCCTTGTAGGAAGAGGCTTATGTGGAGTTTCTCAAGCTCAGGCGGGTCCCTTTGGAAGAGAGACAGCCTTACCTTGATGCAAATGACGTTGTACCACAGGCAAGTACATCTTTTCTATTAAGAATCAGTTATGTAATTCTCAACCATAGATCCAGGACCTCAGACACATTTTCGCACATCATTGGTACAAAATTTTGTTGATACAACTTGTTTATATGTTTTCATTGTTTCTTAGATAAGGCGTGCAGCCAAAGAAGATAGAGATGTGATGGAGAAAGGTGCCAAAGCATTTGTTTCCTTCGTTCGGGCTTACAAGGAGCATCATTGTTCTTATATTTTTAGGTTGGTATTGTTCAAAGCAAGTCATTTCTTCTCAAATTATCCTTTTATTTTGGATTACTGTCAACCAATGATATTGTTTTTTTAATTTATTTTCCTTGGTAAAGGTGGAAGAAACTAGAGGTAGGGAAATTAGCAATGGGATATGGGTTGCTACAAATCCCATTGATGAAGGAGGTTAAGCACTATTCTCTCTCTACAAATGGTTTCTGTAGAATTGATGATCTTGACCTAACTCTCATCAAGTACAAGTAAGTCTTACTTTCTTTGATTGGAATATTGCTTTGGAAATATATTTTTAACGTCACCACATAAATTTTAAAAGGATGATGTGTATTTGCAATAAAAAACCCAGCAGAAGTTAGATGAGGGGAACTTCTCGTTTCATTTTGTAATTGATATGAGCAGGTGTGGGATACTTTTATTTTTATATTCATTGACAGTCCTTCCCATACATAACGAAAAGGAAAATGAACCTCAAAGCAACTAGAATTTTCCATGTCATATGATTTTTGTCATTGTTCTCCAGAAAATGTAGGTTTGGAGTTATATTGTTCTTCCCTTCTTATTATTGTTTTCTAATGCAGAGATAAAGCCCGAGAGAAGCAAAAACAAAAGGCATTGAAGAAGAAAGAAACAGAGGCCGAGACAAGTCATGATACAAAGCCCGAAAAAACCAAGAAGGACCGAGACGGCAATGATGCAAATGCCCCCACGAGGAAGAAAACTGGGAGGCAACGAAAGGCAATACAAAGCAAAGAGGATTATGAGGAGCTTGAACAAGAATACCGTCTCCTAAAAAAATTGAAAAAAGGGGCAATAGATGAGGAAGAGTATGAGAGGGCAATGGGGTTTGGGGGAGAGATGGAAGAAGACGGGGGACAAAGTGATGATGACAATATTAGTGGGAAAATTGTAAAAGGAAAGAAAAATAAAAAGGTGAAGAAAAACTTGAAGCAAAGAGGAGGGTCGTGGAAAAGCCATTCAAAGAGTGCTATGACAAGGAAATGAGTCGGAAGTTTGTAATCTTACTTTCCATCATTAATTCAGCAGAAACTCTGTTGCCTGTATTATTTTAGTGGACCCATATTCTTTTAGCAGAAACTTGTTTCTTTTTTACAACCAAGTCCCAAAAAGTTGCAATATTTCACTATGAATTGCAGGTCAACACCAATATGTTGCAAGATTGTAGGTTTAGAAGATTGTACTATTGTAGTGCCATCGTAGTTTTTTTTTTTTTTTTTTGGTGGGGTGTGGGGTATTCTTCTTCTTCTCTGTATGTTTACCCAAAACACGTCTAACATGGTAGGTTTACCATGGACAGCACTTTATGTCACTCGTTTCTTTGTAGTTTTGGTCAGACGTAAATTTTAATCTTGATTCTATGTAGTTTTATTAGATTATAATGCTTTGCGTGTAAAATGGTTAGTTTTTTTTTGCGAATTTGAGGGAGAAATATATTGAAGTAGTTCTTTGAAAACTTATTTAGTTTAAAACATTCTAGACAAAACAAAAATGAACTTTGTTTCTAGTTTAATAGTCAACAGAGTATAACAGTGGAACGTATAGAAATAAATAAACTTTGGTGTATATAGGCGAGCACAACTAGCTTATAACTGACTCGCTAGTTGTTTAAGAGATCAATATGTTAGCCAACAATGTAGTTACTTCTTATAACTTCAAATAATTGCTGGTTGACAGACCATATGATCATGATGGGAGAAAAAAGTATATAGGGAGAATTCGCATCCTCTGCATTAACGGAACATGCGTTAGTAGATCTGGACCATCCGATTGAGATCTGCACTAATATGAAAGGCCCCGTGCATCATAGGTGTGGACCGGATTGGCTCCGATCTTGATCAGATAGCTGAGATGCATTAAACTCAAAATATTCTCTTTTGAGTTAATGCAGAAGATGCGTTAAGGTGCTTATATAACACATACCTTCTTGTGCTTTACACTCTTATCTTCATTGTCAAGGTTCAAACAGTCAATCCAAACCGTCCAAAATGATCTCCATATTAAAATGTTCTTGGAGGCCAAATTCTACATTTTTTGGAGTTTATTTACTATTTGTTTAGAAATTTTGAAAATAATTTTTTTTTCAAAAAATTCTGAAGCATTAAAAAAGAACAATTTTCAAAAATTCTAAAAAGATAGTAGAAAAACTCTAACAAATGCAAAATTTGGTCTCCAAGCACATTTCAATATGGATATCATGTTGAGCGGTTCGGATCGACTGTTTGAATCTTCATAGTGGCACGGAAGAGCGTAAAGCACTATGAACCGAATTTTTTATTAATATTAAAAAAAAATTCAAAATTTAACAATCTGCACCCGTTTTCGGATTATTTCCGATTCTATCCAATCCAGAGAATAATTTTCCGGATTCGGGCTTACTTTACGGAGAATAACTCTCTGGATTCAAAGATTCACTTTCCGGAGAATTATTCTTCGGATTTGAGTTTTTTTAATTAAACAGAAAAGTTATGATTTATTTATTTTTTGTATTGAAATATTAGAAATATTTTATATATTTCTTTGAAAATAGATGGAATACTATATAATTTGATTTATTAGAAAGACTGCGACAAATAATTCGGATCAACATTTTTTAAGCCGGATATTTTGTGGCTGTAAGAAAAATTAAATATTTCTTTGTGTGTTATTGAAAAAAAATAAAAAAATGTTTTAGATCTGAGTTATTGATCCCGCTTCAAAAGTCACTTCTGAGTAAATAAATAAAATATTGTGGTCCTTCTAGTACATTTAAATTCTAAGATATTGTATCCATTTTGAAATTTTATTATAAGAAATCATTTCATCTTACAAAAGTCAGAGACAATTCTTATTTTTTCGAATATAGAAGGACCACAATATTTTATGTATTTATATAGAAATGACTTTTGAACCAGAATCAATAACTCAGATTCAAAACATTTTTATTTTTTTCAATAACACACAAAGAAATATTTTAATTTTTCTTACAACCGCAAAAAATCCGGCCTAAAAAATGTTGATCCGAGTTATTTGTCGCAGTCTTTCTAATAAATCAAATTATATAGTCTTCCATCTATTTTTAAAAAAAATTATAAAAAATTTCTAATATTTTAATAAAAAAAATAAATTATAACATTTTATGTTTAATTAAAAAAAACACAAATCCGAAGAATAATTCTCTGGAAAGAGATTTTTGAATTCGAAGAATAATTTTTCGGAAAGAAGACTTGGATCCTGAGAATTATTCTTCGGATTGGACAGATTTCGAATTTTACCGAATTTGTGTAGAATGTTAAATTTTATATTTTTTTAATATTAATAAAAATTTCGGCACTATGAAGGTTCAAACAGTCCATCCCTATTTAGAAGGGAAATCATTATCTCATATCGTGCATTAAATTATATCATAACGGTGCGCTTATATTTGATTAACTGTTAACGGACATGATTTTAAGAAGATCATTTGGCTACGTGGAATTGTTTACAGCCACTCTTCTTATTATTTCTACTCTTAGTTATTGTTTTAGTTATCTAACCAGCAAATGTGGCGTGAACTGCATGTTTTGAAGTAGAACGTTACTGTATGCGGCTAATTGCTTTTACTATAAAGTTGCTAAACCCTAAACCCTAATCTCATTAATAAAATATTCTTTCTGAAAAACATGATATAAGAAGCATATTTAAAAAAAAGATTTAAATTAGAGATAAAAAAATATGTGTTCTCCTGATGTGACTTGATTAAAGGCATCCAACGTAAAAAATATATTATTAGTAGAAGGTTTATAAGTTAATTTTAATACATTTTTTTTTAATTATCATGTTTTGATTATTTGACTTTATATAAATTAATTTGAAAAATAATTTTTTTGTATATAAACACATCATTCATAAAATAGATCAATTTTAATGATTTGTATTTGTCATTTAAAATCAATCAAATAAATACATTCACCAAAAAAGTTAACTGAGTATTAAGAGCACTCTAAGTTTACTCGTATATAATTATATGAGGAGGGTTGGAATGCCTCATGTACTTCGCGCCTTATCATGTCTCATATTTTCTATCTTCGTTCTTGAAGTTCAAACAGTCAATCTGAATCACTCAACATGATCTCCATATTAAAATATGCTTGGAGTCCAAATTTATATTTTCTAAAAAATGTTTACTGTTTTTTTATAGGTATATTATTTGTAAAAAAAATTAAAGCAATATATCTTATTTTTGAAAAAAAAGACACTTTTTTATTCATTGTTGATAAAGGAAATATTTACAAGTGCGCATTATGAGGCATGAAAAAACGGAAATAAATCTGTTGTTGTTCTTGAGAAATAACAGGAACCTGTTATTATGATTCCAACCGTTTATATTTTTCTATATGCAAATTTCAAAGAAAAATCTTTTTTATGCACGAATCTCAATCAATATCAACAGCTTAAACCTGTTATTCCTCAAGAATAACAAATAGTATTCCTTCTCTTACACCTTATTTGGATGGAGAGTACATGAAGGGAGGGAATGGAAAGAAAAAAACAATTTCTCTCGAATCGTGTTTGGTTAACAAAATTATGTTGGAGGTGAAGGGTACATGAGGTGAAAAGTTTAATCTTGCATGATTATAATCAATATAATCGATTTCTCTCCCGATTTGAGGTGTAACAGATGGAAATAAATTTTGTTGAAAATATTTTCAGAAAAAATGACACAAATGTCCAACCCTATATCTTACCTATATAATTCTCATTCAAGTTTATTTGTCACAAAGCTACAACAGCCACCGAATTTCTAATTAACCTTATAAATTTTAATTAACTAAACAAGAAATAAGACAGAAAGAAAAATTAAATTTATTTTTTCTCATTAATTATCCAAACACAAAAAAATTATACATGTTAATTCTCCTTTCTATTCCATTCCATTTCCTTCTATTCTTCACTTCCCTTCCCTTCCCTTCCTCTACTCTCCATCCAAACAAGGTGTTAAGCAGTTAAGGTACTGTCCGATCTCGATAGACGGCACAGATTAATCTAGCCAGTTTATGTCTGTCAGTCTGTTTCCCGTTGACTGTGTGAGATATCATAAACGTCCAATTATAATCGGACGGTACAGATGTAGAAAGGAAATTTTAGTCTATTAAGATTATAGAACAGCAGAACCGACACCACGCATCTCGTCCTAATCTTTCTCGCCGCTTGCGCCGTTCTTTCGTTCTTCTTGTAACTAATTCGCTCCTCTTTCTCTCTAAACCCTAATTCTCTAATTCTCTTCCTCTGAACCCTAAATCCATGTCGGGAGGTTACGATCGTGGCGGCGGATTCGACAACCGAGGTTAGTAGTAGGATGCAGTACTTCTTTATTGTTGTTTGCGTCCTCTAGCCTTAAGTTTCTGCTAGATCTGAAATCGGAATTAGCGAGCACTTAAAAATTAGAATCTACTTCATCTTTTTGGCAATGATCTGTTAAACTCTATTTATTAGAGCTGGTAAATTATTATCTAGAGTCCTTGGAACTTTGGCCTTCTATATAACCCTACCATTATCTAAAACCCTAATCTTTGGAGGTAGATTTTGTGTTATTATTCTGGTGACCCATTTGCCCTATTATCCAAAATTGGATCACCTAATGATTCATAACCAGCAACTTATTTGGAAATTGTAATAATCTATAGGGGGAGGTGGCCGTGGAGGTGGTTCTGGTGGATATGGTGGCGGAGGCCGTGGGGGCCGTGGCGGCGGTGGCGGTGGAAGAGGAGGAGGTGGCGGTGGCCGTGGGCCTGGTGGTCCGGGCCGTGATGGGGACTGGCTTTGCCCCGATCCCAAGTCTGTCTCTCTCTCTAACACATCTATTTGCATTTTATTATTCCCCTTGTTTTCCTGTTTGATTAAAAGAGCTTTTGAATTTGTATGTGAAATACAATCCATATTTTTTTTCTTTCAAAGCATGGTATTTAGATAATGGCCAGTGTGCTGAAGTCTCTGCTGTTAATTACTGTTATATTGAGGTTTAACCACCAGTATTTATTCTCCAAACTGATGCTTCCCAAAAATATTTGAAATAAACAGATCAGGTTGGTACTCAACCAGTATATGTTAGCAATTTGAGATGACCTCCTTGCTTTGATCTGATACTGTTATTATCCTTGCGTTAGTTGTGCAAACGTGAACTTCGCAAGGAGGACAGAGTGCAACAAATGTGGGACACCTAATCCAGCTGGGGCAAATAGAGGTAACACAGGAGGCCGTGGAGATGGTGGTTACAATAGATCTGGCGGAGGCAGTGGATATAACCGTGGTGGACCTGGTGGCGGTGATGGTTATAACAAAGGAGGTATTTTGAATAAAGTGACACAACAGATACTCATTCTTGACAAACGACTCCAATTATATAGGCCATGTTATTTTATACTATATTCATTCACTGTTTGCTGGGATATATCAGTACTACCTATTTATTATGGTACTGTGGAGGTGGTCTTCCATTAATAATGGGGACTAGTTGACATGCAGGTTACTTTTTGCAAAAATATAAAACTACAAATTGTGGCCTTCAATTAATTGAAAGATATTTTACTTAATTGTAATTTTCCTACTATACTTTAATGGGCTTAAGTATTTGAGATTAAAAGCGATGGAGAATAATCCACAAACTGGTGCGAGCAAGTTGGTACCAGTAACTGGTACCTACCAAGATTATGACTGTTCACTAAAGCTTTTGTGTTGCAGGCAGAGACTATAATTCTGGTGGTGGTGGCCGTGGTCGAGATGGGGCTGGGGGTGGTGACCGTGGTCGTGGCGGCGGCGGCTACAATAGAGACAGAGATGGTGGTTATAATAATAGAGAGAATAGGGATGGTGGTTACAGTAATAGAGACGACGGAAATACTGGAGGTGGCTATAATAACAGAGATGCTACAGGTGGTTATGATGGTGGGTATGGTGGTTATGCGGGACAGGAGGATAATTATGCACAAGTTCCACCGCCAGCTCATCAGTATGGAGAACCTGCTGGTAATTATAACATCCCCAATGCGAATGCTTATGGAGGTAACAATGGGTATGATAATGCTTACGGGGTGCAGTCTGGGGGATATGAAGGGGGACCTGAATCTTATCCACCGAGTTATGGTGCACCAACGCCTATTGCCAACAACAGTAACAACTATGGGGCACCATCTCGTGGTCGTGATGGGGGCTATGGTGAGGGGAGTGCCACTGGTGGTGCATATCGTGATAGCAGGGGCCGTGGTGGCAGCAGCGGAGCCCAGGAGGAGGCCCCAGTGAAAATTAAGCAGTGTGATGAGAATTGTGGTGACACCTGTGATAATTCGAGGATTTATATCTCCAATTTGCCCCCTGATGTTTCTATTGATGAGTTGCAAGAACTTTTTGGCGGTATTGGTCTGGTAAAGGATTACACATTTGATTTTTTTTTTTTTCTTTTTCTAAATCATCTTCTATCTTTATCTTCCAGTGGAGTGTTTCAACAATGTTTTCTTTATGCCAAAGATTGTGGTCTCTGTTTTTTTTTTTACGATTAATTAAGGATCACAAGGAAGGAATATTAAAGCAAAAACATTTCAGTTTTATCCCTCGCTTAAATTAGAATGCCCAATAACTACATGAAATAGATGCAAGCATTTGTGATTATGTGTAATTGACTTGCAATTTGTCACTTTTTATTTACAAATCATAAAAAATTAATTCTTTCCTTTTTTACTTTGGTTGAAATGTTCAGGTGGGGAGAATCAAGCAGAAGAGAGGGTATAAGGATCAGTGGCCATATAATATTAAAATTTACACTGACGACAATGGGAAAAATAAAGGTGATGCTTGTCTTGCTTATGAAGATCCCTCTGCTGCTCATTCTGCCAGTGGTTTTTACAACAGTATGCTCTCTCAGTCTCTCTTTCTCTCGATCAGATTTACACAATGTCATACTATTTCTTGTTTTTTAGAAAAAGACGGCACTTTTGATAGTTGATACATTTTGAATATTCTTTTTTGGTTGCAGACTACGATTTGAGAGGGTTCAAAATAAATGTCACAATGGCCGAGAAATCTGCTCCAAAACCTCAATCCTCTTTTTCCCATGGGTATTACTCTTGGTCATGTACTTATTGTTGTTATCATCGTCATGACAAGAAAAAACATCATTAATAGATTGTTAAATATCGTTGTTGTTTTTAAAATGAAAAAAAATATCATTGTGATCCCCTCGGAAACAAAAAATGGGTGCACTTTTCATCAGGACTGGAAATACCTCTTGTACCATTATCGAACTTGAACAAATGGTCTTATTTTTCTGAAGCTCACAATTTGTCATGTTCTCATAGGTACAAGAGGTAGTTTTCATTTCTTGTTGTGATGTATTTGGAATTGTGATTTTTGTCTTGTTGTTATTTGTGATTATTAGGCGTGGTGGTCATGGTGGCTATGGTGGAGGAGGAGGTGGTGGTGATAGGAGGAGAGACAATTACCGCGACAGTGGTGGACCTGACCGGCACCATGGGGGCGGTCAACGCTCAAGACCTTACTAAATCCTAGAAAATCTGATACCTACTTGCTCTTTGCAATAGTGTGTACTTGAATCCTAATTCTCTTGTATGTCTCTTCCGTAGACATGCCTAAAGGTAGGTTTATACTTCATCCTATAATTCCTCCCTTTAGTGCTACTAGATCTTTCGATAGTATGCATTAGTAGCAAAACCCAAGTTGGATGGCTGTATGGTCTGTATGCTATTTTTATTTCTATGGAGATTATTGAAGTCGTATGGTCTTTTGTTTTTCTCTTTTTCTTGCTTTGTTTTTCGTAGAGTGGCTGCTGGATGTAAACTACTACCAATATTTGCTAGCTTTGCTGTGGTAGGTTTTGAGATTATTATATATTCAGGTGAGTGCTTGAATTTATTTGCTTTTATGGACTTAAAAAAGTTATCTTAATATAATTTTGAAAAATATTATCTAATTCTTCTCTTTGCAACATGATTGGCAAGCGGGTGGGACCTAATATAGCTACCTTTGCATCTGGATCAAGATACGAGGTAGGTTAAGACCCTGAGGGTTATAGAAAATATAGGTAGGTTGAGTAATGTTAATTGGGTAAGTTTAAAATGGGTTTTAAATTAGGATTGCTTATTTTTTGGTTCTTGAAATTGATTTCTTCCATCAATGGGGTTAATTTCAATTAAGAATGTATAAAGCAATATGTTGCACAGACAGATGCAAGTGTTGGGTATGATGCAACATGGTACAACACATCAGCTTTTATTTAATTTATATTGGGATGTGCATGGGTGTTGTGTTTGGACCCATACACTATATGTTTCGGATTATGGGCAAGGCATGACTTCTGTAAGTGTCAATATAT
The DNA here is from genome assembly GCA_011114355.1 of Carex littledalei. Lineage (NCBI taxonomy): Eukaryota > Viridiplantae > Streptophyta > Magnoliopsida > Poales > Cyperaceae > Carex > Carex littledalei. The sequence goes on from CM022088.1 coordinate 8,199,366, forward strand.
ACAATACGCAACAAACTATTGATTTCCATGGTGGTTTTGTAACATAGTGAGTTAAATTAATATAGTTGGAAAGAGTTCAGTTTCTTAAAAAATTTAGCCTATGTTTTGTTAGCTCGAAAGCTGTCAAATTTCATGTCAATATGTTGTTTCTAACTTTTATGGCCAATTAGAATTGTCAGTACTTCTCTTGAAACATTTTTATGAGTGTTACTTTCTGCAAATGCTAGTTCTGTATTAACACATTCTGTCTTAAAGAGTCATGGATAAATTTGATGTGCATAATTTTGTGTCCCGAGTTATCATTTTGGACTTTCAAGTTGTCTTTGTAAATATTGATCCCGAAGTAATGAACTTAGGTGTCATTAATTAGGCGGAACAGTACTTTTTTTATTTTTTTCATTTCTTGGTCTTGTATGGAAAATGTCACTGTTGTTCTCATCTATTGGGCAGCCATTTTGAGAAATGCAGCTGAGTGCAGCAACATTTGATCTAAGCATCCGGCCTTTTTTGGTTTTCTTGCTAATTGGCCGTACCATCACAGCCCCTCAGCTTTATGAACGTGTCCAGTGACTTCTAATGGAGACCATGTTTTGTTATTCTTAAGATATTTTGAAAATGTATTAAAAAAAATAGATGTGTACTATATGAAAAGATTAAAAAGTGATAAATGAAGAAGTTCAGATGGTTAAAATTGCACTTTAATATAAAGGAGTCTAATAATTGTCCTCTAAATATATCTTTGAGCGCGCTCCCCAAGTATTTAATTCTAACTAGTATTTAATTTTAACTTTCATTTCCAGTGCTAATATCCAAACATTTAAAGTTCTATTTATAACCTTTTATAATTCTACTCACAAGCATTTAAACTTCTATATGGAAGTATTTAAATTATAAATCTGAGTAGTTTTAACTCACAACTACTTTTGTTTTCAAGCTAAAAAAAGAAAAAATTCTTTTCCCCCACTTTTTTTTTTTTCTCCCAGATCATTTTCGTCTATTTTCCTAACGATCCGTGATGAATTTTGCGAATCTAAAAATACAAATGTTTTTTACTCGATTTTATCTTTCAAATGAGATCCATGAAGAAATGCTTTTGAGTTTTTTTTCAAGTCATTGTTTTTATTTTATTTTTTGAAGTAAAGCCTATGAGAACTTTAAACGGTTATATACAAAGGTTTAAATGCATGATACTATATGATCTACATCAGAGGTTTAAACGCTTGAACATAGTAGTTTAAATGATGACATCAGAAGTTTAAATGGTTGTAAACTGAGATTTAAAATTTGAAAATTTAAAGTGCTCATGAGCTTTATTTAAAAAAAAAACGACTTCAAAATAACTCAAAAATATTTCTTCATGGATCTCATTTGAAAGAGAAAATCGAGTAGAAAACGTTCATATTTTTAGATTCGTAAAATTCATCACGGATTGTCGGGAAAATGGACGAAAATGATCAGAGAAAAATAAAAAAAAGAGTGGGTAAAAAAAAATATTTTCTTTTTTTGGCTTGAAGATGTAGTTGGGAGTTAAAACTACACAGATTTAGAATTTAAATGCTTACGACTAGCATTGTAAAATGTTATAAATAGAATTTAAAAAAACTTGAATATGAGCGCTGGAAATGAAAGTTAGACAAAATAAGAAAGTATTTTCTGTTAAACTAGTTGGGGGCGCACTCGGGTATGATGGCTTGGAGGGTCACAACATTTCTCTAATATAAATGAAGCAATTTTTAAAATTGTGCTGGGTTAATATGATTAACCGACAGTATACCTTTTTTGAGTTTCTAATCAAGAGCTCCAGCTCCCTAAATGTAATCAACAAATTTTATTCCTTAGTTTCTCAATTATAACCGAATTTGGAGGGCATGGCGAGTCGGCGATCAATTTTGTTGATCACTAAATCTAATTTGTGCATTTTATATATTCAGCCCTTGCTTTCTCAATATAGTCTTTAAAGAGATACTTTTCGACTGAGTAATGCACTTTCTTAAAATAATTTTCCTGTCTTAATTATACAAAAAATGTGGCCGTCTATATGAAACGCACCTGCAATAGTTGATAAAGTACTGTAATATATAGTTCAGGTTCTCTAAATCATGTCATTACAGCAAACAGGGCCATTTGCAACTGCAAAACAGCCACCAATAATAGCAAGACAGTCGCAATGGTCTTTTCCAACAGTATGGTGGCAATTGCCTATATCCATAGTAATATAGAATGGTCACAGTTGAGACTACTACAGACGGTGATAGACAGTCATATAGTGTCGTGATGACGCCATCATGATCGCAGATGATGTCGTAAGAGTTGCAGATAGTGTTTCTGTGACGAATTTGGCCAATCGCAAATGTCTTTTTACTGATGTCACTTTGAGAAACTATTTACATGATCACTAATTTTAGTGTGTTGATTTTACAATTTGAATTTTGAAAGAAACATAATTATAAATATTTCACCCCCAAAATTAGTCTCTGACATTAATGCAAACTATCTATAGCAAAACCTATAATACTCTTTTATTACAACTCATTTTTCGTTAGAAATTCTTTTGTGTTACAAATCATATACTTACATGATAGATCATACAAAAACCTTTCCCTCTCTTTCTCTCTCTCCTCTCTCTCTCTCACCAAATATTCAGAACCTATTTGGATATTAATTTTCATTGAGAGTTGTTCAATGCGACAATGCCTTTTCAAATAAATTTCCACCTGTTTTCCAACCCAACTTTTAATAAATTCACATGTATCCTGTGAAATACTAACACATATTTTTTGAACTAATAATAAATTCACATGAATCAGCAATTGTTATATTATATGTCACAAAACTAGGTTAGAACTTAGAGCTAATAATAAAAATAATGCTTCTCGTCAAGATGCAAATTATATTCAAGGCAAAATTTTCACTTGTTTGAAGTAATAACATCTCTTATTAGTCCCTAATCTGATCTACAACAAAAGCTTATAAGACTTCATGTATTCAATTAACTTGACCAAAATGCCCCCGAAATTTTGTTGCTTGCGGATCTTATTTTGAAGTCATGTGACTTTAAACATGACCAAGAGCAAGATGTCCTAGTTTAAGTGTTGTTGTTCATAAATAATAGTAGGAGATAGAACCCATTATTTTTGTAATTGGCAGTGTTAATCCTTATTTCTAGTTGTACAGCATCAAATGAGTACTCATTTCGGTCAGCCTAATTTGGTGACTATTTCTGGCAGTTATTTAGAAAAAAAAATAAAGCTCCCAGACTGGTAAAAGAGAATGCACCTTCTTGTCAAAGTTCTAAGAATTTAATTGCTATTTTTCATTAACAATCTTGACAAACTTGTCCTTGCATAATTTAGAAAGAATAGTTGAAACTAGAAAAGGAAATTAGTCACGTCACGTTTTTTCTTCACTAGTTACAATTAGAGAATGCACCTTCTTGTCATATTTTTTCTTCACGTTTTTACTTTTCTAAATTTGAGGTCAAGTTTTTCAACTTCAGATATGTAAAAACCCATTAATTAAGATCCAAAAATAGTAAAAAAATTTAAAAAATTTGAAATTTGGTCTCCAAATATATTTTAATATGGAGATCATGTTGAACAGTTCGGATCGACTATTTGGACCTTAAAAATGGAGATATGAGTGTGAAGTAAAGTAAAACGTGGCATTTACTTCATGGCACAATAGCCCAACTCTATACAAAGGATCTCCAACCGAGTTTCATTTTGCCCCTTGCTTTATTTGTTTTTCCTACTTATTTCATGCATATTCATATAAAGCAGAAGTTTTCTAAGTGCTCCACAAAACCTCAAATGAAGCATTTCTAAATCTCTGACATGGCTTAAAAAACGAATCAAGCCAACCTAGAGCTTTTACTTCAAACTTACAAAGAAAGAACATAAAACCTGCACAACTATTGTTTAACAGGTTTCAAAGTACTGGGTCTTACCAGGAAGATAACAGGAAATACAACCTTTTCAAATTAGAGTTAGTACAAGGATTGAAATTTTAAAATTTAGGCACAAAAAAATTTGAGGCTAATAAACGTGAAGCTGGGTTTAGTTGACCATAAATTGTGACAATTAAGGTTGAGGTGATTAATTGGCTATTTAAACCTGTACTCAACTAATCTCTGACTCTATTGTACGCTACCACCACTGAATAAAAATTCCAAACCGCCATGATCTTCGATGAAATTTCAATTCAAGAAAAATTTAATTACATGCCTGATCTTCTTACATTCATATTTCGTCAAACTTCAATTTCCTATTAAGTATCACATCATCCAATCTGTTCCCCCCCTTTTCTCAAAAATTGAATTCGTACTGTCAGTTTTCTAGTAAACGGTCTCCATTAAAAGAAACAGATGCAATAATCCACTCTCAGACCTTATAATAAAGAGAAAATACATATAAAAATTCAATACAAGAATTGAATGCAAATTAATAAAGATTAAAAAACAAAAGCAAAAGAGAAACTTCCCTCTTAATACACATCAAAATATTTACCACATCACATCAAAAACAACACTCAATTAAAAGAACCACCAGGCAATAAGAGAAAGTGAACCAACAAAAGCCACTCTCATTACAGGCTGATCTATTGTGGGTCTAGTTGCATAGTTACTTGTAGTGTCCGTATCATCACTAGTAGCTGGTGCATCTGACGTGGGCTTCGACTTATCCTTCTTCGCTGCAGCAGGAGCTGGGGCTGGCGCTGGTGGGTGGGACCCGAAAATGCTTAGAGGAAGTAGTACCTGGTTGACCTGGTACACTGCCAGCTGTCCATCAGAGTATACTGTATTGTCGACCGTTGCATTCACCACTCCAGTTGATACATTCACCTGATTGTCTGTCATGGTTATTGCCACATCAGATATGGAATATTTCGTAGATTAAATCAAAGTATTGTTAAGGTGATGTTAAATTTATATGGAAAAAATATGTGAACACTAAACTAAAGTATTTGATGCTCAACAGAATGAGCGAGAACAAGGCTAAGATAGAAGTCATAGAACTTAAAGTACTTGTTCAAAGAAAAAAAAGAGATAGAACTTAAAGTAAAGGATCCTACTCTGTGCTTGCTTTATAATTGTATTTGAGTGAACTTCTTATTATTATGGACAATGTTTTTTTTTTTTTTTATTAATTTGGTGAACTAATAGATGGTCATGAGGTTATTTTATTACTTTAAAGTAACAATGCTTGTTATAAATGTTTTTGGCATATTAATTACTCTGTTGTTGTTTTTCTTTTTTTGCAATGCACTTACTTGCCGCAGTCACATTTAGGGGGTACTCGCCATTCTCTGAATTTCCTGCTTGTGTCCTGAGAGGATTGCTGACAGTCTCAAAATTTGAAACTGTCAAGTAATTAGGTATGACATGAAATTGAATAAGAGACACTTTCTCTTGATCACTGAGGGAATTTAGGGTCCCGGCAGGGAGAGAATTGAATGCATTGTCGGTCGGTGCGAAGATGGTTAGACCGGAATTCGAGTTGTTGAGCTGGTTGTTTATTTGGTCAGCGACTTGAGTTGATTTCATTAAACGGAGTAATGTTGTGTATTGGCCACCTTTTGCTAAGATTGCGGTGATGTTTGGTGGCCCTGCAGGACCCGGTGCGGCAGCTGTCTGAGCAGAGGTGGGGTTAAGGATGAGTAAAAGAAGAGAGAAAAGGAGAAAAGTGGCGAGATAGCCTTTAGTCATGGTTGTAGCTAAATTTGAATGCTCAAAAGGTGTGTTGCTATTGTTTAGTTAAATGCTAGCTACAAGGTGGAGTGATGAGGCTTTGTATAAAAGAGGGAAAAAGGGATGGTGAGTTGAAGAGTGTGTGAGATTAGGGATTTTATTGTGGAAATAGAGTGAGAAAGGTGGGTGGAGAGGGGATTTCATGCACCAAACTTGAATAAGGTGGTAACAACTAGATTGCTTGGCAAGGCAGCAAAAACAGTGAGAAATACATTATATTATTGTTCTGTTTTCTTGATTAGTGGGTCGGGTTGGAGTATACTGGACCGCTCCAAACAAGTACTATTTGTCTATTTCCATTACAACTGCAAAATCGAATTACGAGGCTCAGGTTTATACATCATGTTTATGATTCATATTTCTAAGAAGAAAAAAATTGGATTTGTTAAAAAATGGGTTTCGGGTAATACTCCATCACGGGTCTATTATTAATTTTAGACTAAATGAGGTCATGAACTGGGCGCAAATGTCCCTTTCTCTCTGAATGAAATTATTGCAAGATTAAACCTTACTCTTCTTGAGATTTTATATATTCAGACAAATAGATGACAGATGCTTTTTGATGCAACTTGTGAAACATCATTGTCCCATAACATGTTTCAGTTTAACTATTTCTAGGCTCTTATTTATGCCAAATGCAAGTTTGTATTCAATTTCATTCGAATTTTCACCTTTAACATGTACAAAATTTTTCCATCCTATATACTTCTGTAATTAGCGTGAGAACGATCATTTTTTGAATTCTGGGAACCTGGCATTTCACTCTTAGAAGTTTTTCTGAGGTACTATAATTTCACACGTTCCACCTGATTTGATACTACATGATACATGTACATGACGAGAACGGAGTAGGTCCGATGCCCATCGGACCTACTTTTAGGTTCAACGAGCATGATGACCGTCCGATCTAATTTAAGATTTGTGCGCACGAAAATTGAAACAAACTTGCACAAAGTTTAAAGCATTCTGCACGAATCTTAAAGCAAATTGACGGTGATTAAACCCATCGAACCAGAGTAGGTCCGATGCCCATCGGACCTACTCTCAAGTGGTACATGACACAGATAAGAGAAAAAAAAAATTGAAAAGGGGACAAATGGTGGTGGGTCTTCTCTCCTAAAGCATATATATGTAATTATATTGGCTAGAGCCTTGTTGAATATACTCTTTTCAACCTTACCACTTTTATACTGTTACCATTCTGGGCTAAAAGAAAAGTAAAGAGAGATCCTTTTATCAAGATTTCAATACTCTTTTTACTAATATCAGCCCCCCCTTTCGTGGCCACCTCTGCCCTCTGGTGTCTGATACAAGCAGGCATCTCTACTGTATTCCGCTTTAAATACGGCCATAGAGGTTTATTTCTCCCATTTTTTTTGGAACTCCATTACAGATGGGCATTGTAAGATGGCAAACTGGACGGGGTTTCATTTCACATGTACTCCCGAACCCCAACTCGAAGAAAAATAATTATAGACGTCCTTTTGAAAAAATATAGCAATGGACACAACTTATCACATAAATTCCGTTTACAGCAATTTATATTGTTTCCAAACAAGGATAAACACAGTATTAACTTATTTCATTTCTTATTTCATTTGTGCTGCGCTGATTTCCAAGCAAGAAGTTCATTTAACTATTACTATGCCATGGTTGCGCCCAGAACATTTGAGAGATGTATGTTCCCAGCCATCCAATCTAAAATTAAAGGCGGCTTCGAGTTGATTTTGCTAAAATTGCGGGTTTAAAACTTGCAATGCCTGTGATTTCTCTTGCAGTGACCAGGCTGTTTATGTCGTATGTGCCTTCATATGAGAAAATTGGCTCCAAATCACAGAATGCCTAAAGTAGTAAGACATGTTAAAAGTGAGTTGTTTTTTTATTTCAAAATTTTCAAAAGCGAGTTGTCTGACTGTCATATAGAAAACCAATTGAAAAAGAAGTCCAAAACCAACCTAATACATGCCTTTTGCATTGCTATACACAAAAGCAAGAAATTTCATACCATTTTTTCAGTCTTGTACCAGTCTACAAGGTACCAAAATGTCAGGACAATATCATAAATGCTTTCTGTCCATTTGTTAAGCAAACTTATATACCTAATTTGTACTTCTCTTATTTCATTCAACTCAAATCCGACTGAAAATAAATTCATTGAATATACCTTGGCAACTAGAAAATCAGCCAAAATTCCATTTCCACCCATCAACTCTCGGCCAAGAGAAACAACCTCCCTTGCTTTTGATGATGTCCACGCCTATAAACACCATAGTTTGGGAAAATAGATTAAACTAAAGCAAAAAAGACAAATACACATAATTAAATAGATAATTAAATGCCCTTTCAGAGCTATCAAGTATCAACTTATTCTCATCAATGTTTCTGATATCTCAAAGATTGTTTACACCTTGTTCTTTCAAAAAAAAAAAAAAAAAGATATCTCAAAGATTGTTTATGGTCAAAGATTAGACTATTTAACATATTTGTACAAGTACTAAACCAGACTAACTGGTACAGCATTACCTCTCAGCTACCATAAGCTCTGTGATGTGAGACCTTGTAGGTTGGTTGAGTGATAAATAGACCCAATCAAGTGACCAGCCAAGCAGCAAACATAAATTAAGTTACATGTAGACTTACATAACTATAAACTTCTTTTACATATAGGATTTACAGTAATTTTAAACGTACCTATCAAAAAGGTTTTTCTAGATACTGTTCCTAATTTATCAAAGATTGACACTGGTTAGATTAGAATCCTACTAAACTCAATCAAGATGATGTTATATGGTCCAATCTGGCAGGGATCAACAGTTTGAAATCCCACAAGAGAAAGGATCCAATCCAGAGTATTGATACCTCCATTATCCTTCTTTTAATTTAATATTTTAAGTCCCTAATCAGGCATCACTGCTGTGCATGCTTGCAGGTGTGTCAACACATGCATTTGTTTATTTCAACACTCAAAAACACATACAAAGAGATATTGTACTGGTAAGTTAATAGTTGTCTTGAAAAACTACAGAATAGAAGTACCTTTCCTAAACTTGCATGGCCAGGAGTCATTTTGCCAGATTCATACAATTTACAAAGCCTCCATCCAACCAACAACATGGCTTGTATATTTCCAAGCATCCTGACAAGTTTCTCTTGGTTAAGTTGAAATGCTGCTAATGGTGCCCCAAATTGCTTCCTCTCCTGTAAGTACCTGTCAAATTTTATAGAGTTTATTGCAAGCATGAACATAATAATAATCAAGATAACTAAAAGTTCTTCATTACATCTCTAGAAGCTGGCAGAAGATTAAAATGTTTTGAAAAAAGAGATCGTGCAGTATGTCCCTCAAAAGCCAGGAACCTTCTTGTGAAAATTTCGTTCAACTTTTCATGCAAAAATAGGATACCAAAGGGAGATAACTTTTGCAAATACTTTATTCAATTCTTATCATTTTTCATGATTGCCTTGAAATTGTTCAAAAAAATGTTCTAAAAGACGAATTTGTATTCGTAAATTAGACTTATGAAGTCTAAATTATGATCATTCCGGTACCTGTGGCACATATCGAAAACTCCCATTGCTATACCTATTGGTTGCCATGCGACCATAACACGCGAAACCGCTAGTACCTGCATCATTCACATAAAAGTTACATTTGGTTCATAATAAGTTGTCTCTCAACGCTTGTTGCCACTTACCAGTGGTATGTTTTGTATTCATTCGGCATTTAATGCGAGGCTGGTTTGTCAGATACAGTATTGGTGTAAACCAAAACAGGTCAAAGCTCAGTAACACAGATAGTAGCAAGTACTATAGTTATTTAATTGTAATTGTAACCTTGTTGGTATCTTGAAATGAATTGATGCCAACTAATTTATCTTCGTCAGGTACAAAAACATCTTTCATAAGAATATCTCCATTTTGTACCATCCTGAGCCCGATTTTATTCTCAATTTTTGAGGCCTTTAATCCAGGAGAACCTTTTTTCACAATAAATCTGTAAATACAAAGGCCGATTAGAGCATTAGTATGAAGAAGTATTAAGTCCATACATAAATAAGGAAGACCTAATTTAAGGCCAGTTAATCCGGTTGGTGCTTGGCTCCATGAAATTTGTTCATATCCACAAATAAAAAAAAAACAATTCTGTGTGTACAATGCTATAGATGATATTCAAGCTTTGTAGCTGGTACTAACAACCTTTTTTCTCAGAGAGAAATTTCAGGTATTGTATTTACCTGTAGTCTCTTAGAAAATTTCCTTTGCAAGGTACAAAGAGATAATTAAATGGCTTTCCAAAAGTATTGAAATAAAAAAATGCAAAAAAAGAAAGGCTCGATGTTAATATACCCGTTGATTTGGTTTGTGCTAGTGTTTCGCGCAAAGATAACAAGAATATCAGCGAAGGTACTATTTCCTATCCATCTCTTTTGTCCATTTAGCACCCATCCTCCTGCTACCTATGTCATTACAAATAAATAAAATGCATTAATTAAATACAACCAATCAATTAGGTCAATAGATTACCTGATATTAGGTACACACTTTCTGGTTGTTTTCAACTTAAAAAAGGAGTTCTTCAGCCCATTGAAGGTACTAATAGAAGAGAACTGTTGGTTGACATCATCATCATCAATCAGTTTTTTTTTTTTTCATGATTAAAAAAAAAGAAACAAAAAAAGAACTAGGACAGTATAAAACCTTTGTGGCGGTGGTTTTTAAAGAGCTTGCATCACTTCCGTAATCAGGTTCTGTTAAAGCCTAGTAAAGAAACAGCAAACTTCAGTTAGTTCGAAAAAACAAAATTAAAGCTTGTGGTTTATGTCCTACAACTTGTGGTTTATGTCCTACAACTTGTTGTCTGGTAGAGAATCCCTAATTTTCTAATGCACATAATTTTGCAATAAATGAAGTACCACAAAACAAATATATTTATCTATCAGAAGAAATAGAAGAAAATAAAAATTGAATCTAATTTCTTTCTTTTTTCACCCAAAACAGAAATAAGAAAGAAAAGTAAAACTAACCCAACATGCAATAGTTTTTAATTTAGCTAATGATGGCAAGTACTTCTCTTTTTGTGCCTCTGATCCACATAGAGCTACACCAAAATAAGAAAAAAAAAGTTGTGGGATCCATATAAGCAATAAAATGGAAAAAGAGTGGGACAAGGTCCAAACAATGTAAACTGGTGCCCTGTGAAAAATAACAATTTTGATGATATATAGAGGCGCACACAAATCAGTCTTTGATTGGATTTGTGTTATGCATCCAACTCCACAAGCACCAAACTGACATAGTTCAAAAAGAAAGTTACCTATTGTGAGCATAGCAAGGGAAGAATGAACTAAAATGAAAGTAGAACAGCTAGCATCAACCCGTGCAATCTCAGCAGTTGCAATAGCACTTCCTGTAATAGACAGACCTGGGCACCCAAAACCCTATAGGTACCAAAAAAAAAACCCACTATAAATTTGAGGTTGCATTTGGGAAGTTGTCTGAAACAGAAGGAAAAATAAGACATACCTTAATTGTACCTCCAGCGACAGCAAGGTCAGCAAGTTTCGGAACTATATGGAATGGAAACTCAGCCTTCTCCCAGTACTGCTCAAAAAAATATTCAAATTAAATTACAAAAAAAGAACCTCTGAGGTGCACATATCAGCAGTCCATATCCATATCCAAACAAAGAATTTTTAGGTTCACCAATTGCCAATTGCAAACCAAAAGATTTAATTTAACTTAAAAAGGTGCTCCTGTCGGCCATCTTTTCTAGTTAAATTTCCGAGTTTCAGTTTAATTTTATGGGCTGGGTAATTAACCTAGCCCAAAAACGTGTAAATAAACCTTTTTTCAGTTCAATATATTGTTGGCGACAATTTGTCGCTAACCTTAAAAAAAAAACTTAAAAAGGTGCACATAATTGCCACAAAAAGGACAGAGTTGACAGGAACCTCGGCCATTATAGGGGCGACTTCTCTCTCCATGACTTCTTGGACCTTCTTGCGAAGACTTCTTTCTTCGGCACTCAAAAGATCATCAAATTGATAATAATCCGAAGCTACATGTGAAAAGAGACTTGAATTTAACATAATATTTTAAAAAATAGAAAAAAGATAAATCAATGAAGTGCATGAAAATATCATTTTCTATGCTCTTCCATTATTAATTTAAGTTAGTGTGTTTCAGTGATCAAAATATCTTTGAATAATTAGAATCCAAAAGAAGGAGAAGGGGAAAAATATCCTCAGGTTGCTGTTTCAGGCTAACTCTAATCAAACAATCTAAAAGCTTAATTATGTTCGACCAAACAAAGAACTTTTAAACTTTCTTGCTGTATCCATACTAGAGCCCTTTTATCTCGAGAATAACATATCTATAAAACAAATAAAGAAATCGAAAAAGCTAGATACAAAGAAGAAATAGAAAAGGCAATTGGCACCTGAGGGCGGAAAAACTGAAGCTGGTGTAGCTTGAGGAAAAGCAATGGAGAGGTCCATTGCAGGAAGCCCAATCTTTTGTGCGTTTATACCTGAAAGGATCGATTATGCATTTTTTTGCAACGTGATTTTAACATTCATAACAAATCCGAGCGATCAAAATCAAATTCAGAAAAAAAATTTAGATATAGAGATCCTTACGATCTGAATCGGCCATCTTTTGGGTGAAACGGGCACTTAAATTCTCAACAATAGCTATTTAATTGCGAAAGAGAAAGTTTGAGACTAGGCGAGCGAGCAGGGGAAATTAATACTGCTCTTATTAAGATGTTCGATCCTGGCCGCCCGATTTCAATCTGATATGTAATCGTACGGCTCCGGTTTAGAAAGGTCCAGTCCCTGGCCTATACGCAAGTGCCCTTCACAGTGGAGCCCATTTTGCGGATCGAGAGTATAAATTTGTGGGACCGAAATTCAGTCAGTATTCAGCTTATTCACGCAACTTTTTTTGATAAGGGACACGCTATACGAGGTGATCCTACATGATTTAAATTAGAGAATGGATATGTTATCTTCTTCTTCTTCTTCTTTTTTCTTTTGTTTTCTTTTCTTTCTGAAAAGAATGGATTTGTTATTTTGTCACAAGCATCGTCTTACTCTTACCCCTCTTTTGTACGTAGATCCGCGTAGTAAATAGTAATACAGTATTGCTCGAATTCAATTCTTAATTGTTAAAATTTTCAGTTTGATCTTGGAACAGAAAATCATACAAAAATAATAGCATCTCTGTTAAAATTTTCAATTTGATCTTTGCCCCATTAATTTTTTACCCCATCGTACTTCAACATTATTATCTCTATTTTTAAAATCTAAATAATTGATTCGAACCGTTCAACATAATTTTTTAAGTATATTTTCAAAGTCTAAATAATCGATTCAAACTATTCAGCATGATCTTCATACTAAAATGTGCTTGTATAATAAATTTTTGAATTTTTGAATTTTTTTACTAATTAATCAGAGAAAGAGGTACAAAATCACTATTTTTAAATGATCCATAATTTTTTAGTTTAAATAATTCAGAATTTTCAAAAAGTCAAAACAGTGATTTTATACCTATTTTAAAAAATAAAAAAATAAATATGAAAATCATATTGAGATCTAAAATTTTATATTCAAGTACATTTTAATATAAAAATCATATTGAACGATTCGGATCAACTACTTAAACTTTGAAAATAAAAATAACAATGTTGAAATATGATAGAACACAAAACCAATAAAACATTTTAACTCTACTCATTTATTATATAATCTTTATTTCTGTAATTGATTCTAAAATTAATAGAAGTAAAAAATTTCATGCATAATTAGATTGAAAATCGATACCGTCGAATACGATCGCCTACAATCAACCAACCAATCATCTGCCAGATGTGAAGCCAAGAATTATGGCATCCTAAGTGACATCCCAGGTGACATCATTCATAAACAAGATGAGAATGCCAGGCAGGTAGCGACTGATACAAGAAACTATTCAATTGTTTGTTAAGATACTACAACTTGATGCTCTTCTATGGTCAAAGGGAGAAAAAAATTAACAAATAAAAAAGGACTCAGCTTGTCGCACATTTGGGCTTGATCTAGAAGTCCCAAGATTAATCACGGATAAATATTGATTAAATAGAGACCAGAGCCCAAAATAAATTCATAAAAGCCATGTCCAATAACAAACACGAAAATTTAGAAACATGGTCCAACTACAAGTCCATTAAACCATTCAACTACCATACTACATAAAAGACTAACTCAACATAGACCTCCCAACAAAGTACAACACAGAAGGCCACACAGTCTATATCCTACTTGCTACATACCTGAAGAGGATCAAAACATCACACCCATAGTCCCATACACTACCTAACTACTAATTAAAAGCCCCATACTAGCATTAAGCAACGCTTGATTGAGTTCCGAGTTATTCGGACCTAGTTTTGTACTTGGATTCGTCAATCTCTATCCCCTCGCGAGCGGCATGCTCACCGCCAGATTCTTCTTTGGTGCTGAGGCCCCCTTTCCTGCCCATTTCTCTGTACCCCTCTTCTCCCATCTGCTCCTTCCTCGCTTCCCCACCTCTCTTTAATAGAGGCAGTTGAGATTATGGTTAGAGTTGTAACAGTTTAAGTTAGATATTAGAGATATTGTTAGAGTTGTTAAGAGGTTGTTAGTAGCAGAATTGTAATTAGACAAAAGTCTATATATAGAGTATAGTTGTAATCAAAGATCAATCAAGAAAATACAATTTCAGTCCCTTTCTACTTCTCTATGTTTTGTAATACTCTTCCCTCCCTTGCTCCGACCTACACATTGTATTAATACATAATATTTTCAAATACAGTACTCAAATTGAAATGTCTTGTAAAAGTCAATTAAATCAAAATAAAACACATAGCATACTCAAATTTTAATTTGACAATTGAGAAACTTTAATAGTGAGTCGCATGCTACTTATAAAGTTCATTTTTTTTTTATAGTTAGCTAGTGAAGTGAACCTTCAGCTAGGTGTATTTGTGCCTCAAGATTCGTGCCACGGGTACCGCCCTGTACCACCGTCTCGCCTTCCTGGGCCCGCTGATCCAGCTCCTTCCTCTCCTCCTCAGTCATCTCTTCTACTTCCCTTGGATCCTTGATCTGCGCTGTTGCCATTTCTACAACCCTTCAAACTGTTGACAGTTTACTGGCAAAAAGGACACTTCTATAGTTGTATCTAACTTGGAGCGTTTCTTTATCTTACTGTTTTAATGAGATAGTACAACGACAGACATGGTAATTTATAGGCAGTTCGGAGGTACTGAATTTATGGATAAGTTGAAACTTGAAAGTAAAGATAAAAAAGATACCACTATGGATAAGTAGAGAGTTACTTTTACTTCAAAAGAAGCGGTGTATGCTATAATTTTGAAATTTTAGTTTAGACTTAACCCCAAATGGATAACTTTTGATATCAGAAAATTTTATCCGTTGATAGCAATCAATTAATTAATGGGACAGTTTGTATATTGTTGTTGTTGTAAAAAATAACAGATAAGAATTATCTAACTTACATTCCCCCTGTTCACTGTATTAACATTGTTGCCACTTTCTTATGAATTTAATATTTCCTTATGAATTTTGTGTAAATATATTTAACATTCCCTTATGGATTTTGTGTAAATATGTCAAATCGCTTAAAATTACTATAAAAGCTCCAACATAGTTGCTGTATTACTTTCTTTTATCGTCCTCCAAGGTTATACAATGGTAGACCAAGATAATAAACCAGTTCTAGTTCCGACTTCGATGAGAGGCGGTGAATTTCTCTGTAAAGGTTGCAATAACACGTGCGAGAAGATTAGTACGAAGCACAATGCGATGCTGACACGTGTAAAGTAAATTCTACAAGGACGACACGTGTAAAATAACAGAGTACCATGCATGCTGACAGCTAGATTTCACCGTTCTTACTCCGACCTGCTAACTACATGTGTCGCTAATCTAACATGTACCGTAAAAGAGAGCATGATTTTCCCGAAATTTTTATTAATAGAAATAATAATAAAAGAATGTCGATATAGAAGAACGAATTCGTCGGAATTTTAAATCTAACAAAGACGTTATTTTTGGTAACGTCCCAGGGGACGTTACCAACGATAACGGGCCGATTAAAATCGCTAATCGCAGCTCCTTAAAAAGCTGGCCGTCGCCAACGATAACGTCCAGAGGAAAAAAAAAAAAAAAAAAAAATTTGGCCGTCGCCAACGATGACGGCCAGCCTTCTGTGAAAAAGTTTTTATTTTCTCCGATATTTGATTTTCTCCGATATCAACTCCAATATTTTTGTGTGAAAAAGTTTTTATTTAGACTATTAAATAATAATTAATTTTGAAAATCCAAACCGTTCAACATGTTCGAAATATTGAAATGTGATTGGAGACCAAATTTTACATTTTTTGGAATTTTTTTACTATTTATTAAGCCACTTTGAAAATTACTGATCCAACGGTAAACAGTAAAATTTTCTGGACCACCGGATCAGCGATTGAAAAAATGGCTTAATAAATAGTAAAAAAATTCCGAAAAATGTAAAATTTGGTCTCCAAGCACATTTCAATATTTCGAACATGTTGAACGGTTTGGATTTTCAAAATTAATTATTGTTTAATAGTCTAAATAAATTTTTTTTCACAATTTAAGGAAAAATATGATAGAGGCACATAACTTATCACCGAAATTTTTCTGATCTCCAATATTTTTCCTTAAATTGTGAAAAAGTTTTATTTAGACTATTAAACAATAATTAATTTTGAAAATCCAAACCGTTCAACATGTTCGAAATATTGAAATGTGCTTGGAGACCAAATTTTACATTTTTTGGAATTTTTTTACTATTTATTAAGCCATTTTTTCAATCGCTGATCCGGTGGTCCAGAAAATTTTACTGTTTACCGTTGGATCAGTAATTTTCAAAGTGGCTTAATAAATAGTAAAAAAATTCCAAAAAATGTAAAATTTGGTCTCCAATCACATTTCAATATTTCGAACATGTTGAACGGTTTGGATTTTCAAAATTAATTATTATTTAATAGTCTAAATAAAAACTTTTTCACACAAAAATATTGGAGTTGATATCGGAGAAAATCAAATATCGGAGAAAATAAAAACTTTTTCACAGAAGGCTGGCCGTCATCGTTGGCGACGGCCAAATTTTTTTTTTTTTTTTTTTTTCCTCTGGACGTTATCGTTGGCGACGGCCAGCTTTTTAAGGAGCTGTGATTAGCGATTTTAATCGGGCCGTTATCGTTGGTAACGTCCCCTGGGACGTTACCAAAAATAACGTCTTTGTTAGATTTAAAATTCCGACGAATTCGTTCTTCTATATCGACATTTTTTTATTATTATTTCTATTAATAAAAATTTCGGCATGATTTTCCCCCTTTTATCATGTGCTCTTTCTTATTCGAACGAAATAAATTACAGCGAACTATCCAAACCATACATCCATTGTTTTCAGCCCGCTACACTTAGCACTCAAAGGAGGAACGAATCTGTAAAGATACCAAATAATTAATTTGTGATGGAACGAATTTGTAATTGAACGACTAGATAACGACTTGGTGTTTAAATTTAAGTAGAGTTAGTAGTCCGCGTGTTTCGGTAATTTTATTTTTTTAAATCATTATTTATCCAGAGGGTGCGGAACTTGTCCGAAGTTCTTTGGACCATCTTTGTCCAAAGGGTAATAAACACCGTATGATGCTAATCGATTCATACCGCAAATTAATTGCTCTTTAATAAAGGAGTAAAGTCTTTCTTTCCATTGTAAAGTTTTCTCCATTACTTAAAAATGGAAGCCTCTGTTGTCATCTTAAATGTTATATTTCATACTAGCAGGATGGAATCAATAGAGGTGCTATCGGGTCGGGTAGGGTCCGGATACTATGATATTTGGACCCGTATTCTAAAAGTGTTCGGGTCCGAATTTAGATCCATATACTTATTAGTTTCAAATCGGATCGGGTCCGGATCCGGATACCTATCTATCCGTAGATATTTCGGGTCCAGTCTTTCGGTTCTGGGTAGATAGATACCCATAACTTGTTTGTGAATTATCGGGTCCGGTCCGGATCCGGAGCGGGTACATGATAGACAAAGAGATCAAGAAGTAATTATTAGCTTCGAAAATTTATAAGCAAGAGGTGAACGTGACATTTGATTTCAATAATCTGTGCGAATAGAGAAATAAATTTCATTTAATAAATTAATAGGTAAAATGTAAGTGACGTGACATTTGATTTAAAACAAATAAAGAAATTAATTATTAATCTAAATATGATATATATTATGATTTGTTTTTTTAAAATATATTACAAATGATTACCTTTTCATAGTTATTAATATGTGTTTTTATATTAAATAATTATAAAGAATGGTATTATTATTTTATCGGGTATTTATACGGGTATCGGGTCGGGTTCGGTTATGGGTTGGATAATTAAATCAAACCCATATCCTATCCATAACAATATTGGTTTCGGTTCAGATCCGAATCGGATATTAAATTATTAATTTTGTAACCATATCCATAATTTAACCGGTTATATTTTTTAGAGAAAATTGGTTATTTGCCACTCAAAAACCTTTCAATTTGAAAAATGCCACTCCGAAATTACAAATTATCCTAATGCCACTCTAAACTGACTTAATTCTTAATTTTGCCACTAATACTGTATTAGTACTTTTAAAAAAAAAATTCATTAATGACTAAAATACCCTCTAGAGAAAACACACAAGTCAAATCTGCTGCCATAAAAGGCTGTACAAGCTTGCTTCTTGGTTGCTGGTACCAGTATGGTACCAGTACACAAAGGAAACAAGGCGCAGCCAACTAACAACAAGAAGGGTACCAGCCACACAAAAGAAACCAGGTGCACAGCCAAACTAAGACAGAATCAGGAGCAGGGAAAAACAAGCACAGAACCGGCAAAACTAGCACCATCAAGAACAAGAAAAAGGCACCGAAAATGTGCATCAGCACCCTCAACACAAAGAGGCAAAAGGAACCAGTACCAGTAACGGTACTGGTAAGGTCAGACCCAAACCCAACAGCCATTAGACAAGAAAAAGGGCACAATTCCGAAATAAAGCAACACAAAACACCAGAACAGGAACAACCAATCACAACCGAAATGCAACAAGAAAGGCACCCAACCCCCAATTCGATCGAGTCGAGCAAAATCAACAATCTCGCACTTAATCGATCAACACCCCAAATTCATCACAAAAATTAATCGACACGCCGAGAAAATCAAGCACCGAATTGTGCCGCCACTGTGCCTCCCCTTTGCTCTGCGATTTGCCCTTTGCAATGAGATTAGTAATCTTATTAGTGATTGTGTACTGGAGGAGGCGATGTCCCCTTTGCTTCGCGATTTCCCCTTTGCAACGAGATTAGTAATCTGCTATAATTTTCTAGCATAAACACCAACTTACAAGATTTCCCTCATCTATTTCCGCTTTGCTCTGCTGTAAGCTGCTATAATTTCTTCACCAAATGAGGAAGGAAGGAGGCGATTTGTACTGGAGGAGGCGATGTGTATATGAAGGGTATAATTGGAAATACAGAAATACGTATTTCAAAACATAATTTTTCAGTTAATTTTTAATAAAAATAGTATAAGAATTGTATATTAGTGGCAAAATTAAGAATTAAGTAAGTTTAGAGTGGCATTAGGATAATTTGTAATTTCGGAGTGCCATTTTTTAAATTGAAAGGTTTTGGAGTGGCAAATAACCAATTTTCTCTATTTTTTAAACCATACCCTATCCAAATTAATCGGATCTGGATCGGTTCCGGTTCGGTTCCGGATCAGATCCGGGTAATCGGGTAAAAGTAGCACCTCTAGGAATCAATTGGTTTGTTTAGAAATGTAAAATTGAAAAAAACATAGTTTAATATAAGTAATAACTTACTTCATAAAAATATAAGTAAATAACAATTTTAGTTTCATGAGTTAATGAATTTTCTATACGATATTACAATTTTTTTCTATTATAAATAAATCAATCTCTGTAATTCATAATTACTAGCATTAATAATTAAATTTATTTATAATAGAAGAAATCTTTATGATCATACAACAAATTTATTAATAACGAAATTAAATTGTTATATACTGCTTCTCAAAGAAGGGACCAATAGATGTCTCCATTTGTAGGAAAAATGGAGATTTCAAATAACATGTGGTATGCTGGATTTAGATTTCAGAAAAACAATTGAATTCCATATTTGTGTATGACATTCTGTAAAAATGGAAAGACTTATTACTATATCAACCTCTTTGGACGAAGATAGTCCAAACGACTTTGGATAAGTTCCGCACCCATTCCTAATGCATCTAATTTTCTGTATGTATACAAAGCAGCATTTTGCAATTAGGATTGACATCGCCGATTTTTTTTAATCTGAGAGACTGAGACTGGGAAATTCTGAACCAACTAAATTTAAAAAATTAAAATATAAGCTGGAGGTATAAATTACAAGGGTCTTTATATTTCAGACCGATTTTTTTTTTCTTACCATCTTCTCAAAAACAATAAAGAGAATTGAAGGGTTTTTATAAAATTTAACTTTTACCAGAGACAGGTTTAATCTGCGTCCCACTCAGAAAAGAGATGCAGATTTGATCTGCGTTGTCCTTAGAAAGAAATAATCAGCAGTGCTGCTTTTTAAGGAATACAAATTTAATTTTTGTCTTATCTGAAATAGGGATGCATATTTTTTTTTTGAAAAACCGATAGAGGCTATCAGCTTAAGTTACAACCGTCATCAATGTACAACCACTAAAAGGAAAGAAGCTGCATCTAAGAATAATTCAACTAAACTAACTACTCAACTATATTTCAACCAAAGTCGTGCTTCCCTTCGTGCATGGCATGCTATCCATTCCGGAGATGTGTCACAATCATCAAAGATTTTCCGGTTGCGTGCTCTCCAGAGGAACCATAAGATTGCAAAGAAGTATGAACCCCAATGAGTACGAGATAGCCTTCTCCTGCATACCCGCCATGATCTATCTACAGTAGCATGCAACGTAGGTCCGAGGTCGATTATTGAGAATCCGAGCATCGCCTTAATTTGGGACCAACAGCGCCGGGCTTGAGGGCAGAGGAAGAACAAGTGAAAGGCAGTCTCTAAAGTACAGCAGTGGCATAGTTCGCATTGCATGTTACACTCCATTCCATGGCGTAGCATAACATCATGAGTTAATAGTCTATCCTGTAAAAACAGAAATCCAAAGACCTTAACTGTAGGCGGGATTCTAAGGCGCCAAATGAAGCCATAATCCCACTTCAAAGCACCAGCCGATATGACCTTCTTATAGTATGAACTGGCCGAGTACTCCTCATTATTGGACCATAACCACCGTATACAATCCTGGGAGTGTTCCTGATGAAGCTCTTCCTGATAGAGACCACTTTCCCTTGCCATTTGCAGTGAATATTTGCGGGTAGATGGATGTGGGGAACTTTGAGCAGCCATGGTCGGGTACTTCCAAGAATCAAACCAAAATGAAATTGTTGATCCTTGAGAAATTTGCCAACGTACCGACCAATCAAAGAACGGCCGTATGCTGAATAGTTGTTTCCAAAAGAACGATCCATTTCGCCTCCAAATTCGGTGTGCATCTGCCGCTGTGAGATTGTACAACCGTGTAATGGTGTGGGACCATAAGGATTCCGAGCCCGTGTACAACCGCCACCACCATCGCAACAGTAAAGATCTATTTCGTATGAGGAGGTTAGCCGCCCCCATACCCCCGTACTCCTTAGGGGTGCATACTGTATTCCAGTTTATAAGAGAAATATCCCTTTTCCTGTCGGTCTTGCCCCATAAAAAATCTCGGTGAATTTTATCAATCCTTTTGATCACCCAAGCCGATAATAAAAATGAAGACATGAAGTAAATCGGGACGGAGCTTAATACCGAATTCATAAGTTGCAACCGGCCACCTCGTGAAATTAGACGGCTCTTCCATCCGGCCAATTTAGATTCTAATTTTTCCACTAGTGGCATGAACAACTGCTTCGAAGGTCGGTTTATGGTCAAAGGCAACCCCAAATAAGTAGTTGGAAATTCAGCCAACAGCCAAGAACTGCCGTGATGACCGGCACATGATCAGGGTCTATGTTAATGGGTATTCAGGAACTCTTCCCATAATTTATTTCTAGGCCCGATACTGCCGAAAATAATCTTAATATAATCTTTAATGAGATTATTGTAGAAGGCTCGGCATTTGCAACAAGGACCGTATCGTCTGCATATTGGTGAATGATTACCGCCTGTTTGAGTTTTCTAGTTAAATGTGACTGAACCGACCCGTTAAGGACCTCCACCATCTTAGTGAGAACATCAACGGCAACATCGAATAACATGGGCGATAGGGGATCACCCTGCCGTAGTCCTTTTTTGTGAAAGAAAAAATCAGATTCGCTTCCATTCATAACAACTCTCGATGAGGCAGTACTGAACATAGTGTGAATCCAAGTAGTCCATCTTAGGGGGAAACCTCGTGCCTCCATAATCCTTTGTAAATATGTCCAATTAACCGAGTCGAAAGCTTTAGCGAAATCCAATTTAATGAAACATGCCGGTTTCCCACTACGTGAGATATGATGCAACATTTCTCGGGTTGAATTAAGATTCTCGGTGATCTGCCTACCTCGAATAAAAACCGTCTGATTGGGAGAGATTAATCTAGGGAGCACAACCCGTAATCGATTTGCCAACAACTTGGAGATGAGCTTTGGAATAGCGTTCATAACACTAATAGGTCGAAAGTCAGATACCTGGCTCGGATTTTCCTTCTTAGGAATCATTATTATGTTTGCTTGATTTATGCATGATAGATCCAATGAAAGCTCATAAAAATTCTGTAGTATGGCACATACCTCATCTTTCAATGTTGACCAATGTAGTTGTAGAAATTCGTTCGGGATCCCATCAGGACCCGATGCCTTGTTCTGTGCTAATTCCCGTACTGCCCTTTCTACTTCCATTTCCGTGAAGGCCACTTGTAGTGAGTCCAAAGTAGGATCAGTTTGGTACAGTGCCTCCGGTTGGAAAGTTAAAACCGAGTTAGCAGTACCCAATAATTTTTGCATTGATTCTTTAAAAATATCTCGAATGAGGCCCTCTTCTTAGATTAACTGATCCCGATGTTGTAGAAATGAGATCCTATTCCTGCGACTTCGAGCAGAGGCCAATGCGTGAAAGTAACGAGAATTTTTATCCCCATCCTTGAGCCATTTGCAATGAGATCTATGCCTCCATCGAGATTCAATTATGCATGCCAAACTATAAGCACGCTCCCTGACCATGAGTCTAAACTGTCTTTCAAAACCCATCAGTATTCTTCTTTCTTCAATTCGGTCAAAAAATAATAAGGTTTCCTTGCAAAATAACAACTGCTGCTCCAAATTATCAAAGTTGTTGCAATGCCAAGACCTAAGTCTCTCGTGTACCAGATTGCAGTATGCTTGGAAGCGGTGTACTCCTTGCGTGATCTGTTTGGTAGCAATATCAAGCCAAGTTTTTTGAATTACCTCTGTAGCTTGGGGATTAGTAAGCCAGAACAACTCCATCTTGTAAGACCTCCTTGGTGTTGGTGCATCTGCAAAGGAAACCAGGAGTGGTGCATGGTCCGAAGCCAAGACCTCCAGTGCTCGAAGTGAGATAACAGCAAATTTCAGAGAGACATCCGGCGAAATAAAAATTCTGTCTATTTTGGAGTGGGTTGTAGCAGGTCTATTATTGCTCCAGGTGTATTTCCTATTCGATAGCGGGATATCGACCAATTGTAAATCTCGAACCAGGTCATTAAACAACGACATTAACCGAAAATTGCGTTGGTTTCCGGATCAGTCTATTAGCCATCTAACTAAATTAAAATCCCCTCCTAAAATCCAGGAATGATGCGCCAATGTAGACACGGTCCGTAACTCCTCTATAAATGCCGGTTTGAGGTCATCAGTTGAAGGACCGTATACATTAGTGACCAGTAAAAGAGCTCCAGTGTTGAGTTGTTGTAATAGTGCCGAACAAGAGTGCTTAGTACCCCATGAATTAATCAAGCTGTAAGTATGTTTCCACGCAATTAGGAGGCCTCCAGCTGAGTGCTGTGCATGAACAACCACACAATGCTTATCAAAGAAAGATGGAAGAACACCCGAATAATTCAAGATATTTTCATTCAACTTTGTTTCCTGCAACATACAAACATCACATCGAGACTGTCTAATCGCATTTTTAACCACCTCACATTTGTCTAACCTTCCCAAACCTCTACAGTTCCAAGAAAGAATTTTTAATTTGCGGAGTCTATTAATCATTTAAAATAAGAAACGTCACAACTTTCAGGTACATCAAGTCTAGGTTTCCTCATCGTCTGAGGAAAGCTCATCAGAAGAGTCCGGTTCGAACCGAGAGAAATCAGGTACTTCTTCAGAAGAATTAGTTGCTGCCAAAGTGGATGTCAGGTTTGCACTCTTGCGCTGCTCATTATCCAGCTTAATAACTTCCTCCACCTCTTTATTAGTGAAACCGCACCCCGCAGCTAGCCTAGAAATATGGTCATACTGGACTTGCACCTCATAAAATCCTTCTGGGTTAAATGAAACAACTGCCTGGTGCTTGTCCTTCCTCACGGGCCCCCTTTTGGATTTGCTTGGAGCGGGTTCAGGTTGAGATTTCCTCTTGCTGCCAGATGCCGCAATAATTTTTTTGTTACTTGGGCGCTGTTGGAAGGTGTCGGCCTTGACCACTTAAATTTCCTCATCTGCGGGCCAATACTTAAAGGCCCATTTCTTATGTTTTTTCCTTTAGGCCTAGAAACGCTGACCGGTTTTTGGGCCCTATGCTGTTGCGGGGCCTCCGCCGCCTGCACCTCAGGATTTCCTCTTTTGTTGCCATGCGCCAATTTGGAAGTGTGTGCATTTGTAGAAAGAATCTGCGACATATTCTGTGCCGATTCTGCGCGTCCAGGCCGTTCCTTTCCAGCTGTAGAGTCCTTTCCTGAAGAATCAGGTGTCTGAAGGATTTTATATGGCTGAATTGTTGGAGCCCCATGAACTTGTGTTGCTGATTGAGCCCTTTGCAAATCCACCACTTTAGGTAGGGATGCAGATTAAATCTGTTTTCATTATAGAAATTGAATTTTGTACGAAAACCTGTCGATTTGGTTTATTGTTTTTCAGAAGTCGGTGAGAAAAAATAATTCAGTATTTCAAAAGGCATATATTTTTGTGGCGTTCACAACACTCGTAAAACACTATTTTTATAGAGTATTCACACATATATAATTGTTTATAATTTGAAGAAGAAAATAACAATTGCGGCTTCCGGGGCCCAAACAAAATCACTAACTTTTATTATCACACTTTTGTTAATGAAAACAATTATAGAGTTTAAATTTTTTTTTGCTGCAAAATACCTCTCTGTCAAAGTCGGTGCTCAATTTATTGATTACATGGCAAGTTGACAATACCTCTCCGTCTCAGTTACAAGCGTGCTAGAGGATTCTAACCCATTCTCCTCACGCTGCTTCAAGGACTTGAAATTCAAAAATACAGCAGTCACTTCCTCCATGGTGAGCTCGCTCTTCTTCCCTAGCAAAGACATCGTAATTGGATCATACGACTTTGGTAGGGAAGCCATAAACAGACATGCATGATCTTCCTCCTCGATCTTTCCACCCGCATTAAACACGTCTTGTACCAAAGTATTAAACGCACCAATGTGAGCCCTCAAATCCATACCCTCCTCCATCCTAAGCCATTACAACCGCTTTTTCAAAGCCGTTCGACTTGCCAAGGACTTAGACATGTACATACCCTCCAGTTTCTTCCTTAAATCATTCGGAGAAGTTTCGGCCATGAAAGGACGGGGCTTTGACTTCATCCGACAAACAAAACCGGACTGTACTAAGGGCTTTGCCACACATTGTTTTTCACTTGTTTTCCTCCATGTCCTTTGGTTTGGTATCATTCAAGACATCGTCCAAACCCTGAAGCACAAGGGCATCCCGGACTGAACCTTGCCACAATGCAAAATTTTGTCTCCCGTCAAATTTCTCGATCCCAAATACAGATACAATATTAGGATTTGCCATATTCTTGTTCATATTGGAACCGTACCAAATAACCCGGAACTCTGATACCACTTGTTGGGTTAATTTAGAAATGCGGAATACCGATACACCCCGTACCAACTACAAGAAACCCGCAAGGGACCCAATAATTGTACACCAACCAGAATCGAGAAGTTAGAGACAAATGCAATCTTGCATACAACCAAATATACCAAAATAGACAAAAGATGTTACCGCATGATAAATCGAGTCCAAAAAGTGCACAAGAGAAAGCAAACACAGAGATTAGGTGGTTCGGGAGGCAAACGACCAACAAACTTCACTATTAAACAAGAAATTATAAAAGTGTTCCAATTGTTAGTACATACAATCACTCACCCTCTTTTTTTTTTTTTTTGAAAAGCTTGGCAGCGGCTGCCAAGTTGAATATATTAAGGATAATGGAAAACTGTTACAAACGTTTATCTCCCTTAATGAGAGCAATCAAACACAGCCCCTTGACATAAAGTAAAAACAACCAACAAAACAACACAATAGAACAGCACATATATGTTGAAATCCCAAAATAGAAGAACCAGCAGCAAAATATCTCTGTGCACAACCAGCGTCTTCATCTAACAGTGAGCCATCCATTGCGCTACCTCATACCAAATCATGTCAGCCAATACTTGCGGTGCTATTTTCCGATCAGAGAAAATCTTTGCGTTACGTTGCTTCCATGTCTGCCAACAAACACACAAAAGCAAAGGCAGTCCCTTTTTTTTCCACATCTTGTCTCTGCATCTGAGAGCCTGGAGCGATGCCTCCCAAGTTTCCAATAGGTCGCGTCCCCTTCTGATCAGATTGAAACCCACCTTTCTACTTAGGGTGAACCAGACATGCACCACATAAGGACAAAGAAAGAAAATGTGGAAAGCCGATTCGACAGGGCAATTCCCGCATAAGACACACGATAGGGAGCATCGCATGTGTCGGTGTTGCATGATTTCATGTGTCAGTATCCTGTTTTTCAACATTAGGAAACCAAAAATCTTGACAGTAGGCGGCACTGTAGCTTGCCACACCCCACTATATCTGTCTCTAATCAGACCCCCACCCATCACAATGTTGTAGAAGGAATTCGCCGTGTAGCAGCCATCTGGCCTCCACCTCCATTGAATGGCATCATTTTCTTGTGAGAACTCAATGCCGAGCACCTTGTCTGAAAAATCTGGGGCTATAAAATCAATAACCGGCACCATATCCTGAAGGGAAGCAAGAGGGCAAGGTGGTCGTTCTGACAGTAGGTGAATGAAAGCCCTTCCTGCACAAGAAGATGAGCAGCCACCACTAACTCAAGAGTTAGGTCACCAAGAAAGATATAAGAAAAGGAAAATGGACCAATGCCGCATTTGGGCCTAAAATCCCAACAACTAGAAAGTATAAACATTCTTTTTATTTCCTAAATTATTTTTTTTTTATAAGAAAGATGGATGTCTAGTTTATTAATTTTTATTTAATGGCCATAAAAAATTTCTCATTCAGATTTTGAACCCATGATCTCTCACGAGAAGAGTGTTGTCATTTGTTACTAGATTATTGTTTCTTGAAATATATTTTGATTACGAACAATAGAGATGAAGTCTCTACTTATTTTATAAAACAAAAGACAAATATCAATTTAAGTATTTTTTTGGTAACATTTTATAATTTGAATTCTGATAATTGACAGATTATTGAAATCTTTATTTTAACATTCAATTATTGGCTCCGAGGTAATTGTATTTCACAAGTTAGAGATGATTATGTAATTTTCCCTTTGCCACATTGTGGGATAAAGTTGCAACAGTCAGATATGTAGTGGAGGCTTTAATGCGAACAGAGGATAAAAATTCCATATTGTTTAACAAAATTGTTAGATTAGATTTATTTTATTTAAACTATTTGATTTAAAACACATGAACCAGATCCATTCATCCATCTAATGACATCGTTCAGAAGAAGCTTTAATGTGAGTCAGATCTATCTGCTCTAGATTGGACGACTCGAACATAAGAAAAGCAGAATAGAATCATGTTTTTTCTGAAGAGAAATTATTTCAAAAATGATTATGTTTTTTATCGGTTGTTTTATTTATTTAATTTATTTCCTGTAGAATATTATTTATCTATACCAGATAATATAAATATTTCGGATTTTAAAAGTTTGACAACAGTCTAAAATTTAACCATCCGTTCAATATTTATGAGTGAACACATGAATTCATTTAGACTATTTTTTTTCTAACTACGAAATGAGATAACTTGACTAGAATACATCTCTCTTATCTCATATTTGTAAATTTCTGTAATAATCTAAATGCATGCAATTAGATAATAATAAAATCAATAAAAAATAATCGTTCTAAAATATAAGAAAAATCGTCAAATATTTAAATGAGTGATTCTAACATTATGTTTTAAGATAGTGATTTTGTTCATCGGAAAAAAAATCATTCAAATTTTACTAAATGCATGATTTATTATTTTTTTCGACGAACCTCTATACATGTCAGTGTCGATGAGAATGACAAAAAAAAAAAAAAAAAAACCCGGAAATAAGCAATGATACTTATGCATGTCTAAATCCAAGTGGTCTCTTACTCCTATGTTAGGAGATCGAATTTGTATATTATCTGCATCATAACTCTTGTTATATTGTGGACGTACACTGCCCCCTTTTTTTTTACTAACAGACGCGGCAGTAATTACTAGATCTGTAGATAAGAATAGCAAGTTTTTTTTTATTTTTAAATTTATCTATATTTTACTTTGTTGTAGAAATTATATATAGTTTATTATATTAATTAACTACTGGTGTTTCTCTCGTAGATGTGAAGGGTGTTGTTCTTGTGGCATGAATTAACATTTTAACAGTTTTGGTAGGTGATTCGTATATTAGGAGTATCCAACAAATTAACATTCAATTAGTGAAACCATTAGATTAAGTTCTATCTGTGGTCTGGATAAAATTATACCAGTTAAAAGGACATGGAAGATTGAAGGCATTGAAGAGTGATTAGTAAAACCATCATAATAAGTTTCATCTGTGGCCTGAATATTAACGAGTCTATAATTAAATTATGAAAGAGAAAAGATAGGGAATGTGATAATGATTTTGTTAGAGAAGAAGAGATGATGATGAAACTGATGTAGAGTGATTGCAATTGAAAAGAAAATATATGTGACATGTGGAACATTAAAGACATTGGAGGGTGATTAGTGAAACCATCATAATAAGTTTCATGTATGATTTGGATATAATTAACGGGTCCACAATTTATTGTGAAAGAGAAGAATGATAATGCAGTATGATTTTGTTAGGGAGGAAGAGATGAGGAAACTAATGTAGACTAATTGCAATTGGAAAGAAAATATATGTGGACACGTGAAAAATTAAAGACATTGGAGAGTGATTAATGAAACCATCAAAATAAGTTCCATGTGTAATATGGATATAATTAACGGGTCCACAATTTGTTGTGAAAGAGAAAAGAAATAGAATGTTGTAATGATTTTGTTAAGGAAAAAGAGATAATGAAACTGATGTAGAGTGATTGCAATTGGAAAGTACTTGGTAGCACCTACCAAGCTTTAAAGAAAAAAATTGCAATTGGAAAGAAAATATATGTGGATCTCTCCTCAATTCTGTCAACATATATTTTCTTTCCAATTACAATCACTCTATATCAGTTTCCTTCTCTTCTTCACTAACAAGGTCATTACTACATTCTCTTTATTTTATCTTTCACAATAAATTGTGAACCGATTCATATTTTTTTTTTTTTCCAATTGCAATCACTCTACATTAGTTTTTTCATCTCTTCTTTTTTAACAAGGTCATTATTACATTCTTTTTTTTTTTTTCTCTTTCACAATAAATTGTGGACTCGTTAATTATATCTATGCCACATATGGAACTTATTCTGATGATTTTACTAACAAGTTTAATTAGAATAAGTTCCATCATTACTGCGTTTCCTTTTTTGTGGCATTTGAAGGCTGATGGGCTGAAGCAAATGGCGTTGTGCAAAATTACTAACAAGGTTGGCGGTTCATTAAAAAAGCCCAACCATACGAAATAAGCCCCAGAAATCCAATAGGATAAGTAAACTAGAAAGTAAGACATACAAATTCCAAAGCATCAGAAACCGCGTAAAATGAAATTTGCATCGACCGTTTTTGCATGTAGACCTCCAAAAAATTTTATTTCGGTTGGTTGAAAGTTATCCTATCCCTTTACCGCACCCAACGATCGAGAGTCGAGTAACATGCTACATTTAAAGTGCCTGGCTGTCTACGGCCTGTGGCGACGAAAATACAGAGAGAAACCCATGGTCAGAGCTCAACTTCACATATGGCCACAGAGGTTGGTGCCGTCGAAGTGCATAACCGGAGCAGGATCTATCCTCT
Organism: Carex littledalei; assembly: GCA_011114355.1. Classification (NCBI taxonomy): domain Eukaryota; kingdom Viridiplantae; phylum Streptophyta; class Magnoliopsida; order Poales; family Cyperaceae; genus Carex; species Carex littledalei. The sequence goes on from CM022088.1 coordinate 8,229,664, forward strand.
TCTCGCTGCTCTTACCCATACACTCCGACTCGAGTCGCTTTCATCCTTTGATACGCTTCCCTCGCTATAGTGAGCCTCGATTTTAAAATTATCTGTAACGGGTCAGTCAAGGATTAATTTTAACCCGCTTATCTCTCCACGTGGCTAATATGTGTACAGAAGGATAAGTTCCCGTATCGTATTCTCTCCATCAGATTATTACCCGACCCCAGCCTTCTCTCCACCGTTCGAATCTTTTATCTCGTCTACCTCTCTTATATATAGGCTCCAAAATACTGATACAAACCTATAGTTCTCCCTCTCACTAGTCCAATTTTACTTCCCTCTCTCTCTCTAGGCAACAATGGGGACGACTATGTCGAGGAGTACGGACTCTAGCCATGGTGGGTCGTACAGAGAAGGCGGGGCCCAACTGTACGTGTCACTAAAGATGGAAAATTTCAGAATAAAAGGAGACCTCGTGCCCCATGTGTATGGCTCCGAGCGTATCATTGGCTCCTGGGATCCATCCAAAGCAGTATGTAATCTTTTGGTTCTAATTTGGACTCTTTTTTTAGTGCAATTTCCCTTTTGGGTGCTTTGAAGTTGGCCAATCTTTGGGATAGAATGTTTCGGGTGATGATATTGACACAATAAATTTTTTTATTAACACAACAAATTCAAATTTTTTACTTGTGTGGACAAATATGTCCTTCAATTCTCTCTAGATACCATATCTATTTTAGGATGAACTTTCTTTATATTAAAGATCACTGATTATTTATTTTATTTCCATAACTAAACGTCTAGTACTTTAGTAAAATCTTTAAGGGAATGTTTCATTTTTCAAATTTGAGAAGTATAGCAACAAAAATTTAAGCAATCATTTCTTGTAGTAAAAAAGAATAGATAAAAACAAGTTTTCTTTTTAGTGACTTTAGTGGACTTAGTCGAATTTGTAACATTAAATATATACTTCATTTCTTACATCACATGTCGTTCTATTTTTCTCACTTTTATTGATTATGCATTAGATGTTATGTACAAATTTTCCATTGTTGAATTTAGAAAAAAAAATGGTACAAACTACATCCATGATATATTATCATGATTCAATAAAAAAGATACTAGAAACTCTATTAACTGAAAATACACTTCACACTGACACAAAGTATTATCTAACGGAGTTGTTTGATGGAATGATTTTTCCATTTGTAAAGAATGAGCTTTTTAATTTATTATTTTCACTTTTTTGAAATTGAAATGTTTTAGGGGTAAGTTTTAGTTATGAATAAAACAAATAACAAATAGTCATTAATATGAAGAAATAAATATGTATTTTATTGGTTGACCACTGTATACAATTTGGCCCTTCTTTACTATTTACTTCCACAATTTCTTTCATTAATAATTGTTGAGAGAATCGGTTATATACCCATCAAAAGTTTTGAATTTGGATATTTGCCCATATCCTATTCAAAATTTACCTCAAATTTGAATAGGATATGGGCAAATATCCAAAATCAAAACTTTTGATGGGTATATAACCGATTCCCCCAATAATTGTTTATCTTTATTTCCTCGCATGCTTAGTTTATTAAGATAAATTTGTATTTTATGTGATTTTTTTATTTGGATTGATATTAATTTATTATTTGTCTTGATTTTAAGAGAAAAAATTAAAATCTATTATTAAATACGTGACAACAGAGAATATATGACCATATTAATAAAAAACACGGTGATATAAACGAATATTTTAAATTAATTAAATTGTGTTAATACTAGAAATAATTATTTTTTTACGTCAACATAAATTAAGGAACTAAAGAGTCCATTCTACTACTCTCAACATTATTTTGAATATAATTAGCTCCATTGTTGAGTTGAGAAAAGGATAAATTATAATTTTTTCTCTCTATGTTATTAAAGCATAAGGTTTGCTTAGCAGGCGAAATTTTTATTGTTGCCACTCAATAAAATCAGAATTAATTCGTTACCACTCCGCTGACCCTTTATTCAATCCTACCACCCCCGCTAACCCAGTTCGCGCACCAAATTGGCTGGTGCGCGGACTGGGTTGGCGCACCAGCTTGGTGCGCGGACTGGGTTAGCGGGCCTGTGGGCTGAATGGATTTTTGGGTTTAAGGTTAAGGTTTAGGTTTAGGGTTTAGGGCTGACTGGATTTTGGTGTTTATTTTTATTTTTGCAACGGGTGTCTGAAAATTCTGTTTTATTTTTAACGATGTTCATCAGACGCAAGGCAGCAGGCAGGTAAATAACGTAAAAACTAATGTGTTAAATTGATTGCGGAAGAACTAAACAACAGAAAAACAAAACAACATAAGAACTAATATCAAAATAATATCGAAATAACATCCAAATAACAAGAGCTAATACCGAAATAATATCCAAAAACATAAACTACAACAAGTAACTCTATCCTATCTGCTCGAGGGTGTCCACGGCTTCTTCTCTCTCCTAAGTGTCTTACCCCGCCCCTCCTCCTGACGCTCCCTCTCCTTCAGCAATGTGTACGATCGTGATGGCTGTGGTGGGGTCTCCTCATGTATCTCCCCAAAAAGTGTCTCCTCGTGTGGTCCATCATCTGCACCAGGTCCGAAAATAACCTCACGCTCTGTAGAGTACACGGGTAAGCGGAAGACACCATGCTGGACAGCTGCTGCACTGGACTGTGGGAGTGGCGTCTCCTGTGGGAGTGGCGTCTGCTATGTGTAAAACGGAGGAGAGTCTACATCCTGCGTGTAAGCCCCGTACTGAGAGCCCAAGTGAAACGAAAAATCTGCAGATGGGTCCTGCTCGTCGTACGGATCTCCGCGGGGTATATCTCCTTGAAACAAATAGATAATGAGGTTTCACAATGAAGATGATTATAAAAATAATTACAAAAATATACGTACCGCTGCAAGCCCAGCATAGGCTCGTGTAGGTCTGAGAAATCCGGCTTTGGCGTGCTCATAGGCTCTGCAGAATCGGCATCGTCCATGTCTTTCAAATCTTCATAGCGGGGAAGATCTGAAAGCCTGAGAACCCTCTCGAGCTGATCCTGGTACCCGGCGACGACGACAGGCGGTGCAGCCATACACAACCACTTCTTCCCGATAGCCTTCCAGCCTCTTGTGACGGCGTATCTTGCGCTCCTAAGCACTTGCTTGATGTTCATGAGTACCTGCGAATTAAAAAAAAAAATTAGTTCGAATTGCAAATGAATTTTCATAATTTTCTTAAACCAAAAAATTAAAGACTTACAATATGTGCAGCCGGGCCAGCGCAGGGAATGAAGCCATACTCGTCACTAACCGTGTCGCGTCGTACGTGGAGCGGCTTCGTGTTCATCTCCGTGATCTGACCATGCAAGTACACCGTGAAGGCACAGTACTCCTGATACCAACTGCGATAGGTTTGATCGTATGTATTGAAAGCATACAACTGGAGCTCGTCAGGGATCCTGTCGCCCATCGCCTCAAGCCGAGTCACATAATCGGCGTGCACGGTCCGCCAATTCTTGCCGCTGGTAGTGGCCAGTTCTTTGTGAAGCTCGTACCACTTGTCCTTGGAGATGGGATCCGGGACGGGAAAGGGATGACGCATACCGAACTGACGCATCACCCGTCCAGGATAGTAATGCTCGACAAGCTGGTAGAACACAAGTGGTACCTACAAGTACATAAAAATAAATAATCCTACGTACGTAATAAATAAAAGTGATGCAAAACAGGAATACAATAATATGCAAGGGTTACCTGAGCAAACCAGAACTGACGATGCTGGAGGCATATATGAGGCAAGTCATGAAGGAAGGAGTGAGGGACAGCATCATCGTCATCAACCTCGACACGCTCGTCGTACGGCCGCCAGCAGACGTGTCTGTCAGGAGTCATCTGCTCGAACTGACTCCGGAAGAAATCAACACCCATAGGTCTGCCGTGCGGGGTCTAGATGTACGTCTTCCTCGAGCACCACTTATGCGCGTAAGCCGGACATGTAATCTCGTTGGGCTGCCCCCAATCTGGAGCCCAACCTTTCACTCGTGGCTGTGGACGGCCGAACGGGAACCTCGTCCACGACCAATGCATCAGGAGACCAGCTGGACCGTAGAAATTGTGCTTGTTTGTCTATTTAGGTACAAGTGACAGTTAAAATTCTGGTTTTTTTTGGTGTAACCATTTAATTATTCAGATTTAATTTCAAAATAATTTATACCTGGCATGCGGTGCACAAACCCCGATATAGACATGCCAATACCGCTGCACCCCAGTTCATCTGTTTCGGCTGGGCCAAGTCCCTCAGCCACTCAAGCAAACATCCAGGGACAGTGGTCCCCGATGAATCTGGGAACAGCCAGCAAGCAAACATCTCCATGATGTAAGCCCGGGTCCACCGATCTACCGTCTCAGCATCAGCATCCTCGTCTAGGGCTCCACTGTAAATTCGAACAAATTTAGTGAAAATTGCAAAAAATAGACATCAAATAATTAATTTTATAAAATAAATGTTACCTGAACCGCTCCCGCAACTGTGGTAAACTGATGTCATTCTTTGAGTAGACGTACCCCTTCTTGGTCGCCCTCCGCTTCATCAACCCGTCTCTCAGCAGGTCGGTGACGAGCTGCGTGAAGTCTCCGTACTCTACACCTGTCACCGTCTCTCCGGTAATGGGCAGACCCCAGAGACAACTCTCGTCCTGGAGAGACACCGTAATCTCTCCGACGGGCAAGTGGAAGGTGTGGGTCTCCGGCCGCCACCTCTCGACCAATGCAGATATAAGATCGACATCTGCATTTAAGTCACTGAGCTGTGACACATGCCACAGACCCAGCCTCTGCAACGCGGGTGCAAATCGAGGGTCGTAGAGGATATTCATCTGGTTGTTCCTCGTCGACGTCAGAGTATGAGTCTGCATTTAATTTCAAAATAAACACAAATACAATTTATTATTTTATTCAAATGAAAATGTATATTATTTGCAAGTGGTATAGAGATGTAAACTTACATATGAGTTTCTGATCTTGTGCTCCTTGTATGGGAACCAGCAAACGAGACTGATATACTCGGTCGTCAAATGCGAAAAGACGGTCCGAGCTAACACTACATCCAACTCCACATCATCATGAGGCAGACTGGTGTGCTTGGTGCCGCTGGATGACGCCATACTACAATTTGGTGCATTTCTAGTCAAATTTGGTCTTAAGTACCTCAAATAGGGTACTTTAATAATTTACTAAAATAATTTGGCATAAAATACAACATAATATAGCTAAAAACAATTCTACTATGTTTGGACACCATTCTAATTATTTAATACAATTCTACTCTGTTTGGACATCATTCTAAATATTTAATACAATTTGAATCTATGTTGGACACCATTCTAATTATTTAATACAATTCTACTCTGTTTGGACATCATTCTAAATCAAGGTTCTAAATAGCGATTATAGCGGCATAGCGGGGAGACAAAAAAAAAAGCTATCGCGAATAGCGTAGCAATAGCGAAAGCTATCCTACATAGCGTTTTTTTATTTTTGAAAATTTTATTTTATATTTCTACTAATAATAAACATATCTAAAGTCTCATAAGTAACAAAAACAACTAGGTTTTGTTTTAGTTTATGGAGAGCCCAACGCACAGCCCATGATACAAATAATTTAATTGATATAGGCCAACGCACATTGTTCAAGTTTATTGATATTATAGACCTATCTAATTTAATTTCGTTTTGGACCTTAAAGCCCATTCAATTGTAAAATAAATAAATAATAATAAGCCCATGTAGCATAGCGGACCGCTATTCCGCTACGCGCTACGCGCTATAGCTGACCGCTATTCCGCTACGCGCTACGCGCTATAGCTGACCGCTATTACCGCTATAGCGGCCGTAGCTTGATTAGCGAAGTTTTACCCCGTAGCTTAGCTTTTTAGGTCAAAAACCGCTATAGCTGCGCTATAGCTTCGCTATAGCTAGCTATTTAGAACCCTGTTCTAAATACTTAATACAATTTGAATCTATTTTGGACACCATTCTAATTATTTAATACAATTCTACTCTGTTTGGACACCATTCTAATTATTTAATACAATTCTACTATATTTGGACATCATTCTAATTATTTAATACAATTCTACACTGTTTGAATCTATTTTGGATACCATTCTAATTATTTATTACAATTCTACTCTATTTGGACCTATTTTCGACACCTATACCAACTATCTAATCTACAAATAACTAAAAAAAAAAGTAAAAAAAAAAATTTACCTTCACACTGTAGCTCGTGCGCGGAGTGGAGTCTGCGGAACAAATGGCGCTCTCCGCAACTCTTATACGGTGAAAACGGAGCTCCGCTAATCCAGTCAGCGCACCAAGCTGGTGCGCCAACCCAGTCCGCGCACCAGCCAATTTGGTGCGCGAACTGGGTTAGCGGGGGTGGTAGGATTGAATAAAGGGTCAGCGGAGTGGTAACGAATTAATTCTGATTTTCTTGAGTGGCAACAATAAAAATTTCGCGCTTAGCAGTAATAATTTTATGCTTTTATTGCAATTTTTTTAAGTGGTGTGTTATTTTGAATTTGTATATGCAGTTTTTAAAAATAAACAAATCAATTTGAATTTGTTAAACAAAAAATAATATATCATGTAGTAAAATTTGTTTTTATATTTCTCATACCAACTAAATATATTGAAACAAAAAGGACCGACATACATGTTTAACGAATGTTAAAATCATTAATGTACAGTACAACATAGATGTATGGGTTAATATTCCTTTTTTGTTGTTATTTCAAATTAGATGAAGATCTAACAATGAAGAATATATAGTAATTTATAAATGATCCTCATGCTAGAAGATTACATAATCACCTGTATCAAAAATAGCACTTAAGAGAAATATATATGGAGGGCAAAATTGTCTATAAAATTTAAAAATTTGAAATTGTTGTGTTAATATAAAATGTTATTGTGTTAATATCAGCACCCGTTCTATGAAAGGAAATGAAATATGAGCCCACAAAATAGGAAAGGTTCAGCAAACATGCAAAGATTAAGATATCAACTTTCTTTTGGTGCTACTGTTGAAGATCGTTACATGTCCAAACAGGCAAGTAGTAATGTAATGGCGTAATGCACTAATCCTATGAAATAAAGCCATGCCTGTCACTTTTTGGATTTTGCCATCTAAACTTGCCGTCCGAGGTAGTAATTTGTAAGATAGAGAAAAATATTATTTTATTATTAACAGATTTTTTATAATTTTTTTTATCTTAAATAATGAAGCTTTCGATGGAGAGAGAGCTGGCTTCTATGTGGGAGCTCAGTTTTGTAGTGCCTCCTGATCATGGTATAATCTTGCAAACCTTGCAGTTTGGTTTCCCATTGTCTGACTTTTATTTATTATTATTTTTGTTTAACCCATAAGAATATTTTCAATTACAGTTGGTTTAGTTAAGTTTCGCCTCAAATTAGCATTGTGTTTATTTGTTTGTTATATACCAATCCTATCCTAGTAGTTCTTGATTTATTTTTAAAAGAGCAGTTAAAATAATTAAATAACCATCTTAATATTTATTCTCTCCTTGCTGATTTCAGAAAGTTCTTAAGTGTATTATCTAGAGGTTGCAAACAAGTGGGTGGTCAACTTCAGTCTGAATGATTTTTGGGCTACTGGATTAGTATTCAATTTTAGTTTTATTGTGAATCCAGGTTTTGTTCAGGCTATTTCGGGTTCATTTTTTTTGTTTTGGTTTTTTGGTTGTTTCAGGTTTCAGTTTTGGGTTCTGGTCGTTTAGGGCCTCAATTACTTGGGTTGTTTCGGGTTATTGTGCCAACAAAATTTGTTTGTGGAGTTGTAATTTTGTTTTGTTGAGTCGGATAGGTCCTCCTGTATGAACTCAACTGCTTGCCAAGTCCATCCTCAAGTCCTTGTGGACTTCGTCATCTAAAGGCTGAAGCTGTAAAACAGTGAATGAGGAACATTGTAAGTCAGTTTGTTGTCCTTTGTAAAGGTCAACTAAAGGGCATAATATGGAGCATTTTAAAGGAATGGAAGGGGGAATGGTTCCCGTCTAAGTACTACAGGAGGACAATCTTTGGTAGGCTAATCATCGAACCTTATGTGTCCCTGTGCTGCAAAGGGTCTACCAGAGTTATAGCGGGGTCCTGCCAATTGCCATGATCAAGTGCCATGACAGGTCTTGGATGATAGTGGCACATTGGGTTTCTTGCTCTCAGGAATAGGTGACTGAGCACTTCTTGTGTAGGGGCTGTCAGATTTCAGGTCCTGCAGATTTGGGGCTGCTTTTGTTTGGGTTAGTTTCTTTTCAGGTTTGGTCTGGTTTGCTCCAAATCAGTTTTGCAGGTTGATCAGGTTCCAGTTTCTTTGGGTTCCGTTTATTTGAGTTTTGAGTCCTTAACTTTCATAATAATTTGGTCGAACCATGCTCAGGCTGGGTGCGGTGTTTTTCAGGGTTGGCTCAAATTCTTACAAGTTCTAATTTTATAGTGGCTTGAGTTTAAAAATTGGATTTAGTCATCCAATATAATTAATCAAATAGGAATATTACATCTGACACCCATGTTAGCATGCATAACCTAAATAGTTCCACATTTATTTGTTCCTTTTTTTTTCTTTTCATTTATGGTTTCAGAAACATTAGATTTCAAGTTTCTACTAAAACCAAAGTATGGCATCAGCCCATGTGTAGTAGAGGAGGGGCCAATTAGGCTATTAACTGGAGGTTTGCTGGAAGGTGATGCAAAACCTGCACTATTCAAGTTAAATGGAGAGGAAGAGGTGCTGGAGTGCCAGGTTTTCATTAAGGCTGACATTGTCTCTCCTCTGGATCTTGCTGCTAGCTGGCGTGCGTACCGGGAAAACCTTCAGCCATCTCGGGTGCGTGGTATTCCAGATGTCAGTATCAATGTGGCACCAGATGGAGCTGTTGAGGTTGTTTGTTTAATCTTTTGAACCATACTGTTTTTATTTTTATTTTTGTTCTTTTTCCATACTGGTCGTTAGTATCGGTAAGTCCAATGTTAAACTAGTACCGGTGGTCTGGTACCAGTTACTGTTAGGTAGATATTGCATAGGTGCCCGCAAGTGGGCATATAGCATTTTGCAGCATGACCGTACTGTTAACAGAGTGCTAGTAGCGGTAACAATATGTTGCTGTTATTTGATATGGTAGCAGTACTGGTTGCAACGACTGTTACTGGTACTGCCTGATATGGGCCATTGTACAAGTCTTTGCATGACTGATACAGGGTGATATAATACTGTCAATGTTGCATGTGTCTGATGATGCATGACAGGTACAACTACGACAGAAATGTAAGAACAAACTTGAAAAGAAACTATCAATAAGTAATAAGTAAAAAAGTATATATATATATAAACTTTATTGCCTGGTTCAAAGCATATTCTGACCTGTGGGAGGTTCGATCAGGTTCAATCTGCATATGGATAACAAAAAATATTTCTGAGCCGAGTTGAACCCTACTCAACCTGTTGACACCTCAAGTAAAAAAACAGAAAAGAAAAAAAAAAGAGAAGAAAAAGAAAAAGAAATACTATTTTTTTTAGTGAAAATCTGGAAAATGTATTCATGATTTAAAAAAGTATAGCAATTACTAATAATTGATAAATATGGATCAGGATGGATCAGGCCATCACTTGGAACTTGATTTGGAGCACTACATAATTCCAGCACCAAGCGCATCTGGCACCGGTTATATGGCTAACAGAGCTGAAAACCCAAAGTCTCTCTTTCAAATTGGAAATCAGTGGAAAAGTGAAGTACCGATGTTTAGTTCCGATAATTCGAACAGTGCAATCAACAGCAATTCATATACCATTGACATTGACAACTACATCAAGGTAGTGCAAACATTGAGGCAAGTTATATTTGTACTGTTAGCACATGCAGTACTAAGTAACTGTCTCAGCATTAGTTCTTCAGATTTACTCTAAATGTCGAAGTTATGGTTCAGATCTTAGGATTTGGTACCATATTTGTCAGTTCCAGTTTGTCATAACCATTATGAACCTGGGACATACCATATAATATTACAGTCAGATCTGCTAGAATAATGTATACCCCACAAAAACATAAAAAGCAATAGGAAAATTCATAAAAAAGCAATAGGAAATGGAAAGATATTATAGTGTTTTCCACATGTTCTATCAAAAGCCCACAATAACCTACATTAAGCTAGCCATAGAGCATTTCTGCAATGGTACCTCATTGGCAGTCTCATGTGTACTGGAATTAGAACGACAGCCTTATCTAGATTATATGTTTTATATTAATTTTTTCCAGGAAAGTGAGGTTGATCAAACAAGGCTGTTTTCTCCTTCGACAATGATGGAGTCAAAATCAGTTGGCACCTTCTCTTCACTTCAAAACAAAGAAGGGCAAAAGGGTTTATTTGTAGATAGAGGAGTGGGGTCTCCTCGTCTTGTCAAATCAGCTAGTGCAACCACTCTGACAACCAATCTCAACTTGGATCATGAGTCTAAGGTGTTTTTGTTACATTCATTTTACCCATAGTTTATTTTTTATTTTTTCTCTTTCAATCACTTTATCAACATGTACTTATTACTCTTTTGAAAAAAATAAAAACAGACTATGCCTGAGGCGGCAGGAGCTGTAGCAGCAGCTGCTGTAGCAGATAGAATGCATGCACCCAAGGAGGACCGTCGATTGGCGATTGTTCTGGTACTTTTTTTTATCATGGAAAATTTATTCAGAAAATTTGCAATGTGCATAATTCCATTGTCAAGAAACTTCTGAAAAGGCCACTCCCTTCGTAACTTACAAAAGGCAACTACTTTTGGTAAGAAATTATAATTGAAATGTCATGCTTTTCATCTACTATTTGGAGCTTTACTGACTGTACTTTCACGAAGTTAAGTTCATTTTGAAATTTATTAGATTCAGTCCATATTGCCCTGTGTTTGCATAGGAGCAGAACTTGATGTTCTTAATATAAGGGTTTTTGGAGAATAAAGAGAAAAGAGGGACCTTCTGCAGTTTCACATTGATGCATGGACTCTTTGGAAAATTTCCATCCTTATATTAATTTTGTCTTTTCCTTTTTGAGGCTGTCCGTTGATGACTTTGTTCTTATTATTTAAAAAAATTCTGCAACATTTAGGTGGGTTTGCCAGCACGAGGAAAAACGTTCACAGCAGCTAAACTGACAAGATATCTCAGGTGGTTGGGCCATGAAACAAAGCATTTTAATGTTGGTAAGGTGCGGATATTCTTCACTGGATTCATGTAAAATAAAAATCTGTAGCAACTCGCTGGTAAGATGTTAGTACCTTAATTTGTCAACTTTATAACTTTATAATTTCACTTTTTTCAGTATCGTCGGCTCAAGCATGGAACTAATCAGGTATTCAGTTAATCTTTTTTCTTTTTTCTTTTTTTTGTACACAACTTATGCACAGTTAATTGTTGAAATTCTTGTAATAAATATTTGAGCTTTTTATTGCTCAGTCAGCGGATTTCTTCCGTGCTGATAATCCTGATGGCATGGAGGCACGAAATGAGGTAACTGCACTGTTTTTCTCCATTTTGTATGTCATATTCTAGTCCAGTTATTAACCATCCTTGTGATATTCAAAATAGTAAGCATACTATTATTTCATTCATTAATATAGTTTTGATAATTATCGTGCTGTCTTTTTGTAATTATAGTTGACAAAATTTTAGTATGTTAAGATCTTGCACTGTGTTTATTTTCCATTCCTAGAATTTTCATTTTATCTCTCTTATATAATGGGTATTAAATTCTTTGTTCAATCCACGGTGGTAACTTTTTTAGGTGGCTGCTTTAGCAATGGAAGATATGCTGGGCTGGATGCATGATGGTGGTAAGGTAATTTTTTTTTACACCTTGTTTGGATGGAGAGTAGAGGAAGGGAGGGAATGGAAATAAAAGGAATTTTTTCCTCGAATCGTGTTTGGTTGACAAAATTATTGGGAGGTGAAGGGTACAGTAGGGGAAAAATTTAACCTCGCATGATTGTAGTCAATAGAATCGATTTCTCTCCCGATTTGGTGTGTAACGGATGGAAATAAATTTTGTTTCAAATGGCACAAATGCCCAACCCTATATCTTACCTATATAATTCTCATCCAAGTTTCTTTGTCACAAACCTACAACAGCCACCGAATTTCTCATTAACCTTCTATAATTAACCAAACAAGAAATAAGACGGAAAGGAAAGTTAAATTTATTTTCTCTCATTAATCGTCCAAACATGAAAAGGTTAAATATGTTAATCTTCCTTTCTATTCCATTCCATTCCCTACTAATGATTGTATTAAAATAATAAGTATTTATTTTTTTTGTAATTATTATTTTTATCTTTTTTGCTTTAGGTTGGTATATTTGATGCAACAAACAGCACTAAAAGGAGGAGACTTATGCTCATGAAAATGGCGGAAGGTAAATGCAAGGTAATGAACTAATGATCTCCGCTTGTGGTTCATAATTGTAGTATACTTATTCTTTATATATTTAAAAATGTTTCTTTTTTCTCTGTCCTGAGTTAGGTTCTTTTTAATGATACTTATTTTGGTCCCTTCAAATGGTTTAGGTTATATTTTTGGAAACAATATGTAATGATGAGAGGATAATTGAAAGGAATATTCGGCTAAAAATTCAACAAAGCCCTGATTATGCTGAGGAGTGAGAAATTTTGCATCATTACCTCTTTAAGAAAATAATACAACTCATGCCCTATTCTTAAAAACTCTGTATATTTATTACACAGGCCAGATTTTGAAGCAGGGTTGCAAGATTTCAAAGAACGATTAGTGAATTATCAAAAGGTTATATATTTCTGCCTCATTCCATATGTGAGGGTATGGTCTTGCATATTGGGCTTTATATTAGATAACATGTGGGTTTATGAGCATTTTTGTAGGTATATGAACCGGTAGAAGAGGGCTCGTACATTAAAATGATAGACATGGTCAGTGGTCAAGGTGGCCAGCTACAAGTAAGATTTTGTTTTCATCAGTGTACTAATTGGGCATTATTTTGCCATCTGCTGAATAATAGCTAAATACCCACTCATTTGTAATTTTGGAAAATTTACGTATCGTTTTTTATTTTTTTTCCATATATTATGCTTATTCTGCATCACTTTTTAAATATGTTTCGTAATATGTATTTTTCATTTAATTTCAGGTCAACAACATTAGTGGTTATCTTCCTGGGCGAATTGTCTTTTTCTTGGTAAAATTGCTGTATAAAATGAAAAACAATGAAGCAACTTTTTCATTACTTCAAAGCTGTTTCAATCTGCCTTTTTGTTGTATTGATTCTTTTCCCCCTTTTCCAGGTCAATGCACATCTGGCACCTCGGCCTATTCTTTTGACGAGACATGGTGAGAGCTTACACAATGTCAGAGGAAGGATTGGGGGGGACACAGTCTTGAGGTTCTCTTTTGTTTGCTTATATTTTTTATGTTCTAAAATGTACTTGTTACTTTGCTGAGGCTCATCTTTTCTTCTGATCTTTAAGTTTTCCAATTTTCATTTCCAAATGGTACTAAACTAAAAAACTTACAGTGATGCTGGGGAACTTTACTCGAAGAAGCTGGCGAATTTTATTGAGAAAAGGCTGAAGTCTGAAAAGACTGCTTCTGTGAGTACTCATTTATTTTAAACGAACAATACAACAAAATAATAATAGGGTAGAATTAAGATGATTAAATGAAATGCCACAACCTTCTCCATATGGTGAAATTGCTGTAAGTTTTAGACGTGAATAGAAGTGTAGGTCCGATGCTCATCGGACCTACTTTAGGTTCAATGGGCTCCAGGACCGTCTGATCGAGCTTAACATCCGTGCGCTCCGCTTTAATATTCGTACATGCTCGCTTCAATTTTCGTGTACACGGATCTTAAAGCGGATGGACAGTCTTGGAGCCTATCGGAGCCAAAAGTAGGTCCGATGGGCATCGAACCTACTCCGTTCTCGTGCTTAAATGCCCTCTTTTTATTCCTTGGTTCTCTTTAGTCTGTTTTTGCTTATGTTGTGTACTGTTTTCTTTTCTGGACCGAAGATATGGACAAGCACACTCCAGAGAACAATTTTGACCGCAACTCCAATTGTTGGCTTCCCGAAGGTCTCTCTCTCTATCTAGCAACATCGCCAGTTCATTTTTTCCTTTTCTTTTTGTTCATTTGAGGTGATATGTTAGTTTCATTAAACTGGTAGATACAATGGCGTGCACTAGATGAGATAAATTCGGGAGTATGTGATGGCATGACATATGAAGAGATCAAGAAGAACATGCCTGAAGAATATGAGTATGTACTTCTACTTAAAGACCTAACTAAAAATAGCCAATCTTTGACTCTTTCCAAATCACCAGAATTTAGGGGCATGTATACAGAATTACCAATAGGCCTTTTTAAGATCTTAGTTTTACAATGCAGGTCCCGTAAAAAGGATAAACTGAGATACCGCTATCCTCGTGGAGAGTCTTATCTTGATGTCATCCAAAGGTTAGAAAAATACTTTTTTTCAGAAGTTTCTAAATGGTATATTTTTCTTGTGTTTTACATTTGTTTGATATACGTAAAGGTTAGAGCCAGTCATAATTGAGCTTGAAAGGCAACGTGCACCAGTGATAGTCATATCTCACCAGGTACTTCTAAATAAATTAGAACCTCCTTCCCACTTCTATTTCAAGTAATAAACTTCTAGATCTTGATGAAACCTGTTGATCGTCAATAGTTTAGTAATTAATTTGGAAATGCCATAAATAGGCTGTGTTGAGAGCATTGTATGCATATTTTGCGGATAGGCCATTGAGAGAAGTTCCTGGCATTGAGGTACCTTTTCTACAAGTTTCAACTTACATTTTATGCATATTTTTTTATAGTTTTGTGCTTTGATTTGATTTTAAGTGGAAGCAGGTGGCATGAAATAAATGTTCTTTTCAAAAGAACAAAGAGCATGTGTCATTTCTTTCCTGTCCTGTATTATGACATTGCACGGTTGATGAACAATTTAGGACTGGTAGGAATCTGTATAACTGTATTGCTGACATAATGGCACCTGTGCCTCCTGTTTTGAGCCCTTAGTAATTCCAATACTTGTATGTACCGGTGTAACATGAGAAGTGCTAACCTTGAGACGGGGGAGAAAATAATCTGGTCTTGCATCTTTTATGCATCCAGGTACCACTTCACACAATTATTGAGATCCAAATGGGAGTTACCGGTGTTGAAGAAACGCGGTACAAGCTGATGGATTCAACTGTACCACATTAATGTAGTATCACAAAGTGAGCTCCCTTTTCCAGAATCATATATAGCTAACTTCCATAATGTTGCTTGTTGCTTTAAAATGATAAGCAACTTCAGGAATTATAATTAACCAAAAAGAAAAAACAATATGTATCTCCTGCAGTGTGCTAAAATGCTTTTGACATTTTGTGTGTATTGAATAGCAGTGTGTGAAATGTATGAACCTAGGGAAGGGTAATTGAGTATCTTATTGAGATATTTATGTGTGATTTATTCCTGGCAGCTGATGTTAAAATTTAATCAGAAAGAGTTTCACAACACAACTTCATAACGATAATTCACAACTTTCACACAACTTAGTGATAGATGTTTTACGAGAATGAAACACAAATTTACACTCAATAACTTGTGATTGTTTTTTAAACTTAATAGCAGAACCAACGTCAAAACCCAGTCGAACACAGTAGAATAATATTTGTTCCATCGTTACAAAATCCTTCCAAGGTTAAGAAGTGACGCGATCATCGGATTTTTCAGTTTAATGATTTCAACGGAGGTTAAGAACAAATTATCTAAAAGTTCTCTTATGCTCAAAACGAGAAAAAAAGAAAGAATCTGAAAGTAATGTACCAATTGATACTTCATTTAATACTTCCGGAGGTTGGAATTAATCCTTCTATGAAGAAAGCCAGAAAGGGTCACAAAAACAAAATTCAACCAAATTAAGTTTCATAATTGCAAAAGTGTGCGTTCAGTGGTAAATCTCAATTAGAAATTTTGATCAGGGTTTGTTCCTAAAATCATTTCCAACCAAAGTAGCACACATGTTGGACTAGTAATAGTCAATTAACTTATTTAATGAAATTAAAACAAATTGCAAGGATAACAAAACATTCGTTAATTATATTAAGTTCCCAAAGCTCATATAGTCGAGCTTGACCTCTTCACTTACACAGCAAAATATAATTTTAGAAGCACAAACACTCCAACGAACAACACATTCATACAACTTCACAGACAAGAAAAATAAAATGCAAAGAAAAAAAGAAAAGAAAAACAAGACGTTTAGTAAAGGCCATCAAAACCCTCTGATTGGTATAATGGCATATACTCGTTCAACTGGAACTAGCCTGAAATGGGGCACCAACCTGGCCGGAACGCGAGTGCACCCGCCTCAAGGACCACAGTCGTATAGTCTGGACCAGTAAACAACTTACCGGCAAAACTCGCAGGAGCACCGACAATACCCCAGTTGATGTTTGTCAATGCATTGCAACCTTGATCAGGGGAAGAGAGCAACCTAATGAAGCAAGCCTTGGTGGGATCGCCGCCAAAATAATTGTTGAAGCGAGCCACGTCAAATGGACAATAGAAATACCCATTGTCGTCGGTTTCTGCTGCATAAAAGCCAGCCGGCCTGTTCTTGGAATCCCGACAGGTGACGCTAACCTTTGCACCCTTAATGGGTTTGGAGTTCAAGAGGGACCAGGTGCCGCGAGCTGTGCCGCAGTCCTGGCATAACACGACACCCTCGATCACGACCTTGATCATTGTATTAGGATCTAACGGGATCGCTGCCGAGTTCTGAGATACCGGCGGTGAATTCTCGGGCGCCGTGGTGTCATACTCAGCATATGCAAAGACAGCTGAGGAGATGAGGAGACATAAGAACAGCAGGGCTTTCATGTTTTTTTTTTGTTTTATGTTTTTTTTCTGAGAGTGAATGGGGTTGGAGGTCTTAGAATTGTTTTTCGGTTGTATTTATGGTGAGAGGTTTTGGTTAAGTTGTTCGTCAGGAATTAATTTTTCAGTAAAGTTGTGCCTCCTCAATGTCAGTAATTTTATACAATTAAATATGGAATTGGGGATATTTTAGCGTATCTATCTAAAATAATGCACGAATCTTGAGAAAATATGTATGTAGGATCGTGTACAGCCCCTGATCTGAGCATAGGGACTTTAGTATAATTTTGTAACAAAATATAACATTAGAGGAAACATAAACTTTTAGAATGTATATTGCAACTTTTACGGATGTTATGGTACGATAAGTAAAATGATCATGAGGTGCAGCATAACGTAAACGTGCAACCCAAATAGTACCAGGCTACCAGCTATTGAGGTCAAACCTACGTGAACGCCTGTTTCTTTTTCTTTTTCTTGGAAAGTGAACGACTGTTCGTTGTTTTCAAAATAATTCAAATACACAGAAGTTTTTATTTCTACGAAAGTGTACTAAACAAATCGTTGGGTAATTTGTTCATTTACATGTTTTATACTTCGTAACATATAAGATATTCAAATTTTGTTTATTTTCCCACTTTAATGAAATAGTAATGCAAATTACGGGGTGTTTGTAGGGGTGTCAATGACACCCTTTTATTTCTTTTACCCGACTATGGGTATATTGAGAAATAAGATCAAGATCTCAGTCGTACATCATTGATCAAGCGGCCATTATAATTTGTATTATTTCAAGAATTGATAAATACAGCTGTATAGAGTTGGTAGAGCATTAATTAGAAAAGGTACCAACGGTACACTATTCTAGCCATTGGAACAATTGTAATATAAACAGAGAGAAGTCACCACTGTAAAATTAAGATCAAATATACACAATTATTTTATCCCCTCAGACTCTTTAGCTCTCTGTTAAAAACAACAGGGTACAAGCAACATTTTTTTTTTCCCGTAAACTTATCGGATACGAGTACTGATAAAGATTTTTTTTCGTTATCTAAACAGGTAAGGGTACGGGTAAAGCATATTTCATACCCGTTACCCGATCGGATAATTAGAAAAAAATATTATATATATTATATATATTAATAAACATTGAAAAAAGTACTTTAATTGGTTTACTTGTGCTTAGCATGATCAGAATTTATTTTCAATAAAGTATTATACATGTGTGAAATGAATGCATATGTTTTAATGTTTTATTTAATAAATAATAAAAATAATTATTATATTAGTATTACCCGTTATTTATCCGCTACCGTTTCGTTATCCGACAACCATAACGGGTAAGGATAGAGTACATGTAAGATAATTTGTAGCGGGTAAGAGTAGAATACGAGTAAGAACAATTTATAACAGGTACGTGTATGTGCTTCCACCCGATCCTTACGTACCTGTTGACACCCTTAGGTGTTTGAAATAAAATTGGTGAAACTCGAACTCCATGCCTCCAATCAATCAATGTTCATACTTTTATTAGTTTAGTGAAAAGATATAAAACAGGATGATTTCTTGTTTCTCAGAAAAATTTACCAGACTCTTAGATAATCATAAATTAAAATGATTGATATAAATTATTAAGCCGACTCTCCTAATCTGTTATCAATTGATACTGGTCATGCACAACGATCTTAAAAGCTTTAATTTCTTTTAATTAAAAAAGAGCACTCTCAAATTAATTTTTATATAGCAAGCCGAGTCTCCGGCATTGTCATCAAGCAAATAATAAAATATTACATAGCATGCCGACAGGATTCTGTCTAATCGAATAAGCCATTGTTTAATTTGTTCTTGTTTTTATGCTCTCGATGAACTTCACAATCTGATTAATGGGATGGGAAATTTTATTATATAAATTTTGAATTACAAAAATAAATCTTATTTACATTAAAGTTAGTTGCCAAAAATTGTATGCAACATCCTTGCAACTATTTGCATCAGAATTTTTTAAATGCTCTTGAATAATTCTATAAATTTAATATTGTTATGAAATCCAAATTTTCGATGTAAAATTATGCTAGGCTCTATGGCCTAATTTGGATCTGGTTCATCAAGTTAACTCTAATCAATGGGCCATCAATTGAGCCTTTGTTTTAGGCCGAAATTATATCGAGTTAAATTGAAGCCCAAATAAGGGCCCAATTTCTCGTTATTGCATCAATTTTTATTTCGTTTCATATCTATCCATTTATGTATTAAACAGTGTATGAGACGGAATCCTGACCCAACTGGACACTCCAGTTGGCACCTTTTCATATTCAAAAAGTCGTTACCAACAGACTCCTCTGTCCGTACTTTTCATCCGTACAGATCCCCTGGCCCCATCTTAACTTACTTCACTTTATTATTTAAACCCGCCGCCATTACCCTACTCTGTTTCGCTCTTACTTCCATCGACTGTGCTGCCAAGTGTCAAAGACTGATCAGTGCCTGCTCTTACTTCTTCCAACATGGACCCTACCAATGAACAGTATGATCCTGATGGAGATGTGTCTCGTTTCCTCGGTTCCCTTTCGCCGCTGCCATTATCGCCTGAGGACCCTGATCTCCTTGAAGAAATGGTGCTTTCGCCGCTGCCACTATCGCCTCTGGACCCTGATCTCCTGGAAGGAACGGTGCTTTCGCCACTACCATTATCACCTCAGGAAGCGCTTCAACACCTGCCACCATCATTGCCTCAGGAAGTGCTTGAACAAACTCTACCACTGTTGCCCCAGGAAGCACTTCAACAAACACCGCTATTTCCTCAGGATGCATTTCAACTAACGCTGGTGCCACTAACTCAGGAAGCGCTCGATCAACAAACATCGCTATTTCCTCATGAAGCACAACAACAAACGCTGCCATTAACTCATGAGGAAGCGCTTCATCAACGACCACCACTATTTCCTCAGGAAATGTATCAACAAATGCCGCCGGCATTAACTCACGAAGCGCTGCAACAGATGCCAATGTTGCCTCAGGAAGCACTTCAACAAGTGCCACTACTACTGCCTGATCAAGAGGCACTTCAACTAACGCAGGGTTTTGATGGAACAAATATAGTTCCCGCCACTGCGGATATGGAGACTGAAGGTACTGAACTAAGCATTGAAGGGGTCATTATTACGGCCATGGAAAACATCCAGATAGAGGGTTCATCGTCTACCAATCCGAGTAACGAAGCTCCGTACGAACCAGTTTTCCATAGGTACTTGCCTGGACAGAGGGATTGCGGTGGATGCATTAGTCTGAGAGAAGTGTTGCACTCTAGTCGTGAGTTCTGAGTTTTAGTTATTTGTTAGGCACTGTTAAAAATAGTTAAAAATATTGCAAGATAGAAAAGAATCAAATCAAGAACCAAACCAGATTCAATAAAGATTGATATAGCGAAGTTTACTAATTAATCCTTGTATTTTTTATCAAAAAACAACAATTATTTCTTGTATAATCTAGAATTCTTGATTTGATTCGTTACTATCTTCTTTTTTTGAAATATGATTCGTTACTATCTCCAGTAGGCACTTTGGTGCATGGTTTTCTTCTCATTGATGGTTTTGACGACTTTCTCTCTTTATAATTTATACTTCTTGTTGAGTGTAGCTAACCGAAATCTGATCTTCACTGTTCATGGTGGAATTGGAACATTCGACCATGCAGTATTTGATGTTGAGTCCTTTGAAATGGATGGAAGGCCATCCACAAGGGAGCTTTTTTATGTGGAGTAAGAAACTTCAATAAATATCATCTTATTATTGTTAAATGTACTTAAACCACATAGTTTATTCAAGATTATATGAATGCATATAATTGTGACACTGAAAATATAATTGTGCTTGTGCAATTTTTTTTTTCTCCGTTCTTTTTTTTTTTTGTCAAATTGCAGCTTAAGTATGAGGTCATTCAATTGGGTTAGAAGTTTCATTGTTGGGAGTGTATCTCTTCTTCAAACAGATACCACCGGAACTGTGCAAGACTCTCTGACCTCTTTCTACGATACCCTTTGTGCTGACATGAACACCACCACAATGGATGAGACATTGAGTGTAGATTTGGGGTCTTGGTTTGGCTTTGAAGACTCGCCGGATTTTGAATTTGAGGACTCGCCAGATTTTGAAATTGGAGGTATATATACATGATCATTTGTTGATAGTGGGAATTGATCATGCCCAACAAATTGTTGTAAATGGAAAAGGAACATAATATATAACTAATTTTCACGGTTTATAAAATATAACTATACAAATCACAAAAATGATTATTGACATTAAATTAACAACTTAATATTAAAAAACCAAATATTATGAATAAACTTTCTTTCAAAACCCTACTTGTATTCTAATTATTAATTGTTATGCTTAATTATTGTTTTGCTTTAATTATAGAATCATCATATACTCCAGATGATTTATTTGAGGACAGTGAATCTAGCTTCAATTTACCTGATATACCGGCACCAACAGCTATGATACCTAGTCTGACTCAGATGCAAAATCCTCCGTTGGATTTGATCTCATCACCTGCTATGCCAACAGATGGTAATTCCAGTAGCACTGCTATTGACATTCCAGATACCCCACAATATGTACCTGTTGAACCTGCTGATACCAACCGCCGTTCCTCAGGAAATCAATTAGCACTACAGGTTTGTTTGTGAAAATGCTTAAAAGTAGAATATATAGATACACTATTATATTTAATTATAATAGAATGATAAAATTAAATGAATCTTGGTGAATGCATCTGACAGCGCCAACGAACAGCAAGCATGGGGCTGCCTGAACTGGCACATTACTTGCACCTTCCAATAGCAGAGGCTGCAAAGAAGCTTGGAGTTTGTTCCACTGCACTGAAACATGTTTGCCGAAGAAATGGACTGCAGCGCTGGCCTAGTCGCCAAGTGATATTTTCTCTCTCTATTACAAATCTCAGATATATTTTACTTTCTGTTATTATCTATCATTGAATGGTTTTAAATACATGAAGTTCCTGATTTGGTTGAGATCCTTGATTGATAGATATATAAACTTTATTGTTACAGATTCAAGCCCTTGATCGTCAGATTGCAAAATGGGAGAAAGATATGTCTCAAACAAATCGACTAACTACAATGCTTAATATCAAGGAGCGGATTGAAAAACTTCAGAGAAAAAAAGTAGCAATCTATGAGAAAGTGTTTAAGATCCGGAACATTAATAATAATCGGGAGGTGGCATGATCATATAATTCAGTGCAATTATTCATGATTTGTGTCCGGTATTGAACAATAATATTTGTGTGTACGTAGTTTCAAGTAGATACGTGAAAAGAGGGTGTGAAGTATTTTAAAATTGTTGTATTTAATACTCTACTGTATAAACAAAAAATGTGAACATATAAGTAGTATATTGTGAACATATAAGTAGTATATTATTGTAACCAATCTTGCAATTTAGCAATTAACATGTAGACCAATAAAGATATATAAAAATGTGTGAACATATAAGTAGTATATTATTGTAACCAATCTTGCAATTTAGCAATTAACATGTAGACCAATAAAGATATATACACTCCAATATATTTCACTATGTCACCAGCCCAATAAATTATATTATTTTCCAAAATTTAAATATTATTTCCAATGTTACTATTTATTTGTTATGATTCGAACTTGTATAACTGCTTCTTTCTCTCATACGAAAAATAATATTATCTAAAACTATACGAATGCATGGTAAAATTCTGAAATCAACTACATATTACCCTAAATCACATAATGACCACAGTACATATTGTACATATCATCCCCTTATTTTTTGGTAATTAATCCGAGAATAAGATATGTATTGTTGCGCGTTGTTACATTACATTAGCAAAATGGTTAGTCCCAATTCAAAGTGCAAACGAATCGGATACAGATTGGATAGTTGGTAAAACATATTCACATCCATTTTTATTTTTGAATATAGATATGAGTCAGATATTAAATGAATACGGATACATACTAGATATAGATAAGACATGTTGTATATCGATTTAAATACGGATAATTAAAATTTAAAATCATTCTGTATCGTATCCGCACGGATATTTAGATATTGGATATATCTAATTCGGATACGGATATGAATTCGGGTGGATAATATTCTATCCGTTTGCAACCTTACAATTTTCTTCATTTAATTAAACACTCGATTATAATTTAATAGCATAAGATAAAAGTTTAAAATAGTGTGCTAGGCAAGATTGAAGAATATTGGGCCTCTTACTAACTTACAGCGTGTATAGGAAAAGCACCAAATTATGTCCCAATAAGTGAAAGTCATAAGCTGTTTAACCAATTACGAAACTCGAAGCACAACATCCTCAACAATTGATGTTCTTTTTTATCAGCATTGGAAACGCTTAGCCATGGCTAACTTCCTAACATTTCACTGAGCTTTGTTCCACGAATAATCATAATTATTAAATAATTAATTAATAAAATTTAATAAATTTAATATCTTTGCATTAAGTTATTCATGCAAGTAGTTACACCTTCAAATAAATTATCAGGACACAAGAAAATGAATTGTTTTGTTCATGCAAGTATTTACACCTTGAAATAAATTATCAGGACTCCAAGTACGGTTGTGGCAGCAAGGAATCCGTACACATACAATCCAGCAGTAGTTTTAAGGAGCGATGAAGATTATAGTTGCTCTGGACAAACTCATTAATGGTATCATTCATCAAATATGGCTATTGGCTATTTTTTTTTTCTTTTTTGAAGGTTGGCTTAGTGCCAACAAATATATTAATAAGAAAAAGGTTGGCTATTGGCTATTGGCAATGTGTTCCTGAACGAACATTAAATTTGCAAAAATTTCAATAATTCAGAATGCGCGCACTAGTACATAACGCATCATCATTGACGGTTGTAAATTGATATCAATGATGGTTCTGATCCTGTTATGATGAGATAGACAATCACTGACGCTTATAAATGGTCAGTGATTGTGATCATCACCGACAGTTTTCATATACATAACCATTGATATGGATACCTTTTTCATCAGAATACATGAAGGGTTTGGATCCGTTTGAACCTTCAGTTAATATTAACCCCAAGCTACAAATATTATTAATCACCATAGCCGGCCATAATCTTCATGCGCATCTATCATTGTAAGGAAACCAAGAGTTTATTGCTAAATGATCACTAATATAATCAAGCAATGCTTCATTTAAATATAATTGTATAGCTTACAAACTGAATTTATTTGAATACATGGTGTTCAGAAATAAAAAAACCCGAAACTTGTGTATGCATCCTATGGAGCCAAAAGAACATATGCACTTGTCCATCTGATGCAAATCAATGAATACAAAACAAATAACAACACATCTGTACCGATATTAGCATGGTTTAATATGCAAAGGACCAGCTATTTTGTAAAATTTTGTGTTACGCATACTTGGGTCTCCTTTTCTTTTATTCCGATCAACTCTTTGGGGTTGTACTTGGCAGAGGCTTATCATTTAAGAAATACTCGAAGAGAATTAGGGCTCGAAGTGGCTGATGCAAAGGAACCTCATGATCGGCACCCCTCACCGATGCTAGTGTCAAACCTTTGTACACCTGGCTCCATCCACCCACCTGACAAACATGCAAAGGTGCATTATATGGCAACTTGAGTATATATTTTTTATTTGCAAATAGTTTAGAAAATAGAGTATTTGGAGACTCGACAGTTGTTAATATTCGCATTGTAGTTGGGGGCTAATTTACCTCTGCAGTATAGTCATACCACGCGTACCAGCTAGTGGTAGTAGGAAGGTTCAAGGCATCAATCGAGTATCTTGTGGAAGTCAGAGGCACCACTGAATCTGTATCTCCACTATTTAAACCAAATGACAATTATATTGTTAAAAAGTGCAAGTATCCAACTCTTAGACTTGTTGCGTACATAGACTTGTGCACTGTGCAGAACAGGTTTTTTTTTTCTTTCTATTTTTGTCTTACCTGAAAACCCAAATCCTCAGTCCAGCGTCAATGAGTTCTTGATAGATAGGAAACATGGAGCTGGGTGAATCGCTCCAATAGGTCCATACTGTATCACTGTTTCCAGATTACCAGAAAAAGTACATATATTAATAATTATTACAGTTTCAGAAGAAGCAAACTGAAACAAGTACATCTTTCAAAGAACTCATAAAATGCCTTTTTACTTGAATATAAATAGCATATAGAAGTTCAATCTAAATATGAATTTTCAATAAAATTGATGTGATGTAATATTTTAACATAAGCCTAATGGGTTGTTCGGTGTCACCACATGTCAGGGCAACATGAAGCGTAAACAAAAGCTGCATGCATTGCTTAATTACTGAAGCCATGTATTAAAACATTATGTTAAAAGTTGTTATATCCATTTGCCACTGAATTCCATTTACAGAAATGTAAGTAACCCCCTTTTTCCTCGGTATGCTATCAGTCAAATCAGAAATTCTACTGCCGCCCCTGTTTATAGAGTCCAACAGGACAAATCAAATAAGATATGCATGCAAAAAAACGAAACAGAAAGGCTTAGACTGATGATTTTCAGATGGAATATATAGTGCAAACCTGCATGTTTCCCAAGCATAGGGGATGCCTGTAACATTTGCATGCATAGCCTTTTGCACAGCTGGGGTATTGTAGTATTCCCTAGTGTATATCTCTGTACACGGGTCATAACCTGCAAACCAAGGCTGAGAACAAATACTTCTTTATCGGTATAGTTAAGTACTGTAAACTGAAAAGGATTTATCGTCACGCGTATCAGAAAATTATTTCTAAAGCCTAATAAAGTGTTACGGTATTAGAATAACTTTCAAGAGTTATTAATTTAATTCCCAAGAAAGCAAACTATGGACATGACACTTGTTGGACTTCTCCATTTATTTTGAAAATGCTACATCAGAAACATTCAAAATTCCAATTCCACGTGGAAAATCTAAAAAGATTGGTCTTAACCTACATGCAGACATGTATGAATTCAGTTGAATCACTCATATTCTTTCTTGTTTCTGTTCATCATAAGGCCCTCAGTTGGCAAAAACTCACTGACATGGGCACCTTGCTGTCAGTGCCCTGTTTAGCTCGGTGCCTGTTTCTTCTATAAGTCAATAGACGCTATGCAGACGATTGAAAAAGACGCCCGAGTTAACTCCAAGTTACCAATTTATGATTTACTCTAACAAACTAAGCCTACTCTTATTATCATGTTTGCAGATAACAAACTTCTCTACTGTAATGGTTGTTTATCATCGTTTCATATGTAGCCATCAAATATTTTCTAATAATAATATGAACAATCAGACTTACTGAATTAAAATGTTGACTTCTTATTTTTGTTGGAGGAAGAATGCAAGTGATTTCCAACTTTGGAGTATATTAACAAACAAATACAATTTCAAAAGATTATAGATAATCGCAAGAATTCTTACATGTCCAGCTCTGTATTGTCTTCGCGTGAGTACTTTAGAAAGAAACTTCTGGCATTTGGGTGTGTAGAGACTGTACCAGTCAATGTTACCTTGTTCATCATAGGCTTTATCTAGAGCATTAATACATGCGCCGGTGGGACTTATAAAAGAATTGAATGCACAAGCACTTTGTAGGAGTTGATATGTAGCGGTAGATATCAATCCATGGTTCCACCAGTATTCAAACATCCCTTTGTAGTCATTGCTGTCATCTATCAGTCCATTGCCAACCTAATATTGATCATATTGTTTCAGTTGTTAATTACACAAGTGTGTAATTGCATTAGAAGTAATTGTGTGGGTTATGTTATAGTTTAGTTTATTGACATTGCCCTAATTTTCAAGCTGAATATGTAACAGAATGTTGGTACTACTTTTTTTTCCCACAAATGGGTAATATGTCATTTTAATTTAAAATCCAAAATTAGAAAACTGGGTGCATGTCAAGTGTGTCACACGCACTATGCTGTTGATGATACAAAGCTTTTTGTGCATATTTTAAACTTTAGGATATCGATCGTTTATTCTATAAGGTAACAAAAGATGAAGATTTAGATAGAGAGGAAGTTACTGATTTATCCATTTTTAAGGAGGGCAATTATTATGTAAATACTACTGTCATGTAGCTATAACTTCAAATGCTACTTGATTTTTAATGCAATTTATCGGTGGCCATTTTGCACACTGAAGCTAAACAGATGCTAGTTTGAAATAGGGAAATGAATTACCATATATCCTTTGAAGTTGATAATGGGTTTATTTATGCCTTTGTTCTTCTCATAGACAATTTGGGATAGCTGAGGAACATAGTGCCCTGACAATATATCAAATTTATTATAATAAAATGGTGAGCAATTTTAGTCATAAAAATTGTATACATAAATTTCAATTTGCATAGCTGAAGAATGGATCTGAAGTTACTCAGAAGAGAGAAATTAATTACCGGCGTAGCTCTCTCCAGCAATGTAGAAATCCCTGTATTTGTATTTGGGGAACTTCTCAAGCCAATTCAACAAGAAAGTATATGCATCTGAAGCTACAGTAGAACAATAATTAAACATCTCAAACCAAACCAAAACAAAAAATATTTAATAATGAGTATAGAAAAGATTAATAAATGCCTTGCTGATTGCACATGTTTAATAAGGCGGTGGACATGTACGTCTGATGTAGATTGACAAAAGAAATTTCAAAACGACATGTACCTGTTCTATTATCACCACAAGTGCTAAGATCTGAGGTGGTATTGGAATAGGAGAAGCCAACTCCGGCAGGAGATTCCAAGAAAAGCACATTCGCCACTACAATTTAACACAATTTGTGGCTTTATTATGTAATATAAATTAGGGAAGAGGTACTGTTTGATTCAGTAGCAATATAAAATCCCTACAGTACACAAAATTAACCTTTATTCCATGAATATTCATTCAAGTAGAGAGTCGCTCCATCAGAGTTGATTCGAAAAGCACCCAACTCTTCTGACGCACCATATGCGATGGAAGAGCATCCGGGCCCGCCATTCAGCCACAGTACCAATGGCACCGAGTCTGACACCGTGGACCCACCCTGAGCCTCCTGCAACCAATAGAAAATGACTCTGCCGGCCGTAGCATTGACTGTGACATACCCCGAATACTGCGTGAAGTTGACTGGACCGGGTTGACCTGGCAGTTGGTCAATGAAATCATTTTGTGCATAATCTTTTAAGACTGCTTTATGTTATGGGAAATAGAAGGAGTTTTAGTTTACCAATGAGTACGGAGATCAAACTCAACTTTATCTCGTGGAATGTAAGAGGACTCAAAGAAAGACCAAAAAAATTGGCTATAAGGCAAACAATCCTAATTAAGAGGCCGCAAATCACATGTCTTCAAGAGACGAAAATGCAACACAGATGCCACCAAACTCAATCAGACAGTGGGTCGATCTCTAGATTACCATTTCCAACTACCAGCTCAGGGCACAAGAGGGGGAATTCTAATAGCATGGGCAACACGACTGTTTACACTAATGCAGTCTCAAACAACCAATCACACAGTTACGGTACTCCTCAAGAACAACCTGGATGACTCCTAATTTTATTTTACGGGAGTCTACGGGCCGGCAACGAGGATCGGAAGAGACAACTTTTACGACGAGCTACGACAGGCCAAACCCACAGATGGAAAGCCGTGGATAGTGTGTGGGGATTTTAATGTAACAATACAACCAACATATAGAACTAATAACAGCAATGAGTGGAGACAAACAATGGCCTTTGCAAACCTGGTGTCGAAACTAGGACTGTTGAACATGACAATGCATGGTGGCAAGTTCACGTGGTCTAATAAGCGGGACCACCCGCACATGGCAAGACTAGATAGATTCCTTATCTCCGCAGAATGGAATCAGTCTTTCCCAAACTCTATACAGAAGAGACTCCCAAACACATCTTCAGACCACTGTCCGATACAGTACTCGGTCAAAACAAACTTCTGAAAGTCAAGGTTTTTTAGGTTTGAAAACTTCTGGTTGAGATCACAGGAATTCGTAAATATGATTGAACAAAAATGGGCTGACACAGAAACTGCTCAGACGTCGGCACACTTGAATGATAAAATGATGAGCTTACAGCAGGAAATAAAAGGATGGGCTGCAGCCAAAGTTGGCAATATTACCAAACAAGTCGTTGTATGTAGAGACTACCTGGGATGGATGGACAAGGTCAAGGAGAGCAGATCAACCACCAACCTCGAAAAACTAGTGACAGGTTGATCAAAAGAAGATACACTGACCTTTCTATCATGCAGGAAGATATTTGGAAACAACATGCAAAGGCAAAATGGGATTTAGACGGAGATAGAGGTACAAAATACTTTCACGTTTATGCATCCAACAGAAAGCGGGCGAATAACATTACGCAAGTGCAACAACATGACCAGCTATACTCAGACCACAGAACAAAGGCCAAGGTGTTCTTTGACTTCTATGTGAACCTTATGGGGATAGAACCACAACCAACACCAACGATCGCATGGGCCAACCTCTACCCGGAGCAACTGGATCTGAACCATTTAGTAGCACCAATTACACCAGAGAAATTGAGGCTACAATAGCTAATCTCCCTAATGGAAAGAGCCCGGGCTCGGATGGGTACACGGCAGAATTTTACAAAAAATTTGTTAAGATACTTCTCCCGGACTTAACCTCTATTTTTGCGGCAGTCACTGATAGAGGGATACCACTATCCCCCCTCAACACTTCTTATATAACTTTGATACCAAAGACGGAAGCCCCAAATAGACCAGAAGACTTTAGACCGATCAGTATGATCCATGGAGTGTGGAAAATTTTCTCCAAAATTCGGGCCAATAGGTTGCAACAAAAGATGCATCAAATCATTGACAGTGCACAGACAGGGTTTTTGAAGAACAGACAAATAACAGAGAGCTTCATTTATGCTCAGCAGACTCTCAGTAGAGCAAGACAAGGAAAGGTGCCTCTGGCACTTTACAAGGCGGACATAAAAAAGGCTTTTGACACAGTCAGCTGGGATTTCATTATGCAGGTCATGAGAAACATAGGCTTCCCAGAATCGTGGATAACATGGGTCCAAAGGTCAGTATTGCCGGGAACATCACAAGTCATCGTCAATGGCCTACTCGGTAAAAAGATCAACCTAAAAAGAGGAGTTCGACAGGGAGATCCGATATCCCCACTACTCTTCATTATCGCTATGGACTTCCTAGCAAGATACTTTATGAAACTCACGGCTACAGGGGCTATCAGACTACCGTTTCCGGCCATGAAACCATGTCTTCTCTATGCGGACGACGCACTCTTCTTCATCAAACCGGAGGTGCAACAACTCCGGGCCTTGCAAATAGCCCTCACGGTATTCCAAAAAATTTCAGGCCTTGAGACGAACCCACAAAAATCAGAATTATTGATATCTGACCCCCAACCGCAAGACATAGCCCCCCTTTTGGCGGTCCTCGGTTGCAGACAAGGCTCTTTCCCCTTCACATACCTTGGATTGCCCCTATCTAACAAGGCGCTTCCAAAAACAGCCTTCTTACCATTGATACATAGATTGAACCATAGATTGTCAGGATGGGCTGCCAAACACTTATCTATCGCAGGTAGATTGGTCTTGCTAAATGCGGTTCTCTCAGCACTACCGACATACTTCATGATGGTCCTCAAATTACCAAAGTGGGTGATCAAACATATTGACAAAATTAGAAGGAAATTCCTATGGCACGGAGTGGGTGAACATACAACCAAGATGAGTCTGGCAAACTGGGAAATGGTATGCAAACCCAAACAATAAGGTGGTCTTGGAGTAACAGATCTGGTATCATTGAACAAGGCACTACTCATGAAGTGGTCTTGGTACTGGCAAAAACTAGAGCACATAATGTGGAAACTAATCTTCCAAGGAACAAAACTCAGCGACAACCTGGTACCGGTATCCCCACTATTCACAGGTGCATTGCGAGATTGTCATGCCTTCTGGGAGACGACGGTCACACACATCTATGGCCAAGGTGACCAAATATCGTTGTGGAACCACAACTGGGGACATGGGATTTTGAAACACCACCTACCCTCGTTGTTCTCGCATGCCGTAGATACTACAATTACTTTGAAGGAAACCATGCAACGTCCGATCAGGGAACTTTTTCAACAAGTCATCACAATAACATCACAAGAGGAACTCCTAACATTCACAGGATATCTCACAAGGGTGGTAACACACATGGATCAAACCCAAGATGACATCAGATGGAATAGGACGTACACTGGAATATTCACGGTGAAAAGTGCTTACCGAGCCATTAAAACCAAGCCACAAATCTCGACTCATGTACACCGTTTGTGGAAGCTACGAGTTCCACCAAGGATAAAAGGTCTTTGGATAGCTCATGGCTAACAACAAGTTGCTGACTATAGACAATCTCAGGAAAAGAGGTTGGTCGATCACAAACATGTGTGTGATGTGTCGTAGGGACGAGGAATCGACGCATCACATGGTGGCACGGTGTACTTTTGCTAAAGAGATGTACAGACTCATAGACATCGCAACCCACATGAGATCTCAACCAATAGAAGCACTGATGCAATTATCAAACAACAAAAAGGAAAGGGGAACACTACTGGTCGCGATGTTCGTTATCTGGAGGGAAAGGTGTGCGAGGATCTTCAGAGATTCACATAAGGCACATGAAAAATTGCTAGAAGAAGTGGCGCAACTGTTATATCGCCATGTTGAAACATCGGGAGAAGATTGATGAATCAATAACAACTAATTCTTAGCTTTATTTTCAGTTTTATTTATATGCTTTCTTAGATTTCATTTCCTTTTGTTTTCGTTATTTTTTAACTTTTTGCTCAAATGTACGTGAGCACCTTATGTTTATTTTCGACATGCAGCTACAAATCCTTTTGTAACTGCGATTATTAATCAAATACGGACAAGACCCATATTTTTCCTCAGAAAAAAAAGAAGACAGTTGGTGGTTGTGCGGTGTATGCTGTGCATAGGAATGTAAATAGATGGAGAAGGAAAATTAGAGATTTAAATAGAGAAAGTTTATGAAGTAAGGCTGTGCATGATGATTCCATGTTAACGGCTCTGGCCTCCAACCTGAAATGATTCTTTTTGGAGTTGGCTGTTGCCTTAAATAGGATTCTAAAATGTCAGAGATGGATGATTCTTTTGGGGTAGGTCGATTGTGGTCTTCAACAGGCTTGAAGAAGGTCCAGATTGGTACAAATTATTGTTTTCTCGTTTGATGCTTTTTGTTGGTTAATTTCATTCTTGGAAAATCTTCTTGTTGAGGGAGAGGCGTTATATGTATGTCGATAATTATTATGGTTCTTGTATGGTTTCGGTTGGTATGGAACTAGTGCACAAATGATGTATATTCTTTACCAAAAAAATGATGTAAATTCAACGCTCGAGTATTTTGTGCATTACAACGGCTAGCATTGTATGTCGTAATGAGATTTTTTTGAATAGTATATAATATATAGGGTCTGTTTTGAAAGAATGGACTAGTACATTTGATGCTATAATTATGGCTACATGAATTGCCCATAAAGATTAGTGCCACGGAAGAACCAAGGAAATATAGTATGGGCCGAAATTTTTATTCATAAGAAATAAAAAAATATATATATTAAAAATAATAAAGGTCACTATAGAATTCTAAAAATAAGAAGGCAATCTCATGATTTGAAGTCCCTACGGGACACCAAATAATCACGCAGGTCACGCCAAAAATGAAAAAAATAAAAAAATATAAGTGGGACTCCAAATGAGAACAAAATTCGGAAAATAAAATTTCTAAAATATTATAAAAGTGGGACTCCAAATTAGACAAAAATATGGAAAAAAAATTAAAGTTGAACTCCAAAAAAAAACAATACATGCATGTTCTTGTATTCACTAAATTAATTTATTTTGTAACATAACAAAAAAAAACACAATTATTATTCACATCCATAACTAAATTTACATTACTTCAATTCATATACAAATAAAAAATGTAACCTTAATCCTAACTCTAACCCTAACCCTAAATCAAAATAATCACAATTATAATTAATCAAATAATTACAATAAACTACCTACATTAATAATTATAACTCAACAATAACAATACCAAAAACAGACCTCTGCCAGATATTAACTAAAATCTTAATTCAATAAAAAAATATTTCACATAATCTAATCAAATTAAAATAAATTAACCTAATTCTTAATCCAATAAATTAAAACCTATTTCACTTCTATAAATAAAACTAACTAATTAAATAACCTACTCTAACTTTTAATTTAGAAAATTAATTAAAAAGAACGTACTTAGAGAGGAAACACAATGGCGCTGTTTTGGATTTGGAGTCCCACTTTAGAATTTTTTTTTTATCTTTTCCGATTGCTTGTCTTATTTGGAGTCTCATATTTAGAAATTTTATTTTCCGGATTTTGTTCTCATTTGGAGTCCCACTTATATTTTTTTCTTTTTTTCTTTTTTGGCGTGAGTTGCATGATCATTTGGCCGACATTTTTATTAATATCCAAAGTTTAATACAAATTATTATTTATACCCAGAATCGGACCCAATATCGAAAAATGCCCAAACCGGCCAGAAAATGGCCGGCTTACTCCTCCCCTAAGCCGGCCATTTTCTGGCCGGCTTAGTCGTTTTTTTTTGTTTTTTTTAAGAGACATTATGAAGAGAAAAAATAATGAAATCTAACATTGAAAATTTGAATTTTGTGTTTAAATTATTTGTTAGATTACTTCTTTTGATTTATAATTAGCATATTTATACTAAAATACACTAGATTACTTGAAATTATGTTGAATTACACTATATTACAATAAATTATGTTGAATTACACTAAATTACGTTAAATTACAATAACTTCGCTAATTATGCTGAAATACGGTAAATTACGCTAAAATAGACCGATTATGTGCCATCTTTCATGAATCATAAAAAATAGTAAAAAAATTTCGAAAATAGTAAAAACTGGTATTCTACAAGTTCATTATGTAACTAATTTACTGAGATACTTGGATTGAATAATAAAAATGAAAATATTAATCGGAAACTTCAACTCAAGTTTTGAGGCTCTTCCCTTTGTTTTTTGACGATTCTGAATTTTGGAATCCAGCATCGCTGGCACGGACGCATGCGCATTTTCGCAAGCTTTCTGAAAAGTGGTCATTTGCTGAAATCGAACACTCAAGCTCCGTTTTATGACCGTTTGAAGTTTCGTCGTCGTTTTTCACCTTTTCAGTGAAGATATCGTCTCTATTCATATGTAATTTAACATAATTTAGTGTAATTCAACATAATTTATTGTAATATAGTGTAATTCAACATAATTTCAAGTAATCTAGTGTATTTTAGTATAAATATGCTAATTATAAATCAAAAGAAGTAATCTAACAAATAATTTAAACACAAAATTCAAATTTTCAGTGTTAGATTTCATTATTTTTTCTCTTCATAATGTCTCTTAAAAAAAAAAACGACTAAGCCGGCCAGAAAATGGCCGGCTTAGGGGGGGAGTAAACCGGCTATTTTCTGGCCGGTTTGGGCATTTTTCGATATTGGGTCCGATTCTGGGTATAAATAATAATTTGTATTAAACTTTGGATATTAATAAAAATGTCGGATCATTTGGTGTCCTGTAGGGACTCCAAATCATGAGGTTGTCTTCTTATTTTTAGAATTCTACAGTGATCTTTCTTATTTTTAATATATATTTTTTTTTATTTCTTATGAATAAAAATTTCGGTAGTATGGGGGTGGAGCTCACGAACAGAGACGCTGTTGCCTGTTGGCATTCTCAGGTCACCTTTGTTTCCTTCAACGACATTTATTCATATTAATATAGATCTTACATGTAAGCATATTTCAACTTTTTGTATGGTCTAGCCAAACAAAAAAAATTGAAATCAGGAATGAATATTTTGGGCCATATTGAATCTATATTTTAATTTTTCCCTTGTGTGCTACAGAGGGATTTAAAACCCAAATCATCCTTATTTTTCCCGCGGAAGAAATCTATTTATTGGTTAACATTGTATATACTAACAATCAGTCAACATACTCTTTATTTTTTTTTTACAACTACGATAAATTTATAATTGATGTCACATCATTCAAATAAAAAGTGTAAAGCATAGACGTTTTTTCTATCAAAAAGATATTCAGTGTACTTAATTTAATGTATTATAAACAAGAAATTTGAAATATTGATAGTCTAATATTATGAAACTTTAATCAATGATGCAATGATTTTAAATTAATGCAAGCGACAGATCAGACACTATGTTCCAATTTAAACACTTAGTTCATGTTTTTTTTTTTTTTGATTTGAAGCCCTTAGGCAGTATCATTAAAGCAACAGCATTACAATAGAGGCTACATCCGCTCATGTTATAAAGTCAGTTTGAGCTGTAACACCTATACATTGAAGTCTACTGTTATAGAAACTTTTTCACCCTTCTATCTTGTCCCGAACATTGGCAAGGTATAACCCAAGTAAGAGAAGTTCTGGATTCGGGCTATATTTGCCAGTGTGTGTGCCTGTTTATTCTCCTCTCTCGGTATGTACTTACAAACAAATCCCGGGTGCGAAGTCATGATTTGAGCAATACGTACTAGTATCTGGTATGCATGCCAATCTGCGGACTGGATTATTTGAAAACTTCGCACTTGTTCAAAGGTTTTGATCAACAGTTGGCAAACTTGTTGATTAACTTTTAGGCTCAAGCTGCGGAAAGACCGTAGAACAAAAATTTTTATGTCTAACTCAAGCCAAGAATTAAAAGATGATATCGTTCTTTTAATTCTTTAAGGATCTATTCTCGTAATTGATTTCTAAAACTTAAATCTATTTACCAAGTAAATAAATTTATATAACATTTATACCTTGTATCCAAATTCCAATTGGATTGTAGTCGCGTCTCGTAGCACCAAACGTATGGTGCCTCTATCTGTTATCCACCAGGACTAACCAGAGAGCAGTTTATTTCTTTTGCCAGAAATACCGTGAACCGCGGAATTATGCAAAAACACTTTTCACCGAGAAAAGGACGAAATAGTATTAGTCTCGAGCCGCTAGATGTCAAGGTTTACCACAAGCATGTGATTCCTAAACACGTGGGGTACCGAAAGAATACTATTCACCCGTAATTCCGAGAACTACCGTAACCGAGAAAGAGAGAAATTATAATTTGAATCGATCAGACAGATCAGAATCCGATTATGTGAATTAGTAAATTTCTCTCTTCATGGCACCTTCTATTTATAGGCATATGGCATGGCAATGGAACTTACCAAAATGCCCCTAGGTAAGTCGGTTCGGCAAATGAGGTATCTAAATTGGATTTGTGCTCTTAAGCCCAAAATTCAATCTAATTAGATTTGGGCTTTAGCTAATGGGCTTTAATCTTAATTAAGGCCTTAATTGTTAATGGGTATTTAAATTCATAATTCAAATCCATATATATAACAATTCAAATCCATATATAATTGTCATGTACAATTATATTTCCTCTGCGGTTGTTTATTCGGTAACTTTTATACAACGTACCGTGTACGTTTATAAATTAACCAATGTTTTTGCTTGTCATTTTTACATGACATTTTATAATATAATTATATCAAGTATAATTAATTATAACCATCTTACTATTGATCATAACCAAGTTATAATCAATCACAATAAGATTCTCCGAGTAGCTCCTATACGGTGTGACCTGATAAGATCTGTGTTATGTTGGTAAATAGAATTAAAACTGTTTTTAACTTCTATAATCATGAGAGGCATCTGGAAAAACGCATCATGACCATCCAATTACACAGATGATGATGTACTGTACAATATCACGATCCAGTAAACTATTTTACTTGTGTTTAATTCTTTCGTCTCATAGCTGTCAGATTAATTTCAAGGTAGGTTTGTGTTATCCTTGCAAATTAATCTTTTCTTGATCTTGAACAGATTATCAAATATGATTAATTCTTGTTAATCATACCGCATGCAGATAATCTTATTCTATCAAGGGGCCCAGTGATGCTATAACTCGTATAATAAATAGAGGGACAATAGTACTTTTGGTAGACCATCACTTCCTCAGCATAAGTTATGTATACCGAACAGCTACCGTTATAGCTACTTTTTACGGATAGCATTAGGTAACAGTCACAAATACATTTCTTATGTAGGAACGATGAATACCTCATACTTTAGAATTTAACACTGAATGAAAGCATTAATGACACGAACACAATTCCGTATAATGTTTCATTCGGGGTCTGTCAAATACCATGTTCCTGGAACATGTATCTATGTGATTAAAATGACAACTCTGTGTCTATGGTCTATAAAACTTGACCATCTTTTAATCCACATACTAACCTTGTAGCGGTAGTTAGTGTTCCTGCTAATTACCTCGGTCAGTGACCTTTTAAGAGTATATATCATCTGTATTATGAAGTTTCACAATTCTAGTCATTAACTCGAAATGATTCATAAATTCAATAATACTCAAGGAAACAAAATGACATTTTATTAATCATTCAATTCATGAACAAAGCTTTATATAATTAAATTATCGTATTATTGACTTCTAGATTATTACAAGATACCACTGTTGGGTTTTGACTGTTCAAACTCGCTGATTAATTTTTAGGCTCAAGCTGCGGAAAACCGTAGAACAAAAAATTTATATGTCTAATTCAAGCTAAGGGTTAAAAGATGATATCGTTCTTTTAATCCTTTAAGGATCTATTCCCGTAATTGATTTCTAAAACTTAAATCTATTTATCAAGTAAATAAATTTATATAACATTTATACCTTGTATCCAAATTCCAATTGGATTGTAGTCGCGTCTCGTAGCACCAAACGTATGGTGCCTCTATCTGTCACCAGGACTAACCAGAGAGCGATTTATTTCTTTTTGCCAGAAATACCGTAAACCGCGGAATTATGCAAAAACACTATTCACCGAGAAAAGGACGAAATAGTATTAGTCTCGAGCCGCTAGATGTCAAGGTTTACCACAAGCATGTGATTCCTAAACACGTGGGGTACCGAAAGAATACTATTCACCCGTAATTCCGAGAACTACCGTAACCGAGAAAGAGAGAAATTATAATTTGAATCGATCAGACAGATCAGAATCCGATTATGTGAATTAGTAAATTTCTCTCTTCATGGCACCTTCTATTTATAGGCATATGGCATGGCAATGGAACTTACCAAAATGCCCCTAGGTAAGTCGGTTCGGCAAATGAGGTATCTAAATTGGATTTGTGCTCTTAAGCCCAAAATTCAATCTAATTAGATTTGGGCTTTAGCTAATGGGCTTTAATCTTAATTAAGGCCTTAATTGTTAATGGGTATTTAAATTCATAATTCAAATCCATATATATAACAATTCAAATCCATATATAATTGTCATGTACAATTATATTTCCTCTGCGGTTGTTTATTCGGTAACTTTTATACAACGTACCGTGTACGTTTATAAATTAACCAATGTTTTTGCTTGTCATTTTTACATGACATTTATAATATAATTATATCAAGTATAATTAATTATAACCATCTTACTATTGATCATAACCAAGTTATAATCAATCACAATAAGATTCTCCTAGTAGCTCCTATACGGTGTGACCTGATAGGATCTGTGTTATGTTGGTAAATAGAATTAAAACTGTTTTTAACTTCTATAATCATGAGAGGTATCTGGCAAAACGCATCATGACCATCCAATTACACAGATGATGCTGTACTGTACAATATCACGATCCAGTAAACTATTTTACTTGTGTTTAATTCTTTCGTATCATAGCTGTCAGATTAATTTCAAGGTAGGTTTGTGTCATCCTTGCAAATTAATCTTTTCTTGATCTTGAACAGATTATCAAATATGATTAACTCTTGTTAATCATACCGCATGCAGATAATCTTATTCTATCAAGGGGCCCAGTGACGCTATAACTCGTATAATAAATACGAGGGACAATAGTACTTTTGGTAGACCATCACTTCCTCAGCATAAGTTATGTATACCGAAGAGCTACCGTTATAGCTACTTTTTACGGATAGCGTTAGGTAACAGTCACAGATACATTTCTTATGTAGGAACGATGAATACCTCATACTTTAGAATTTAATTCTGAATGAAAGCATTAATGACACGAACACAATTCCGTATAATGTTTCATTCGGGGTCTGTCAAATACCATGTTCTTAGAACATGTATCTATGTGATTAAAATGACAACTCTGTGTCTATGGTCTGTAAAACTTGACCATCTTTTAATCCACATACTAACCTTGTAGCGGTAATTAGTGTTCCTGCTAATTACCTCGGTCAGTGACTTTTTAAGAGTATATATCATTTGTATTATGAAGTTTCACAATTCCAGTCATTAACTCGAAATGATTCATAAATTCAATAATACTCAAGGAAACAAAATGACATTTTATTAATCATTCAATTCATGAACAAAGCTTTATATAATTAAATTATCGTATTATTGACTTCTAGATTATTACAAACTAACAATCTCCCACTTAAGCTAGAAGCCAATCATCGTAGGCTCTGCTCTATACAAAACTCTATTTTTCTAAAATCTCGTAGATCAAAAGAAAATCTCACAGCCAATCTCCTATGTGTCTCAGACCCATAGAAGCTGTATGCATCTGGTGCTTGGCTTGAGGAAGAGGTTTTGTTAGTGGATCAGCTGTGTTGCTGATTGTGTCAACCTTGCAAATCTTTACATCACCTCTATTTACAATTTCTCGTATTAGGTGATAACGACGTAGGACATGCTTGGATTTCGAGTGCGATCTCGGTTCCTTGGCCTGAGCTATAGCTCCATTGTTGTCACAGTAGAGGTCCACAGGGCTTTGAACACTGGGAACCACTCCTAGTTCGCTAAGGAACTTTTTAATCCAGAAACCCTCTTTCGCTGCCTCGGATGCAGCTATGTACTCAGCTTCGGTGGTTGAGTCTGTTGTGGTTTCTTGCTTGGAACTCTTCCAACTTACAACACCACCATTGAGGATGTACACATATCCGAACTGAGACCTCGAATCGTCTCGGTCAGTTTGGAAACTGGCATCAGTGTAGCCATTTATTACGAGCTCGGA
Organism: Carex littledalei; assembly: GCA_011114355.1. Lineage (NCBI taxonomy): Eukaryota > Viridiplantae > Streptophyta > Magnoliopsida > Poales > Cyperaceae > Carex > Carex littledalei. Next base: position 8,269,830 of record CM022088.1, read on the forward strand.
GTCACCACCGTAGACGAGAAACATATCCTTAGTTCTTCTCAAGTACTTGAGGATATTCTTTGCAGCATTCCAATGCGCCAAGCCTGGATTTGCCTGATATTTGCTTGTTACACTCAAAGCGTAAGAGACATCAGGGCGAGTGCACAACATGGCGTACATTATTGATCCAATTGCCGAAGCATATGGAATTCTACTCATTATGCTTCGCTCATCAGTTGTCGAAGGACACTGAGTCTTGCTAAGCTGTGCACCATGATTCATTGGCAGGAATCCTTTCTTAGAATCCTGCATGCTGAATCTTTTCAGCACTTTGTCAATGTATGTGCTTTGACTTAATCCAATAAGTCTCTTTGATCTATCACGATAGATCTTGATGCCTAATACATAGACAGCCTCGCCCAAGTCTTTCATAGAGAATACATTCTTTAATGAAGACTTGGCTAATTGCAATAAGGGAATATTGTTACCTATTAAGAGTATGTCGTCGACATATAAGATTAGAAAAGCGATGGCACTCCCACTAGTCCTCTTGTATACACATGGTTCTTCTTCGCATCTGACGAAGTTCAACTTCTTGACTTCTTCGTCAAATCGGATATTCCAACTTCTGGATGCTTGTTTCAAGCCATAAATAGATTTAAGAAGCTTGCACACTTTTCCAGCATTCTTTGAATCTTCAAAACCCGTAGGCTGTGTCATATAGACATTCTCTTCTAAAATTTATTTAGAAAAGCTGTTTTGACATCCATTTGCCAAATTTCATAATCATGAAAAGCAGCAATTGCTAGAAGTATCCTTATTGACTTAAACATGGCTACGGGTGAAAATATTTCATCATAATCTACACCTAGAATTTGTTTGAAACCTTTCGCTACTAGCCGTGCTTTGTAAACAGTCATATTACCATCCATGTCTGTTTTCCTTTTGAAAACCCACTTGTTAGCTATGGGTTTTACCCCATCAAGTGGAACAACTAGGTTCCAGACCGCATTGTCATACATGGATTGTATTTCGGATTTCATGGCCTCCAGCCATTTATCGGAGTCGGGCCTATCCATTGCTTCCGCATAAGTCAGAGGATCTTCAGTGTCAAAAACTGAGACCTCGTGCAGTCCCATGTACCTCTCGGGCGCATGGACTGTCCTTGCTGACCTACGTAGCACTTGTTCTTCGGGCTGTTGAACTTCATCCACAACCGTGTGCGGGTTCAGTTCTACCTCAACTTGCGTTGAAGCATTTGAGCTCGGGACTGGAACCTCCTCCACAGCTGCTTGTGGATTTGGCTCTTCCAAATGCTCATCAGCCGAAGTATCAAGTGGTGGGTTAATCTGATCTGTATCAGATATTATATTGTGTAATGTATCTTGAATTTCTTCAAGTATTACATTACTCCCACTACTTCCTTTTGCGAGAAACTCGTTCTCCAAAAATTTACCATCACGAGCAACAACTATAGTGTTCTCGGATTGGTGATAGAAGTAATATCCTTTCGTTTCCTTAGGATATCCTACAAAAAAACATTTGTCAGATTTGGGACCAAGTTTGTCAGACATCAGGCGTTTGACAAATGCTTCGCAACCCCAGATTTTAAGATAAGACATATTTGGGAGTGATACCACTGTTGGGTTTTGACTGTTCAAACTCGTTGATTAACTTTTAGGCTCAAGCTGCGGAAAGACCGTAGAACAAAAATTTCTATGTCTAACTCAAGCCAAGGATTAAAAGATGGTATCGTTCTTTTAATCCTTTAAGGATCTATTCCCGTAATTGATTTCTAAAACTTAAATCTATTTACCAAGTAAATAAATTTATATAACATTTATACCTTGTATCCAAATTCCAATTGGATTGTAGTCGCGTCTCGTAGCACCAAACGTATGGTGCCTCTATCTGTTATCCACCAGGACTAACCAGAGAGCGGTTTATTTCTTTTGCCAGAAATACCGTGAACCGCGGAATTATGCAAAAACACTTTTCACCGAGAAAAGGACGAAATAGTATTAGTCTCGAGCCGCTAGATGTCAAGGTTTACCACAAGCATGTGATTCCTAAACACGTGGGGTACCGAAAGAATACTATTCACCCGTAATTCTGAGAACTACCGTAACCGAGAAAAAGAGAAATTATAATTCGAATCGATAAGACAGATCAGAATCCGATTATGTGAATTAGTAAAGTTTCTCTCTTCATGACACCTTCTATTTATAGGCATATGGCATGGCAATGGAATTTACCAAAATGCCCCTAGGTGAGTCGGTTCGGAAAATGAGAAAACCAAATTGGATTTGTGCTTAAGCAAATGAGATATCCAAATTGGATTTGTGCTCAAGCAAATGAGATATCCAAATTGGATTTGTGCTCTTACGCCAAAATTCAATCTAATTTGATTTGGGCTTTAGCTAATGGGCTTTAATCTTAATTAAGGCCTTAATTGTTAATGGGTATTTAAATTCATAATTCAAATCCATATATATAACAATTCAAATCCATATATAATTGTCATGTACAATTATATTTCCTCTGCGGTTGTTTATTCGGTAACTTTTATACAACGTACCGTGTACGTTTATAAATTAACCAATGTTTTTGCTTGTCATTTTTACATGACATTTATAATATAATTATATCAAGTATAATTAATTATAACCAACTTACTATTGATCATAACCAAGTTATAATCAATCACAATAAGATTCTCCGAGTAGCTCCTATACGGTGTGACCTGATAGGATCTGTGTTATGTTGGTAAATAGAATTAAAACTGTTTTTAACTTCTATAATCATGAGAGGCATCTGGCAAAATGCATCATGACCATCCAATTACACAGATGATGATGTACTGTACAATATCACGATCCAGTAAACTATTTTACTGCGGAAAGACCCGTTGATTAACTTTTAGGCTCAAGCTGCGGAAAGACCGTAGAACAAAAATTTCTACGTCTATCTCAAGCCAAGGATTAAAAGATTGTATCGTTTTTTTAATCCTTTAAGGATCTATTCCCGTAATTGATTTCTAAAACTTAAAACTATTTACCAAGTAAATAAATTTATATAACATTTATACCTTGTTTCCAAATTACAATTGGAATGCAGACCGAGCGAGAAGACCGGATCTGAGCAATGTCTTCTTTCGGAGCAATGACTTCTCTCGGAGCACCAAACATATGGTGCCTCTATAGGTTATCCACCAGGACTAACCAGAGAGCGGTTTATTTCTTTTGCCAGAAATACTGTAAACCGCGGTCTTACGCAAAAACACTATTCACGAGAAAAAGACGAAATAGCAGAATTCCCGACCGGCAGTTATTCTGATTTTACTAAAAGGCAAAACAGAAATATCGCGACTTTCGGGAAAACACTATTCACTGAAATCCCGCAAACACTATTCAACAACTCGAAAGATAATACGTAACTGTTACGTATAACTTTCGTTTAAACCGCAACACTATTTGGGAGAGAAAACGAGAAAGAGAACGATAACCGAGCCAATTCGAATCGAACTCAGACTTTTCGAACTTTTCAACTTATGAATTTTCTTACCCCTACCCCTCTATTTATAGGGTTAGGGAGGTACTTGTAAGCTGCTTGCAGCAGAGGTGCTTACAAGGACGTGCTTGTAAGCTGCTTGCAGCAGAGGTGCTTATGTGGATAGGATTGATGACATGTCATGTGGATATGATCGGTGACGTGTCATGCGGATAAGGACGAATCTGAAAAGACCAGAATGCCCTCGCCCCGAACACAATTAATATCCGTATAATTATTCTGAATAATTACATTTCTTGCGGTTGTTGATTTCGGTAATTTATACAACGTGTCCTACACGTTTATAAATTAACCGGTTAACTTTTATACAACGTGTCATACACGTTTATAAATTAACCAATGTTTTTGCTTGTCATTTTTACATGACATTTATAATATAATTATATCAAGTATAATTAATTATAAATCATCTTATTATTGATCATAATCAATTTATAATCAATCAATAAGATTCTCCGATTAACTCCTATAGGTGTGACCCGATAGGATCTGTGTTATGTTGGTAAATAGAATTAAAACCGTTTTAACTTCTATAATCATGAAAGGCATCTGGAAAAATGCATCATGACCATCCAATTACACAGATGATGCCGTACAGTACAATATCACGATCCAGTAAACTATTTTACTCGTGTTAATTATTTTGTCTCATAGCTGTCAGATTAATTTCAAGGTAGGTTTGTGTCATCCTTGCAAATTAATCTTTTCTTGATCTTGAGCAGATTATCAAATATGATTACTCTTGTATTCATACTGCTAGCAGATATTCTTACTCTATCAAGGGGCCCAGTGACACTATAACTCGTATAATAAATACGAGAGACAATAGTACTTTTGGTAGACCATCACTACCTCAGCTAAGTTATGTATACCGAAGAGCTACCGTTATAGCTACTTTTTACAGATAGCGTTAAGTAACAATCACACATACACATCTCTTAGTTAGGAAAGATGAATATCTCATACTTTAGAACTTAACACTGAATGAAAGCATTAATGACACGAACACAATTCCGTATAATGTTTCATTCGGGGTCTGTCAAATACCATGTTCTCTAACATGTATCTATGTGATTAAATTGACAACTCATTGTCTATGGTCAGTAAAACTTTAACCATCATTTAATCCACATACTAACCTTTAATTGGTTAATTAGTGTTCTTTGCTAATTACCTCGGTCAGTGACTATTAAGAGTATTTATCATCTATATTATGAAGTTCTACTCATTTCGAATCCGAATGCCGAAATGATCCATAATTCGATAAAACTCAAAGAACAAAATGATAATATTATTAATCATTCAATTCATGAACAAAGCTTTATATAATTAAATTATCGTATTATTGACTTCTAGATTATTACTTACTAACAATCTCCCACTTAAGCTAGAAGCCAATCATCGTAGGCTCTACTTTATACAAAGCTCTATATTCTAAAAGATCTCGTAGATCTAAAGAAAATCTCACAGCCAATCTTCTATGTGTTCCAGACCCATAGAAGCTGTATGCATCTGGTGCATGGCTTGAGTTAGAGTTTTATGAGTGGATCAGCTGTGTTGCTGACTGTGTCAATTTTACAAATCTTTACTTTAGGTGATGAAAATGTCATTTTGTTAGTTTGTATAGAGCAGAGCCTACGATGATTGGCTTCTAGCTTAAGTGGGAGATTGTTAGTTTGTAATAATCTAGAAGTCAATAATACGATAATTATATAAAGCTTTGTTCATGAATTGAATGATTAATAAAATGTCATTTTGTTTCCTTGAGTATTATTGAATTTATGAATCATTTCGAGTTAATGACTGGAATTGTGAAACTTCATAATACAGATGATATATACTCTTAAAAGGTCACTGACTTAGGTAATTAGCAGGAACACTAACTGCCGCTACAAGGTTAGTATGTGGATTAAAAGATGGTCAAGTTTTATAGACCATAGACACAGAGTTGTCATTTTAATCACATAGATACATGTTCCAGGAATATGGTATTTGACAGACCCCGAATGAAACATTATACGGAATTGTGTTCGTGTCATTAATGCTTTCATTCAGTGTTAAATTCTAAAGTATGAGGTATTCATCGTTCCTACATAAGAAATGTATCTGTGACTGTTACCTAACGCTATCCGTAAAAAGTAGCTATAACGGTAGCTCTTCGGTATACATAACTTATGCTGAGGAAGTGATGGTCTACCAAAAGTACTATTGTCCCTCGTATTTATTATACGAGTTATAGCGTCACTGGGCCCCTTGATAGAATAAGATTATCTGCATGCGGTATGATTAACAAGAGTTAATCATATTTGATAATCTGTTTAAGATCAAGAAAAGATTAATTTGCAAGGATGACACAAACCTACCTTGAAATTAATCTGACAGCTATGATACGAAAGAATTAAACACAAGTAAAATAGTTTACTGGATCGTGATATTGTACAGTACAGCATCATCTGTGTAATTGGATGGTCATGATGCGTTTTGCCAGATGCCTCTCATGATTATAGAAGTTAAAAACAGTTTTAATTCTATTTACCAACATAACACAGATCCTATCAGGTCACACCGTATAGGAGCTACTCGGAGAATCTTATTGTGATTGATTATAACTTGGTTATGATCAATAGTAAGATGGTTATAATTAATTATACTTGATATAATTATATTATAAATGTCATGTAAAAATAACAAGCAAAGACATTAGTTAATTTATAAACGTACACGGTACGTTGTATAAAAGTTACCGAATAAACAACCGCAGAGGAAATATAATTGTACATGACAATTATATATGGATTTGAATTGTTATATATATGGATTTGAATTATGAATTTAAATACCCATTAACAATTAAGGCCTTAATTAAGATTAAAGCCCATTAGCTAAAGCCCAAATCAAATTAGATTGAATTTTGGCGTAAGAGCACAAATCCAATTTGGATATCTCATTTGCTTAAGCACAAATCCAATTTGGTTTTCTCATTTTCCGAACCGACTCACCTAGGGGCATTTTGGTAAATTCCATTGCCATGCCATATGCCTATAAATAGAAGGTGTCATGAAGAGAGAAACTTTAGTAATTCACATAATCGGATTCTGATCTGTCTGATCGATTCGAATTATAATTTCTCTCTTTCTCGGTTACGGTAGTTCTCGGGATTACGGGTGAATAGTATTCTTTCGGTACCCCACGTGTTTAGGAATCACATGCTTGTGGTAAACCTTGACATCTAGCGGCTCGAGACTAATACTATTTCGTCATTTTCTCGGTGAATATTGTTTTTGCATAATTCCGCGGTTTACGGTATTTCTGGCAAAAGAAATAAACCGCTCTCTGGTTAGTCCTGGTGGATAACAGATAGAGGCACCATACGTTTGGTGCTACGAGACGCGACTACAATCCAATTGGAATTTGGATACAAGGTATAAATGTTATTTAAATTTATTTACTTGTTAAATAGATTTAAGTTTTAGAAATCAATTACGGGAATAGATCCTTAAAGGATTAAAAGAACGATATATCTTTTAACCCTTGGCTTGAATTAGACATAGAAATTTTTTGTTCTACGGTCTTTCCGCAGCTTGAGCCTAAAAGTTAATTAACGAGTTTGAACAGTCAAAACCCAACGGTGGTATCAGAGCAATACCAACTGAAGGTCACTGACCGATAATTGGCTTCTAGCTGGGAATGAAAAGGAGAGGTTGCATTTATGAGTATAAGATTGGTGGCCGAATGTTAAATGCAATACCAACTGAAGTGTTGGATTTATTAAATGGTATGCCCGTTATGGGAAATCTGAATCCAAAACCCGACCCGTTTGAAGAGGTGCAGACCCTTTATGAAGAGGTGCAGACCCTTCATGAAGAGGTGTGTTAGTATTATATATACTACATCCTGTCCATGTCTCTCTAATAGATAATATAACAGAATAGTGACAGAAAAGAAAGAGAGAAAAACGCACCAAGAAACTCTGTTAATACTTGAAGGTCTTAGGTCGTGGAAAACGCAGGGCTTCCGGCTTCGGCTTGTGATTCCTTGCAGAACCAGTGATACTGCTACGCTCGCAAGATCCGCTTCCGCACGAATATTAACGGAGTAATTTGTAAGTTCTATCCGTTAATTTACATTGGTATCAGAGCTTTAATAGCATGTATTCTGGTTTTAAATTTTCAGTAAAATCTGTTTATACATTAGAATAATGTTTGAAAACTAATTTCACGTATTCTGGTATTTATAATACATAATACGGATTTTTTTTTAAATTAATTCTTATGTTTCAGAATCGTCAAATTTGTTCACTGTTTTGGTTTGATTTGACAAATTTCAGATTTTATTCGAAAATAAATTAGATTTGCAAAATTAATTAATTTTTCTATATAAAAATTTTCAGATTTGATTTACAATTTTTTTTTGTGTAAATTTGATAAATCTGAATACAAATTTAATTTTATAAAACGTATTTAGAATAAATGAACTGTTTTGGAGATTTTTTAAATGCATCTTTTGGAGATGCATAGCAAAATAGTGGTCTTGTACAGTGGAAATTGGAGATGCAAAGCAAAACAATGCATCTTTAGTTTATTTTGGATCTAATACAACTGGGTTGGACAATTTTTTGGTCCAAATGAATTACAACCGTCCAAAGAACCATTCTTCCAAATTGTATGAGATCCAATCTTAATTCAACCTGCGCTAATGGATGTGTCCATTACTCTGAGAAATGGAGAGATTGTATACACCGGTTCAAGCTAAATAGACTTGGTCCATATCTTGATGATGAACCGCGAAAATAAAAGGTTTTTATTGTAGCCGCTGGGGCTTGAACCCTAGTCCTATGCCACATGTGCCAAAGACCTTACCACTACACTACAATGACTTTCTTGTTATTGTCTTGATTCTCTACTTTATATATACATATTACATAACAGTGTTTTTGCAAAAATCGAAAATATTTTTTTTTGAACCATACGGATTTTGTTTTTAATCAAATTTTGTTCCATATATATATTCGGACTAAGTATATAAATTGTATAATTGATGAAACAAAATTTTTTTTTTTTTGAATAATTTTTTTTTCTGTATCAAACTATTATGTTATGCATAATTAGTCTGAATATTTTTTTTTAATATAAAAAAAAAAAAAATTTTATTGTGCATTATTTGTATAATTTTTTAGTGGGAGTTTTGCATAGTGAAATAATTACTGATAATAAAATTTATGGAATTAAAAGATGATTGTGATACTTAGTGATCTTTCGATTTTAATCTATAGGTATTATTATTATTAAATTATTTCATAGTTGTTGCAAAACTGGAAGTGTTATGCTAGGTATTAAATAATTTCTATTAAGCCATCAGAATTGTGATATGTCCTAACTTAGTTTAATTGTAATTTCTTAGTGAAATGGCATCTGCATCTAGGAATATTGTGGCAGAACTGAATAAGGGTGAAAAACTGAATGGCGATAATTATGAGATTTGGGCCATGAAAATTCAGTATGTCCTGGAAGAACAAGAGGTTCTTACAGTCCTGGATCATATCCTAACCGAACCAGAAAAAGGTACAACTGAAAAGCACATTACTGACAGTGCTGCATATGAGTCCTGGAAAAAGAAGAACTCCATTGCTCGCATTACATTGCTGAGCAGTATGGACAATGATGTGATGCGTGAGTTTAGGCAATATGAGATTGCCAAAGAGATGTGGCTTGCTTTAAAGCAGAAGTTCGGTGGAACTTCTGTTACAAAACTGAGACAACTCACCATCAAGTTTGACACTTACAAGAAGCGTCCTAATCATAGCATGCGGCAACATCTCAGGGAGATGTCAAATATGATTAGTGAGTTGAAGGACGCTGGCCATGTTTTGACTGATGAACAACAACTTCAAGCAGTGATTCGTTCACTTCCTCATACATGGGAACACATGAAGGTGAATCTGACCCACAACGAGAGTATTACAACTCTCAACGATGCAGCAAGGCATCTGGAACTTGAGGAAGATCGTATTGAGGCATCAAAGCCTCAAGAAAATGAAACTGCTGTGCATTTGGCTGGTTCAAGCTCTCATGGAGGGCAAGGCCAGAAGCGTAAGTCAAATTATGGTCACAAGGGCAAGGGCAAACAAGAGAAAAAACATAAGGGGCAGGATCGTGGCAAGGGAAAGGCTTCTCAGAAAATTTTTAAGAAGCATAATAAAGCCAAGATCAAGTGTTTCAATTGTGGCAATAAGGGTCACTATGCTCGTGAATGCAAAGAGCCCCGCAAGGTACAAATTCCAGAAAAACTTTCAAATTTTTCATATGTTTCAAGTTCTGTTTTTATTGCTGATTCTCATCCTTTGTGGACTGTAGACTCAGGGGCAACAGACCATGTAGCCAAAGATCGTGACTTGTTTGTGGATTTTCGTCGAATTCCGCAAGGTTCAAAATGGCTTTATGTAGGAAACAACTCTCGTGTACCAGTCAAGGGTATAGGCACATGCAAGTTGGATATGCGTGATGGTCGAACCCTCCTCTTACATGATGTTCTCTTTGCACCTGACATTCGACGAAATCTTGTATCTGTAGTTGTTCTTCTTAGATTTGGATTTACTTTGAACATGTGTGGCACTAGTATTAAGTTGTATCTGGATGATGTGTGTTATGGTTATGGATATGTATCGAATGGTTTTATTATTCTGGATGTTATTAATATAATGACTTCTTCTAATATCCATTTTTCTTTAATTACATCATACGCTGATGAAAATGTTGATGTGAATGTATGGCATATGAGATTAGGCCATATTGGACAGCAACGAATTGATAGATTAGCCAAGGAAGGCATGTTAGGCCAAATTGAAAGGGTTAGTCCCAACATGTGAAAATTGTTTAAAAGGAAAAATGGCAAGAAAACCATTTGGAACAGGAACCAGATCTGAATTTCCATTGCAATTAATTCATTCTGACATTTGTGGACCAATGAATGTGAGGGCACGACATGGAGGTGGATACTTTATCACCTTCATTGACGATTATACGCGGTACAGTCACGTCTATTTGATCTCTCATAAATCTGATGCTCTTGCATGTTTCAAGAAATTTATTACCTTGGTTGAAAATCAATTAGACAGAAAGGTTAAGGCCTTACGAACAGATCGCGGTCGCGAATATTTGTCTGATGAGTTCAAACAAATGTGCGAAGAAAAAGGAATACTTAGGCAACTAACCATACCATATACTCCACAGCAAAACGGAGTGGCTGAAAGGAGAAATCGACTCTTTTGGAAATGGTTAGGTCAATGATGGCTCAAGCAAATCTGCCAATCAATTTTTGGGGTGATGCATTATTGACTGCTGCCTATATTCTAAATCGAGTACCCTCTAAATCTGTTTCTTCAACTCCTTACGAACTTTGGAATAATAGAAAACTAGATCTTAGTAATCTGAGACCTTGGGGATGCACAGCCTTTGTTCATGATTCGTCTCATCAACATGGTAAATTGGGTCCACGAGGTAAAAAGAGTATATTTATACGATACTCTGAACATTCCAAAGGTTATGTGTTCATTGGTGAACAATCGAGTGGGAGTGTAACAGAATTTGAGTCCCGAGATGTCATTTTCTTGGAAAATGAATTTCCAAGAAAGGGTGAGATAGGTCAGGAATTTTCTCTATATGAAGAAGAGGAGCAAGATGATTTGATTGTTGCAAATCGTTTGGTGCATATTCCTGAACCTCCAACAGTATCTCATCCAAGTGGGAGCAAGTCAGTAGATGATGCTGAGCCAAGTTCAGCACAATCACAAATTAGGCATAGCAATCGTGCTAGAGTTCCTAAACGTCATTTTCCAATAGAAAATGAATCTTACATGATTGTCATGCAAGATGAAGAAGAGCCAAGAAATATTCGAGAGGCTCTCACTTGTCCTGCTAAAGAGAAATGGATGAAAGCAATGGAAGAAGAAATGGAGTCAATGAGATCAAATAATGTTTGGGAATTAGTTGATCTCCCTGAAGGACGTAAGGCAATTGGGAACAAATGGGTTCTCAAGATTAAACGTCTAGCTGACGGCTCGATTGAGAGGTATAAGGCACGTCTTGTTGCTAAGGGGTATACACAACAAGAGGGGATAGACTATGAAGAGACTTTCTCTCCTGTTGTAAGATTTACTTCTATACGATTAATACTAGCTATTGTTGCCAGTTTAGATTTGGAATTGCATCAAATGGATGTTAAAACTGCGTTTCTAAATGGCAATCTGGAAGAAGAGATATATATGGAACAACCTGTCAGTTTTGTTGCTGAAGGTCAAGAGCACAAAGTGTGCAAATTGTTGAGATCTATTTATGGTCTCAAACAATCTTCCAGACAGTGGTACATTCGGTTTCATCAGGCAATCATATCATTTGATTTCGAAATGATTGATGAAGACCATTGTGTGTATGTCAAAAGATCCAAAGAAAAATTTGTGATTCTATCGCTTTATGTGGATGACATACTGTTGGCTAGTAACAATAATGAGTATGTGAAAATCATTAAAGAATGGTTATCCTCCAATTTTGATATGAAGGATATGGGTGAAGCAGCATACATTCTTGGAGTGAATATTGAAAGAGATCGTTCCAAGAAGATGTTAGCTCTATCGCAAGAGCATTACATCAAGAAAGTACTTGAAAAGTTTCATATGCAAGACTGTAAACCCATTGATACTCCGATAGCAAAAGGCGAAGGTCTTAGTTTAAGAATGTGTCCAAAGACTCAAGATGAAAAAGCACAAATGGAAAAAGTTCCTTACGCAAGTGCTGTTGGCAGCCTCATGTATGCTATGATGTGTACTAGGCCGGATATCAGTTTCGCCGTTGGGATGGTGAGTAGATATCAAGCCAATCCAGGACAGTCCCATTGGAAAGCAGTAAAAAGAATACTTAGATATCTGAAAGGTACTGCAGATTATTCATTGTGTTTTCAAGGAGAAAATCTGCAACTCATGGGTTACGCAGATGCTGATTGGGGAGGAGATTTAGATGAAAGAAAATCTACCTCAGGCTATGTTTTCTTACTTAGTAATGGAGCTATCTCTTGGAGTAGTAAGAAACAGAGTTGCATATCCTTATCCACAATGGAAGCTGAATTTGTAGCATTTTCAGCAGCAGTACAAGAAGCAGTTTGGCTTAAAAGATTTTTGAATCACTTGGGTTTCGATGAGAATGAAACTAACTCAGTGTTGGTATACAGCGATAGCCAAGCAGCAATCGCTTATACAAAAGATCCCAAGTATCACTCAAAGACCAAACACATTGATACTAAGTATAACTTCGTTAGAGACATGGTGGCGAAAAAGCAAGTTTGCATGCAGTACATATCTACACACAAAATGGTGGCAGATCCTTTTACAAAGGCAATACCCAGAGATGTGTTTATTGGCCATGTTAAGTCTCTAGGGTTACGTAGATTGTAATTATATTTTTGATTGAACATTATATTATGTATATTTGTATTTGTGGGATAAATGCAATGAATGTTATTTTCTTATTCATTTTTGTTACAAATTATTTAATACCAATATATTTAGCATAACACATAAGATATAAAATGAAAGGTATGTCAGACAGTTGATTGGCCTTCTCACACAGGCAATCGCTTCTATGTCTTAGTAGGACATAGAAATGAGATTGATTTAAGCTAGACATGATACAAAATGTGAGAGCAAGTGCTTAAAATATATATCGCCTTGATAGAGAATCAAGATGAGGTCATATGAATATACTATTATGACCGAAGGTGAAATACCCACTATTTACCTTAACTGTCTTATGCCAAGTGGGAGTCATGTTATTGGATTTATATGATAAGTAGAGATGTGGACTCAAGTTAGATATTGTGTATATCTGAACTATCACTTGTACGGTATTGAATTTTAGTTTAGACATACGCTCCATAAGAAATGGAGAATAATACCGTAACATATGTTTCATACCATATGTGCAATTGACCAACAGGGTAACAGAAGATATGATCTCTTCTTCTTTGTTGTGTGAGACCCGAGAGATAAAAAGGATCTCATAGTACTCTTCGATTTTTTACTAAATACTTGAAGTTTCTTTTCAATTGGTTATTTTGGAATGTTGCCAATGATCATGTATGATGCGATCTAATAGAACATATCTGAATAGCAATTGATTTGGAATGAAGAGATTCTAGATAAAAGAAAAAGATCATTTGAGTGTTACATTAGGTTATATTCACTGGTGCACCAATTATGTTTATGTAACATAATTGTGAATATATAAGTATGGTTGTATCAATACATAAAAGAGATCCTGTAATACTTGAAAAATGTAACTTGATGATCTGGGGTACTGCATATTTACTCTACTTAGATGTTGTTATACATACCTAACAGTTGGATAACAACATATGCTCTCAAATTAAAATATGCTGGTCACGGCCTATTTCCTTGTATGAATTTTAACAGAGTTAAGAGATTACGTTCTCTTAGTTTATAGCGGATATCCCATTTTGTGCGAGTGGGAGATGTTGGATTTATTAAATGGTACGCCCGTTATGGGAAATCTGAATCCAAAACCCGACCCGTTATGAAGAGGTGCAGACCCTTTATGAAGAGGTGCAGACCCTTCATGAAGAGGTGTGTTAGTATTATATACTACATCCTGTCCATGTCTCTCTAATAGATAATATAACAGAATAGTGACAGAAAAGAAAGAGAGAAAAACGCACCAAGAAAATCTGTTAACACTTGAAGGTCTTAGGTCGTGGAAAACGCAGGGCTTCCGGCTTCGGCTTGTGATTCCTTGCAGAACCAGTGATACTGCTACACTCGCAAGATCCGCTTCCGCACGAATATTAACGGAGTAATTTGTAAGTTCTATCCGTTAATTAACATGAAGCTTCTGTCATAGCATTTAAAAAAAAAAGATTGGTGGCCGAACTGCATTGGTCTTTCCTTTCAACTTTTAGCAATGATAACAACTATAACAGATGTCTTGTGTTGCTTCAGCTAAGCATTTTGATTTTGCTTAATAATCTTTTTAAATAAGAATGCTAACTAATTATTCTTAAACATGGTCATTTTCCGTAGAAAAGCTGTTGTTTTCTAATTGTGAATATATAGGAGTTCAAATTAGAAAAAGGATGGCATAATTAAACTGATTTTTTTTATTTGTCTAAAGAATTATACTTTACGCAGACATTAAATGTTATGAAAAAAAATTGGGAGGACAAGATATATAAAAAAAAACTTAAAGAGTTTAGTTGATATATTTTATTATATAGGTAATTTTTTATGGTCCATTTAATATCAAATAGGAAAGTACAACTTTTTACCTTGTAGTCTGCATGTTCATAAAATAGAACAATGGACGGAATGAAGATAATACATGATTTTTAATTTTGTATGATTAATATTAAAGTCGAAGTCACGCAAGTTTAGATCCTATTTTAAAACGGAAGAAATGGTGTAGTAACTCCACCAGGATAATTTTTAATGTAAAAACTTGCAAATAAAAATAAACAAAAAAAAAATTCAATGTATTCTATCTATACTAAAAGTTTGATAAAATTATATAACGGTGCAATTTTTCCATGTTGTTCCATTAGCTTTAGAAGTCTAGTGAAATGCTTTTTTATTTTTCTGTTTTAGTAACCTGTTGAACGAAAGCAATATATGACTTTATCCTAATTGAAAATTGAAGGAATTTTGTAAATCTGGGAGATCTTTTGCATGATAACAAAACATGATCATTTTGAAAAAGAAAAAAAAAAACCTTTGAAGTATGTGATATAAGAACTATACACGTTTTATTTTGTTTTCGAATAAGTAATTTATAAATTTTGTGGTCTAATTCATAAAATGAATGAATAAATCATTCGTCTCAATAATATTAAATACTAAATTCATTCTTGCCACTATAACGAGACAGATATTTTGAAAAAAACAAAAAACAATACCTTATTCCACAATTCGCATGAAAATATATATCCATTTAAAAGGGCTACTTTTTTATCGGTACCAGCTGTCTCGCGTGGCCCAGAAATTAGTGGCGGATGTTATGTGTTATCCGTGTCGAGGGACAGATTTGCACTATATTATTAAGTGCTTTGTTATTCTAGCCGCACAGATAGATACAGAAGATCCTCGACAACAGAAAACAGGAACTCGGCAGCGAATTATTTCATTGTACATCTATGATTAACCGTTACAGAGGTATCAATCGAAATCGTAACAAAAACAGTTTCACCCGTCACAAAAATCCTTTTTTTACCTGCTGTATATTTTGATGCATATTTATGTCCACACTCTTCCGGACAATTTCGATTGCATTAAATGTCAGACAAATTATAAGAGAACAGTTATATGATTAAACCATGTAAAAATAATTGAACAGTTACGTTAATTTGATTAACTCATAATCTGATAGGAATATGCGGCCTAGTTTTGATAGGGTTGGGTTGTGGAAAATAAGTTGGTTGTGGATATTTCAAATCCCTCCCCTATATTAATTTCTTTCTTAAGAAATAGGAATGATAAAAAATGAGAAGTGCAATTGTTTTACTGCAACACTATTTCAGGTTGAAATTATAACGCTAAATTAATTACAATTCTAGATGCGGAAGTGCTAAAAAAAAGTTTATTTTTTTTTCATATATCTGCACGAGGGAAATGATAAGCACTCGGAACTGTACCATGTGGATGCTAGGGGTTTAGTGTTAAGATTACAAACTGAGGAATTTATATGGCTGTTAAGAGAAACTTCAGACATGTCTGCCCTCCATTATTTAAAGAACTGATAAATCATCTTAACTATAAAGATTTTGGTTAAAACGTGTCCGAGCCTCTGATCTAATAATCTTCCCTCGTCGTTTGCCGATCGATATATACCACAATAAATCAATAATAATGCAAACAAAATAGTATGGCTTGAGAATGTGAATGACAGGTTTAATGATAGTAAGAATTATTTGAATACAACTATCTTGATACATTTTGAATTAATTGAAATATATATGTTGATTTACACTTTCCAACAAAGACATAAGGAACTGTGTAATTTTATCTTTTTTTCGTATAAAGAATTTCCCTCTCAGAAATAAAAAAAAAAGAGGAAAAACAAGTACAATTTTTTTGTCAATGACCAATCTTTTTTAAATTGCTTCCAAGTTTAATTCTTGTTGTTGCCATTAGGTAGAGGCTTATTGGTTATGAAATGCTCGAAAAGAATTAGGCCTCGAAGTGGCTGATGCAAAGGAACCTCATGGCCTGCACCCCTCACAGTTGCAAGTGTTAAACCTTTGTACACCTGGCTCCATCCACCAACCTGATAGCAAAACCAAAGACATAAGCAGGCTACGTACTGTCACTATAAAAAAGGAAAAATGTTGACGTCTGTACATTCAATATAGATGATATAGTGACCAAATCAGGATAAAGAAATCTAAGTTCAGCAAACCAAATATGCATTAGGGAAAATTTTGATAACCACTTGTGCAACTACTCAATAAGAAATTCTTGGCTAGGACTAGTTGATGATACCAGTAGAATTTGGCTGAGTTATTGTTTAAGAATTTTGTAATAATAGCTTGGCTTGTTGTGCTTGATATCAGTATTTTAATAATGGGTTGGAACTGAGTACCTCTCCGGTGCCATCATACCATGCATACCAACTTGTGACAGTAGAAAGATTCAAGGCGTCAATGGAATATCTCGTGCCAGTCAGAGGAACCACCGAATCTGTATCACCACTGCAACACCGCATAATGGTAAGTATCAGAAAGTGCAAGAATTAGAGAAATTTTGAATAATGTACAGTATTGGAGGAGATCTAGATCTCTCAATCTCTCATTCTTTCACATCTGCATGTCATATTTCACTTATTTGATGGTCATAGGCAAACAATTTTGTAGTACCTAAAAACCCAAATCTTTAGCCCAGCTGCAATGAGCTCTTCATAGATGGGCAACATGGATCTTGGTGAATCACCCCAATAAACTCCTACTATGTCACTGTTCAAAAAGAAGAACCAAACAGAAATTATTGGATCATTTGGAAAATATGTGCAATAGAAGTTATATTTGGGCAGCTAGCTCAGAATGTTCTGCCAGTGGTTATTGTACCAGTTTGCTGGCAGCCCTATTATTTTTTTTTTCCTTTTTCCCTAATGTAATTAATTAGGTAATGTAGAGTCAAATTAGACGTTCTAACAATTGCTAAGTCTGGACACTACAATATGTAAACCAAGTTTAATACACCGACACGCTCGTAAGAATAAAAAAAGGACAAAACACTAGCTCTGCAAAGGATTTTTAATTAGCTTTTGAACAAACCTGCATGTCTGCCAAGAGTAAGGGATTTTTGTAACATTTGCATGCAGAGCTTTTTGCACAGCTGGGTGGTTGTAGTATTTTGTAGAGTAGATCTCTGTGCATGGGTCATAACCTCCAAACATCAAACGCTGAGTACAAGTATTTCTTTTCACCGTTAGTTAATCACTTTTTAAAGCATCAGAACTTAAAAATCAAGCAAATTTAGAATCCCAGTTATCTCATACAATAGCATGGTCAACAATTTCAGGAAGTATATCTGTATATGTTCTTTTTTTTTTCTTTGGAACTGAAACAGCAATTAATTTGGACCAAGATTTTTCCTGCATTTGCAAAATATTAGAAGTTACTTTTGACACTAATGAAAGGATGACCCATGTTCTTTTTCATCTTTATGCACAGAAACCCAACCAAAAGTGAAACTGACTCGACTCGAGACAATCACAGTGCAGAACATCCTCAAAACCTTCAAACTGATAGGCATGTCCATAATTTAATCCATTTTTTTCTCATGAACGAAAATTGTAATCTTATCTGTCACCCACCTTATCACATTAATAACTAAACACATCAAAGAAGATTATAAATAGTGGCAGGAGTTCTCACATAGCCAGCTCTAAGTTGCTTGCGCTTGCTGCTAGCCTTCTTACATGTGGGAGTGTAGATGCTGTACGGGTCAATGTTCCCCATCTCATCATAGGCTGTATTGATGGCATCATTACAGGCATTTGTGGGGTGCTCAGAAGAGTCCATTGAGCAGACCAATTTCAAATTTCGATATGTCTCGTCAGAGATAAGCCCGTGATTCCACCAGAACTCGAATAGGCCTATATAATCGTTGTAGTCATCTGTAACTGCATTGCCGACCTAATATTTGATTGATTGGGTGTAGTTCTAGTTAAATATACGTGATTGGAAATCAGTAAATGTGCGGTTTATGGTAGGTAATCTGCTTAACATTTTAAGATGAAATGGGTCTGACCTAGTATGTCACTAGATCAATCTTTTATATTTTGGATAGCAAAATCAAATCAGAAAAAATGTGTATCCTCTTCATATTCCCTACTCAGCTCATATATCAGGCCTAACACTTCATATTCATAATTTTAGGGAAGCACAGAAAGAAGCAAAGTAAAAGGATGATCCCTTCCATAAGAAAGGCAACTAATTAATAATTAAAGGAAGAATTTAAAAATGCACATAAACAACATCGAAGAGGAAAACATGTTACCATAAATCCCTTGAAGTTGATAATGGGATTCTCTACGCCTTTGTTTTGCTTGTAAACAATTTGTGATAGCTGGGGAACGTAGTGCCCTAACAATTTCTTCAAATTTTAGATTAATCTTCAAGATAGGTTTGTGCAAACGATGCAATCAACATGCATAAAAAAAAATGTAGTGGGGAAAATTTACCTGCGTAGCTCTCTCCTGTGATATAGAAATCCCTGTATTTGTACTTGGGAAACCTCTCAAACCATCCCAATAGAAAAGCATATGAATCCCGAGCTACAATAAAATAACGACCAATAAACCACATTATAAGCGAGATAATTGGATCCCTAAATCCTAGGAAATTAAGTGTACGTTGCAAATGTGCAAGGTGGACAACTGTTTTCAATTGGCTACTGTCTTATAAAAATAATAATGTACAGACACACAGAAATGAGAACAGACACAAAAAGAAGATGGTTTGTTTTCACAATTCTATATCAATTAGAATTACATTACAGCTAAATCAAACGGCAACATCAAAGTTACATCAAACTGCATCAAGACGAAATTGCAGACACAGGAGCACACACACACATACCTGTGTTAGCATCACCGAACTTGTAAAGATCTGAGCTTGTATTAGAATAGGAGAAGCCAACCCCTGCCGGAGAATCTAGGAAAAGGATATTTGCCACTGCCATTTATCATAATTTAATATCAGTATGTGTCACTCACTACCTAATAAAGAAAATGGTCATAGCATGGTAAAATCACAAACAAGTCCAAGAAAGATTAAAAAAAAGTTTACGTATTATTAAAAAGCAAAAATAATAAAGTATCAAGTAAAACATAAGCCAGGCAGAAAAATAATTATATGAAGAACTTAACAGTGACCTGTCATGGACTCATGGCACAGACTTTCAGGTAGCTTGTAAATTAGAAGCATAGTATGACCAACTTAACATAATAAAGTACCAAAGAACATGATATTTAGTGATAACAGGCCCCGGACACGAGAAAAATAGTGAATTAAGAAGCATAGTATGACCAACTTAACAATTAAGAAGAATAGTGAATTAGTGATAGTTCCCTATAACGAGAAAATAACACCTCAGAGTCTCAGACATTTCATCAAACACCTCATGGGCAATAAACAGAATATAACGAACTTTCATAACCCTGCGCTGCTGCGCGCCATCTCTAAATACCGCAGAGGCTCACGGAACAAGCCCCGGACACGGGGTACCACCGTCCCACTGTGCCGCAAGAGATACTTGAGAGAGGCACTGAAAGCGGACGCTGAAACAAGGACTGCGACGAACCGTATCAGGCCATACAAGGCCGAACGCCGGGTTTCGATCTCTCCGGCCCGTCACATATTCTGCTGCTGTTTGCTTTTAGTTCGTGTGCGAACGGAGTCGGTAAGAGGCAAGGGTATTTCTTTCTCTCAAATAAAGCCCAGATATGGTTGGGACTTTCTTACCGGTGTAAATTTAGGCACAAAGCCCAATAACTAGTAGTTCAACTTGCAAGAAACAGTAATGAAAAATTCTCAAATCTATAATAGAAGTATAAAACTACAAAAGTAACTTATATTATAATAGTAGTATCCATAAAAATAGTGCGGAAGTAGTAGGATGAGAGTTGCATTAATTCCGCAATGTATCCCATAACTACCATAACTACCATAATTATCTGAGACCGTAAAAACTCCAGTACATAATTTTTTTTAAAGTATTAATACATATGTAATGAAGTATTTATACATATGTATGAAAATATTTATACCTATGAGGTGAATAATTTTTACATAAATAATTGTGTCATCAACAAAATCTCCCAAACGTACCCGCACCACAAATATTTGTGGGGACCACTCAAATTACATGGGGGACATACACGTTTTTAGAGGTGGATTTTTTTTTCTCCGTTCAATCTCGTCTATATTTTGACGATATGTGAGAAATTTTGCGAATCTAAAACCACAAACGTCTTTTACGCAATTTTCTCTTTCAAATGAGATCCATGATGACGTACTTTCGGATTCATCATCACACAAGTATTTATACCTCCGCGTGTAAGTATTTATTCCTATACTTGCAAATATTTTTTACATATGACACTAGATGACGTCTGAAAGTATTAATATCAAGTGCAAGTTTTATACCTATGTAGTCAACTATTTTTGTTAGAGAAAGGTTGACGCGGGGACGATTGGGTAAGGTTGATGCGGTGATACGGGGTTCTCACTACTTCATTAGAGGAAAGTTGACGCGGGGACGATTAGAGAACTGAAAAAGGGATGAGCATAACAAGTACGCATTAAAGTATTAATATTTTATTTTTCAAGTGTTAATATCTTATTTTCTAAGTATTTATATCTATGAAAGTTGACGCGGGGACAAGTACGGAGACTAAGAAAGGGGACCATATAATTAGTAGGGACCATAGAGGAAGAGTGTTGCAGGGATTTTAAAATAATAATTAGTGGAGATCATATAATATATTTTTAAAATAATAATTAGTGGTGACCATATAATTAATGAAGACTATAGTATATAATTTCTCAAAATGAGATGCGGAAATTTTGAGAGTACAGAGTACTTTTATAATTATTCTTAATAATGGGGCGGGCGGCGGGGGCGGGGGAAAGTGAGATCCAAATCCATTATATACAATAGGGGAGTTGACATTTATTCAGAAGCCCTTGATCTCTTATGTTTTATTCCATATGGGACTAAGCATTTTCTATTGTTTAAAAGGTTGTTAAATCCTTTTTGAGTGCTCAATGTGGCAAGTGATTTCACTTTTGACTCTATTATTACGATTTAAAAAGTTTTCATACTAAAGACAAAAAAAATATGATACAATATTATTTTGAATAATTATTTTAGTACCCGCGTTACAGTACTCGTACTATACCCGCGCGACAGTACTCGCACTGTACCCGCGCTACAGTACCCGCACTGTACCCGCGCTACAGTACCCGCACTGTACCCGCGCTACAGTACCCGCACTGTACCCGCGCTACAGTACCCTCACTGTACCCGCGCTACAGTACCCTCACTGTACCCGTGCTACAGTACCCGCACTTAGGGGAATAATGTACTATGGTCCCTACTAATTATATGGTCTCCACTAATTATTATTCTAAAAAATATTATATGTTCCCCACTATTTATTATTCTAAAATACCAGCAACACCTTTCCTCTATGATCCGCGTCAACATTTCTCTAATGAAGTAGTAGGGACCCCGTATCACCGCATCAACCTTACCCAATCATCACTGCGTCAACCTTCCTCTAACAAAAATAGTTGACCACATAAGTAAAAATACTTTAGTGCAGATGTATAAATACTTGCAGTACTTGATATTAATACTTTCAGACGTCATCTAGTATCATATGTAAAAAATATTTGAGTGGTCCCCTAATGCGGGTACGACGCGAGAATTTTTCAAGAAAAGGTGCAGGTACGGTTATTTAAGGAAAATTCATATATAATATATGTAGTTCATTGTATAGATATAAATACTTGTCTTGTTTGAGCTATATACTTCACAATGTTACTATTAATATTTGTAAAACAAAATTACAGTTTTGGAACGGTTGCGTGGTCCCCTAATGCGGGCACGACGCGAGGATTTTTCAAAAAAAGATGCGGGTACAGTTATTTAAGGAAAATTCATATATCTTATATGTAGTTCATTGTATAGATATAAATACTTGTCTTGTTTGAACTATATACTTCACAATGTTACTACTAATATTTGTAAAATAAAATTACAGTTTTGGAACGGTTGCGGTCCCCACAAACAGTTATGACAGTTTAGGTGCGGGTACAGTGTGGATACTCAACTGCAGCTACTCATATCAGCTTTCTATTATTTTTTGTTGTGTCGGTTTCAATGCAATACAGTCATTTTCATGTCAAAATTTCCGCCGCTAATAAGATTAATAGAAGTGTCCAAATATAGATAATTTTTATATGATTGAACAAATATTTTTAAACATCTCCGTCTCTATAATTTTAAATTTTAAATTAATTTGACACATCAATAATTTAAAAATGTTATCATATTAATTTTAAAATATTTATACTTAACAAATTTAATTTCGTAATTAAACTTTTTTTAATTAATAAATAAAGCAATTTCTTACCATTATAAAGATGAAAATGTTCATATCACTTACGAAATAATTGTAAAAACTTATGTAATATTTTAAGATAAATTATTAATAGTTGAATTTATAAGTATTTCATATTATTGTAATTGAAATTATAAGTGTCATATTGAAAATTACGATTCCTGTAAAATATATAAAGATGATCTAACACAAATAGAATTCTATACAAGAAGGTGAGGCTTAACCCGCTAAGGATCTCAATTTTCAAGTCTATAGTTGAAATTAAGGAGCAACAAAAAAAAATATTCATCAATTATATTGGACCACTGGACTATGGGTAGGGGGTGGGGACCGGAAGGAGAGAGCGACGAATATTCTTCTCAAAAGGTAAAAAAATAAAGAATTTATACTTGTATGTAATGTTCTTCATCCGTTACTTGTACTTGAATTTTTTTTTTAATATGAAAAAATGTTAATATATAAACTAATTAGTATCTATATATAGTATATAAATTATCATTTTTTACTGAATAATTATAGAAAATTCAGATTGAATACTTTATCAAATAAGTAAACTAAAATTATCATTTTTTACTGAATAATTATAGAAAATTCAAATTGAATACTTTATCAAATAAGTAAACTATAACTTTAGGAGTTTATTTTAGTAATATAGAGTATAAACATTTTTAATTATTAAATATAAATGTATTTTTAAAAAAAAATTAACACATTTACTAATATAAGTAAGAGGTGCAGATGGAATTGCAATTATCACTTCTTTAAAAAAAATATTACTAAAAAAACAAAATGCGTGATCAAGAAAGTTGCTCATTATTTGCAGCATTCCAATTCCAATCTGGTTATCTATTATTTCTACTTGTAAGTCATATCCAGCTCATAGCTTTAACACTGTAGCAATATTTATCACGTGGCACATTCAGAGCCTTTTAACATCAATTTATTCTAAAAAATTCTCAACCTTAAAATTTAAACAACCTATCCAAATTCACAACCATAAACAAAAGGGACCCTGCAAATTCACTAGCTCTTCTCAGTTTTTATTTTATTTATTTTATAAAAATGCTGTGCTTTATGATAAGTTATGATAAGTTATGAAGTGGGACCTTGAACGGTTGAACGAACTTTATTGTCACAAAATATGCACCAAACAAATAAAAATCAGAATTGAAAGAAGAAGAAAAAGAAGAGCTATCACTACTGGTAATTAAAATTCACCTTTGTTCCATGCATACTCATTCAAGAAAAGGGTCTCTCCATTGGAATTGATCCGGAATACACCGAGCTCTTCGGACGCACCATACGCAACCGAAGAGCAACCAGGCCCTCCATTCAGCCAGAGTACCAATGGTGCAGAGTCTGACACCTTGGACCCACCTTGCGCCTCTTGCAACCAATAGAACAGTGCTCTGCCGGCCGTATCATTGACGGTCACATACCCCGAGTACTGCGTGAAATTGACCGGGCCCGGTTGGCCTGGCAATTGGTCGATCAGGTCGTTCTGTGCAGCGGTTGTTGTTCCAACTTGTGCCGTGTATACTGTACTTGATAATGTAAATATATGGAGAAGGAATAGTAGAGCATTTGATGGAGAAAATTTGTAGAAAGGGGGTAGGGATGATGATTTCATTTCTGTTGACCCCCCTATTGGAAATGATTGCTTTGGAGTAGGCAGGGGGGGGGTCTCAAAAGCACACTTGAGAAGATTTTGATGGGTTTGTGTAATTGTGTATTGATTTTAATATTCTAGAAGTTCTACTGATGACAATCAAGACATGGTTTTTAGAGGGAGAGATATTAGGTATCTTGGTTCCTCTATGGCGCGCCATCATGTGGCAATCTTTATTACAAACTTATTATAGTTTGGTGTTTTAAATTTTATTCGAATATTTTGATATTTGATATTTATTATTTTCAAGAGTGAGGCTATGATACTATGCATATTGCGGATATATTGGTCTATACTATGAATCAATATTTTTATTTTTAAAGTTCAAATCGTTAATCTAAATCATTTAATATGATCTCCATATAAAAATGTATCTACAGACTAATTTTTTTTTTCACTTTTTTATTATTTTTTTAGAGTGTGTTTGGATGAATAAACGAAACTACGATGTTAACGTCTAACTCAAGATTAAAAAAAACCGTTAATTCAACAAATTAAATCAATGGAATAACAAAATAGCGACCTAATTCAAAATAACCTGAGAGTTTCGACGGTTAACTATTTTCTACAAGAATTTTTAAACGGTTAATATTTTTCTTAAACATATTACATATTTTTAATAAATTGTGTTTGTGATATTCTACAAGAGTTCTCGAACGGTTAATCATTTTATTTTGCATTGAATGAGGATAAATGATTAGTACTGTTACGTCCCCAAAAGTAGATAGTTGTTTCATTAAAGTTGCACAGAACACATACAAGTACATTTTAGCTTTAACTAGTTATAAAATTTCTTCACAACTATTGGGGATTTGTCTTATAACTTCAATATTCTCTGATAATTGCATATGACAATACTACAATAGACTTCTTTTGCCCATAAAAAATGATACCCTTTGTCAATTCTTTAACAGGGACATGTGACAAGCTACTTTTGCCAATTGAAAATGATATCCTTTCTAAGTTATCAATCACTTTACATTCCTTGGCTGCGGAGCAAAAATTATCTCTATAGTGGAGAAACAAAAAAAGATACATAATCATCCTTACTATATCTTAGGAACATTAGGAATTTGTTTAGTGCTATCAGAAAGGGTCTGGATACTATTATATTTAAACACGGTACTAAAAGTGTTTGAGTCAGAATTTCGATCCATATACTTATTTGTTTCAAATTGGGTCGGATCCGGATTCGGATACCTATCTATCCGTAGATATTTTGGGGTCCAGTCTTTCAGTTTCGGATATATAGATACCCATAACTTATTTGTGGATTATTGGGTCCGGTTCGGATTCGGATCCGGAGCGGATACATGTCGCAACTCACAAGCATTTGAGAAACTCTTTACGTTTAAATATAATTATAATTTCTTAAACATCTCACATGATATATCATTATAATATAAATTAAAATATGCTTCAAAATATTGAAAGTGAGATAATTTTAGAAAGTAAAATATTGGAGATGGTGATTTCATTTTATGGTTCCAAAAATCCATGAATAAAATATTAACACCAATTTGTTTTAATTAGCAAAGAGAGCAATAAATTTCAATGATCCGTGCAGAAAGACAGATATATGGTAGACAAAGAGATCAAGAAAGGAATTAATTAGCTTCGGAAATTTATAGAAAAAAGGTGAACGTAACATTTGATTTCAATAATCTGTGTGAAAAGAGCAATAAATTTCATTCAAGAAATTAAAAAATATTACAAATGATTGTCTTTTTATAGTTATTAATATATGTTTTATATTAAATAATTATAAAAACTAAATGATTATAAAGAAATGGTATTATCATTTTATCAGGTATTTATGCGGGTATCGGGTCAGGTTCGGTTATGGGTCGGATAATTAAATCAAACCTATATCCTATCAATTACAGTATTGGTTTCGGTTCGGATCCGGATCGGATATTAAATTATTAATTTTGTAACTGTACTCATAATTTAACCGATTATATTTTTTAAACCATATCCATATTAATCAGATTCCAGTCGGTTCCAAATCGGATTTGGATAATCGAATAAAAGTAGCACCTCTATCTCTTACGTTACTTTTTCGTATTTTGGACGACAATGTACACGCAGAGGCGAAGGCAGAAAAATATTTAATGGAGTTAATATTATAAATATAAATATACACAATTCTAACTACAATTTAACATTTTTTTTAAGTATGGTCTCACAAAGAATATTTTTTGTTAAAAATATAAGGTCAATTTTAGTTTCTTTTTAAAAATTGTATACAAAATGTCATATCAAAATTGCATAATTTTGAAATAATATACGCAATTTTGAGATTTTTTAGGGACAGAGATGAAATCCCCCCAATAAAAAATGGCGTTACTCAACTGAGGGAGGAATTAATATATGGGGTAAGACAAGGGTATGTTTGACAGTTTTCCCAAAGAAATCATAATTAATTTTTTCACTTTCTTTGCGTTTACTAAAATTAATATTCAATTGTTTATTGTATCTTCATGATTTGTCAAAAGTTTTAATTAAAAGATGAAATTTCGGATTGAATATCAACCTTCTCATTAATTAGTCTGCCTTCTTTTGATTCTATACATCTTTTTGATGTTTTTTTACGTGTAGAAAGTCTAAATTTATTTAGACACGTACTCGCCATATTCAAATTATAGTATCTTAATGATTGGTCATCATTTCTTTTAATTTTTTAAATGTCATTTAAGAAAATTTTAGATTGATTGATACTTGATTGGTCATGTCTTTCATTTCTTTTCATTTTTTATATAATTTAAGGAATATTATTTGTCATTTAATATGTCATTTTGTATGAGATTTTTGTATGAAAATATGTCAAAAAGATAAAATGAAAACATGTATGTCATTTAGAAATGTTATTTGTCATTTAGTCTAAATTTTATTTATGAAAATATGTCATTTTGTATGAGATATTTTTTTATTCTCTTATAATATATGTCCCCTTGTAATGCACAGGCACAATACTAGTAACTAAACTAGATATAGTCGTGAAGAATTACTTTATTTAGTGATATTTTTAGAGAGAAATGGATATCGATCTAGCCTCCATATTTGATTAAAACAAATCAGTGGTGTCAAATTTTACAAAAAATTGATAAGTAAAGGAAGAAAGGATTTGAAAATATAAATTATACATAGTTTTCATTGCTACGGCTGAATTGATTTACTTTCTTCAGCAAAAAAATTTCTGCACCTTTTTTTCTCCATACCACAAAAAAGAGTGTGATTTGGATTTTTCATGTGCCTTGATTTTAGTATGATATTGTGGAATTCAGATGGCATGAAATGTACATATCTATTGGTTAGGGTTTATTAATAGATTAGATCAAATTCCTTTAATTTAAGTTTATATTAAGATTGGATTATTGCCGTAGTTTGAAATTTTATGTGCAGAAATGATGAGAAACTATTTTGGAGCACAAATTAATGAAGAAGAAGTGAAGAACAATGCATGAAAATTTGGTCAAGTTCTGAAAAGATATGAAGCACTTGCTTTGTATAATTTTTTGGGCATTGTGCATTCTAATCCGAAGGAAACTGAAAAATATAAAAGTTGTAGATCTCTTTGTGAGTTTTTCAGAAAATTAATAAATTTTACCTCAATTCGAGTTAGCATGACAAAAAGTATAGTCAAAATACTAACATGTGTCGTGGTTTTTACAATCGAGTATTTTGTAGGTATATCATAGAATTTTGCAATTCATAAAGAATCTTCGCAGGCTGGACAAAGGATAACCGTCAGGATGTAATAGAAGAATAATTTAGCATGTTATCAGTTCCGAAATTTTTATTAATATTAAAAAAATATATCAAATTTCGCAATATACACACATTTTCAACAAAATTCAGAAAAAAAAATTTAACCAGTCTGCCAAATTATTTGACGGATTCGGAATTTCTATTTCTGTTGAATAATTGCAGAAATAAGATTTTCTAATTTTTATTTTAATTAAATAGAAGATGCTATTATTTTTTATTTTTTTATTTTTTTATTGAAATATTAGAAATATTTTTATATTTCTTAGATGAAGTACTATAGAATTGAATTTACTAGAAAGACTGCGACAAATAACCCGAATCAACATTTTTCAGGCATGATTAATAGCAGTTGTAAAAATTAAAATATTTCTTCGTGTGTTACCGGAAAAAAATATTTTGGATCTGAGTTATTGGTCCCAGTTCAAAAATCACTTATGAATAAGTAAATAAATTATCGTGGTCCTTCTAATACATTTAAATTCTAAGATAGTTCATCTATTTCCCTATAAGCTATTTTATATTTTTAATATTTTTCTAAAATCACTTATAGAGAAATAGATAGAGTACCTTAAATTTTGAATGTACTAGAAGGACCACGATAATTTCTTTATTTACTCAGAAGTTAGAAATGACTTTTGAACCGGAATCAATAACTCAAATTCAAAACATTTTTATTATTTCTCCATTAATACACCAAGAAATATTTTTTTTTTTTACAACTGCAAAAAATCCTGCCTGAAAAATGTTGATCCGGATTATTTGTCGCAGTATTTCTAGTAAACTCAATTATACAGTACTCCATTTATTTTTCAAAAAATATAAAAATATTTCTAATATTTCAGTAGAAAAATAAAAAAAATCATAACATCTTCTATTTAATTAAAATAAAAAAACCAGAAATCATTGAAAAGTTGTTTTCCATTGAAATTTCGTCAATCCAAATTTGCCAAATAATTTGACGGAAATTGAGTGAATTTGCCAAATTATTTGGCGAATTGATTATTTTTTCGAATTTTATTGAAAACGTGTCTATATTGCAAAATTTGATATTTTTTTAGATATTAATAAAAAATTCGGTTATCAGTTTCTCAGTTTCTCCACCTCTTCACTTCCTCAAAATTTCTCCAATAACTTCCCATGATCTCAAGCACGAATTCCCACTAAATTCGGAGTGAAGTTGTACTTAAATAACTTTTCTTATTTAAAATTACTTTACAATTAATTTAGAATTTAATTTAATTAGAGTTTTTTTTCTAATAAAGGTTAGAAGTCAAGTCACCCAACTATTTAATATCCATAAAGAATTCCTCAATTCGGATATCGAATCTGCAACCTCCTATACGGAAGGCATTGTCTTTAAATTCAGTTACATTTTAAGTTTATAATCAATTAAATAGTTAACGTTTGATACTCAAAACTATCTTATCGATGCCCGATAAATACTATAACGCTCGGTTGTGCGCTCACAACCTTTATTTTTAATTGCTTTTAGGGTATATATTTAAATTCTCGTTGTGTGAAATATGTGCATTGTGTGTTAGTGTTGTGAAAAAAAAAAAAACTAATTAGTAAATTTTCAATTGCTTTTGAGCAACTCTAAGACTGAGTTTGGAACCGACGCAGACCGGTCTAGTAAATTTTCAAGCCAAGCCTAGATCTAAGAGCATCTACATCTCTGATATTATGAGAGTTTCTAATCTGATGTGGCAGTTTCTAATCCAATTTCAGAGATGTGAGAGAGTTTCTTATTTAGAAACTATGCAGGAAAATTTCTTATTAAAAAACTGTTTATAAACTCTACGCTGGTCAAATGATTGGCTCAAATTATTTCTCCTTTTTAATTTATTACTGACGTGGCTTTATAGAAACTCTAAAATTAATTTCAGAGATGTGAGAGTTAGAAATTTTAGAGACCTTAATTTCTAAAAAGTATTTAACAATTATTTAAAAATTCATTTGAGTTGTTGGAATATAGATTCTCTAACCTTCGTACTGAATACATATCTAACTCGATCCGACCCATTGTCCTTTGAAGGCAGGACAGAATCACATGAAAACGTGGGTGAGATCGCGATTGTTGCATTTCATCGTCGAATCTATTTTTGCATTAAATATTTGATTGGTTTGGTTGATCCAAATTAGGCATAGGCGCACAGCTGTATTTTTTCTGACTTTGATGACTCCTTTTTTTTATAGATATTATGCTCATAAATTTGTAGGCAAGCCAAGGGTCGGGGAGAACGAGGGCCCTTAATTGAAATTGTGCTTTTCTTTTAAATATTTTTTAAATCTTGCAATTTTTTAAAATACAAATATGATTTGATCCTCGTCATAAAATTCAAAATTTTAATAACTCAAAATTTAAAATGTAAAAGTCAAAATAAAATCGTTAAATATAATCTACATTATTTTGTCTATGCACATGTAAAAAATTATAATATTTCAACTTTATTGTGTTTGTTATCAAAAGCTTATAAAAATGTACTAATGTGGATAATATTTAGACGTTTATTTTTTAATTAACTTATTGATTCATATAAAAACAAAATCGAAATGTGATAATTTTTTATGAGTACATAGTGAAAATCATATAAATCACATCTAACGGTTTTATTTTGACATTTATATTTTAAATTTTGAGTTATTAAATAAAATTGATCACACGAATTAAAAGCAAGAAGAAAAGATTATGCAAACTCTGATTTTACATGGCACGGTTCTAGATCGCCGTCTAGCAATGTTGTTTGTTGAGTAATGCACATTCGTAATAAAATACGAGTGTTATCTTTAGAGACGTATTTGGCTCACGGCCTCCTCAAATTATAAGTGCAATAATAACTCAAAAAATTATTTGAATTTAGATTGATAAATTTCCTTGTAAGCTAGAGAATGGTATTGTCTTCTGTCTTTGTTTTTTTTTTTAATCAAAGCTATATCTTAGTTTCTATAATAATATTCCAAATAACGGGTAGTAATACAACGATTACTATTTTTCTATTAAAGATAGCATTCATAGATAAATTTTTATTATTTAATTCCTTTAATTCGGTCCAGCAGAGGAAAATGTGCAACGGTCAACGGATCATGGTATTGGATCTAGGGCTGTTCAACTGTTCGGTTTTCAATCGAACCGAAAAATTTCGGTTCGGTTTTTCGGTTTAAATGGATCGGTTCGGTTGAAATTTTGAATTATTATGGTTTTGGATCGGTTCGGTTTAGATGTTTCAAAACCGACTAAACCGAACCGACCGAATTATATTGGTTCAAGTTTGATTTATATTTTGTTTGGTTCAATCATTGCTTCCTTTCTTTCATTTTAGTTTAAATATTTTAGAACATCTACATATTTTGTATGGAATTGAACAACTTGTGTATGAACATGTGTAATTTTCATTAATAATGGCACCAAATAGGTTTACTTCGGTTTGAACCGAACAAACCGAAATTTACTTCAGTTTGTTCGGTTCGGTTCTTAATCGGTTCGGTTCTTAATCGGTTCGGTTCGGTTCTATTTTTGAAAACCGAAGAAAAGTTTGGTATGATTATTTTAATTCGGTTTCAACCGAAAACCGACCGTTTGAACACCCCTAATTGAAACCAATTATTTTAATTAGATTTATTGCAAAATCCTTCTAATATTCTACAGGTGCTTTTAACGCCATAAATAATCAATTCTTCAAAATAACATTGCATAAAAATAAAGTTTTGTTTTTAAAATTATAACACTACTGATTGTCCAAAATAAAGTTTTGATTTAAATATTATTAAATCTAGTTTGTTAATAGATAGTTGTCATTGTCGGTTGTATGCAATTTTTTAATTATTTTGTTTGACATAATTTGAAAAATATAAATTAGTTGAATTTAACCATATTCATGTATGAGTGAATTTGTAGGTTCATTATGATTATAATAGCAAGATTAAATTTAGAACCAAAAAAAGGTTCATGAAGATCTTAATTGCAAGACTAAATTGAAGAATCGAAGAAATCAATAAGGCTTTACGAAGACATAAATTGTAATAATCAAATAGAAAAGTAAAGTAAATTTGAGATTGTTAATTTTTGTGAAGTAACCGTTCGGAACGGAACCTGGACCGTCCAGAACGAAAATATGCAAAAATTCACAGATAGTTTCCAATTAGTTCCATCCAGAGCAGTTGTGATATGTCGGAACGCTTATCAAGAATCATGGGATAAATTGTACTAACCGTTCTGAAAGGACAGATACATTCAGAACGATTAATATGAATTTAATATTACAAAAACTCTAATTTCAATATTCGTATAGTCTGTTCAGAACGGATCTGGTCAGATCTGAAGCCCCCCACTATAAATACCACTTCAGATTTTCCCAAGCTAGCCGCCTCTCACATTCAAAAATTATTTATTGTGCATTCTTGAAAGCTTCCATTGTTGAGTGCGCTTAAACTTCAATATCTTCTCATTTATCTCAAATCCACTTGACTAATCTACTCGTAGATCTAGTTAGAGTGTCTAGACTTTAGTTTTAGAATCTTTCCTTCTATAGTGTGAAGATCTCCTTAGTGCTCCCTTCGAATAGCCGTGTGACTTTCCACTTGTAGCGTATTAAAGGGCTCACCGGCTCGAGCGTCTTCCGCTCACCATATAACCATAGTTGTGTAATGATCCCCTTTGTTGGGACTTGCCAACTCGAGTTTCTAGGCTCACACTGTACACGAGTTAGACTGTGACTTCTCATTTCATTTGGGCTCACGGACCACGAGTTGTATTCTTTTTTTTTAGGTAATAGAAAAGGAGTGTCGACGAGGTTGCTCTACTCCGGAGACGTAGGCATTTTATGCCGAACTCCGTTATCATCTTGCATGTCAAATTTTTCTTACTCTCATCTATTTACATTTATTTGTGTACACTTGTTTAGTTGTGGTTTGACTTTTTAGTTTAGAGGAATTACATGAAAAACGTTTAAGGTTGTTAAAACATCATATTCACCAAGGTTTTATACAATTCAGTCTCCTTATAAAATGTTATATGTATACTTGGAGTTTAGTAGTTAGAATTTCACTTTAAATAAAAACTTGAATTTAAATCTCAGTTGTCATACATTTTGAATCTTACGTTTTGATATCTATTTCTCAATCTAAATTTTCTAATTCTGTCCCAGAAATATTGTAACGGCCCTTTAAGTTCTAACTCATGATGGTGGTCAACTGACAGTTCACACATTTTGACCTTCTTTTATTTTAGCATGATTTCAAGTTTTCAGGCAGTGATTCACACATTTCGATCCGAGTAAATCCAAAGGGAGAACTTCTAGTCTGTCCATCTAAACTTCTAAAATAATCAATTTCTCCATAAAAGTATCATAATATTCAGTATTCGTACAATAAAACTTAACATTTATCCAAAATCTCCTTTTATTTATCTAACTTTAAAATTTAATTATAGAGAGACTATGGTATTATGCATAGCGCGGATTGGTCCGTACTACGGATCAATATTTTTGTTTTTAAAATTTTAATGGTCAATCCAAACCATTCAACATGATCTCCATATGAATATGTACTTGTAAACTAAACTTTACAATTTTTTAGATGAATAGAAAATCACTTGACCTGGAAATTCTGAACTATCCAAAAACAATAATTTTCTACCTATTTAAAAAAAATAGTAAAAAAATCTAAAAAAAGTAAAATTTAGTTTACAAGTACATATTTATATATTTATACGAAGACTATGTTGAACGATTTGGATTGACGATTAAATTTTTGAAAACACAAAATTAATCCGTAGTATGGACCACTCCGCGCTAAGTATAGTACTATTGCCTCACTCTTTAATTATTTTAATATAATTAAAAATAATAAATATATCCCTTTATTTCAAAATCTCATCTCCCCTTTGCACTATTAGATGCATCTGATCCGATTATTGATGGATGGATACTTCTAGGAGTATTCGATGCAAGTTTTGAAAGCGGAAATTTTTTGGAAATATTAAATAGTTATATAATATTTGCCGATTTAAATTTAAATTGTTAATTCATCATAAACCAT
Source organism: Carex littledalei (assembly GCA_011114355.1). Lineage (NCBI taxonomy): Eukaryota > Viridiplantae > Streptophyta > Magnoliopsida > Poales > Cyperaceae > Carex > Carex littledalei. The sequence goes on from CM022088.1 coordinate 8,304,540, forward strand.
TAAAACTCCATCCTTACTTAATACAAAAATTAAATAATTATTAAATTGGTCTAATTTAATACACGTATAATTACATAAAAAAAAATATATCTACAAAGAACCGCAGCAGCCTGTCTTCCATCACAATCGAGGTAAGAGTCCTTGACAACTTAGTCAAGAATGTTGCGTCTAATTCCATATTTCTTATCTTTACCACACAAAAAAAAAATCATTCCAGATTTCTTATAAGTCAAGAATCTTAGAGCCCTTGTTAATTTTAGGTAGCATTTGTTCACGAAATTTGATACTATATAAGGTTAGAAATGGACTGAAGGAAAATTTGATGGCTTAAGCTTCATTTTTTTTATATAAAAAAGAAAGAAAGATATAGGCTGTCGACTGAACATACTGTTTAGTGAATAAGGGCGGATTTTGTAATTGAAAATATATGGAGAATATCGTATATATTTTCTAAAAAAAATCAAAATTATGTATCCTCTTATAAAATTAAAAAGCTCGCAAATTTATTCAATTTATTTTTCTATTAAAATTCATTTCAAATTGACGAACTTTTATATTTTATCACTTATTAAAAAAAAGAAATATGTAGCATGTGTAAGAGAACTGTTCGGTCTTATAATTGGTCGGTTTGTGAAGAAATAATATTTATTTCCGCACAAACATATGCCTAAATGCTACTAAATATGTGTCAAATGTAAAGAAATAAATCATTTGTTCCTCAAAAACTGACCAATTAGAAGATTGTACATTTCTCTTACGCATGCTACATATTTTTTATTTTTTTAATAAGGAGTAAAATGAGATATTTATAAATTTAAAATGAGTTTTAATAAGAAAGATAATAAATTGAATAAATATGCAATTTTTTGAAATTTACAAGGACAATATGATATTATAAATTTTGAAAATACGTAATTTTGAATTTTCTTTTAAAGATACATATGAAATTCTCAAAAAAGAAAAGAGAGAGGACCAATAAAGCCATAGCACACATAGTCGGACTAGTATTCTCTGTAGTACTCCACGGTGGAGTCCACTACTTTATGGTTTGAGATTTACAGTCGCTTTGAGATTTGGGCTAGCGCGGGTGGCAGTATTATGTGGGCTTTGTGATTCGTGCAAAGTTAAAAGAACGGTCCGAATCCACTAATTAGAAAATCATTTTAAAAAATTTCCTTGTGCGGTACCCTGCTGCATACGAATTCCACATGGTCAAACTCTGTGTCACTAATCATTTAAATGGTAAAAAAATTTAAGACAAAATAATAAAAAACTAGCATTACGTGTACTTAATAACTATAAAAAAAAACCAATATTCATCGCAGCCTCCGGAAAAGTATGCTAGAATGTAGAAACACAAATTTGACCAACTTTTCCGCGTTGCTACCCTAGTTGTATTATTCGGTTGAAGCATATATCCCGCCGGAGGAAGAAAACAATAGTAGCCCCCTCACAAATACAAGAGTTGCTTTCTACTACTTGAATTCAGTTCTTATTCCATGAAAATACAATCACATTGCGTAAGGTTTCCAAAAGATATCTCGAGTATGCTTCACATATTCTAAAATTGGAAAGTGAAATGTTAGGCATCATATACAGTATGTGTTGGCCCAGAATTTTAGGCCCAATAGGTGCTTTGATCCTAGGCCCAAAATGGTTTGATATTTTTTATTGTGAGCATAGGAGCACATCAGGAGTGTACAGATTAGAACCTGGAGGGAACATGATTAGACATAGTAAAACATGATCCAAAAAGTAAAACATTATTATGTAAAACATAGTCATAGGTCATAGCATCAAAGACAACATGATCCAAAAAGTATAACATAGTCATAGGTCATAGCATCACAGCTGAGAGATTTAGCACTTTGACAGATTAGAACCTGGAGGGAACAATACTAATCTCAATAATGGTCTTCAATTGCGCATGCCTGTGGCTTCTTATTTACTAAAATAGTTAAACAGTATAACTAGGGTGTTCTTAAGCTCACCAGTTTTTGGTGAGTTTAATTTTAAAATCTATCATATTGATTTTAAATAACGATTATAAGCCCTTAAAACTGATGTACTTTATAAGTAATGTATTCATACGTCAAATTTATTAATATTTCAGCGTTAAAGTGATGTATAAAATCAAGAAGTTAAAAAAAAGGTTTATAAGTTACTTTTAATGCGTTCAATTTTCATTATTTTTTTATAGTCTTTATACAAAATTAAGTCGAAAATTTATGAATATGACATGTAAACGCATCACTTGTGAGTAGGTCGATTTTAATTGTTTGAATTTGTCATTTGAAGTCAATCTAATAGGTTTTGTGAGTCTTCAAAACATATCAGATTGGTTTCAAACAACAAATCCAAATCATTCAAACCAATCCACTTCATCTTCATGAGTGATGTGTTTACAAACAAAAATTGTAAATTAATTTAGTATAAAGTCAATCAGACAAAAAATTATAAAAAATGATTAATTTACAAATTTATAAATTTTACACACACACACACACACACATATATATAGATAATGGCTAATATACAAACATTTGTTCCTAGACTTAGGAACAAACGGTTCGGTTCTCCGATTTTCAAAGTCCAAACAGTCGATCCAAACCGTTAGATATTCAATCTATATTAAAATGTGCTTGGAGACCAAATTTTACATTTTTTAGAATTTTTTACTATTTATTAAGCTGGTTTGAAAACCGCTGATTTTATTAAACTTATGCACCATTGAAAAACAGCGGTTTTCAAACCAGCTTAATAAATAGTAAAAAAAATTCTAAAAAATGTAAAATTTGGTCTCCAAGCACGTTTTAATATAGATTGAATATCTAACTATTTGGATCGACTGTTTGGACTTTGAAAATCAGAAAACCGAACCGTTTGTTCCTGAGTCTAGGAACAAACGTTTGTATATTAGTCATTCTCTCTCTCTCTCTCTCTCTATATATATATATATATTAGAACTAGGGTGTTCTTAAGCTCACCAAGCCTCTTTGTGAGCTTAACTAAAAAACACATCAGATTGGTTTCAAGTGACGCATCCAAACCGTTGAAACCGATCTACTTCACGAGTGATACATTTACATGTCAAATTTGTAAATTTTTTACTTAATTTAATATAGAGTCAAACGATAAAAAAATGATGAAAAATGAACATATTAAAATTAACTTATAAATCTTATTTTTTTGACCGCTTGACTTTATATTAAATTAAGTCAAAAATTTATAAATTTGACATGTAAATGCATCACTCGTGAAGTAGATTGGTTTCAACGGTTTGGATACATCGTTTGAAGACATTTCAATAGATTTTTGAATTAAGCTCACAAAGGGGCTTCATGAGCTTAAGAAGACCCTAGTTCTACTCATATATATATATAGGAGTTGGCTACGGTGCTACATGTAGCATAGAGGGCCTCCATACAACTGCTCAATATTTGAGTTTTCGAAATCCTAACGGTCGATCCGACCCATTCAACATGATCTCCATATGAATATGTACTTGCAAACCAAATTTTATATTTTTTAGAATTTTTTAACTATTTTTAGATAGGTAGAAAATCACTTGATCTGAATGGTACAGAATTTTCAGATTAAATGATTTTCTACCTATCTAAAAAAATAGTAAAAAAATTCTAAAAAATGTAAAATTTGGTTTGCAAGTACATATTCATATGGAGATCATGTTGAACGGTTCGAATCGACCGTTAAGATTTTGAAAACTCAAATATTGAGCCGTTGCACGGAGGCCCTCTATGCTACATGTAGCATATTAGCCAGATTCTATATATATAGAGGAGGGTTCCAATACCTCATGCCTTTCATTCCTCATCATACCTAATATTGTATATCTTCGTTTTCAAAGTCCAAACTGTCGATTGCCGAACCGCTCAACATGATATCCATACTAAAATATGCTTGGGGATGAAACTTTATAATTTTTGCAATTTTTTTATTATTTTTTTAGATAGGTACAAAATCACTGTATCTTGACCGTTCAAAAACAGTGATTTTGTACCTATCTTAAAAAATAGTAAAAAATTGCAAAAATTATAAAATTTCATCCCCAAGCATATTTTAGTATGAATATCATGTTGAGAGGTTCCGATCGACAATTTGGACTTTGAAAACGGAGATATACAATATGAGGTACCATGAGGTATGAAAGACATGAGGTATTGAAACCCTCCTCATACATATATGAGCAAAGCTAGAGTGTGATATGCTCACCAAGAGGATTTGGTGAGCACAACTCTAAAAGTATATCAGATCAGCTTCGAACGACGAATCCTAACTGTTGAATTTCATGTACTTCATGAGTGATATATGTACATGCAAAATTTTGAAAGTTTCGAATTCATTTGCTACAAGGTTAAGTGGTCAAAGAAATAATAAAAATTGAATATATAAAACAACTTATAAAATGTTCATTTTTTTTACCACTTGACTTTGTAGCAAATAAACTCGAAACTTTCAAAATTTTGCATGTACATGCATCACTCATGAAGTACATGGATTTTCAACGTTTGGATTCGTCATTTGAAGTCGATTTGATATACTTTTGGAGTTGTATTCATCAAACCCTCTTGGTGAGCACATCACACCCTAGCTTTGCTATATATATAGTTGGGCTTTGGTGAGTTGCGAAGTAAGGGCCTTGTTTTACTTCACGCCCATATTTTTTATATTGAAACATTAAAGAGACGATTTGAACCGCTCAACATGATCTTGTTTTACTTCATGCTCATATCTCCGTTTTCAAAGACCAAACAGTTGATCCGAACCGCTCAACATGATATTCATATTGAAATGTGCTTGGAGACCAAATTTTATATTTTTTTGAAATTTTTTACTATTTTTTTAGATAGGTAGAAAATTGTTGTTTTTGAATGGATTCTGGACCATAAAAAACAATAATTTTGAAATATTCTAAAAAATTAGTAAACAATTTTTAAAAAATGTAAAATTTGGTGTCCTAGCACATTTCAATATGGAGATCATGTTGAGCGGTTCACATCGTCTCTTTAATGTTTTAATATAGAAAATATGAACATGAAGTAAAACAAAGTCCTTACTCCGCAACTCACCATAGCACAACTCTATATATATATATATATATATATATATATATATATATATATATAGAGAGAGAGAGAGAGAGAGAGAGAGAGAGAGTGGCTAAGATCAAAGTGCTATGACCAAGGCCTTTGGTGCTACCAAGTCGTTTTTGGATTTTCAAAATCCAAACGGTCGATCTAAACCGTTAGATGTGATCTCTATATTAAAATCTGCTTGGAGACCAAATTTTTCATTTTTTGGAATTTTTTTACTACTTTTTAAGCCACTTTGAAAATTGCTGATCACATGGTCTAGAATTTGGTTGCACTGTTTTTACTGTTCACCCGGATCTGCCATTTTCAAAGTGGCTTAAAAAATAGTAAAAAAATTCCAAAAAATGTAAAATTTGGTCTCCAAGCATATTTTAATATAGATTGAACATCTAACGGTTTGAATCGACTATTTGAACTTTAAAATTGCAAAAACTAATTGGTAGCACCAATGCCTTGGTCATACTACTTTGACCTTAGCCACTATATATATATATATATAGAGAGAGAGAGAGAGAGAGAGAGGTTGGCTAATATCAAAACGTTTGTTCCGGAGCCGTGATGTAACTAATTAGTTTTTCGATTTTCAAAGTCCAAACTATCGATCCAAACCGTTAGATGTGATCTTTATATTAAAATGTTCTTGGAAACCAAATTTTACATTTTTTGGAATTTTTTTACTATTTATTAAGTCAGTTTTAAAATCGCTAATTTTAATAAACAGTGAAAAAATTCTGAATCATTGAAAACAGCGGTTTTAAAACTAGCTTAATAAATAGTAAAAAAATTCCAATAAATGTAAAATTTAGTCTCCAAGTACATTTTATTATAGATTGAATGTTGAACGGTTTGGATCGACCATTTGAATTTAAAAAATGTAAAAACCGGGTGGAACAAACGTTTTGATATTAGCCAACCTCTATATATATATATATGAAAAGGAATCCACTTACAACAAAACATTTGTAGTTACAACATCAATGCTCCAGTACCAATCGATGAAATCCATTCATCGTTTCCCCTTTTGCTTGGAGGAACAAAATTGATATGATGAAATGTATTGACAGTAAGCATCCAAAAAAAAATATTTATATGCAGCTCAGTTTTTCTAATGTTAAATATGCTTCTAATGTATAGTTCAATATTCTTTAATATTTATATCAGAAAAGAGATTAATCTAAACAATATTGTCATTTTTTTAGGGGTAAAAGGCCCGTAGGCTTAAATTGAAGGGTTAATTTTCTATTTATCCTCCAAAACTTCTTCAGTTTTCTATTTACCCTTGTACTCTTTGTTATATCTAATATACTCCTTAACTTTGTTTATCTTTTTCTAATTGTCCATAAGTAAATTATTTACAGTTAAGTAATGTTCGAATTTATCTTTTTCCCATTGTACTCTTGCTCTTCCTCATAGAGTTTTCTGTGATCTAATGAAAAGTATGAATCACCGGTAACATACTCAGAAGTAATTCTGATACTGCAATGGCTAGCTAACTAAATGCTCATTTCTTTTCTGCTGTATTAAAGAGAGATGGCGATCAATCGTGATCCTAAAAGACCTTTATCGAGTAAGAATTTTTATTTTTTGGTATCATTTTGGTGCCATCTTGGGTGGTTTGATTAAAAATTTAAAAAAAAAAATTTTAAATAAAAGTCACCAATATCTGTTGGCGGTTTTTGGATGCTACTATAACATCTCACTGTTGATTAGTAAATTTAAATTGCATCAATTACATTTACTTCAATTTTTTATATCAACATCTCACAACTTTTGACTATTTTATTTTTAAAATACCTTTACTGAAAATTAAAGCTACTTAGTATGTGAACGGAAATCACTTGGGGGTTTGGGAGTTTTGGACTTGAAAACCTTCAATTATTTGGTGGTGGTTCAAACCGGGCCACAAGCTGTGGAAGCCCCTGCTTGAGAACACGGTTAATATCAGGAATGGATACCAGCCACACAGATCTTCTTGGCAATCCCGGGCGCCATAAGATTGTTCTTTAATGTGTCAACACAGTGGATTCCTGGGGATGGCTCGTCTATCTCGCTTTGGGACCACAACTCGGGAGCAGGACTTATGAAACATAAGCTGCCAAATTCAGGGGCGGATCTCAATGCATTTAAAAGGTAGCTAAGTCATCTCTATGATTTTAAAATTTTAGTTATTTATATTGAATTTAATTTAATTTTATTTTTTTTCAGAACTTTCTATATAGTCCAGCCCTCCTCAATTATAATAAAAACTTTACTTGTAGTCTAGTGATTATAGCTCTATTTTGTAGTAGAGAGGTCTTGAGTTCAAATTCCACTCATCACATTGTGCATTTTAATTTTCAGTCCCTTTATCAAAAATTTCTAGTTCCGCCCCTGGCCAAATTTATACTCATTCACTATGGATAGTAACATAACTCTAAGTCGAGCATTGCACGATCGGAGGATGCTACATCTCTTCAGACCAAATCTGTCAATTGAAGCGAGACAAGAACTGAGCATTTTGCAAGCTGAGTTAGCGCAAATCAGCCTGCAATTGGATGTCAGAGATGACATAATATGGAGGTGGACTGCTATAGGGGAGGTCACAGTGAAGTCGGCTTACATAGCGCTCAAAGGCGGGCCACAAATCAGGAAGCACATTTCAAAAATATGGAAAGTAAGAGCTCCACTCAGGATGATAATTTTCGAATGGCTGTCAATTCAAAACAAGTTACTGACGCATGAGAATCTGCAGAAACGCGGTTGGATGATAGCGAACTCTTTGCAAAGGCAATAGAGAGACAACACAACATATATTCCAAGAATGCCCTTATACAGTGCAACTGTATGAAAGCCATGTACTGTCAAGACCGTGCCAAGGGTGGTCACATAATCCAGAGATTGAATTAACGAACTCTAACAAGGTGGGAAAATTGAACCACACACAGAAATCATCAATTCTGATTATGCAATTTGTGGTGTGGCGAAAAAGATGTGCACGCTGTTTTACCGACTCTCAAAAGAGCACAGATCAATTACTAGAGGAGATTCTATGGCAATTGAAGTTTTTCGAAAAACCAGTACAGCTGTGTTAATTTTTGTAAGAGAGAAGAGATTTAAGAAAACAACTTATTATTGCAATCTTATTTTTAGCTTTTACATGTGTCTCTATTTATAAAAGAAAATAAAAACTAACCGTTGTACTATTAATTACAATCACTAACCACTATCTTCTAGCCTATTAATTACATGAGACTATTCCCTACAACTAGCCGTTACAATTCAAATTTGTAACTAGCCGTTATTTTTAACACTCCCCCTCAAGCTAGGAATGTATATATCATACAATCCTAGTTTGCTTGTAATTTTCTCAAATGGACCCGGATCCAAGCTTTTAGTGAAATATCCGCGAGTTTATCTTCACTGTTTACGTACGGTGTTTCAATTTCTTTTGCTTGAACATTTTCTCTAATAAAGTGGCAATCCACTTCTATATGCTTTGTTCGCTCATGAAACACGGGATTTGAAGCTATATGTTGTGCCGAATTGTTGTCGCAATACATTTTCATCGGAGCTTGAGTTTTAAATCCCATGTCTAATAGGAGTTGTTTGATCCAAGTTAGTTCACTTGCGGTTGATGTCATGGCACGATATTCGGCTTCGGCGCTTGATCGTGCTATAACATTTTGTTTCTTATTTTTCCATGTGACTAGATTTCCGCCTACAAATGTGCAAAAACCGGTTGTTGATTTTCTATCGAAGCTTCGGAATAGCCACATATATCATTAGAATTATTATTTTTCATCCAAATACCCTTACATGAATTATTTTTTTAAGAACCTCAAAATTCTATTTACCGCTTCTAAATGTGATGTTCTTGGTGAGTGCATGAACTTACTAATTTGGCTTATGAAAAATGAAATATCCGGACGAGTAACCGTTAGATAGATCAATTTTTCAACAAGTCTTTGAAATTGATTTATGTCTTTTAAAGGTTCACCATCTTCATTATTTAATTTGCATTTGTTGTCAATTAAAGTAGATGCCGGTTTACATCCTAACTTACCGGTTTCTTTTAACAAATCAAGTGTATATTTTCTTTGGAAAATAAAAAGTCTTTTATCCGAAGTGGCTACTTCTATTTCTAAAAAATATTTAAGGTATCCTAAATCTTTTATGTCAAATTTTTCTTTTAGTTGTTTTTAATTTTTTGAATTTGCTCTAAATTATTTTCAGTAATTATGATGTCATCTACATATACTAAAATGAGAGTTGTACTGATACCGTCACATTTAGTAAATAAAGAATGATCGGCATTACTAATTTTAAAATTATAAGAAATTAAATAAGAGTTAAGCTTGCCATACCATGCTCGTGGAGATTGTTTCAATCCATAAATTGATTTATTAAGCCTACAAGCCAAGTTAGAATTGGTTTCCAATTTATGACCGGGTGGTAATGTCATATACACCTCTTCTTCAAGTGTTCCTTGAAAAAACGCATTCTTGACATCCATTTGGTAGAGGTCCCAACCATTCTTTATGGCAATAGAAAATAAAATTCTTACGGTATTCATTTTTGCCACCGGTGCAAAGATTTCATTATAGTCTATGCCTTTCTATGGTACCATCACTATTATATTTGGTTTTATATATCCATTTACAACCAACTGGTTTTTTTTTTTTGGAAGGGGAACAATTTTCCAAGTTTTATTTTGTTCTAAGGATTTTAGTGAGTCCGGCTAGTATGACATCGGTGTCATATGACACTAACTTCAAAATTGATTGAATAGACTTTAAACGACTAATCCAAACCGTTCAAACCGATTTACTTTATAAGTGATGCGTTTACATGCAAAAAATTTATATTTTCGAGTTATTTTAGTATCAAATCAAGCGGTAAAAAATGTTAAAAAATGAATGTATTAAAATTAACTTAAAAACTCACACATTTGACCGCTTGAATTGATACTAAATAATTCGAAAAATTATAAATTTTGCATGTAAACGCACAACTAATGAAGTAGATCGGTTTGAACGGTTTGGATTCACCGTTTGAAGTCGATTTGATAGGTTTTAGAGTTGGTGTTATATAGGCTGAAATGACACTGATGTTATAGTATCCATACTCGCTTTTAGTTCTTCATTCATAGCCTTACACCAAATTGGACTCTTAATTGCTTCTTGGTAATTTTTTTGTTCCAATTCTTTTTCAATATTAGTGAGAAACGTGTGGTATTTGGTTGAAATATTATCGTATGAAACAAAATTTTTTATTTGATATTGTACCGAATAGGTCACATAATCTCTAAGTCTAGTTGATGGTTGTCGTTCTCTAGATTATCTTCTAACCGTTGAATTTTCTACTATTTCGTTTTCATTTGTGTCATTAATAATCTCATTTTCTTGATTATTATTATTCTCAACTTGATGATTATTTCTAGGAATAAAATTTAAATCATCTAAGTAAGGCATTACTATATTATCATTTTGATTATTTGTGTATATTTGATGAATTGCTTCTTTTTCTTTGAAATATGGTTCATTTTCAAAGAATGTAACATTTCTAGAAAGATATATTTTTTTATTAATTGGATCATAGCATTTATAATCCTTTTTGTAAGATGAGTATCCTAAGAAAATAGTTTTTTGTGATACAAAATCAAGTTTGTCATTTCTTTTGATATATACGAAACTTGTACAACAAAATACTCTCATATGGTCATAAGTGATTTTTTGTTGGTAAATAATTTCTAATGGACTTTTGTTTTCTAAAATAACACTAGGTAATCTATTGATTAAATGAGTGGCACAAAGTACGGCATCCGACCAATAAATTTTAGGAACATTATTTTGAAATAATAAAGATTGTGTCATCTCTAATAAGTGTCTATTTTTTCTTTTCAATACTCTATTTTGTTCGGGAGTATTTATACAAGTTGTTTGGTGTATAATACTTTTTTCTTTAAAGAGACTTGAAATTTTTTTATTTATAAATTCGGTTCCATTATCCGATCTAAAGATTTTTAATTTTGCATTAAATTGTGTTTCTGATGCGCGCAAAGCGCAACGCAAGTTTCGGTACGCTTAAGGGCGTACCTTTTAAAACCGCGTTTACACTTCACGAGTAAGGGTTGCAAGTGCACAACCCCTATCGAGTAGTATAATCGGGTATCGATCCACAGGGACGGGCAATTACTAGGTTAGAATCTACCAAACTTGATTAAAAACTAGAAGTGAGAAAGGTTTGGTTTGGTTTTTAATTTCCTAAAAGGTCAATTCAAACAATTCAAACAATTCAGGAAGATGTAATAAAATGCTAGAAGAAATGTAAATTGTGTTTTGATTATGGATAAAAGGTGTTTCCAGGGTTTCAGACTTCATCTGTGATCTGCCTCTAGTGGTACGGCCCGTACTCCACTTGGTAAGGCAAGGCCGTACCACTCTGATAAGACCCGTACTGGCTTCCCAGAACAGAGCTTACCAGTTCGAGTTGATGCATTTCCTTGCTGGTACCTTGTGCTAAACTCTTTAGAAAGGTTCAATTGACCATACCTAAGGTTCCTAAGCCTCAACTGTCGTTTGTTGGATCAAGATCTAGGTTGGAATGCAATTGATTGCCTTTTAGGGATTTCTACACCTCAACTCTCGTGTGTTGGTACAGATCTACCCTAGCTGGTTGATTGGAGACCTAAGGCACCCTCTAATCTGTCGATTAGAGGAGAATTCAACCTCTCGGCTTCAATTCGAACTATTCTACCCTAAGCACTTGATTTGGTTGAGAGATTGAGATGATCACATGACCTTGATAGGTTTGATCTAGACCTAGAGGTTCATCATACACAATCACAGCAATCAAAGCAAAAGATAGCAAAGAAATCACAATCAATCAATCAAAAGAGTTCATACAAGATACAAGTCAAAGAAAGTCAAAACAAATCAAGAATCCATCTCTAAACCCTAGAAACTAAAATAACTACTCACAGCACATGATCTGATCTAAAAATACAATAAAAGGGATAGAGATAGCCATGGATCGAAGGGATCGAGAGGAGGAAGCTAGATCCGTCGAGTTTCGCCTCTTTCCTCTTCCTTCCTTCTTGCTCCTAGCTCCTTAGCTCTCTTTCTCTCTCTTACTGTGCTCTCAAATAGATCTGGAATGGAATCGATGTCGAAATTGGAGAGTTCCCCGCTTTAAATAGCCTCTGCCAAAATTTGAATCTGTCAGGCCGCCTTTATGTACGGCCCGTACCAAAGTGGTACGGCCTGGCCGTACCAGGCGAAGAGCTGAAAACGGCTAAGTCTGGTGAGACCCGTACCAAGCCTGGTAAGGGTCGTACCTCATCATCTGAATCGCCGTTTCTTCGTGTGTTTTGCTCCAAACCTGCAGAAAACAAACAAACACTCAGCAGTACCAAATTCTAAAGATATATCGATGAAATGCACATGATTCTGGTGAATTATGGCACGAATCTGGTACTAAAACAGGCCTAAAATAGACTAAATATGCGAGGTATCAGTTTCTATGAGACATAAAAATTCATAAAAACAATCAAACACTTCATCTTTAGATTTAAGTAAATATAACAAAGTTGCTTTTGAAAAATCATCAATAAATAAAACAAAGTATTTGAATCCATTATATGAATCAATTGGGGCTGGTCCCCATACATCGAAATGTACTAAATCAAAAATAGCTTTACTTTTGCTAGTAGAAAGAGAAAAAGGAAGCTTTGTTTATTTTGCTAACTTACAAATTTCACAATTAGTACAATTCAAATTTTTAAAATCTAAGATACTATTTAAAATCTGAGTGAGGCTATGGTGCTATGCATAGTACGGATGGGGTCCGTGCTACGGCTCAAAATTTGACTTTTCAAAATTCCAACGGTCGATCCAACCGTTCAATGTGATAACCATATGAATATGTACTTGCAAACTAAATTTTATATTTTTTCGAATTTTTTTACTATTTTTTTAGATAGGTAGAAAAATCAGTGTTTTCTGAAAATTCTGGACCATCAAAATTCTACATATCTAAAAAAATAGTAAAAAAATTCAAAAAAATATAAAATTTAGTTTGCAAGTACATATTCATATGGTTATCACATTGAATGGTTGGATCGACCATTAGAATTTTGAAAAGTCAAATTTTGAGCCGTAGCACGGACCCCATCTGTGCTATGCATAGCACCATAGGCTCACTCTTAAAATCTTGTCGGAATGATGCCCAAGTCTCTTATGCCAAAGGTCAGAGTTAACGATTTTTGTGGAAGCACAAAAATTTATTTTAGAATTGAAAAGATAGTGTCCATTTTCAAGAAATCCTTCACCAATCTTGATGCCGGTTTTCCGGTCCTGAAATACAACATTTTTACAAGAAAATATTGCATTACAATTTAATTTTTGTGTTAATTTATTTACAGAAATTAAGTTTACGAGAAATGTTTCCAAATATAAAATATTTTTAATTTGTTTACTGCATAAATTAATTTCTCCTATGCCATTTATTTTTGCCCTCGTACCGTTTGCAAACCATGACATAATTATTACCATTGGTCGGGTTGAGGTTTAACAGTAGTTGTTTGTTACCAAACATGTGGTATGTTGCACCACTATCTATAATAATTTGATTAAAAAAGAAATTTTTTGAGTTAGAGACAATACCACATGCACTGGAAGTGTTTTGGTTGCTTATCAGTGCAGAAAGCTGCTGTAAAACTTGTTGCATTTGATCTCCAGCCCTTGACCCGCCAGCGCCAAAAACTGTGTCTGACCCGTTCCAGGGTGACCCGTCAGCGACATTTCTCTCTGACCCGCCCTAGGATGACCCGCCAACGCCAGAAATGGAGAGTCCATTGGCGGTTTGGTTATTGGGTCCGAAATAGGAGCTATTGGGTCTAAAATTCTCCTTAATGGTTCCGAAATTCTGGTAATTGGATCCATTAGCTGAAAAACCACTCCCAATGGAGGTTTGGCTTGTGTTATTGGGTCCGAATCCACTTCCAGACGAACCCACTAGCCCATTAAGCCCTTTCTCTTCACCAGAAGCACCATAACTTCTGTTTTTTCGCCATTTTTCTCCCAATTTCGATTCTGGTCATTGCTTTTGAATTTTTTTGGTTTGAGATGGGAATAAAGATACCGACACCTATCCTGAGTGTGACCATCCTTCTTACAGTGGTTACATTTCACATTTTTTGATTGATTTGGGTGATTTTGAAAGCTAGGGTTTTGATTAAAATTGGGATTTTTTACGGCTAAGCCATGGGTCTCGTGTCCCTCATGGCTTACAATATGTTGACCATTCATGGCAAGTCTTCTACTTTCCTCTTGTTGGATTAAACTTTTAATTTGAGAATAAGAGGGAAGAGGTACCGTGGTCATGATTTGAGATCTTACGGCTTCATAGCTCGGGTTTAGACCCGCGAGGTACTGAAAAATATCATCTTCTTCAACTCGCCTTTAGAGTGTGGCCAGATTTGTTGTTATTGGCCGATAGGATCAAAGCTCATTTCGTTTTTTCTCAAGCTTTCTGTTGCAAAATTAATTATATAACATATTAATTATATGAGGAGGGTTCAAATGCCTCCATTTTTTGTGCCTCCACCATGCCTCCATTTTTAAAAACTTTAATAACTCAAAATTTAAAACTTAAAAGTCAAAATAAAACCGTTGGATATGATCTACATCATTTTATCTATGTGCTCATAAAAAATAATCACATTTCGATTTTGTTTTTACGTGAATCAATAAGTTGAAAAATCAACGTCTAGAAATTATCCACATTAGTACGTTTTTTACAAGCTCTTGATGACAACCAAAACAAAATTGAAATGTCATAATTTTTTACACGTGCATAGATAAAATAATGTAGATCATATCCAACGGTTTTATTTTGACTTTTAAGTTTTAAATTTTGAGTTATTAAAGTTTTAAAAACGGAGGCATGATGGAGGCATGAAAAATGGAGGCATTTGAACCCTCCTCTAATTATATAATTATATATTAATAATTATTATTAATAAAAAGATACTAATTATATAATATTAATATATTAATAATAACTATAATATATTATAATTTATTATAATAATTATTTAATATATTAACAATATAAGATATTTATTATATAATTATATATTAATAATAATTATTAATAAAAAGATACTAATTATATAATTTATTATAATAATTATTTAATATATTAACAATATAAATTATTAATTACATAATTATATACTAATAATAATTATTAATAATAATATACTAATTATATACAAATAATATATTATTATATTCATTCGAGTTAAGCCATGACATGCAATAAAATTAAACCACAATGTGAAGTGGTTGAATTTAGACCAGCCTAAAGATTAGCTTATGCCATCTTAGTCTGACTCAATTAATGCTCGTTTGATGGAATAACGAGGACTAAGCCCCTTATTCCACCTTTAGGCCACAATTAAACGTGGGGTAAATTCCAAAAAAATATAAGAATCAGTTGTTAGGATCTTAACTTTTTTATAAATAAAATAAATATTCTCAATTATTTTCTGTAAGGTAAATGAAACAACATAACAAAACACAAATTATTAAACAGAATTTAAAAAAACAACTAGAAAAGACAACACTACAAAAGCAGAATAATCTGAAAAGATTATTAATATAGCCAGCACACAGTTACCAAACATCATGATTCCATATATTACTAGGAGGAGGAAATGATATTCGTCTTCCGTCTGGTTTTCAGATGCGTATCTACACGCTTCACTAACTCGTTGACTATTTTATCATTCTTCCTGCCATTGATCTCCATAATGTCAACATTGTCCCCCAATCCAAGGCTTATCTCCATCTTGTACTGACCTGCCGGTGACTTAATTGGAAAATTAATCAAGAGTTAGTTCATCAATGTCCCTATTGCTAATCATCTATTTCATTAATTAGGAAGGACTCACCCTTTAAAAACTAGTTGATGCAACAGGATGTGGAAATTTCAAAGGTAATTAGTACGAGATATTCAACAAGGGCCCCTAAGCTAAAAGTTTGGAACTTGTAGTTTGCAACAGGTTTTGGGAAATTTCCAATGATCATAGTCACGTAGAGTATTTATTTATTAATAATAATCAACACTGGCTCTTTTCTTGCACTCCACACATTCATCTGGACCCATAAAAATTAAACATATTCCTAAAATAGCAAATTAACAAGCATTTCAGAAGTAACATCTCAGCTATTATATAGTACTTTTCTAGTCATCACTAGCACGGTAGCACCTGAGTTAACAATTTAAATATAGACAATACAAGTACTATAATGAGTGAGGCTATGGTGCTATGCATAGCACGGATGGCTAGTGTACTACGGCTCAATATGGTACTTTTTAAAATCCTAACGGTCGATCCGAACCGTTCAATGTGATAACCATATGAATATGTACTTGCAAACTAAATTTTATATTTTTTCGAATTTTTTTACTATTTTTTTAGATAGGTACAATTTTGATGGTCCAGAATTTTCAGAAAACACTGATTTTTCTACCTATCTAAAAAAATAGTAAAAAAATTCAAAAAAATATAAAATTTAGTTTGCAAGTACATATTCATATGGATATCACATTGAACAGTTCGGATCGACCGTTAGGATTTTAAAAAGTACCATATTGAGCCGTAGTACACTAGCCATCCGTGCTATGCATAGCACCATAGCCTCACTCTACTATAATTTGCTATTTTAGGAATATGATACTCCAAGCAAATTTCCCAAAACCTGTTGGATGCCAAAAAAATAATTTACTATCTCAGTTAATTATATAATACACGAAACTCCAAAGGCACATAATTTTGGCTCTTTGTTTTCACTCTTAAGGCAGGACAGATCGATGCCAAATTCCCAGGGAAGCAGACAGTCTATCCAATTAAAAAACTACTGACTGGTAGAGATTTCCTTTTCCAATCAATAAAATGCATGCGTGTTATTCAAAATTCTAAACTAGCTTCGAGCCATTGAAATTTCAAGCAAGCAAAACAATATACTATTTCGTATGTCCAAAAGATTGTTGCCCATTGAATATTGGTTCCCAGAATAAATGAAACAATAAATAATCTGAATTCAAGAGTTAATTATTGACTTCATTGACAGAAAAATGCACTAATAATGGATAACCAAAACGATTACACATTTATTAATCCTACTATTAATCCTACTTGAAACTAGCAATATATAAAAACATAACATGGAAAATCACAGCAGAACTGACTTGATGATAAAGATAAAAATCTAGGTGCCCAATTTAGTCATTTTTGATAAAAAATAAAAGGAAATTCATTAAAGATAACAGCTTGTTGGGTGGGTGGGCGTATGAGGGGACCTTAAAAATGTAGCTAATATTATTGAACATTTGTTATAATCCAGTTATGTCATCAAATTTTGCAAGAATGCTGCAATTAGGACTCAACTCAGTCTTAGTTAAAATCAAGCCTATTCCCACTACATCCTGTGAACCTACAAAAATGAAGTACTGACATTACAACGTGAAGTGTCACATACCTGGCGATGGAGCAGAGTCAGCTTCTCAAGGTTACTTGCATGGAAGAGGAAATGAGCTAACACATCAAACTCATCAGTCATGCACCATTCTCCAATTTTCAAGGTCTTTAAATTATTGAAGGTTGGAAATTTGGTTGTTTCTTCCTTCAATACATCTTTCATTTGCTAAATGAACAAAAATAGAAGTCATTCACATTTTCCATAATTCTTCTAATGAAATTTAATTGGACGGACCAAAATTTAATTGTACCGAGTACCAAATGCTGCCAACTAAGTACCAAAAGCTGCCAAACTGGAAGGACAAAAATTTAATTGGTACAGAGGGCACACCGAATGGAGAAAATTGTTAAAACAAAACAAGATTAAATGAACAAAAAATGTTCTACCCGCAAGTCATATTTCCTTAGAGTTGGAGGATTTCAATAACAGTTGGTGCTAAATCAGTGCTGTCACATCAAGGCCAATTACCATAGTTTTAAAAGAACAAAAAATAAGCCCAACCAAACATCAGGTAACACGTTTCCTCTACAACCTAACAAATATTAGCATAGAAAGTTACGAATACTCATACCAATTGACCCCATTCAGACAGCATTAACTCGAGATAGGTCACATTTGAAAGACCCGTCAGAAACAGAGGGTCCTCATCGTCAAACTCATGGTAGTGGATGCACGCCTTCACAAGAGACTCCAGTTTCTTGAACTTTATTCTTCCCATAGTCCAAGAACGTACCTCCAAGTACAGCAGACTCGGTGTTGAAATTGATATGTCAGGAGGAGTTTTGTCATTGTGATAGCCATCAAGAACCAGACGCTTCAATGTGCCAGAAGATATGTCACAGATGTTCAATTGGCAGTAGCTGAGCACCATTTCTTCTAAAGCAGGCAACCCTGACAGCTTTTGCATTACCTCGTCTACAATCTCTATGGAATCAAGGGTTACTTTCTTGAGGCAGGGAAGGTTTACAGACCTTGGGCTTATAGCCTCAAATCCCAATTCTAATTCCAACTCTTGCAACGACTCGCAAACGAAGACCGAATCAGGAACTTCAAAATTAAAATTCTCTGTGAAAATATGGACAGAGAGAAACTTGGGTTTCAACTTTGCCACAGTTTCAAGCCATGCAGTGGCAGGAGTGGGGTCACTTTCATCCTCCTTCCACTTGAGTTTGAATGAATCCAAATTTGACGGCTCTCGGTGTTCAAAAACACCATCAACAAATTTTGTGAAATTTTCTTCATATTCACAGAGATTCTCTTCATCTTCATCCAGATATTCTGAGTGATCATCAGGGAGGAAATCGTCAAAATCAAAGCCGAGAACAGGTACAGAAGCCCAGAGGTTCTGGAACCTTTTGGCTAGCAAGGAGGTCTGGACAGACTCCTTTGTGCTCAGCAAAGAGAGAATGAGAATCAGTATAGGATCTGGCAAGTTACTTATCCTATCAACATGTGCAATCTTTCTTCTCTTTTCTGTGAGGCTTTCGGTCAAATAACTGCCACACATGACTCCTATGTATAAAAAAATAAACAATGACTTAAAGCCAATCATAAACAACACTGTTAACGGTATTTCCTTTGAACAACTCCTTCTGGGAATAAACAAATGCCAGACTCATAAGAAAAAAAAACAACAATAATAAAACTACTCCATTAAGTAACAACATCCTGAAAGCATAATCTCTAGTCTAATCTTGAAAGCATAATCTCGATAGAAAATCTATTACTCCATCATACATAAAAAGTTTGGATCTAAGCCTCTAAACTAATTCCCACTCCTCCATTTGACTAGTATTGCACAACCCTTGCAATCCACTCAGTTCACGAGTGAGAGAGAGAGATCTTACCCGAAAATTGAGAGAGGGATTCCTCGAGAATTATGGCGCGGCGCGGCGGATAGGGATCGAAAGGGGCGGAGCGATTGGGAAGTTTGAAAAGGTTTTGGGGGTATCTCGATACAAATATGAACTGGGTTAGTAAGTAAAGTGGGTATATATGGACACTGCCCAGAAGTGATGCCAGTGGATCCGAACCCACGTTTAAATATATTTTTAAGTAGGCTTTCCGAAACGGCACTGAGGCTATTTTTGGAAGGTAATACCAAACGGTCGTGAAGTCTATTTTTAACAGGCGTTACTAAACCGACATTTTTATTAATATCCAAAGTTTAATACAAATTATTAATTATGTCCAGAATCGGAACCATTATCGAAAAATACCCAAGCCGGCCAGAAAATGGCCGGCTTACTCCCTCCCTAAGCCGGCCATTTTATGGTCGGCTTGGTACCTTTTTTTTTTTTTCAACACGCATTTCACCCTATATATACTCTTTTTTTCTCTCTCCTCATCACAACTCTCTCATCTCACAACCGGATTTGAGCTCTTCTTTGAGGTAATTTTTTTTTATCTAATTTAATTTTTAATTTATTTATTTTAGGGTTTAGGATTTAGGTTTTAGGTGTTAGAATTTAGATTATGTTGTTGTAATTTGGGGCAATTTCATGTATCCCCCTCTAAAACTTAAATATTACGTATTTCCCCCTCAAAAGTTCATAATAACGTATTTACCCTTCAAAATGATGAAAACTCTCATATTTACCCAAAATCAATATAACAATAAAATTTAATACTTAAAATATATTAAACAATATTAATTATTGAAATAAGACCATTATGCCCCTGTACCTGTACCAGTACCCTGTACGCTGTACCAGTACCCCAGTACCAGTACCCCAGTACCAGTACCCCAGTACCAGTACCCTGTACCAGTACCCCTGTACCAGTACCCTTGAAGAGAACACAGAGAGAAAGGAGAGAAAGAATGAAGGGGCATAATGGTCTTATTTCAATAATTAATATTGTTTAATATATTTTAAGTATTAAATTTTATTGTTATATTGATTTTGGGTAAATATGAGAGTTTTCATCATTTTGAAGGGTAAATACGTTATTATGAACTTTTGAGGGGGAAATACGTAATATTGAAGTTTTATAGGGGGATATATGAAATTCCCCCTTGTAATTTAGTGTAATTAGCTAAGTTAACCAATATTTATTGTATTTTGGTCATTTTGATCATAATTAGACTTATTAAGGGTAATTTTACCGAAATTAGCACATTTGACCAATATTTAGGGTATTTTGGTCTTTTTTACTATAATTAGGCTGATTAGGCGTAATTTAGTGTAATTAGCACAGATGACCAATATTTAGGGTATTTTGGCCTTTTTTACCATAATTAGGCTCATTAAGCGTAATTTCACCGAAATTAGCACATTTGACCAATATTTAGGGTATTTTGGTCTTTTTTACCATAATTAGGCTAATTAAGCGTAATTTAGTGTAATTAGCACATATGACCAATATTTATGGTATTTTGGCATTTTTTACCATAATTAGGCTGATCAAGCGTAATTTTACCGAAATTAGCACATTTGACCAATATTTATGGTATTTTGGTCTTTTTTACCATAATTAGGCTAATTAAGCGTAATTTAGTGTAATTAGCACATATGACCAATATTTAGGGTATTTTGGCCTTTTTTACCATAATTAGGCTGATTAAGCATAATTTTACCGAAATTAGCACATTTGACCAATATTTAGGGTATTTTGGTCTTTTTTACCATAATTAGGCTAATTAAGCGTAATTTAGTGTAATTAGCACAGATGACCAATATTTATGGTATTTTGGCCTTTTTTACCATAATTAGGCTGATAAAGCGTAATTTTACCAAAATTAGCACATTTGACCAATATTTAGGGTATTTTGGTCTTTTTTACCATAATTAGGCTAATTAAGCGTAATTTAGTGTAATTAGCACAGATGACCAATATTTAGGGTATTTTAGCCTTTTTTACCATAATTAGGCTGATTAAGCGTATTTTTACCGAAACTAGCACATTTGACCAATATTTAGGGTATTTTGGTCTTTTTTACCATAATTAGGCTAATTAAGCGTAATTTAGTGTAATTAGCACAGATGACCAATATTTAGGGTATTTTGGCCTTTTTTACCATAATTAGGCTAATCAAACGTAATTTCACCGAAATTAGGTTATTTTAGACACCAGGATGCCTAGAGCACGGCCTACCCAGCGTCCAGTAGTGGACGAGCCGATCAGTACTAGCAGCACGGAGCACATCAGTCCTCTCCTGTGGATTCCCCACAGCGAGCACCGAGTCTCACTGGCTTCTCGTGAGGTACGTTCCTTTTCTTATATTTTCATTAAATTTTGTTGGGTTTAAATTTTATTTTATCACCATGCGGATTACCTTTTTCAACGCAGGACACGGATCTTCTAGATGTGAAGTTGCGGTGCGTACAATGAAGTACTACGAGGTGATGGAGCTGTACCTCGTCAACCTGGGTCTCTACCAGGTTGTGGACATCGTGCGGACAGAGAAAAGCATCATCAATGCATCTCTCATCGCTGGGCTGGTGGAGCGATGGCGTCCCGAGACGCACACGTTTCACATGTCATTCGGGGAGATGACAGTGACTCTCCAGAATGTGAGTGCTCTCTGGGGTTTGCCTATCCGTGGCACACCCGTCGGCGGCGTCTCTGACAGCACCAGATTCGCAGGTTATGTCGAGGAGTTGTTGGGAGCTGAGCCTTCCTATATCATTGGGGAACATGGGAGGTCGAAGTTTCATTTGCGGATGACGAGGTTACTGCAGCACTTCATCGCGGGTCTCTCGACAGGTTCCACCGAGCTGGAGATTCAGAGGTAAATTTTATAACTTGTTTCTACTAATTAATTTATAATGCGGTGATTCTATTAGAATTTTTATATGTTTTGTAATGCAGATATACACGGGGCTACGTGATGGACCTTTTTGGTTCTGTCATGTTTCCTGATTCCAGCGGTGATCAGATGCCGATGATGTATCTCCCGTTGCTGATGGACCTTGAGCGGCCGTCGCCGTACAACTGGGGTGGAGCTGTCCTGGCGTATCTGTACTCCCACTTGTGTCGTAGTAGTGAGGTAAGTCACCAACTCTAATTTTAGTGTAAATTATTTAATCAATCAATCCATCAAAATACACTGACTATTGAAAATACAACCTAAACCGAAGCAGATGTACTGGCCGGTACTCCTGCTTCAGCACTGATCGTGGTCACGGCTACCGGTGGGCCGTCCTATCCCCAATGAGGCGTCAGATTGAGGAGAGCCAGATGTGTTTAGATGCCCGGCATACGCCAAGAAGTGGTACGGTTTCCACCACTACTTGGATCAGACCCACGATGCTACCGTTGGGATCAGGCCAGTCCGGTCAGAGCTTCAGAGTTTGCCTGAGGCTCTTGTTGAGTGGACGCTGTACGATCAGTTGTACGAGGAGTACCTCTTACCGGGCAGTGTGAGTGACGAGCATGAGCGGGCGATGTGGTTCTATCGAGGTCCACTCATACACTTATGGACAGTGGAGCACCACTATCCAGATCGGGTGCTCCGTCAGTTTGGTCGAGCAGCGTTGATTCCCGCAGACCCACGGTTGCCGAGTTCAACGCACAGAGACCTGCACAGGTAAGTCGTAGTCTATTGTATTTATTGTTAAATACATCATATTACTTGATAGCTTTGTATTGCAACTAACGTCTTCCTTACAGCGTAACCCACCGAGGGCGACTGGATAAGGACTGGAGCACCTATTTCGATGCATACTACGGAACGGCCCAGGATCATGAGCCAGATGGGATCATTCAGACCCAGGGAGATCCCCAGTTGAGGTACGATGTATGGTACACGCAGGTCTGCATGGCGAGTGTCTATCTGCAGGGTGATTACTGTGCCCATCTCCGCGACAAGATCAAAACCGATGATGGTTACCATCCCAACGGCCGTGCATGGGCTCGCCAGGTAAAGCACCTAAAACCACATAGTTTTGGTCTAACTTAGTAGTTCATCAAGGTTTGATCTGACATGCCAAATTTTTTTCAGCTTCTGGCCGCGATCAAGGAGTGCGGGCATGGGATTGCCATGCTGGGAAAGAAAAACTGGAGACGGCTTGGGTACCGTGTCCTCAAGAAGAATGCGAATGTGGTTGAGGATGCCGGACACGGTGGAAAGATCATCGGTATGCTGCGAGACGCCGGAGAGAACATCAACTGGCGTGAGATAATTCCGACCGAGCCCGACCCGAGCCCGGTTCTGCTAGATGATATGCCTTCTTCTCCCGATTCACATCCAGAGTTGGACTACCATCGTTGGGTATTGTCCAACATTGGGTGGACGACATGGTACGATGAGCATGGACGTTCGGTGCAGCCTCATGTATGTCATACTTCAGTATCTGTCAGGTTTTAATAAATTTCTTCATTCAGATCAAATTTAATAATTTATGTGTATGATTGCAGGGTCCAGCAGAGATGCCACCACAGCCACCACCTGCGGAGACCGATACTTCTGAGTACGAGTCCCTCTCGTGCAGTCTCCAGGACTTCGGGGTATTCGATGAGGATTTCATTACGGCACCGGCATGGCCCCGATATGGCACAGAGATGCCGCATGATGGAGAGGCTAGTGGTAGTGGGTCTCATACTCAGCCTGCATTTGGGACTGAGTTCGCCGCATCTATCTTCAGTACACCTCCGCCAGTACCACCAGCCTCCACAGGCGATGCCAGATGGGATACCGCCGAGCAGATACTCAGGTCTGCCGATGCCCCAGATGAGCCCGAGAGAGACGGAGCCTGGCCGCGCTGGCACCGGGCGAACGCCGGAGTACCGCCTCAGCGATATTCCCCCTCTCCGTTTTAGTTGTATTTTTACTAGTTTTGTACTATTTATATTTGATATACTATTTATGTTTGGTATATTTGGATTATCCTATATTTCGGTTCTTCTGTATGTGTGTTTTTATGGTACTATTTTTATATTTTACAGATCAAAATAAATTATCATGATAATGCTAAACAGAAAATATTACAACATTAAAATAGTAGCACAACATAAAAAATAATATAGCGTATTTCAATTAATATAGCGTATTGTAATGTAATGTAATGTAATTTAGCGTAATTTAACATAATATAGTGTTATTCAATATAATTTCAATTAATATAGCGTATTTTAGTATAAATATGCTAATTAATATAGCGTAATATAACAAAAAATTTCAAATTTCCAGTGTTAAATTTCAATATTTTGATCTTCATAGTGTCTCTCTCTAAAAAAAAAAAATTGAGTAAGCCGGCCAGAAAATGGCCGGCTTGGATATTTTTCGATAATGGGTCCGATTCTGGGCATAATTAATAATTTGTATTAAACTTTGGATATTAATAAAAATGTCGGGTTACTAAATATTTGGTCTATTTTTAGACCATGGATTTTTTTGAATTAATTTGAATTTGAATATTAACGTTAATGGGGTATTTCATGCAGGACAAAAATCTAGGTGGTTTTCTTTTACGGAAGGTATCACTTATTTTATTTGTATTTTAGAGTGTATATTAGTTTTCATATAAACTTTTGTTGTTATATCCGTATAACCGTACGTATTGTATTGTTATTCGTTGATGTGAGATTATTTGTGAATAATGTTGTTCGATTTAAATCTGTCCAATTAAGATTTTATTCAGTTAGTATAAATATAAAATTGAACCGACTAAATAAATTAAATTTTAATCTGGTTATTTATATTTATAATTAATAATATGAGCACTCACTTGATATGGTTTGTTTTAATTTATTTAGTTTTAAATTGTCAAAACTGAACCGTAAATAAAAATTCATATTATCATTATTTTTAAACTGAACAAATATAGTAAAATAATCCAAATAAGTTGAGCCATTTCCTATTTTCTAATGCTAATATTTTCATATATAACCATTTTCATATTTTTATATAAAAAAAAAGAAGAAAAAAAAAGTACAATATTAAATACAATCAGTCTAATACAAGTACAATATTAAATACAAGTACAAGAAGAAGAAAAAAAGTAGAACATGAAAGACAATCAGTACAATATTAAATACAAGTACAAGAAGAAGAAAAAAATCAGTAGTAGGCACAATTAGAAAAAGATGAAATACAACTTGAAAAAAATAAAATACAACCTGTGGTAGATGAAAGACAATTAGTTTGACATGAAATACAAAGTACAAGAGGAGTTGACAACTAGAAAAAGATGAAAAATTGCTACTAGATGATTGAAGACAACCAGTACAAGACGAAAAACAACTAGTAGAAGATGAAAATCAACTCGTATGTTTTGAATGACAACTAGAAGAAGATGAAATACAGTACAAGATGAAATACAACTAGAGGAAGAATAAATACAACTAGATGAAGATGAAAGACAATAAGAAAAAACAACTAGTACAAGATTAAAAACAATAAAAAGATGAAAAACTGCTATTATAAGATGAAAGACAACAATTACAAGATGAAAAGCAACTAGTAGATGATCAAAAACAACTAGTAGAATATGAATGACAACTAGAAGAAGATGAAATACTACTAGTAGTAGATGAAAGACAACCAGTCGAACATGAAACAAAACCAGTACAAGATGAACGAACAACTAGAAGAAATTGAATAATCAACTAGTACAAGATGAAATACAACTTAAATAAGATGAAATACAACCGGTGCAAGATGAAAGACAACTAGAAGAAGATGAAATACAGCTAGAGGTAGAAGAAATACGACTACAAGAAGATGAAAGACAACGAGTAGAAGATGAAAAACAACTAGTAGATAATGAATACAAGATGAAAGACAACCAGTAGAACATGAAAGACAATCAGTACAATATTAAATACAAGTAGAAGAAGATGAAAAAAAACCAGTAGTACATGAAGCACAATTAGAAGAAGATGAAATACAACCTGTGTAGATCAAAGACAATCAGTAGGACATGAAATACAAAGTACAAGAGGAAAGACAACAAGAAAAAGATGAAAAATTGCTACTAGATGATGAAAGACAACCAGTACAAGACGAAAAACAACTAGTAGAAGATGAAAATCAACTAGTAGATTATGAATGACAACTAGAAGAAGATGAAAGACAACCCGTACAAGATGAAAGACAACTAGAAGAAGATGAAATACAACTAGAGGAAGAATAAATACAACTAGATGAAGATGAAAGACAACCAGTAGAACATGAATGACAATCCGTACAAGATAAAAGACAACAAGAAGAAGACGAAAAACTACTGTTAGAAGATGAAAGACAACAAGCACAAGATGAAAAAACAACTAGTACATGATGAAAAACAACTAGTTCAATATGAATGACAACTAGAAGAATATGAATGTCAACCAGTAGTAGATGAAAGACAACCAGTCGAACATGAAGCACAACCAGGATGAACGATAATCCGTAGGACATGAAAAACAACTAGAATAAGATGAAAAACAACCAGTGCAAGATGAAAGACAACTAGAGGTAGAAGAAATACGACTAGAAGAAGATGAAAGACAACGAGTAGAAGATGAAAGACAACTAATAGATAATGAAAGACAACCAGTAGAACATGAAAGACAATCAGTACAATATTAAATACAAGTACAAGAAGATGAAAAAAACCAGTAGTAGGCACAATTAGAAAAAGATGAAATGCAACATGTGGTAGATGAAAGACAATCAGTCTGACATGAAATACAAAGTACAAGAGGAGATGACAACTAGAAAAAGATGAAAAATTGCTATTAGATGATAAAAGACAATCTGTACAAGACGAAAAACAACTAATAGAAGATGAAAATCAACTCGTAGATTTTGAATGACAACTGGAAGAAGATGAAAGACAGTACAATGAAAGACAACTAGAAGAAGATTAAACACAACTAGAGGAAGAATAAATACAACTAGATGAAGATGAAAGACAATCTGTAGGACATTAAAAACAACTAGTACAAGATGAAAGCCAATAAGAAAAAGATGAAAAACTGCTATTAGAAGATGAAAGACAACAAGTACAAGATGAAAAGCAACTAGTAGATGATCAGAAACAACTAGTAGAATATGAATGACAACTAGAAGAAGATGAAATACTACTAGTAGTAGATGAAAGACAACCAGTCGAACATGAAACACAACCAGTACAAGATGAACGAACAACTAGAAGAAATTGAATAATCAACTAGTACAAGATGAAATACAACTAGAAAAAGATGAAATACAACTTGAATAAGATGAAATACAACCAGTGCAAGATGAAAGACAACTAGAAGAAGATGAAATACAGCTAGAGGTAGAAGAAATACGACTAGAAGAAGATGAAAGACAACGAGTAGAAGATGAAAGACAACTAGTAGATAATGAATACAAGATGAAAGACAACCAGTAGAACATGAAGACAATCAGTACAATATTAAATACAAGTAGAAGAAGATGAAAAAAAACCAGTAGTACATGAAGCACAATTAGAAGAAAATGAAATACAACTTGAAGAAGATGAAATACAACATATGTAGATCAAAGACAACTAGTACAAGAGGAAAGACAACAAGATGATGATGAAAATGGCTACTAGATGATGAAAGACAACCAGTACAAGACGAAAAACAACTAGTAGAAGATGAAAATCAACTAGTAGATTATGAATGACAACTAGAAGAAGATGAAAGACAACCCGTACAAGATGAAAGACAACTAGAAGAAGATGAAATACAACTAGAGGAAGAATAAATACAACTAGATGAAGATGAAAGACAACCAGTAGAACATGAATGACAATCCGTACAAGATAAAAGACAACAAGAAGAAGACGAAAAACTACTGTTAGAAGATGAAAGACAACAAGCACAAGATGAAAAAACAACTAGTACATGATGAAAAACAACTAGTTGAATATGAATGACAACTAGAAGAATATGAATGTCAACCAGTAGTAGATGAAAGACAACCAGTCGAACATGAAGCACAACCAGGATGAACGATAATCCGTAGGACATGAAAAACAACTAGAATAAGATGAAAAACAACCAGTGCAAGATGAAAGACAACTAGAAGAAGATGAAATACAACTAGAGGTAGAAGAAATACGACTAGAAGAAGATGAAAGACAACGAGTAGAAGATGAAAGACAACTAATAGAACATGAAAGACAATCAGTACAATATTAAATACAAGTACAAGAAGATGAAAAAAACCAGTAGTAGGCACAATTAGAAAAAGATGAAATACAACTTGAAGAAGATGAAATACAACCTGTGGTAGATGAAAGACAATCAGTCTGACATGAAATACAAAGTACAAGAGGAGATGACAACTAGAAAAAGATGAAAAATTGCTACTAGATGATTGAAGACAACCAGTACAAGACGAAAAACAACTAGTAGAAGATGAAAATCAACTCGTAGATTTTGAATGACAACTAGAAGAAGATGAAAGACATTACAAAATGAAATACAACTAGAGGAAGAATAAATACAACTAGATGAAGATGAAAGACAATCTGTAGGACATGAAAAACAACTAGTACAAGATGAAAGACAATAAGAAAAAGATGAAAAACTCTATTAGAAGATGAAAGACAACAAGTACAAGATGAAAAGCAACTAGTAGATGATCAAAAACAACTAGTAGAATATGAATGACAACTAGAAGAAGATGAAATACTACTAGTAGTAGATGAAAACAACCAGTACAAGATAAACAAACAACTAGAAGAAATTGAAAAATCAACTAGTACAAGATGAAAGACAATTAGAAAAAAAGATGAAATACAACCAGTGCAAGATGAAAGACAACTAGAAGAAGATGAAATACAACTAGAGGTAGAAGAAATTCGACTAGAAGAAGATGAAAAACAATAAGTAGAAGATGAAAGACAACTAGAAGAAGATGAAATACAACTAGAGGAAGAATAAATACAACAAGATGAAGATCAAAGACAATCCGTAGGACATGAAAAACAACTATTAAAAGATGAAAGACAACCAGTGCAAGATGAAAGACAAATAGAAAAAGATGAAATACAACTAGATGAAGATGAAAGATAACGAGTAGAAGATGAAAGACAATTATTAGATAATGAAAGACAACCAGTATAAGACGAAAGACAACCAGAAGAACATGAAAGACAATCAGTACAATATTAAATACAAGTACAAGAAGATGAAAAAAACCAGTAGTAGGCACAATTAGAAAAAAGATGAAATACAACTTTCAGATGATGAAATACAACCTGTGATAGATGAAAAGACAATCAGTCTAACAGGAAATACAAAGTACAAGAGGTGATGACAACTAGAAAAAAGATGAAAAATTGCTACTAGATGATGAAAGACTACAAGACGAAAAACAACTATTAGAAGATGAAAATCAACTCGTATGTTTTGAATGACAACTAGAAGAAGATGAAATACAGTACAAGATGAAATACAACTAGAGAAAGAATAAATACAACTAGATGAAGATGAAAGACAATCCGTAGGACATGAAAAACAACTAGTACAAGATGAAAGACTGCTATTAGAATATGAAAGACAACAATTACAAGATGAAAAGCAACTAGTAGATGATCAAAAACAACTAGTAGAATATGAATGACAACTAGAAGAAGATGAAATACAACCAGTAGTAGATAAAAGACAACCAGTACAAGATGAACGAACAACTAGAAAAAAATTGAAAAATCAACTAGTACAAGATGAAAGACAACTAAAAAAAATACAACTTGAATAAGATGAAATACAACCAGTGCAAGATGAAAGACAACTAGAAGAAAACGAAATCCAGCTAGAGGTAGAAGAAATACGACAAGAAGAAGATGAAAGACAACTAGTAGATAATGAATACAAGATGAAAAACAACCAGTAGAACATGAAAGACAATCAGTACAATATTAAATACAAGTAGAAGAAGATGAAAAAAACAAGTAGTAAATGAAGCATAATTAGAAAAAGATGAAATATAACTTGAAGAAGATGAAATACAACAACCAGTGTAGATCTAAGACAATCAGTAGGACATGAAATACATAGTACAAGAGGAAAAGACAATAAGAAAAAGATGAAAAATTGCAACTAGATGATGAAAGACAACCAGTACAAGATGAAAAATAGCTAGTAGAATATGAAAATCAACTAGTAGATTATGAATGACAACTAGAAGAAGATGAAAAACAACCAGTAGAACATGAAAAACAACCAGTGGTAAATGAAAGACAATCAGTAGGAAATGAAATATTACAAGTGGAAAGACAACAAGAAAAAGATGAAAAATTGCTATTAGAAGATGAAAGACAACCAGTACAAGATGAAAAACAAATAGTAGATGATAAAAAACAATGAGTAGAATACGAATGACAACTAGAAGATGAAATACAACCAGTAGTAGATGAAAGACAACCATTCGAACATGACACAACCAATGCAAGATGAACGAACAACTAGAAGAAATACAACTAGAAGAAGATGAAAGACAACGAGTAGAAGATGAAAGACAACTAGTAGATAATGAAAGACAACCAGTACAAGATGAAAACAATCAGTACAATATTAAATACAAGTAGAATAAGATGAAAAAACCCAGTAGTAGATGAAGCACAATTAGAAGAAGATGAAATACAACTTGAAGAAGATGAAATGTATCAGCGTAGATAAAAGACAATCATAATGAAAGACAACAAGAAAAAGATGAAAAATTGCTCCTAGATGATGAAAGACAACCAGTATAAGACGAAAAACAGCTAGTAGAAGATAAAAATCTACTAGTATATTATGAATGACAACTAAAACAAGATGAAAGACAACCAGTAGAACATGAAAAACAACCAGTGGTAAATGAAAGATAATTAGTAGGACATGAAATACAATGTACAAGAGGAAAGACAACAAGAAAATGATGAATAATTGCTATTAGAAGATGAAAGACAACTAGTACAAGATGAAAAACAACTAGTAGAATGCGAATGACAACTAGAAGAAGATGAAATACAACCAGTAGTAGATGAAAGACAACCAATCGAACATGAAACACTACCAGTACAAGATGAACGAACAACTAGAAAAAATTAAAAAATCAACTAGTACAAGATGATAGACAACTAGAAAAAGATGAAATACAACTTGAATATGATGAAATACAACCAATGTAAGATGAAAGACAACTAGAGGTAGAAGAAATACGACGAGAAGAAGATGAAAGACAACGAGTATAAGATGGAAGACAACTAGTAGATAATGAAAGACAACCAGTAGAACATGAAAGACAATCAGTCTGACTTGAAATTCAAAGTACAAGAGGAAAGACAACAAGAAAAAAATGAAAAATTGGTACTAAATGATGAAAGACAACCAGTACAAGACGAAAAACAACTAATAGAAGATGAAAATCAACTAGTAGATTATGAATGACAACTAGAAGAAGATGAAAGACAACCAGTAGGACATGAAAAACAACCAGTGGTGGATGAAAGACAATCAGTAGGACATGAAAAACAATGTACAAGAGGAAAGACAACAAGAAAAAGATGAAAAATTGCTATTAGAAAATGAAAAACAGCCATTACAAGATGAAAAACAACTAGTAGAATAAGAATGACAACTAGAAGAAGATAAAATACAACTAGTAGTAGATGAAAGACAACCAGTAGTAGATGAAAGACAACCAGTCGAACATGAAACATAACCAGTACAAGATGAACGAACAACTAGAAAAAATTAAAAAATCAACTAGTACAAGATGAAAGACAACTAGAAAAAGATGAAATACAACTTGAATATGATGAAAAACAACCAGTGCAAGATGAAAGACAACTAGAAGAAGATGAAATACAACTAGAGGTAGAAGAAATACGACTAGAAGAAGATGAAAGACAACGAGTAGAAGATGAAAGACAACTAATAGATAATGAAAGACAACCAGTAGAACATGAAAGAGTACAATATTAAATACAAGTACAAGAAGATGAAAAGAACCGGTAGTAAGCACAATTAGAAAAAGATGAAATACAACTTGAAGAAGAAGAAATACAACCTCTGGTAGATGAAAGACAATCAGTCTGACATGAAATACAAAGTACAAGAGGAAAGACAACAAGAAAAAAGATGAAAAATTGCTACTAGATGATGAAAGACAACCAGTACAAGATGAAAAACAACTAGTAGAAAATGAAAATCAACTAGTAGATTATGAATGACAACTAGAAGAAGATGAAAGACAACCCGTACAAGATAAAAGACAACTAGAAGAAGATGAAATACAACTTGAGGAAGAATAAATACAACTAGATGAAGATGAAAGACAACCAGTAGAACATGAATTGTCAATTCGCACAAGACAACAAGAGGAAGACAAAAAACTATTATTAGAAGATGAAAGACAACAAGCACAAGATGAAGAAACAACTAGTTGAATATGAATGACAACTAGAAGAATATGAATGTCAATCGGTAGTAGATGAAAGACAACCAGTCGAACATGAACCACACCCAGGATGAACGACAATCCATAGGACATGAAAAACAACTAGTACAAGATGAAAGACAACCAGTGCAAGATGAAAGACAACTAGAACAAGATGAAATACAACTAAAGGTAGAATAAATACGACTATAACAAGTTGAAAAACAACGAGTAGAAGATGAAAGATAACTAGTTGATAATTTAAGACAACCAGTACAAGACGAAAGACAACCAGTAGAACATGAAAGACAAGTACAAGAAGATGAAAAATACCAGTAGTAGGCACAATTAGAAAAAGATGAAATACAATTTGAAGAAGATGAAATACAACATGTGGTAGATGAAAGACCATCAGTCTGACATGAAATACAAAGTACAAGAGGATGACAACTAGAAAAAGATGAAAAATTGCTACTAGATAATGAAAGACAACCAGTACAAGACGAAAAACAACTAATAGAAGATGAAAATCAACTCATAGATTTTGAATGACAACTAGAAGAAGATGAAAGACATTACAAAGTGAAATACAACTAGAGGAAGAATAAATACAACTAGATGAAGATGAAAGACAATCCGTAGGACATGAAAAATAACTAGTACAAGATGAAAGACTGCTATTAGAAGATGAAAGACAACAAGTACAAGATGAAAAGCAACTAGTAGATGATCAAAAACAACTAGTAGAATATGAATGACAACTAGAAGAAGATGAAATACTACTAGTAGTAGATGAAAGACAACCAGTCGAACATGAAACACAACCAAGTTGAATGAACAACTAGAAAAAATTGAAAAAACAACTAGTACAAGATGAAAGACAACTAGAAAAATATGAAATACAACCAGTGCAAGATGAAAGACAACTAGAAGAAAATGAAATACAGCTAGAGGTAGAAGAAATACGACTAGAAGAAGATGAAAGACAACGAGTAGAAGATGAAAGACAACTAGTAGATAATGAATACAAGATGAAAGACAACCAGTAGAACATGAAAGACAAGCTGTACAATAAGATGAAAAAAACCAGTAGTAGATGAAGCACAATAAGAAGATGAAATACACCCAGTGGTAGATGAATGACAATCTGTCTGACATGAAATACAAAGTACAAGAGGAAAGACAACAAGAAAAAGATGAAAAATTGCTACTAGATGATGAAAGACAACCAGTACAAGACAAAAAACAACTAGTAGAAGATGAAAATCAACTAGTAGATTATGAATGACAACTAGAAGAAGATGAAAGACAACCCGTACAAGATGAAAGACAACTAGAAGAAGATGAAATACAACTAGATGAAGATGAAAGACAACCAGTAGAACATGAATGACAATCCGTACAAGATAAAAGACAATAAGAAGAAGATGAAAAACTACTGTTAGTTAGAAGATGAAAGACAACAAGCACAAGATGAAAAAACAACTAGTACATGATGAAAAACAACTAGTTGAATATGAATGTCAACTAGTAGTAGATGAAAGACAACCAGTCGAACATGAAAAACAACCCGTACAAGATGAAAGACAACTAAAAGAAGAAGAAATACAACTACATGAAAGACAACTAGAAGTAGATGAAAGACAACTAGAAGAAAATGAAATACAACTTGAAGAAGATGAAATATAACCAATAGTAGATGAAAAACAATCAGTATGATATGAAAGAGAACCAGTAGAACATGAATGACAACCAGTACAAGATGAAAGACAACTAGAACATGATGAAAAAAACTACTAGAAGATGAAAGGCAACTAATACAAGATGAAAACAGTTAGTAGAATATAAATGTCAACTAGAAGAAGATGAATGATAAGCAGTACAAGATGAAAGATAACTAGTACAAGATAAAAGGCAACTAGAGGGTAGGAGAGATACACCCATTAGAACTTGAAAGACAACTAGCAAAACCTGAAAGACAACGAGTCGAACATGAAAGACAACGAGTAGAAGATGAAAGACAACTAGAAGATAATGAAAGACACGAAAGACAACTAGAAGATAATGAAAGACAACCAGTAGAATATGAAAGACAACTAGTACAATATGATGGACTACTAGAAGAAGATGAAAGACAACCAGTAGAACATGAAAGACAACCAGTACAAGATGAAAGACAAGTAGGAGAAGATGAAAAACAGCTAGTAGTAGATGAAGCATGATGACTCAAATTGAAACTACTTTTAAATATTTATTAACCCTAATTTCAACTTACGTTCAGATCAGAAGTGTATGATCCTACCGTGTAGTATAATTGGGATGTCAATCCATAGGGATAGTGCATTAAGTTTTAAACAAATTTTACTAGTCTAGGTTATGGGATTTTTATAAAAGGTTTGGTGGTGACAAATGCAACCAAGGTATTATAGCTAAATTAAACAATATATAAGAGCCTCTAAGGTTCAGATTTCATGTCTTTCTTAATCATGTAAAGTACAAGTTTCGACGTTTATCTAGGTCGTATGCAGTACTGTCACTGTCGTGTGCGATATAGACTGTCCCCAAGTACCCAGCATACGGTACTGTCACTACCCGCATGGTGAACTGAGTGTTTGTTTATGCAATTTGAAAGGTTTTTTTATCTTTCGATCGGCTTTTGGGCTACAAAGACTAAAGTGTTTTAGGTACAAAAGTATATTTTTTTTCTATACTACCCCGTAGTTGAAATATCCCAAAGACC
Organism: Carex littledalei; assembly: GCA_011114355.1. Lineage (NCBI taxonomy): Eukaryota > Viridiplantae > Streptophyta > Magnoliopsida > Poales > Cyperaceae > Carex > Carex littledalei. The sequence continues at coordinate 8,340,231 of CM022088.1, forward strand.
CCACCTAAACTAAGTGTTTTCTAATGTTGTTCAAACTAAGTCTAATATGTCCGTAGAGGAATCAAACCAAGTCTAAGTACGTTTTATACTATGCTGCCAAGGGAGCCCACTGGGTTCTAACCCTAGTCTTTGAACCGCTACCAAGCCTCGTTAGCCCCAATATCATCATTACTTACGAGTAATTCCTCACACAAATTCTCTGAATTGTTTATCTAAGACTTGTGGAAATCATTGGCATATAGTAGACATAACTATGTATGCAAGGATATTATAAAAAGATTAAAGTGCAAAAGAAATTCAAATCATAATGCGAAACAAAACATAAACATATATTAAAACATAATTAAGAATTCAAATACAACCCTCACCCTAGAGACAAGTGTTATTCCTAAGGCACCGCTAATTCTCAAAAACTGAAAAATACTTGCAATTAAAATAAATAGATGAGTTTAGAGAAATTAACACGCGGGATGATAACGGAGTTCGGCTTAAAATGCCTACGTCTCCGGGACGTCGCAACCGCTTGTTGAGTATTTTAGGTATAGGGTTTTTATGCTTTATTTTATACTCTTTAGACTTTTAAATTTATAAACCTAGTACTCAAAGATATGGTTGATTGCAAGCGCTCAACCTAATCCCTGTAGTATTTGAGGTATCGATCCAAAGGGAGATAGGGAAATACTAATTTCTACTAAAGTAAACTACTTTTAAAAGTGAACAAATAAAGTAAAAATGGGGGTTTTGTGTAATTTCGTTTTTAAGAAAAATTAAAGTTTCGTAACAAAGTAATTAAAATTCGAATGTGATTCAAGTTGGAGAAGTCTAGGGGTATTCGGTCTACAATCCCTTGCTAATTTTATCTACTCGGTTTGTTTAAATTCATGTTTGATAATGATGGGGTTTCTAACCTAATATGTTAAAAAGGGTCACTTTCGTGAATTAATAACGTGCCTAAACAATTCGGATTTCACGGTTAAGTTCTTCACCCTAGCTATTTAGACCATCAAGCTCTCGTTAGCCTATCCTATCCTAAAATATCGGTACTTCACGATTAAGTTCTTGATACCAACATTCAATTCAATTCAAGGGGTCCCAATTAGAGATTTGACTTCACGATTAAGTCCTTCACCAAATTCTAACCATTAATTTCTGTAGTTCCGGTTTAGACTTCGAATATGGTCAATTCTAATCCAAATCCTAAGATATTTGTGTTCATAATTTGGTACTGTCATATATGATCCTATTCTACTTTAAGTCTAAAAGACCTAAGTGGGATACTACAAATCAAGTACTAATCATGCATCTACACAAAGAATAAATCACAGAAATAAACATCAAATCAAACAATCATAATAAAAACTAAGATCCGAGTAAGATAAAATTAAACAAGTTCATGCTACGACCTAAACCCCTAAAGAGGAAAACTAGCCTCTCATGGAGATGCAAGCATTCATCATGAATTCAATACAAAAATAAGTAAAAGACAAAGAGAAACTAACTAGAGAAATAGATTACACCCTTCTCTAATAAAAAACCTTAGTCTTCCTGCGATTGCTGTGAGAATTCGTCTTCTTCCTTCTTGATTCGTCTTCTTCCTTCTTCCTTCTTGATTTGCTCTCTTGAATTTCTCTCTTAGATTGGTGATGAAGATAGAGAAGAATCCATTTCCTTTTATACTAGAAATTGGAGCATATGGACGTGGGGAATCATTCTAAATCTGTCTCAGCGTGTTCCCCACGTTTCCACTTTCTATTTTCCACCTTTGGGTCGTGGTCTGATGCACCGAAAATAGAAAAACCTCCGAAAACTCATTTTTTAGGCTGAATGCGACCAGAGTGGGGCCGCACTGCGCCCGCACGGGGCTTGACTTTTGCTCTGTTATGCTTTCTGGTTGCTAAGTGCGTCCGCACTGTTCCTCAATGCGTCCGCATTACGCTCGGACTTTTCTTTTTCCTCTGCTATGAGTTTCTTCTGAAATTCTTTAAGTGGTGAGTGCGGCCGCAATGCGGGTCGAGTGCGTCCGCACTGCTCTCGGACTTTTCCCTGTTGCTTTGCTTTCTTCCAAAAATTTCCTAAGTTGTGAATGCGCCCGCACTCAATTTCCATGCGTCCGCATTCGTCTCGGACTTTCCATCTGGGAGCTGGATTTTCTTCTAAGTGCTGACTGCGGCCGCACTGAATCTCTGTGCGTCCGTATTTTGCTCCATTTTCTTCATTTTCTGCAAATTTCACACAGACAAACGCAGTAACTAGATTCTACGTGTATTTCATTCTATACTCTACTAAAATACAAGATATTTGGTGCTATTATGTGATAAAAATCAGACCGAACATGTATATAATTTAGACCTATCACCGCTTCTCGATGCGTCTTTCTATTACCCAACAAGAAAGGTTATAACTTATGAACCGGTGAGCCTTTACAATCAATGGAAAGTCACACGGTCAACTTGTTAACCGGTGAGCGCTTACAACCAATGGGAAGTCACACGGCCAACTCAAATAGAGAACGAAGTCTCTAAGTTTAGAGTCTCAAGAGAAACACTCAAAAACTCACTCTAACTTAATCTAACTCAAGATTAGTGAAGTGGATTTGAGGTTGTTTGAGGGATATTGAAGTTCTAAGCTCTCACAACAATGGAGGGACTTAAGCACACAGAAAAATCGCTTTTGAATAGTTGACGCGGCTAAAAGTGTTTTGGCTGAAAACCTACTTGCTCTATTTATAGTGGCAGCTTCGGAATGAGCAATTTGCTACTAATCGTTACCAACGATTTGATCATTTGTAGAGTTAGGGTTTCAGCCCTAGTTTGTTTTTCTGTGTACTTTATATAATCGTCACAACGATTTATAATCGTTAGCAACGATTGAGCTCTGTGAAGTTATGGTTTTAGCCTTGACTATTTTTTCTGTGTAACTTCCATAATCGTTACCAACGATTGAGCTCTATTGTTATTTGGCTGAAAAGCCAATAACTCTGTTTATAGTGACAGCTTAGTCTGCCACTAATCGTTACAACGATTGCTAATCGTTACCAAAAATTGATCCCTATTTCAACATCAAATTTACTTTACCAAGTTCATAATTTTTATAATTTAAATTCTTGATAAATATCTTGATGATTTCTTCGGTTCAATTAATCCATATTGCCATTCCAATTGTCTTGAACCTGCAGAATATCTCAACTCGAGGAAATTGTTAAATTCAATTGTTATATGTTTTACAAATTAGTCAAATAGTATAATAAGAGTATTGCTTACAACAACAACGAGAAGTTTTGTTTCTCATGACAATAAAAGAAATAAATAAAGAGAACATAAATTACAACCCAATTAGATGATGGGGGAAGTGGAGATCATGGGGGGCGTGGGGTCCACTCATGATTTATTAGGAATTGTCTAAAAATAGCGTGGCCCATCATAAAAGCGGATCTTCTAGAAGGCCCAGCCTGCTAACTCGTGCGGCCTCTGGGCTATACCGCACGGTCTTCTGACTTAGTGAATTTTCTTGTAATTTCGCCATTTTGCATGTTGTGCACTTCGTGTGAGATGTTGCATGCTCCAAGTGACGTCCCATTTTGAAGCTATTTGATAATTGCCGAAATATGACATTTTTCTCTGTTTTTAGACTAAATACTCAACTTTCTCCAAAACCTACTAAAATAACTCAAAAACACGTTTGCTGTAAATAAATCAGAAAAATAGCTACTTTGCATTCTCTTTTCGCCATCTTCCGAATAAAAAGATAGTGATTTACGCTATATAATTTGACGTCATCAAAAAACAACTAGAAGAAGATGAAATATAACTAGAAGAAGATGTAATGCAACAAGTAGTAGATGAAAGACAAATAGTAGGACATGAAAGACAACCAATACTTGAGAAAAGACAACTAGAAAAAGATAAAAAATAACTACTGGAAGATGAAAGACAACTAGTACAAGATAAAAAAAAGCAACTAGTAGAAGATGAAAAACAAATAGTAGAATATCAATACAACTAGTAGTAGACGAAAGACAACCAGCAGAACATGAAAGACAACCAATACAAGATAAAAGATAACTAGAAGAAAATAAAAAAACAACAAGTACAAGATAAAAGACAACTAGAAGAAAATAAAAAAACAACAAGTACAAGATGAAAGACAACTAGAAGGTGATGAGGTAAAAGAAATACAACTAGAAGAAGATGAAAGACAACCAGTACAACATGAATGACAATGAGTAGAAGATAATAAAAGACAACTAGAAGAAGATGAAAGACACCAGTAGTCGATGATAGATAATCAGTAGGACATTAAAGATGACCAGTACAACATGAAAGACACCAGTATAAGATGAAAGACAACTAGAAGAAGATTAAATACAATTAGTAGTAGATGATAGACAATCAGTATGACATGAAAGACAACCAGTAGAACATAAAAGACAACCAGTACAAGATGAAAAACAACTACTTAAGATGTAAGACAACCAGTAGAACATAAAAGACAACCAGTACAAGATGAAAACAACTATTAGAAGATGAAAAACAACTACTTAAGATGAAAGACAACTAGTACAAGATGAAAACAACTATTAGAAGATGAAAAACAACTAGTAAAATATGAATGTCAACTAGAAGAAGATGAACTACAATCAGAAGTAGATGAAAAACCACTAGTAGAACATGAAATACAACCAGTACAATTCATTTTTTTAGTTGTCTTTTATCTTGTAATGGTGTCTTCCATGTTCTACTAATTGTTTTTCATATCCTACTGATTATCTATCATCGCCTAATGGTTGTATTTCATATTCTTCTTGTTATCTTTCATCTTTTTCTAGTTGTCTTTCATCTTCTACTTGTAGTCTTTCATCTTGTACTGGTTGTCTTTCATGTTCTTCTAATTGTTTTTATCTTCTTCTAGTTGTTTTTAATCTTGTACTAGTTGTTTTTCATTTTATTTTTCATGTCTTTCATCTTTTACTGGTTGTTTTTCATTTTCTTCTAGGTGTCTTCCATCATTTTCTTCTTGTTGTCTTTCATCTTCTACTAGTTTTTTTTCATCTTCTTCTAGTTGTTTTTCATGTTCTATTGGTTATCTTTCATATTCTACTGGTTGTCTTTCATCTTCTTCTTGTTGTATTTCATCTTCTTCTAGTTGTATTTCATCTTGTACAGGTTGTCTTTCACCTTGTATTGGTTGTGTTTCATGTTCTACTAGTCGTCTTTCATCTACTACTGGTTGTATTTCATCTTATACTAGTTGTCTTTCTTCTTGTACTGGTTGTTTTTTTTCTTCTGGTTTTTATTTATCTTCTTCTAGTTGTATTTCCTTTTCTACTAGTTGTTTTTCTTCTTTTACTCGTTGTTTTTCATCTTATTTTGGTTGTATTTCATCTTCTTCTAGTTGTCTTTAATATTCTACTGGTTGTCGTTGATCTACTACTGGTTGTATTTCATCTTGTACTGTTCGTTGTTCATGTTCTGCTGGTTGTGTTTCAACTTCTAGTTGTCTTTAATCTTCTTCTTATTGTCTTACAATTTCTACTAGTTTTTTTAATTTTCTTCTAGTTGTCTTTCAACTTGTACTGGTTAACTTTAATGTTATACTGGTTGTCTTTCATTTTCTTCAATTTATCTTTCATTTTATATTGGTTGTCTTTCATGTTCTACTGGTTGTCTTTAATATTTGCTAGTTGTTTTTTCTCTTCTACTAGTTGTTTTTAATATTCTATTAGTTGTCTTTTATCTTTAACTAGTTGTTTTTCATCTTCTTCTAGTTGTATTTCATCTTGTTCTAGTTGTCTTTCATGTTATACTGGTTGTCTTTCATGTTTTTGTTGAATGAATTATAAAATTGTGCAAACTAAAAATTAGACATGAATTGAACAAAAATTTATATAACTTTAAAGAAAGTACAAATTGAATAAATTTTGTCGTGAATAGTGAAAAAACCGACATTTTTATTAATATCCAAAAATAATTACAAATTAATAAATATACTCACATTAGCTGGGTATTTTTAAAAATGCCCAAACCGGCCATTAAATGGCCGGTCCCCTTTTTTTCTCAACCGGCCATTTAATGGCCGGTGTAAATGGCCGGTTGGGACTTTTTTGTTGTTGTTTTAGACCCGATAAATACCCATCTTTCTCTCTCCTACCTCTCACAACTCACAGAACAGAAAGAGAGAAATAGAAGGCGATTTCTAAGGCAAAAATGGCGATATTTGAGGCGATTTTCCTGTAAATTTATTATTTTTTTTCCTTTTTTATTTTATTAAATTTTTAATTTTAATTTTCTTTTTTAGAAATTATTTAGAATTAATATAAATTGTCTAATCCATAATTTTCATTTCAAACCCTAGATCTTACCATGGCACCCAAATCCGAACTTCGAAAAGGAGGAAGCGAAACCACACTCAATGCTCGCATATCCATCGCTAACAATTTTTGGAAGGGTGAAGCCCGCTTGAGGAGACGTTTATCTCGTTTAGGGTTTCCACCCAACGAGGTTGAAGAATATGCTACCACGGATGATCCAACTATTAGAAGTGTCCTTTACGAGAACTTCAGCGATATCGACCTTCCACCTGATTGGGAAGTCTGCCCCACATGTCGTGTCAAGAGGGATATTGCAGAGATGTTCTTTTGTCATCTCTGTGGCGTAAGAGTCACCCCAAATGTATCGACAATAATGCTGATCTGGTAAACAATTATTGTTTCCAAACGTGGGAGTGTGTTGCGTGCTGCTTGGGCTTTCGAAGACGATGGGAGAAAGTTCCACTACTCCTAAGCCATAGTGTTTGCTATGTGAGAATATGTGGTGTGTATTTTATGTTATTCTAGTATTTTTTTTTTTTAGATTTTATGTTGTAGTATGCATGTTGTTATTTTGTTTTGTTGTTTATCTATTCGAACTCTCCCAATTTATTTTAGTATAATTTAGTGACAAATTTTAAAAAAATATATATATAAATACTACCATAAAAATACCGAATGATGATGGAGATACAAGAGATGAAGATATTTGAACCCTCATTAAAAGAAAAGAACTATTAATAAGATATATGAGTCATTTGATCTTGATCGGATGATCCGAATCACACATCAAACCTGCCGCCATCAGATGTGGAATTTTTGCAATATTGCATTAATTGGGGCATTCTCAAAGACAATCTTTGGTAACTTGGTGAGGAACAATATTTGAAAATAGAAAGATGATGGAGATATAAGAGATGAAGATATTTGAACCCTCATTAAAAAAAAAAGAACTATTAATAAAGATATATGAGTCATTTGATCTTGATCGGATGATCCGAATCACACATCAAACCCGCCGCCATCAGATGTGGAATTTTTGCAATATTGCATTAATTGGGGCATTCTCAAAGACAATCTTTGGTAACTTGGTGAGGAACAATATCTTCGTACAAATTTTATTTTTTCAAAATTTGGATAGATATTAGATGAATAATTATTTTAGTACCCGCATCGTACCCGCAGTTGATTCCTTCCCAATTAACTTCCATAACGGTATAACTAACTTTGTCAATCATTAAACCACCTTGAAAAACGTGTAAAACGTGTAAAAGATGAGTCCAGTTTTTTTCTTTAAATACTTGATATCTTAAGTATAAATACTTGATGAATTATATATGAATATTTGATATCTTAGGTATGAATACTTTCCATTTTGTATGAATACTTTTCATATTTGAATATTTGATACCTTGAAAAACGTGTAAAAGTATGTCATCATAGATCTCATTTGAAAGAGAAAATTGTGTAGAACACGTTCGTGGTTTTAAATTTGCAAAATTCCTCATAGATCGTCCCAAAAATTGGTTAGATTGAACGGAGAAAAAAAAAACCACATTGAAAACGTGTAAAAGATGAGTAGGTATTGTGTCCATTTTTTTTTTAAATACTTGATATCGTAGGTATGAATACTTGATGAATTATATATGAATACTTGATATCTTAGGTATGAATACTTGATATTTTGTATGTCAATTAATTTAATCAATGAATGTAGCACTGGTGGTGTGATCCACGTGACTTTTTGGTTGTGGTCCCCAATGCAGTCTGACAGTTATAAAAAGGTGCGGGTACGGTTATTTAAGGAAAATTCATATATCATATATGTAGTTCATTGTATAGATATAAATACTTGTCTTGTATAGGTATAAATACTTCACAATGTTACTATTAATACTTGTAAAACAAAATTACAGTTTTGGAACGGTTGCGGTCCCCAAAAACAGTTATGATAGTTTATGTGCGGGTACAGTGCGGGTACTCAACTGCGGGTACTCATATCAACTTCCATATTAGATAGACACAACAAACTAAATTTAATGTTTGGCCCGGTCTGTTTCGGATGTAGCCACCATAGACCCGCTGCCATCATTTAATTTCTACTAACATTTGTCAGCCTTTAATTAATCATTAATTCCAAGTCATTATCAAGTCAACAATCAAGAGCCATTACTGCCACCTATAATTAAGTTCATATTAATGCAAACTGCTCTTATTTGACAGAAAATGTGCATGATTTATTCCCATGGTTGCCACCTGTATTGTTGATTCTTCATAATAGAGTTTTGTCTGTTATGTTTGTTAAAGATGACTGAATGTAAATTAATTTTGCAGTCTAAACATTACGGATCCACAGCCAAGCAGAAAGTACTTAGCCAACCTCATAATTTAAATTTTTGAATCATGTATATTGAATTTTAGTTGAAATTTTCTAAAAATATTTTTATCTTGTTCAACCACCTCATAAAATATTAAATATGTGTTTTTAGCTTAGTGACAAGAATAATCACCTTGTTCTTGTGAAAACTTAAATTCAAATTCGAGTGAACAGTGCTAATTTGAGATAAAAAAAAATTCCTAATTATACACTTGCAATACTTGATCATTGAACAGTGCTTTTTTGAGATAAAAAATTATATTCTTGAGCGCTGAGATAATTTTCTCTCTCTTCATACCCAATTTACTCTTATATAGATTCTTCTAATTATGATAGAAATTCAATAAAAGCTTTCATCAAATTTTTGAAAGAAAACTATTAATGGTATTTATTTATTCTTGTTTAATTCATTCAAGAATAACTTGACTTATTCAATTGAACTCTTAAAATAACAATGTCGCCATAAAAAAAAAGACAATAAGTCTAGTCATTCTTATATTCTCCTAAAATAGTATTTAATAGTTTATTTTACATATATAATATTAACTTTTATTAAGTTTTTTTTTATCATAATTAGAAGAAACTATACAAAAATAAGTTGGATATGAAAATAGAAGAATTTTCTCTCTATCGTTCAATAATATAAATATTGCTCTCAAAATAGCACTGCTATTGGCCATTTTCTAAGTAATTGATGCAATATCTCGTTTCACAATGTATCAGCCACAGACTACGGTGCTTCAGTTCCAACCAAATTAACAATTTCCGCACCATTATTATAGTTCTATTTATTGAATTTCTTTCAAATTTAAACGGCACCTTCTGAAATTAATATTTCCTTTAGAAAACTAAAATCGACGAGTCTGAATAAAGCATAACTAAAATTAAGAAAAATCTCCTGAATTGTACCGTTTAAATGACCGCCTCCCTCTTTGTACCAACCACCAAACTACAACCAACATCATCTCATTATAAAAAAAACTACTCAAAAACTTTTCACCTCCTCTCTCTTTTATCTCTCTCTCTCCCTCCTTCCCTGTGAACAAAGAAGGAAACCAACCAAGAACTTCATACCAAGATTCATAAAGAAAATGGGTATGTTCTCTCTTGTAACCGGGTGGCCGGGTCCAAGCGGGTTTGGATCGGCTTCTACATCCGAGCAAGTCACCGAGGGAATTGACGCTAGTAAACTCACTGCAATCGTAACTGGTTTGTACAATCTTTTTTGTTTCTTTGTATTTTAGGATTCTCTTGCCTTTCTGTATAAGCAAAACAATATTCTTAATTTTCTGGTTCATTCTTCATATGTCACTGTAGTTTACTTTAATTATGAATTACTTTATTTATTAAAATGCTTTATATCTAATATATGTACGTCTGTTTAGATTTTTTACCTGCACGTAACATATGGGAACTTTAAAATTATTTGTAACATTTAACTACACCTGTTATGTCATATTAGGATTTAATTTATCTTTTTCCATAGTATTACATCATCATGTCGCATCTCATTATCTTTTACTTTTTTGCTATTTTAAAGGATCTTATAACAAAATATTGAGTTCTCTGTTGGTCTCAGCTAGTATGTTATTTTTGTTTACTTATTTTTTGGATTCTTGCAATTCTTGCAATGCACTTCGCTTATTCTTTTTCTTCTTCTTTTTTTAAAAAAAAACTTCTCATTTTTCTTCTTAAATGGCATGGAGAAATTTGACTATACTGTTTTGAACAAGAACATCTAATTTCATCATTTTGTTAAGAAATTTTCCTCCACGCCCAGAAATAAAAGTATTTGTGCATTTTTGGTAACAATTTCCTTCATAGGGTAGTCTGTCAGATTACTCACTGTCTGTTAGTGTGTTGTAACCAACCTACGGGTTTTTTATAACAAAAAAAAAAACTACTCCTTACATGCGCACCTTCTCCAGTACTACATTAGTTACGTTTGTAGCATTTAATCAAAAAGCACTCACCGAATATTCACGGTTTTAATGCCCATATAAAAACAAAAGAATGCTGATCTTGCTACTTGGTAATATTCTCTTTGAGGTTCATAGTAAATGTGAACCACCGGTCTGCTAGATAAATTTGGACATGTAGTATGCATGGTAAGGGTATATATATATATGACAGTTGTTAGTTGTCACTGCCTTGAACTTTTTTGTCTGCTAATTTATTCACTATATTATTATATTAAATTTACTAAATGTTAAGATGCTGCGCAGGCACATTCATTTTTTTTATGACAAATACAAGTGAAATAAATTACTGGATCCATTAAAAATGCCATATGTATTTTTTTTTTCCTTTAAGAATGAATATGAGATAGGTTAATACTATGTCATATTACCCAGATAGAGTAGCTGCAGTATCAGGTCAGAAGTTGACTGGTTAAGATTCATAGATGGATCTCATATTTGGATGATTTTTTGCCTACCGGGTTATTGATTAAGAAATTAAGATCCATTGATGATTCTTCAGGCTTCTGAATTTGCTTGAATTTGGGAACTTTCTCTTAGCATTTAATGACTACTACATCCAGACTGTATGATTTTAAATTTGTTGTACCATAATTTTACACCCAATTTCGTACTTTTCCATAACTCTTGGCTTCTTGCTGTGCTAATGTGAAATTTTATATATACCCCTACATATCTATCAAATTGCCTTACTTATTGTGTTTTCCGAAATTGATGGAACCTTCTTTTCTTGGGACTAAATAGTGTCACGTTAACTATCTGACATACACAGTTCTCATTTCAGTCCTTTTAGAGATCATGGTAACCATCATTTTTTTTTATTTGAAACAGGAGGTGCCAGTGGGATAGGTCTAGAGACAGCAAGGGTACTTGCGCTGCGAGGGGCCAACGTAATAATTGCTGCAAGAAACATGGAAGCAGCGTCGAATGCGAAGGCACTGATATTAGAGAAAACCCCAAAGGCTCGTGTTGATACCATAAAACTCGACCTTAGCTCTTTGAAATCTGTGCGAGCATTCGCCGATGAGTTCCTCTCCATGGACCTACCTCTCAACTTACTAATGTAACCACACCAACACAAGCACAAATTTCTGGCACACATTATATAATATATTTGCACTGTTACATTTCAGTTGTGTTTTTAACTTTTTATGCGTTTAAATTTTTGTCATTTAACTTCACATTGGCATTTTAAAATCTTTCGTACAGAAACAACGCAGGAATTATGTTCTGTCCCTTTCAACTCTCCAAAGATGGAATTGAGTTGCAGTTCGCCACCAATCACCTAGGTAATGATTCAGTTATAATCATAGAAGCACACAATCATAAGAATCAATGAAAATATTAATAAATAAATAATATATTTTTTGCTATAGTTTGACTATTTAAAAACAAAATGGATAACAATACAAACATCTATCTGGTTATTTCTACTCAAACAGGTCATTTCTTACTGACTAACTTGCTTCTCGAGAAAATGAAGAGCACCGCGAAGAGCACAGGAATTGAAGGCAGGATCGTAAATTTGTCGTCCATCGCACATCACCATACTTATGAGAAAGGAATTTGCTTTGAACAACTGAACGACCCAACAGTGTATGCTACCTCTCAATTTATCACCATATACAACTGCGGGTCTGCAGTTTGGATAACCAGATATTTTCCAATGATGGTTTCATATTTATTTCTTATTTTATTTTTCTTGTAGATATTCTGATAAGAAAGCATATGGGCAATCTAAACTTGCCAATATACTTCATGCAAAAGAGCTCTCAAGGCGCTTAAGGGTATCAATCTTTTGTTCTGTACTTCTCTTCATTTAATTTTTTTAAAATATTGAAATAAAGAACAGTAATTACTTTGCTGGGTGCTGTTGTGAAACAGGAAGAAGGTGCAAATATTACAGTGAACTCAGTTCATCCTGGTTTAATCATGACAAACCTTATGAGGCACTCCTTATTTGTCATGAGTATGTATCTGAATTACACAACTTTTCTTCTAATTTGGAAATTAAATATATATCTGCTCACTCCCCTCAATTTTATCTGTGTAGAAATGCTCAAAGTATTCACCTACATGTGCTGGAAAACTGTTCCCCAGGTTTGCATTTTGTCACTTCATTTGCTAATGTTTTCTTACCAATGTTTTCAGTGTCAAATTTTTAACTATTTCTTTGGTTATTTACTAATAATTAAGCATTACTGTACCAGGCATCACAACTTGGTACTGAGCGGTACAATTCCAGTGAAGATACAGAGTACAATTTTTGTTATCATCACTTCTCTAATACAATTTTTTCATTTTTTTCAATACTTCTTTTAGGGGGCAGCCACAACATGCTTTGTAGCGACGAACCCAAGCTTAAAAGGAGTCACAGCAAAGTACTTTTCAGATTGCAATGAAGAAAAAACTAACGTTTTGGCGCGTGATGAGAAATTGGCCAAAGATTTGTGGCAGTTCAGTGAAAAGCTTGTTAAATCAGCTCAGTAAATTCCATAAGTATCAGAAGAAAATATTGGGTGGCTACTTAGTTGTGTTTTGAAGTATCTGTGAGGAATGAGGGAAATTATGTTTGATGATAAGTATGATACCTAGCAAAATTATTGTAGCAATAAGTACGATGTGTCTTTGATATTTCTCAATTTCTTTAGCTCTATGAATGAATATTTTGATTTGGATGATATGCTTATTTTTAATGGCATGCATAAAACTGGTAGTGATAAAAGTAACTCTAGTTATAAAATTAGTAATTACTATGCTGTTTTTTTTTATTATTATTGTCATTTCCAAACTGACCCGACCAGCAGGGATCAGATGGCTTGTTAGATTATAAAGTCTAAACAACGCAATGAGATAAAAAAAATATTTCAACAGTAGCGTAATTAAGAATAGATCAGGAAAAAACAATTAATAGGGCTCCAAAAGTAACAAGAGCAGTCACACGTACTGGTACAAGACACGAACTCTTTGGGACAGTACAGTTTGGAAAAACAAATCTTAATTTTTTTTCCAATAACAGCTTATTATTTTAACCTTTTTCACATTTCATTTTTTTCCTTTTTTGTGTTTGTTTATTCTTTTGAGCTACCCTTTTATTACAAGCACTTGGTATGGTATGGTATGGTACGGTACGGTACCAGTAGAAATGCTGTTATGGCAACTCTTTCTTAATTATATTTAAAAAACAATTGTTAGATACAAATTGTATATAATTTGTTGCTACCTGCTTCATAAAATTAAAATAAATACATCTGCTCCTGTGTCTCAAAGCCGAGCAAGCCTCTACAAGTTCAAAATCACTCATTTAAAAGTAAGGTTTCTCCTTTATAGGAATCAAAAAGAAAGGTGCCCTCAAAAAGGGCTCTGTAGGTGCCCCAATTCGGCCTTAAACCACTGGTAATCAAATCTTCAAACAACCCAAATGCCTTTGTAAACTCTCCATGAGCACTACAACCATGTATCAGAAGATTATATGCAACTAGGTCCAGTTTAGTCCCCTTGTTTACCATCTCGCCCCACAGATCTATTGCTCTTTTAATTTCGCCCCTCTTGCAAAGCTCATTAATAATTGTGGTGTAGGTAATACAATCAGGTGAAAAACCCAGTACATCCATACATGTTAACATATCAATAGCATATTGGATCTCTCCAGCCTTACAATATCCATTTACCAACATGTTGAAAGAAAACTGGTTAGCTAAAGACCTTTTGAGCATTGTCGCGTGTAGATTCACTGCCTTATCCAATTCACCCCCTTTTACAAAATGGTCAATAAAAGTACCACATATTACCTCATTATATACACAATTATCCCGTATCCACTCTGCTTTTTCTAACAGACCTGCTTTACAAAACCCATTTATCAAAATTGAGCTTGTGACCTCATTTCTGGAAAGACCCTCAGAGAATATCTTCCCCAAAAAAGGTAATGCTTTGGTTACACTCCCTTCGTTAAAATAGGCAAGCATTATGCTTGTATATAATACCTCATCGGGCTTAAGACCCCGCATAACCATCTGCTTCACTATTGGGTACACATGTTTCTTGTCGGGTCCTTTCAAAAGCCCACTAATTAAAATGGTAAAGCTCTTCGTATCCAGAATCAGGCCTCTATTTTCCATCTCATACCAGATACTCAATGCCTCTTTTATCCGCCCTTCTTTGCAGAAACCATGCAAGAGCTCGCTAAAACTAATATGATTTAGCAAATGATTATTTTTCTCAATATCAAGTATGAATTCAAGAGCTTTGGGTGCCAAATTGGTTAAGCATAATCCACTAATTAACGCCCGATAAGTGTAACTATCAGGCTTAAGACCCCTTTCCACCAAACAATCAAACAACTCAAATGCCCTTCTTGTATCCCCAATTGAGCAATAGCCCTCGATTAAAACATTATATGTCACTTCATTTGGGGCAATTTTTAGCTTTATCATCTCATCAAATAACTCAGAGGCTTCTTTCATTTTACCAACTTTGCAAAAGCTACATATTACTGCCGTGAAAGTATAAACATTCCATTTCAGACCAACTATAGGGATTTCATTGTGAAGATCTAAAACCATAGTTAAATTCCCTTCTTTGGAAAAGCCAGTCATCAAGGTGGTATAAGTTGAACCATGAGGTTTAATCCCATTTTGAATCAATTCTCTCAATAAATGCATGGCTTTGTTCAAATTACCCTCTTTACAATAACCATGAATCAAAGAATTATAAGGGTAAACGGACTTAACCTGAATACCTTCATCCCGCATTTTATCAAAGAGCTTATGTGCTTTACCCATATCACCTATCTTACACAAAGAATGTATCATAATTGAATAACTGACCTCATTAGGTGCCAACCCTTTATCCCTAATTTTCTGAAAAAGTAACTCAGCTTCGTCAAACTTCCCACTTTTACACAAAGAATCCATCAATGCATTAAATGCAAATATATTAGGAATCAAACCCAGTTTCCACAGTTTATTAATGAGTTCAAAAGCCTTTTCAATGTTACCCCTTTTCCTAAGTCCATCAATTAACAGAGAACAACTACTCTTCCACGGTAGAAACCCTAATTTAATCATCTCATCAACCAAAGTCAAACCTTCATCAAATAAACCATCTTTACACAGCCCATATAACAAGGTCCTGTAAGTAACCCCGTCTGGGGACATACCTTTGTGCTTCAGTTCCTCCTCCATCTCAATTGCCTCTTTAATTCTCCCATTCTTGCAAAACCCATATATCATTGCATTGTATGGAACCACAGATGAATTTATATTTTCTTCCTCCATTTTACAAATCAGATTCTGGGCACGTGTCAAATCCTTTAATTCACAAAAAGCTCTTATACCAGCAGTATAGATATACTCGTCAGGATAAAATCCCAAATTTCCTCTTTCAAGCAATTTGTCGAACAGGTTAGCTACAAGAGAAAAACACCTGAATCTCAATAAGGAGAACATGACATCACTGAAAGTTCTCATCTTTAGTAAAATTGAGTGCTCGATGGATAACATGGTGATGTTGTAAGCATTGATATGCTGCCGGCAAAAGAGGTAAGCATGTACAAGGCAATCAAGGGGCAAGGGAAACGAGGGTGAACAAAGATGAACTTGGGTTTTTAGTAGAAGATTGAAGATGGTAAGAGGAGAGAGAGTCGGGTGAGAAGAAAGAAAACTGTGAAACACAGATAAAGACAGGTGGCGAGGCAAAGTGGAGGGGAGGGTATAGGAGAGGAGTGCGAATGAGAGAGGAGAAAGTGGGAAGGAGAGTGAAGATGAGAGAAGTGTAATGAAGCGAAAAGGAAAGGTAGGGGACGGTAATGATGGGGAGCGGAGAAGAAGGGGAGAGACGGGGAGGGTAATGGAGAGAAGAAGACGGTCGAGGTGGTGCGAGGATAGGAGAGGGGTAATGGAGGGGAGGTGGAGATGCCACGAGGAAGGTGGTGATTGGAGGATGGAGAGCAGCCTAAGGACGATTTTGTGATCGGAGCGAGGGGGGAGAGGTTTCAGTGAAGGTGGCATTGGCGAGGTGAAAGAGAGCACTGAGATGGAGAAGAAAGGATCTACACGAGAAATAATTCAAGTCTTTCTATTTGGAAATTGCTAGAATCTCAATATTATGAGCACGGACTCCGAATGAGAATAATCTCAAGTAACCCCTGCAAAATCTGGAAAACATAAAAAGATGTATCCTCCTTTTCCCAATAGGCCAATAGTCCGACATTTTTATTATATCCAAAGTTAATTACAAATTAATAAATATACCCAGAAATTTTAGGTATTTCGAAAAATGTCCAAACCAGCTAGATTCTGACCGGTTTTCTCTCCCCCAGAAACCGGCCAGAATCTAACCAGTTTTTTTTCAGTTTACACCCTATAAATATGGGTCTTTCCTTTCTTACAATACACAGCTCTTCTTCCGTCTAATCATGTTTCAGGTAAGGTTTTTATTTTATTTTATTTTATTTTTTATTATATTTTTTAAATTTTTAGAATAATTAATTTAATTATTAAAAAAACTAATTTAATTATTAAAATTGTTTACCATTTAATTTTTTAGACATGATCCATTTAATTTTTTAGAATTTAGTGGACTGACCATTACATGTATACAGACATGATCCATTTAATTTTTTAGGGTTTAGTAATCTACAATTGTTTACCATTTTCTAAAATAAATATGTATACAGACATGTAAATTAGTAACCTGACAATTGTTTATCATTTTCTAAAATAAATATGTATACAAACATGTAATTAGTAACCTGACAATTGTTTACCATTTTCTAAAATGTAGTTTGTATACCATGGCCTTTATTTCATTACACTATGGTGGGAAGATGCTTAATAATGCACACGGGGCTTATTACAACAAAGATTCATTACTTCATTTATGATTCCCGATGATATCTCACTTTTGGACCTGAAATCCATGGTTTACATAAACATTGGTTATAACCCAAAAAGGTGGAACTTAGAATTGGCAACCTGACATAGCCATCCCTCCAACGGGAAATGGGTTATTGCGAAACTACTAGATGAAAGTACTTGGAGATGCATGTACAGTTATTTGAAGTCCCAAGAGATTTTTATAATAGAAATATGTGCCAAAAGAATTCCGATAGAGCCCGGCTTAGAAGTTCTGGCTCTGGTTCAGTGGTACCACATTATACAACACAACCACAAACATACACACCCCTCGTTCCTTTAATCGAACCTGACCCAGAAACATACAATTACATCATTCCACCAGCACCCCAATTAAGACACTCAGTTTCATCCCTACCTATACCCCATCGAGGCAGACCAAGACACTTAGTTTCATCCCCACATAGACCCGTACATGTAGCGCATTTACAATTACCTCAAGTATCACTTTACCCCAGAACGGCACCAGTAGACGATGAAATTTGCTCGAATTTTGAAAATATTAATGAAATTCCAGAGGACGATATGAGGAGTGAGGATGAATTTGAGGGAGAAATGTGGGGGGACTCTGATCACCTGGAGGGTTGTGGTGAAGATGGTCCGGTTGAAACAGCTGAAGGGCACATAGGTCATAATGTTGAGAATATACCGCTTAGTGGCCAGACTGATACGCACCCGTTCCCAGACTTCAATGATGTATCTGAGTTTACATAAGCAGATATTGGTTACTATGGGCAACGGATTGAGTACAAAGGTGAGCTGGCGTCGAACCAATATTTTAAAAGCAAAGATGATCTAATGAAGAAGATTAGAGAGCACCATGTTAATAAGAATCAGGAGATTAAAATGAAGAAAAGTGACAGGGATCGGATTCATGTGGTGTGCAAGGACCCGCATTGTAGTTACGAACTTAGGGGAAAACCAGTGGGATATGGAGATGCATGGGTTATAACAAAGCAAGACAAGTCTCACACATATAGGACTGAGTATGCAAGGACCGGCAATGAATGTCTGACGGCATCACTCATTGCCGATGTCAATGAGATAAGCATTAGAAAGACCCCTGTATGAGCATCCAGACGGTGGCAAACTGTGTTTTATCTGTGTATGACAATGTAACTCCTAAATACAACCGACTGTGTAGGGGCCGTGAGCTTGCAATAGCCAGACAAGTTGAGAGTTGGGTGACTTCATACAGCTTGCTGAGACCACTGTTGATGGCAATTTGCGACAAGAATCCCGGCTCGAAGTACCAATTTCTGACCAGTCCGATACGAGATAAAGAACCAGGAGAAATTATAAGGCATGTTGTTCAGTTCAAAGCCGTAGCCTGGGATTTTGGTCCATACATTGCAGCATTTCAGTTCTTGAGACCATCTGGGTGGTATAAGGGGAGGCTTTTGATAGCTTGCGACTATGATGCCGATAACCAATTGTTGCATATTGCATTTGCAATTGTGCACAAGGAGGATAGTGAGAATTGAGATTTTTTCTTGCAGTTGTTGAGGAATGAAGTGCTCGGATATGATAAATTCGTCTGTGTTATATTGGACCAGCACAAGGGGATCAAAGCTGCACTAACAGCAGAATATGAATGGTCTCCTGAGCTTTTTGTACACATGTATTGTATGCAGCATCTTACTTTATTGTTTAGTTTTAAAAGTAAATTACTTTAGTAAAAATTAGTATTTCCTACCTCTCTTTGAATCGACACCTAAATACTACAATCGATAGGTTGTGCGCTTGCAACTAACATATTCATTGTGTACGAAGGTTTATAAATTTTAAAAGTTAAAAGTGTATCGAAATATTCTATACCTAAAATACACAACAACTTACCATTTAGATTATTTAGTTTTGTTAGTTGTTTATTTAGTCGAAAAAACCAATTTATAACACTAAACAAAATTATAACAAATAAAACTACAATAAATATATAACATATTATAAAACATTACAACAAATAAAATTATAATCGTCAATTATAAAAATTATTATAAATTATTATAAAAATTATAACAAATAAAACTACAATAAAACATTACAACAAACAAAAGTATAATCGTCAATTATAACAAATTATAACCATAAATCATTATAAAAAATGGAACTGTAAATTACAAAATTAAAAAATGACACAACATTTAAAAATAAAAAAATAAACAACAAACTACTCAAACGTGGGGCGGTCTGGTATGAAGAAGTGACAGTCCCACTGTGGAGCGGTTTAGTAATGAGAGTGGACCGCTCAAACATGAGGCGGTCAGAATGTTTTTGAAATTATTTTCATACCGATGACAGATTTGCTATTTTTTTTTAAGGATATTAATAAAAATCTCGGTAGTTTTTGGATCCACATTCAAAATATTATACGACTTTGCTATGTGGCCCATTACAAATTCCAAATATATTACCGAGCGTCAAAAGTTCAAAAATAGATCCGAAAAGATTTATACCCGGAATCCAGTACCCAGAGAACCCATTAATTCCTATTATAAATAAGAGATTTCTGAACCCCCTCTAAAGCTTCTTTTCTCAAAAACCCTAACCCTAGCCGCCGATCTGCGCACCTGCTCGAAGGTTAGCCTCTTCTCTTTTTGCTTTCTGATTCCTAACTAATGTTGGGATCCGATTTAATTGTCACGAACAAAAACAAAGCAAAACTTCTGCTGTGTCGCTAAATTGTGAGTTTTCAAAGCTCCTGTATCGGATTTCTCCGTTATCTGAGCTAGGGCTCTCCTGGTTTCTCCGCTTAGTTTTTTCTTTTTTTAATTTTCTTATTTCGTTTGTGTTTGATTTTGATGCATCGTTGAAAGGGGATCTGTTTTAGCGAACAAAACACCCCAATTTTATATTGATTGTAGGATACCAATACCAGACGCGGATAGTACCATTTGTGTTGTTTAAGGAAGCCTGAGTACCAGAATTGTTGGATCATTATTATCCAATTAAACCTGATTTAAATTTTGTTCTGGTTGACTGAGTTGTATATGATCTTTTTGTACCAGTATATAATCTCCATATTTACTTGGTTAAAAGCTCAATATAAGCCAAACTTCCTCACGTGGTATGCAGACTATAAAAATGCTGGTTGTGTTATTTGTAGGTAAGTAAAAATGGTGAAGGTTAGTGTGTTGAATGATGCACTGAAGAGCATGTACAATGCTGAGAAGAGAGGCAAGCGCCAGGTTATGATTCGTCCCTCTTCCAAAGTCATCATCAAGTTTCTTATTGTTATGCAAAAGCATGGTAATTTTGCATTTTCATCCCCCTTGTTGCAGTAAACCATATTTTTCATTTCTTTATATTATACAGTGTTTGGGATTGTGAATAAGATGTGCCATTGTAGTTGGAGCTTCTGTGCAAGTATAGTAAAACAAGATAGCTAATTTGCAGTTGTGTATAACTCGTGAAGTTTCTTGGCATGGTTTTGGTTGTTTAGCCTCTTTTTTTACCCTGACTGCAGTGTTTATATTATGGTGATTGTCGACGTTAGGAATGTGGTAAGCTGTTAGTTAGCCACGGGGTGCAAAGTATTAATACTTTTGTTCTGAAAGTCCATCTTCCCGTACCATCTCTTTCTCTAAATTACAATATGTACTAGATTTATCCAGTCTTTCTCTTGCCTTTTCTGAATGTGCTAAACCTTGTTTACAATTCAAATGATACTAGTCTTCAAACTGAATCTCTGCCCTCATCTTTTCAAGTTATTACCTCGCAGTTCTATGTTGCTTATAAGCCCCCATTTGTTATATATTTCATATCTCATCTGAATAACATGAAATGCAGGTTACATTGGTGAGTTTGAGTACGTGGATGACCACAGAGCTGGTAAGATTGTGGTGGAGTTGAATGGAAGGCTGAACAAGTGTGGTGTTATCAGTCCTCGCTTTGACGTTGGTGTGAAGGATATCGAGTCATGGACTGCCAGGCTTCTTCCTTCTAGACAGGTTAGCATTTGTAATTATTTATGGCTTTTTTTGAGAAGTATCTCATGTGCGGGGGTACCAAACTTCTCACGTGTATGGTAAAAAGCCGGAAATATTGTTTATCTGCCTACAAAAGCATAGGAAGTATCTTTTATACTGCAGAAAAAATGCTGATTCTATCCCTCAATCTTTACTGCTTATCACTTTATATAATAGTGAAGAAGGTTATTGTTTTGAAAATAATTAGTTGAGAGGTGAATGGGATATATTTTCTTGTTTCACAATTTTTATGATGGTTTTCTGAAACTAAACGTTCTCTATGGTTTTTTATTATTATGGAACCTATCACGCTTTTGCCTAATGCCAGAGCCAAGTGCAAATGAAATATAAATCATTATAGAAAGAATTTCAATACTTTTAATCAACTTTCCTTTTGTATCCAGCATTGTCCTGAATTACCACTTGTATGAGCTATTGCATGTTGTGATTAATGGTGCGAATTTACCATTACTCTTAAATTCTGATTTTTTTTATTTCCTAATGCAGTTTGGGTACATTGTGCTCACCACATCTGCCGGTATCATGGACCATGAGGAGGCCAGGAGAAAGAATGTTGGTGGAAAGGTTCTTGGATTTTTCTACTGAAAAAATAAAATGTTTTACTTCAACCTTCAGGTTTTTTGAGAATATTTAGCAGAGAGGTGAGAGACTAAGGTTATTTCTTGAGATTGTTGTTGTTAATTGGATTTGTTTTTGGTCCTTGTTTTTCTGTTCCAGTAGAGATTTTGTTGTATGAGGCAGCCTCTATATGGTGTACCTTCTGTTTTGGGTGAGAACTTGTTTGTTTAGAAATTTAATTAAGCATGTGGTACTTGGTCTTTTTGTTTCATGTTTACTGGCATCGTGAATAATATACAAGCAAAAATATATATAAAAAACAAAACATTAAGTTAATTAAAATTCATCTCGTATCTAACTAAATAAATATGAAGATGTGTTAATTTGAATCAGGATGATTGGTCATATTAGCGAGACCAAGTACATCATTAGTTTGCACTAATTCATGACTGTTACATTATATTGGTAGGTTTTTTGTTATGAGATGATGATTAAATATTTCAAATCAATTTTAGTAATATACATATACATTGAATTTTGAGTTTGTGATATTTCCTATAGGGAGAAACATCTTAATTAATTATGCTAGACAGACTTGAATACGTATAGCCTTTTGAATTAATTAGAGAATTGCATAATAATTTCATATCAAGAAAATGCATCCCATTAGGTAGTATTTTCATCAAAATTTGAACTTGCTTATTTCATTAGGTTTGACTTCTCTTAGTAGATTTTTTTGAAAGAATCTTGATATGTCATATCTCAGAGAGAGTAGGCCGTATGGAAAAAAGATTTTTGGGACGGGCTCGCCGTCCTGTCTCGAAGTGGCAGGCCGAGATGATAATCGAGT
Source organism: Carex littledalei (assembly GCA_011114355.1). Lineage (NCBI taxonomy): Eukaryota > Viridiplantae > Streptophyta > Magnoliopsida > Poales > Cyperaceae > Carex > Carex littledalei. The sequence goes on from CM022088.1 coordinate 8,363,205, forward strand.
TTGGAACTCGGAGATGTTTGGAGATATTCGGACTCTAATCTATGTGATATCTCTCTTGTTCAGAATTTCGACTCTTGTTCAATGGACCTTCTTGCCTTATATAGACTGTCCATAACTGCTACGCCGCACGGTTATGGGAGATTGGGCGGTTACGTAAACCGCAATAGCAGTTATCGCTTTGCGGTGCCAACTGAATTCGGGTTGGGAGATACGGCCCAATCATGTTGTCGAGTGAGCCTTTCTCGGGCTTCTCGGGCGTGGCCCGATAGAGACTTGTTGGTGAACTTTGCTGCTGGGTCCTGGGCTTTTCGTTGATCCCAGGCTGGCTCCGACATAGGGGTCCGAGTTCTGGGCTATTCTTGGTCCAAGACCGGCTTGTGAAGGGCCTGATTGTTTACAGATTTTGGGCTTTTCGTATTGATTCCGGATTGGCCTCTCTAGGAAGTCCGAATTCCGGCTCTTTCATAGCCCGTTAAGGGTGAGGGCTTTGGGAATCAAATCCTCTTAGTTGTAGATAATTCATTGAAATGGTTCGAAGCAGATTTCAATCACCGCCCCCAATTAGCTAAGCCGTTCATAACTCGTTCTTTCTTGTTATCCATTGTAAATGTTTTAGACCCGAACTAAATCTGATCAAAAATTAATGACGGTGTATATCAGGATATCTGCTTATCACCATAAGATTTAACTCATACAACTCCTGAGAAGGAGCGCATTCATGCTCAAATTCTCTGTCTATACCGGTAAGAATGTTTAAGTTTACCGAATCTTTTTATCAACTCAACTTTAAAATTTATTGGATTGACTTCAAATAACAAATCTGAACTGTTAAATCTTACGAGTGATACGTCTACATACTGAAATTTCAAATTTTCAAATAAATTGTATATAGAATCAAGTGGTAAAAAAATATTCAAAAATTGAATGCATTAAAATTAATTGATAAACCTTCAAATTTTTGACCGTCTGACTTTATACTAAACTAACTCTAAATTTAATATTTTGGCATGTCGTAAGGTAAATAGATTTCAACGGTTAAAATTTGTCAGTTAAAGCTAATTCTATAGGTTTTAGAGTTTGAGTTCACAAATGAGCTTGGTGAACATAAGAACACCTTGGTTCTACACTAATAATATTTCGTTTTTTTTTTGCAGAATGGTAAAAGCATATTTGAAATATGAACGTATTTACATGCAATATTTCTAAATATATGTATTTAGATTTTAGAAAATTTTATTATTGTTTCATAAATGGAGATTTCAGTACTATTATTTATTAAAAGGAAAAGGTATGGGCAGGAACTTCAATTTTGAACGGCCGGATACTAGTGACTAGTCTATTACCAATATACCATTGACTTATAATTAAACATATTTTCACAAATAATCTAACAAGGGTGAAAAAAATTGTTTCTTTTGTAAGATTTCTCTTTAACTAATGCATTTAGTTGCCACTTTGAGATTTGTACATCCTCGCGTAGCAATTTTGTAATTTTTGTAATTATTTATAAAGATAAATTCAATTTCAGATTTTAGTACATTTTTTTTGGTAATACGGGCATGTATAAAAAGTTCATTGATCAGTAGAGAATTCAAGAATCCCAAGGTCCCTGACGATGTGCTTACCATTTGAAATATGAGCTCCGCTTTGATTCGGGCAAAATAAAACTGACGACTCAGATCTCATTCTACCCGCTCAGGTATTGCACTGGATCAGAATTGAGAGAATTCTGTCTCCACTAGACCACTGCAGTCTCCAGTATATCAAGACCGGGACTGCTCTTTAACTATACACCGAGACGATAGCGCAAGGGCTAAACCCCTTCCTTCTCTTTCCACAGGCAACGATGGCGGGAGCGCTCCTTCGCGCCTCCCCTCTCTTCCTTCTGTCGCCCCGCTTCTCTCTTCTCGCCCGCATCAAATCCATCTCACGTGCACCGCGCGTGCCACGACCACTGTATTTCACACCCTCTTGTACTACTTCCACCTCTACTACAGTCGAGGCCCTTCACGAGCCGGACACACCAGCTAAGCTCTCTCCATTGAATTGGGTGAACAGAACCGCAAATTGCGGTGATCTTGGGGTGAACGATGTAGGCAAGCGCGTGAGGTTGTGTGGTTGGGTCGCTTTACACAGGGTCCATGGAGGTCTCACCTTTCTCAACCTGAGAGATGCATCTGGTATTGTACAGGTGCAGAGAGCATTTCTTTTTTGTAAAGACCAAAAGTATTACCTTTGTGTTCGTACATATCGCAGTTTTTTGTTTCATCAATCCGTGGCAGTCCCTTTCACGTTAAGTATTTAATTTTCACAAAATTATTAGCTTTCATGTTAAAGCATTTTCTTGTTCTCAGATAACAACTCTTCCAGAAGAGTTTCCTGAAGCTTATAGTGTGGCAAATAAACTACGAGTAGAGTATGTGATATCTGTCGAAGGTGTTGTTAGGTCTCGGCCGGCTGAATCATTAAATGCGAAGATGAGAACTGGTGCTATTGAGGTTCTTTTTCGTATCTGATTTCTTTCTAAACTGTATTTGTAACTTTTATTGCAAATCACATTGAATTAAGTGAAATGGAGTTTATTTAAGTTTTGCAGGATATAATGTTTATATTGAGGAGTAGAAGCAAAACTGTTATTCTTAAAGAATTGCAAAATTAATTAATGATCAATTTAGTTCACCCATGGCGATCTTGGTAATTGCAATTGGAGGAAAAATGTACCTGATCATACTAATATACAGTGGCAGTTATTCCTGACTATAATTGCAAGCCTTGGCAAATTTTTATTTTTTATGAAAGTAGCAACCTTTGGTAAACTGTATGTCAGTACTGTGCAGCACGGTAATCTTCCTGAACTTCATATTGGAGACCTGACACTAAACCCTAGTTAAGCCATATTTGTTAATAAAAATTGGGAGAAAATTGAATATTTTTCTTCAATTCTGCCCATATCAATTCTGCTCTTGAAGTTGTCCAGATTTCATGAGGCTCTTTTGCAATTTTTTTTTTTGAATTATTCTTATAGTTAAGTTTTATTTTTCAATTTAAGAATACTATATCTGATTAAGCCATGAGCATCACATAGATAGATATTTTAATGCAGGTTGCATTAGAGCATGTTCAGGTGCTGAACCCTGTAAGCCGTTCCTTACCTTTTCCTGTTACCACTTCTGACGAGGTGAAGGACATGGTCACTGAAGAGATTCGTTTGAGGTATTAGACAGTTGCAACTGAGAACCACAGTGCCACCACCTGTTATTACAGCAGTTTGTGTATACCAAAAGATTACCAACAATTGGATCTTTTTTTTATTTTATTTTCTTTTTTGTTTTGGGCTTTTGTTAAACCTCAAGTGACTCCAGTATCTGTTTCGATACCTGTATGGCATCGTTCTTGTCTGCTTTTCTTTTCTTCTTGTTTTTTTTTTATAAGTTGGAGATAATAGCTTGAAAAACTTGTGTTTAGATTTCGGGTGCTAGACTTGAGGCGGCAGCAGATGCAGTCAAATATAAGGCTACGTCATAATGTAGTTAAACTTATGAGGCGTTATCTAGAAGACAAACATGATTTTGTCGAGGTAGTGTGTTATTTTCTTTTTTCTGAAATGCATCATATATTTTGATATTTCATCACATTTGCTACTGACAGTTTGACACTAACATATCTCTTATTTGCAACTTAGACCAGCTTATGTAAGATTTTATTGTTCATCTTATACATGTTGCACCCAATCCTTAGGCTATGGAAAGGGTTTTATCTGTAGATGTTGGCAATTTTGACCACAAGCTTACCAATTTTATCTAAGCTCAAGTTAAACTAAGATGAAGTCCGGGGTGACTTCCTTTGGGTTCCATGTTTATATAAGTTGGTTGGAAAAGGTTCGGTTGAGTTAGATGGGGACATTTTAGTCGAATACTTCTTGATTACACTGTTGTTATTGTTTTAGTTTTCCCTTTGCTAAGCAACACAATATAAGTTACAGGGTCTTAACTGCAAAAATGTGATTCTTTGGGTGTACTATGTAGAAGCACCTTTCTTTAACAACCCTTTTAAGTTTTTGTGTGCTCGATTCTGTCTCAAATTAATGTGATGAGAAAATATAAGTTCCTGTATTTATAGTTATGTTGTGGGATTTAAGGTAGATTGAGACTCCAATACTATCTCGATCCACGCCAGAAGGGGCACGGGACTATCTCGTACCATCACGAGTTCAGGTACTTCATAATTTTTTTTTTATATCAGCCTCAGACAATTCCTTGTTCATATTTGTCAGTTGTTGATTTCCATCTAACTTTATTTTTTTGGGGTTTTATGAAGCCAGGAACATTTTATGCATTGCCACAAAGCCCTCAACTTTTTAAGCAAATGCTTATGGTATCTGGTTTCGAGAAATATTACCAGATTGCAAGGTAATATACATCATTTCCCTTGTTTATACAAAATCAGTAACTTATACTGTTATATGGAGCACCTTTCTGTCTTTTAAAATTCTCAATCTAATATCTGTGGATGAAAAGTATTATACTTGTAATGTTATATGGAGCACCTTTCTGTATTTTAGAATTCTCAATCTAATATTTTCATTTTCCATTACTGTTCATCTTTAAACGAATGGCCTCTGTAAAACAGATGCTTTAGAGACGAGGATCTGAGAGCTGATAGACAGCCTGAGTTCACACAATTGGATATGGAAATGTCTTTTATACCCCTTGAAGATATGTTGAAGCTTAATGAAGATCTTATAAGACATGTATACATTTCTTTTTAGTTATATTGCCAGTTTTACCCTCCCAATACTCCAGTATCAGCCTTATAAGTAACATGGAAATATCAAATGTACCTACAGGGATGTACTTGTTGTAGACTTACCAGTATGATAGGGTATCCAACTCCATATATATACTAAGCTTCTAGCTATGAAAACAATAACCTATCTTATTTGTCAGGTTTTTCAAGAGATAAAAAGAGTACATCTACCAAACCCTTTCCCAAGGCTGACGTATGACGAAGCAATGAGGCGGTACGGTACCGACCGACCTGATCTTCGTTTTGACTTAGAGCTCAAAGATGTATGCCCTTCTACCATTATTGAACTATGTTCACATCAGCAGCAGCAACAAAAGTGCTAATTTTAATACTTAATAATAAGCTAGCATCATAGTAGTTGTCACCAACACCATCATTGTTTATTTCACCTTTATTTCTAATATTTGCTTTTATTATTCTTATTTGCGTTTGTCAACTGAGGAAGAAATAGAGTGGCATCTGGTTTATAGAGTGTAATGGTACAAAACATTACATAATGTTTTCTCTCTCTATATTATGCAGGTCAGTGACATTTTCTTGGGGTGTAATTTCAAAGTTTTTGCGGACATGTTAGCAAACGGGGGCATAATAAAAGCCCTATGTGTGCCATCTGGTGCTAAAAAATATTCAAATACAGCACTAAAAAAGGGTGATGTTTACAACCAAGCAATAAAGGCTGGTGCAAAGGGGTTACCTTTTCTTAAGGTCTTAGATAATGGTAAGAGAAAAATAAATTACTATTTATTGCATCTACTTGAGTGAATTTTGGAACTTTATTTCTTTATGTTGGCATTTGCCATGATCCTTGTAATGGTTGGTACCGAATCAAACCTGTCCAAGCACATGATTTCAGCACTTTCTTTTAAACTTTACTATTTTTGCACTTAGAGCTGCTATACTGAACGGTGCCCCATTATCTGTCAGCATTGCCACGGGCCCAAACTGATCTGGTAGGCCAGTACATATGAAATCGAGCATGAAGTTACGTTACAGGGTCTTCATCCAAAGATTCATACTTTGGCATTAATAACTAAAAAATCTGAATTGGAAGCTCTAAGTTGAACTGTCGTTAATGTTCTACACCACAAGTCACACATGCATGTTGGTGATTTTAGAATTTCGAGTCCTTCGGCACAAGATCAAGAGGCCAAACATCAACAGTTGGATTTTCTGGTCCCTTGATTTTTACACAACAAGATATGGTCCAAATTTTATGATTTTTGGCATCTATGCATTGATTGTAGAATAAGATCAGCAGTTTAAATTTGTTCTTTGAGATTCAGATTTTGAAGTATTCCCTAGCACAATTTAGTCCATGGAATCCCTGCGAAGTTAAAGTTCAAAATGGCTCAACTCAAAAGTCAGATTAAGATCCCTGTGAAGCTAGTGAAAGATCGCTTTCCTTTGTTACTACTGTGGTGTTCTTGTACCAGCCAATAACACAAACATTAAAATTGAGATGCTTGATATGAACAAAACTGCTGTTTAGTTAAGTTGCTTGACCATAATATGGGTCCGGCTAATTTGCTGCCGGCAGCATTCTGGCCAGCTGCTGCCAGGGGCATTTCGGCCATTCTGATGTTCAAACAGCAAATTTTTTTATATAAATGTTCAATCTATATTAAAATCTACTTGGAGACCAAATTTTACATTTTTTGGAATTTTTTTACTATTTATTAGGCCACTTTGAAAATTGCTGATCCGGGTGAACAGTAAAAACAGTGCAACAAAATTCTGGACCATGTGATCTGGAATTTTCTAAGTGGCTTAATAAATAGTAAAAAAATTCCAAAAAATGTAAAATTTGGTCTCCAAGTAGATTTTAATATTTAGAACACGTTGAACGGTTCGGATCGGCTGTTTGAACACCAGAATGGCCGAAATGCCCCCGGCAGCAGCTGGCCAGAATGCTGCCGGCAGCAAATTAGCCGGACCCCCATAATATATATTATTCATTAATTTATTTTTGTTAATTTTGTAGATGACCTAGAAGGAATACCAGCTCTGATCTCAAGTCTAACTCCTGACAAAAAGGAGAGATTGATAAAAGCTGTCAATGCAAATTCAGGTGATCTCATCTTGTTTGCAATTGGAAATACTGCAAGCGTGAATAAGACTCTTGACCGACTTAGATTGTTTATTGCCAACGATTTGGGCTTAATAAACCATGTAGGTACAGAAGGTTTTCCTCTCATGTTCTACTTGACTTATGTTTTTTAAATCTAATATACTTGACTTTTTTTTTATGGGAACTTTGTAGGGAGTGCATTCAATACTGTGGGTTACAGATTTTCCGATGTTCGAATGGAATGATTCTGAGAAAAGATATGAGGTTAAATTTTTTTTTAAGCTTCAGTAATTGCTTCTGACTATATAAATCTTGCACAAGATCTGACCTAAAAACCTGACTGAGCTATCCAAACATCAAGCCGACACAATGATTTTTCAGAAGCCAATTACCCTAATCCTGACTGGATCTTGAAACCTGATCGGCAACCAGGCTGACTTCAGCCTGACCTGTTTGACATGATGCCTCATCCTGCTTAACCCGACTTGTGACCTTGACCAATTGCTACGTGAATCAATATTGTTGGGGCAATAAACTGAAAGAACCCTGACTATCCAACCCTGAAATGACTTTTAACTCTGAAACAAGTCAAACCTGAAATGACCTGAGACTGAAAACTGGACCTGACCCTTTTCCCAAAACCCAGACTGAGCCAAACTAGAAGCTCTAATGCTACCTATACTCGTATGATAAGGAAACTTGAGTCAGAACACAAATCTAGGTTGCCAGCACTGATAATTGAGTAACTCGGTTTGACTTATATTACCTGTTTCCTAAATCTGGTTGTACAATTGGGAGTAAGCATTCTAATGATTGAGGCTAAGATAATACATTTGAGTAAGATCACACAGATTACACAAATAAATAGTATTTGATTTTTGAAGCTTAGTCTAGTCTAATCGGATCAAACTTGTACAAATTGTGGAGATCGATTTCTTATGGTACATTTACTACTTAAGAGGGTTAGTGCCAGCAAGTACTAGCGAATTTCTAAAGTAGCAGTCTTTCAAATTTAAAATTCATTAAAATTTTGTGATTGGATTTTTATCTGGTAGATAACTAAGTGTTAACTGTTTTCTTATTTTCCCTTTGCTATATTTTTAAATTGTTTACATTTCAGGCCTTGCACCATCCATTTACAGCACCAAATCCAGAGGACATGGATGACCTTGCCTCTGCCCGCGCTTTGGCCTATGATATGATCTATAATGGAGTTGAGGTATTATTACTTTTATTAGGAATTAATGGATTTATTAGTTTGCATATTTATTTTTCCTTAGATTTTTCTTCAAATACTAGTTAAAGGTGGGTTGGCTTGAATTATAAATTGACAATGGCTTAAGTTATTGAACAATGGCCCAGGTATACCATTGTTCCCGTGAGCTGTCTAGTTAAAAATTTAGTTGGTTTGGATAAGATGAAGATCCCTACTTGTGGGGCCTATCCAGCCAATGGCCCATCTTAGCAGTCAAAGTACTAGAAATTGGGATGGCAACAAGCAGGGGTCTTGTATTATAAACCCCAATTGGCACTATTATTGATATGGGATTGTTGCTTCATGTCTTTGATCCTTCTATAGTTCATGCAAAATGGATAAATTCAAAAAGTATAAACATTTGATTTGTGCTATTCAATTGTAATTGGATGGCTGATTTCCAAATAATTGCATGTTCAGACGTTCATGTCATCATAATTACGAAGTGGTAACAATTAGGATCCATGCCATATAAATGTTAATTCATGGGGGCATATTGTTGATTCATCTGTACAGTGCGCTATATTATATTTTTATTTTTTTATTTTTGCTTCTCCTATTCTATTTTCTAAATTTTAGATTGGGGGAGGGAGCTTGAGAATATACAAGAGGGAAGTTCAAGAAAAGATTTTGGAAATTATCGGCATCTCTCGAGAACAGGTTCCCTCTCTCACTTGCACATAGGTTCATAACACACCCAGACCGCTTGCCTTTACAAAAACTTTGAATTTAGAAACTGAGAGTACTGGCACAGTTGTCAAGTACCAAATCTGCAGGCTTTTGTTTCAACTTTCAAGATGATGTCTTAAATTTATTTGTTCAATTTTAGGCTGAAGAGAAGTTCGGATATCTTTTGGAATGTCTTGATATGGGTGCCCCTCCACATGGTACTGTATTAGCTTTTGCTATTTTTAGCACTTTGAATATGAATTATCGAAAATCACTGTACAATTTTGAGTAAAAGTTTTGTACAATTGTAAACCCCAAATTGCTGTATTAAGAAATGTCCAATTTGTCCCAGTTCATTATTAACTATTATAAGAATTTTGACATCTTTTGTTTCGTACTTGGTAGAAGTTCACGTGATTACTGCTGAAAAATTGTTGTGCTAACTGTGTGTCTGCTTGCATGCAGGAGGAATTGCTTATGGTTTGGATCGACTAGTAATGCTTTTGGCTGGTGCAAGTTCAATTAGAGATGTGATTGCATTTCCAAAAACCACCACTGCACAATGTGCACTTACAAAGGCACCATCAGAGGTTGATCCACAACAATTGAAGGAGCTCTCTTTTTCTAGTAAATCCGAGGTTAATTAATCTATTAATTTCTCTCGAATTGCTTAAATGTAAGACTTAAAGTTATAGAGCTAAACACCATTTTGAGAACCTAATTATCATTCAAAGAATAACATATTACATTTATTTTATTTTATTTTTTGCTTATACTCTTTGCATTGTCAGATTGTTAAGAACCAATGTTCTGGGGAATACAAATATTTTCTATTGGTTCCAACAACGCTTTCTTCAATACAATTTTCGTTTCTGCTTGAATCGGAATCTTCTTTTGATCCAGTTTTATTTTAATATAAGGCCCAAAATAGTGTTTTATTTTTCAGTTTGTTTTGTGTTACTTTGTCTTCGTTCCGAGTATGAAAGAGCGTCGTCGTTGATAGAGCGCAATATTTCTGAAAAAACAATGCTCGCTTCTTTTTGTTCTTTTAGCTCTTTTTCATTTTCATGGAATGTTTGGCATGTGAAATATGTTATACTCCAAAATTAAGGCTAGCGTATCAATGGAAACATAGGAAATTCCATCCAGTACTTGGCCAATGACTTGTTCTAGGTGAAGGAATTAAATAAGAAATCCTTATTTTATCTAAGAAAATAAATATATATATATCTAATTAATAGGCGGTCAGCCTCACAACATGTCTCCATGATATATCTGACAAACCAGCATTAACCCAGTGCGATTTTGTCAATTCGACATTCTTTTTCTGGGTATATGATTCCGATATTTTTATTAATACCCCAAAAAAAAAAAACAAATTATCAAATCTGCTCCCACCCCAAACTTATTTTTAAATCTACCCTAACCGCCCGCCTGCTGGGCGGTCCACTTTCCCCACCTGACCGCCCAGCTGCTGGGCGGTCCGCTATGGATTTTTTTTTTTTTTTTTTTTATAAGCGGTCCGACCCCCTCTCTCTCTTCTCTCTCTTTTCTTCTCTGCCTCCCGCTGCCCCGTCTCTCCGCCGTCCCGTCGCCCGAAACCAACCACTTTGCTCTCTCCCTCTCTCACTACCGAAGTCTCTCTCTCCCTCTCTTCCTCTCTCTCTCTCTCTCTCTCTCTCACCCGAATCCTAATTTTCGGCCATCTCGGTGACAATACGATTATTTTTGAGTAAGTTTCTAAATAACTTTTTTAATTTATATTTTGTATCTTGTATTGGCATTGTAACGATTGGTAGAAATTGAATTGTTAATTATCTTGTGCGGGTTGTTGATTTTCCCGACACGATTGAATTGTTCAAAATTAGGGTTTTCAAAATTAGAGTTTGTAGTTTAGGATTTAGGGTTGACAAAACTGAAGTTTATAAATTAGGGTTGAATTGTTAATTATCGTGTGCGGGTTGTTGATTTTCCCGTCGCGATTTAATTGTTAAAAATTAGGGTTTCCAAAATTAGAGTTGAATTGTTAAATTAGGGTTTAGGGTTGACAAAATTGGAGTTTATAAGTTAGGGTTTATAAATCAGGATTTATAAGGTAGAATCTTCTGTTTATTGAAATGTAGTATGGTCAGAACTAGACGGGGACGTGCATGGGATGCCCCTCTGGAGACGGGGGAGAGTTCACATGATCACGATGCAGAGGATTCCGGTGCAGAGGCATCCGGTGCAGCGGCATCCGGTGCAGAGGCATCCGGTGCAGATGCTCCCTTTGGAGATTATCCCCCTCACCATCCTGACACATTTAGTCCTCTTCTGTGGACCCCACATGTCAGTCACCGTGTCTCACTTGCATCTATGGAGGTACGTTGGTTTTGTATTCCTAATTTAAATAACATTATTTAATATTACAGATAATTAGACGTTTATATTGAAATCATTGTAAAATGCAGGACACGACGATGATGACAGTGAGGCATCGCACCCCCGAGATACCATACGTCCGTCACCCATTGATGGAGCAGTGCATCATGCATCTCGGGTTGTATCAGTTGGCCACCATGCCTCACTGTGATATTGACCAGGCTCTCGTTTGCGGTCTAGTGGAGAGATGGCGACCGGAGACGCATACATTTCACCTTCCGGTTGGGGAGATGACAGTCACACTAGGTGACGTCAGCGCCTTATGGGGTTTACGGATAGATGGCGACCCCATCGGTGGTGTCTCAGACCATCCGGACCTGATAGACATGATACCCTATAAGGCGAATTTTGACATCTTTTGTTTCGTACTTGGTAGAAGTTCACGTGATTACTGCTGAAAAATTGTTGTGCTAACTGTGTGTCTGCTTGCATGCAGGAGGAATTGCTTATGGTTTGGATCGACTAGTAATGCTTTTGGCTGGTGCAAGTTCAATTAGAGATGTGATTGCATTTCCAAAAACCACCACTGCACAATGTGCACTTACAAAGGCACCATCAGAGGTTGATCCACAACAATTGAAGGAGCTCTCTTTTTCTAGTAAATCCGAGGTTAATTAATCTATTAATTTCTCTCGAATTGCTTAAATGTAAGACTTAAAGTTATAGAGTTAAACACCATTTTGAGAACCTAATTATCATTCAAAGAATAACATATTATATTTATTTTATTTTATTTTATTTTTTGCTTATACTCTTTGCATTGTCAGATTGTTAAGAACCAATGTTCTGGGGAATACAAATATTTTCTATTGGTTCCAACAACGCTTTCTTCAATACAATTTTCGTTTCTGCTTGAATCGGAATCTTCTTTTGATCCAGTTTTTTTTTAATATAAGGCCCAAAATAGTGTTTTAATTTTCAGTTTGTTTTGTGTTACTTTGTCTTCGTTCCGAGTATGAAAGAGCGTCGTCGTTGATAGAGCGCAATATTTCTGAAAAAACAATGCTCGCTTCTTTTTGTTCTTTTAGCTCTTTTTCATTTTCATGGAATGTTTGGCATGTGAAATATGTTATACTCCAAAATTAAGGCTAGCGTATCAATGGAAACATAGGAAATTCCATCCAGTACTTGGCCAATGACTTGTTCTAGGTGAAGGAATTAAATAAGAAATCCTTATTTTATCTAAGAAAATAAATATATATATATCTAATTAATAGGCGGTCAGCCTCACAACATGTCTCCATGATATATCTGACAAACCAGCATTAACCCAGTGCGATTTTGTCAATTCGACATTCTTTTTCTGGGTATATGATTCCGATATTTTTATTAATACCCCAAAAAAAAACAAATTATCAAATCTGCCCCCATCCCAAACTTATTTTTAAATCTACCCCAACCGCCCGCCTGCTGGGCGGTCCACTTTCCCCACCTGACCGCCCAGCTGCTGGGCGGTCTGCTATGAATTTTTTTTTTTTTTATAAGCGGTCCGACCCCCTCTCTCTCTTCTCTCTCTTTTCTTCTCTGCCCCCCCGCCGCCCCGCCTCTCCGCCGCCCAAAACCAACCACTTTGCTCTCTCCCTCTCTCACTACCGAAGTCTCTCTCTCCCTCTCTTCCTCTCTCTCTCTCTCTCTCTCTCTCACCCGAACCCTAATTTTCGGCCATCTCGGTGACAATACGATTATTTTCGAGTAAGTTTCTAAATAACTTTTTTAATTTATATTTTGTATCTTGTATTGGCATTGTAACGATTGGTAGAAATTGAATTGTTAATTATCTTGTGCGGGTTGTTGATTTTCCCGACACGATTGAATTGTTCAAAATTAGGGTTTTCAAAATTAGAGTTTGTAGTTTAGGATTTAGGGTTGACAAAACTGAAGTTTATAAATTAGGGTTGAATTGTTAATTATCGTGTGCGGGTTGTTGATTTTCCCGTCGCGATTTAATTGTTAAAAATTAGGGTTTCCAAAATTAGAGTTGAATTGTTAAATTAGGGTTTAGGGTTGACAAAATTGGAGTTTATAAGTTAGGGTTTATAAATCAGGATTTATAAGGTAGAATCTTCTGTTTATTGAAATGTAGTATGGTCAGAACTAGACGGGGACGTGCATGGGATGCCCCTCTGGAGACGTGGGAGAGTTCACATGATCACGATGCAGAGGATTCCGGTGCAGAGGCATCCGGTGCAGCGGCATCCGGTGCAGAGGCATCCGGTGCAGATGCTCCCTTTGGAGATTATCCCCCTCACCATCCTGACACATTTAGTCCTCTTCTGTGGACCCCACATGTCAGTCACCGTGTCTCACTTGCATCTATGGAGGTACGTTGGTTTTGTATTCCTAATTTAAATAACATTATTTAATATTACAGATAATTAGACGTTTATATTGAAATCATTGTAAAATGCAGGACACGACGATGATGACAGTGAGGCATCGCACCCCCGAGATACCATACGTCCGTCACCCATTGATGGAGCAGTGCATCATGCATCTCGGGTTGTATCAGTTGGCCACCATGCCTCACTGTGATATTGACCAGGCTCTCGTTTGCGGTCTAGTGGAGAGATGGCGACTGGAGACGCATACATTTCACCTTCCGGTTGGGGAGATGACAGTCACACTAGGTGACGTCAGCGCCTTATGGGGTTTACGGATAGATGGCGACCCCATCGGTGGTGTCTCAGACCATCCGGACCTGATGGACATGATACCGGAGCTGCTGGGGGCCCATCCGACGGACTTGCAGAAGAAGAAGAAGAAGAAGAAAGGAGAGGAAGAGGAGGAGTGCCGGTATTCCAAATACTGCATTAGTCTTGCGGCGCTCCGCAGTTACTTTCACCGGCGTAGGATCACCCCCGATACACGTGACGAGCAGGCCGTTCTGAGGTAATCACAAACAGTTGCAAATTAAAATATGTTATGGATTCAACAAAAATTGTAGTTATTTATGACTCTAATTTATATTGTAGGTACGTGAGGGCGTTTGTCATGGATTTATGTGGCAGCGTCATGTTTGTCGATTCCAGTGGTGACGCAGTTCCGATTATGTTCCTCTCTCTGCTGAGGGACATTCAGCGGCCGTCGAAGTGGAACTGGGGTGGAGCCGTGCTCGCCCACTTATACCGGGGCTTGTGTCATGCTTGTCTGGTAAGTTTGTACAAATATTTTAATTTTTTTATTACAAATATTAGGGTTCCATATTTACCAGAAGTGCACCGCATGTCCAAAATTTAGGCGACGAACAAGCAGATTGCCGGACCGCTTCTTCTACTCCAGCAGTGGTCCTGGTCGCATATACCGGTGTGTCGGCCTGTTCCTCCAGCTCAGGCGGGGTTATGGACGGGAGATGACCCCGAGAGACGTCCGGGGTACGGTGCCATATGGGGTACTCCCCACACATACGAGGACACGGGCAGGGGGAGGACCGTGGGGATTTCGTATGTCCGGGGTCAGCTCCAGATGCTTCACGAGGCGAGCATCACCTGGTACCCCTATCGTCTGTTCTACGATCAGAACCTTCTGTGCCGGCTGACATTAGAGCAGAGAGATCTCTATTTTTATCGGGGGCCATGCGTATGTTTCTGGATAGTTGAGTACCACTATCCTGATCGAGTGCCCCGTCAGTTTGGCTTGGATGCCTATGTCCCGGATTTTCCAGAGTTGGGCGAGCAGCAGACCACCCAGCTGCACAGGTAACTACCCACTGCCTTATTGTTTGTCTATTTTATTACTTGTTCAGCCATACACGTTACTAATTAATTTATATTGCAGCACTAAACACAACAAGCCCAAGGTCAACTGGAGCACGCGTTTCTGGGAGCATTACCAGCGTGCTGCATCACCGGGGGATCACTTATGGACCCCGCCTTCAGCTATTGATGCCCCTATACCGGTCGGGCCCTGGAGATTGCGATATTTAGTCTGGTACCAGAGATGGGGCATGCCGACGGTTTATCTACAGGGGGACTACGGTGATGCTCTTCGACGGAGACTCACGGGTGACGGATCTAGGACTTACTTGCCTTTCGGCCCGATCCATGCTCGTTTCGGTATGTTTAAATGAAACTGACATGCTTAAAAAATTGTAGTTATTTATTCATCTTCTAATAATAATAATGAAAATACATTGTGTGCAGATTTTGACTGCTATTAGAGGAGTGGCACACAGCTTGGTGTGCATGGCGAGAAAAAGTTGGAGAGCGATAGGATGTCAAATGCTCCAACACAGTGCACCGATTGTGGAGGACTCTGGCTAGGACGGGCTCCTCGTTGGTATGTTGCACGATGCTGGGGAGGACATCAATTGGCGGGAGATACAGGCCCCACCACCAGATCCGGAGCAGCCTAGAGCCCCTATCTACGCTGATGAGATGCCGCCACCTCCGCCACCACCAATGGGTGTTGAACAACAACGCGTGGAATGCGTACTACAACGAGCATGGAGTTCCAGTGCAGCTCACCGAGGTAGCAAAACTTCATTATTTAATTAATTTATTCGTTATTTCTATGTAGCAAAAGTAACATTGTTTACATGCAGGATGAAGCAGCCGGCAGAGTTGACTTCTCATTGGATGACCTCACTGGAGATGAAGGCGGATGGGAGCCAGCTAGCTCCGACAGAACGCGATATATGGAGACCAGACAGCACGACGGCGAGGCCAGTGGGAGTGGGACGCAGACTGCAGATGGCTTTGCCTCTGCTATATTTGGCACACCGCCTCCGGCCACGTATCCTCCTACTTGGGAGGCCGATCCGTGGGTGTTGCGTACACAGGCGGGGATCCATGAGGAGCATGCATTACACCTGGGGGAGGACCCATGGGCGCGCGAAGCCGTACACGATGACATGCAGGTGGATGAGGTTCACCAGAGGCGTCCGCCGTCGCAGAGGGACCGCCGTGCATCTGCTAGGTTGGAGTTCTCCGGACCTCGCCCTCGTCATCGTCGTTAGGGTTTTTATGTTTTTTTAGTTTGATAGATTTCTTGTATTTTATGTTTGGATTATTATATTTCATGTTTAGACTGTTATGTTTCATGTTTAGACTTACCATTTAGATTACCTATTTTTATTGTTTAGACTTACCATTTAGATTACCATTTAGAAACATTTAAACATTAACAAACTAAATATAAAACTAATCAATTATATTAAAAACTAGACAATTACATAACATATAAAAATAATCGTCAATTATAAAAATATAATCGTCAACAAATATTAAATATATATCATATAAATCATTACAACAATTTAATATAAAACATTCAAACAAATTAAAACATAAAAACAAATTTAAAAAAAAAAATCCATAGCGGACCGCCCAGCAGCTGGGCGGTCAGCTATGCAAAGTGGACAGCCCAGCTGCTGGGCGGTCAGGTGGGGAAAGTGGACCGCCCAGTGGACGGGCGGTTGGGGTAGATTTAAAAATAAGTTTAGGATGGGGGCAGATTTGATAATTTGTTTTTTTTTGGGGTATTAATAAAAATATCGGTATATGATTGGACCATTGAATATTAGTACACCACTGCAATCGGGAGGCAATCACACTCTACGTATTGAGCAGCTGATTTGTTCTTCTCTTTTATGTATGGAAAAAGTATTTGCAATTGGGCAATATACATACTTATTTGAAAATTTGCAAATCGGCCTGAAAATGACAAATTTGTCAGAGAGCAGTGTGATTATATTCCTTCAAAAAAATGCTTATGTTAATTTAATTCTACCCTCTAAC
Source organism: Carex littledalei (assembly GCA_011114355.1). Taxonomy (NCBI): domain Eukaryota; kingdom Viridiplantae; phylum Streptophyta; class Magnoliopsida; order Poales; family Cyperaceae; genus Carex; species Carex littledalei. Next base: position 8,380,159 of record CM022088.1, read on the forward strand.
ATGTCGACATAGGCTATGGTGTGTATTTTATTTTCATATGATTTGTATATCAAAATATTCTAAGAAACATGTACCTCAAGCTGTTCCCTTTCAAACACTAGTATTTTACATCTTTTTTAGTTTTCTTTTTATCATTTAATAGAAAAAATCATTGCCTTTAAATATTATAGAACGCCGAATAGCAAAGTAGTATAAATTATTTGTAAAGTTTGGTTCTTATAAGATTGCAATATAGTATATCATATTGAATGGTTCAAGTTGATCATTTTAATCTAAAAAAATGAAATTATAAAATTAAAAGTACAAGAGAATTAATATTTTACAAATACATTATAGCTTACCTTTTAAAATGTCGTTCCAAAATTCGTTTGTAGTACAATTTGGAACTTTTTTAGGGTAGGCACATGTCTAGATTTTCCGTGGCATCCTTAATTAGATTTTAAGGCTTCTCATCAATACCTTCATCCATCCGAAGTACCTCTCTCTTCATTTATCCTAATCGGAGAATTCCTATTTTATCATATTTCTCTTCTCATTTTACAAAAATATATATGTAGTTATTATACCTGAGATATAAGTAATACTATTTTTTGTTTTCATGTGGGAATTTATGTACGGCTAATCGTGTAATTGTTCATTGTATGAGGTATTTTAGCATTTCAAAAGATATATATTTGTATTCCAGAATTTGCTTAATTGACGATTTTTCTAAGAAATCATTTTATTTATAATTATTTTTTCGTCAAATAAATATTTTTTTAAGCGAAGTCCTAAACAAATCTATACTTCTTGCAAGTCTGTTCCTAAAAATGATTTTAGAATATGTTAATGAGTAATGCACTAACTATACAATTGGAGCATGCCACGAAAAATCTTATTAACATTTTGATTGTTTGTACAGCCAAAAAGACGAATAAATAAAATCTGCATAGTTAGTATAGAACAAAGTTAACAATGCATTAGTTGTATTTATATTACTGAGAAAAAGCTACAATGAAACCCAAGTGTGAACTGGCAAAAGAAAAGGAAAAAAGGGAAATGCTGCAAAAGTTTTGAATAAATAAAATTTAACGTCAATTGTTAACAAATAAACATTTAAATACGGGTTTTGGATTTAAATTTGTACAAGTCCATAAAATTTGAAGTACTCCAGTGTAGAATACTCAGATGGAATTAAACAAACAAATAGATGTTCTAAAGATAAATGATTAAAATTCACAATTAATGATTCAGATAATGTTTCTCTCAAAAAAAAATGACAAGGATAATGTCTAATACTTTAATAGAGTACTAATCTACACGAGATTCAAGTCAACATGTAAACATGTACCCTACACAACGATGATTTATTCATCATCAAGTCATAACCCTAAAAAAAAAGGGAGCCCTTTTCTAGGTACCTACTCCTAAATTAAAGTTCATTTTATTAAGGCCTAATCAAATGACTAGCTCGCATGTTAGAATAAAGGACCTTAATGGCAGCAGTGACACGCCTATCCTTAGGTATCCAACTATTAATCTTAACTCTGGATTGAAGTTAAAAATTTATAAAAGCAAAGCGCACCTGATGAGTGACGCCTCTATCTTGCGTCAAGTCAGCTCAATAATGCATAAAAAAAAAGGGAGAATTTCGTATATATCACTCAAAAAACTGTAATTTCAAATTACGTATTTACCATTCAAATTTCTGTAATTACGTATTTATCATGTGAAAATCTAATAACTCACAAATTTACCCAATCAATTAAAAAAATGAGATTAATTAAGTTTAATATCACATAAAATATAATTAATAAGTTATTTAGTCTCTTCTCCTTCTTTGCCCCTTCCTCTTCTGCACACAGATTTCTCTCTCGTCTTTTTTTTGGCATAACTTTTCCCTTCTTACTGAAACTCTCTCCTCATCTCGTCTCTCCCGCTGAAACTCGGAGAGAAGGGGTAGCAGATTCGGAGATTAGGATTCCAACTCCAGCTTGATTGTCTAAAACAAAGTAACCACTCCACCTTTTTCAACATAACAACTCGTACTGAATACGACGCTAATATCACAACCCATTATCAAAGTAGTAACTGAGTTTGAGAATCTGTGTTTTGTTACTGACTTAGTTTCGAATATATGTTTTTAATCTCTTATATTAGGTATAAAGGACAACGGATCTAAGAAAAGAAAGAGAGTGTGCTAAGTTAATTAATCTGAGTTTTGAGTATCTTTGATATATACTAAAGTTATATTGGATAAATATGTGAGTTATTAGATTTTTAGATGATAAATACGTAATTACAAAAATCTGGATGATAAATATGTAATTTCACAGTTTTTGAATGGTATATATGAAATTCTCCCAAAAAAAAATACTTCCAAACTTCCAAATATAGTCAAACCCCTTTGGAATCCAAATTCCAAGTTCCAACAAAAGAACATTTACATGTGTACCCCTACAACATTTCAAATTTGTGAAGTTTATATATTTACGGTCAGCGCTTGTCATTTTTTTTTTCTGAATAAAAATGACAAATGACAACATCATTCATATCGCATTCAATACAATGCAAATTATATATACACCTTTTGCCTGGTTACACACGACAAAACTACATAGACACAGTAACATTAAGAAAATTCATCCAATCCCCTTTAAGAAAATAATAACATTGTTCGCCTAATTGAACTTGTAATAAATTTTCCACCCACCGTATAACCACAATTAATCCACTCACCGCATACCACTTGGCGTCATCATTTCATTTTCACCATCAAATGCAAATACTCCTACCAAGTATTATTCATTTCAGACCTTACATTTACTGTGTATCCGGAAAACATTCGTCTTTGGAAATTACACAAGGATCTAATGGAGATAAATCCAACAATATTAATTTATCAAACAATGACTTATACATGAAGAAGAATATACTTTTTGACACATTGTACTTCTTCAATATATTGAAAAAGAAGTGCACTTAGACAAAAAAAAAGTACGGTTATCTGTTTAATATGATGAAATATAAGGTACTAATTGACAAATAACGCAATTTGCTCTTTTTTAGACAACAACTAAGTAAAGAGAGAATACCTTCTTATATAAAATTGCATACCTTCCTTTATCAATAAATTATAGCTAATAATGCTCATTTAAATAACTTAAGGTCTTCTTTCAAGTATCTTCACATAAATCTCAAACGCTTTATTTTAAAGGAAGTATATTCAATTGTTCTCTAAACAAATGCAAGTTTCATTATCTAAACAAAGCTATCCATTAACCAAGTGATCTCTATATAAGGAAGTTCTTAGCAAAAAATTTGTAAGCAAGTCCTTGCCCATTTTCTGACTAGCTCTTGAAGAACGTGTTAAAAATGGGGAAGGTGCCCAGAGGCTATGTACCGATACTTGTAGGAAAAGATAAAGAGAAGGAGAAGGTTCTGGTACACACAAAGTTACTGAAGCATCCATGTTTTCTGGTACTACTTGAGATGGCTGTGCAAGAATTTGGGTATGAACAAAAAGGAATACTTCAGATTCCATGCAAAGTCGAGCAATTCATGCTGGTCAGAGCTGCACTAACAAAGGAAACTCATGACATTTGTTTTACTTTGTAAATTTTCTTTTATTTTCTTTTCTTTTGTTCATGAACTTACAATTGTAACTTAGGAATACTGGAGAAAATTAAATGGTTTTGTGTGGGAACTACTTCTCTTGGAATTTAGTGTACTATGAAGGAAGATCTGGTTAATAGCAAAATCATCATATTTTTTATTTATGCTCCACAAACCTTCTTTTTTCTTTCTTTTTTGGGCTTGATTTCCCTAACTAGAATCGATTGTTTTACAAGTGTTGAACTTGAAATCTATCCAACAAACAGAATTTTGCAATTGTTATTTGGAAACACACTTTAATCCTTTCAACATGAGACGAGGTTATCAATTCGTGTGGTTCATAGCTGGCATGATTTCTCAAGGTCTTGTCACTGATTCTGAAAATTAAGATTGATTCAATCTAGACTAGATGTTTACCTGTTCTACCAATTGTAGTAGAGAATACTTTTGTAATATTATTAGATTACTTCCTGTTTATTTCTACCTGCAAATTGTATAAAGAACCTTGTAATGGCTATTTCACATTCATGCTAATAAAAACAAGTTTACACCTATTACAAATTGAGATGATATCAGAATTTTTAAGGTCAAGTTCGACTTCCTCCAGACCTCTTATAAAATAATTTCGTCTTCATCCCGTGAACTAAGTTGTGCATAATGTGTTTGTAAATAAACGCCATACATGTCGGGTTGGGGTGTGTGTGTGTGTGTGTGTGGGGGGGGGGTCAAGAAAAGAAATTTGAATCAGGTTTTATGAAAATATTTTCAAAACCAAGAAAACAAGTTTACAAGTGTGTTGTCAAGTATAGAGGGCTTAATTTTTGAAGTATTGTGCAATTTCAGTATTATTTTAAACTTCATCTAAGCTAGTTAAAAACTAATTGATGCAAAATTCAAATTATTTACTACATGGTAAAATATAAACAAAATGTCATGATTTCTATCTTGTTCATATTGACTCGAATGTAATTTATAATTTGTTGTCAATTGTCAAGTTAGTTTGATTGTCAACAGATCTTCAACCAAAAATAATTATTGTCGTGCAAATTTGGAAATAAAGAGAAAGAAACAAAAGAAAATGGAATTCAAGCTATGTAGTTGCACCTCATTATGATTCAAGTTGAAGGTGAATCAAATTTGCAAAAATGAATACTTTTTTTTTTTTAGCATTTTTACTAGCAAAAATATTCTGTGCTATGCTCACCAAGAGTGTTTGGTGAGCATAACTCCAAAATCTATCGGATGGCTTCAAACGATGAATCCAAACCGTTGAAACCGATCTATTTCACGAGTTACGTGTACATGTAAAATTTTGAAATTTCGAATTCATTTGGTACAAAGTGAAGCGGTAAAATGATGAAAAATGAATGCATTGAAATAATTTTATAACTTTATTTTTTTTACTGCTTGACTCTATACTAAATATATTCGAAAATTTCAAAATTTTGTATTTACGCACATCACTCGCAAAGTAGATCGATTTCAACGGTTTAGATTCATTGTTTGAAACCAATCTAGTAGAGTTTGAAATTATGCTCACCAATCTCTCTTGATGACCATAGCACACACTAGCTTTACTCCTTTAGCCCCCATTTACCTTCTCAAATTGATAAGTATGAGCAAGGTTAAATATAATAATAGAGTTTGACTAAGGCCTTAGCTGGTTCTTCAGTACGCGGATGACACTGCAATTGTAGCCAATGGTGACCCGGCAACAGTGGTGACTCTTAAACTGGTTCTTAGGATCTTTTCAAAAGTCTCGGGGTTAGATATTAACTTCGACAAAAGCTGTTTTGTGCCGATTTGCATGAGTTCCTTGGACACCAAACTAATAGAGTTAATCCTGGGATGCAAAAAATCAGAATTTCCTGTTAACTATCTCAGAATGCCTCTCACTATTAATAAACCGGGCAGGCACCTCTTCATCCCTTTAATCGAAAAACTTGACAAGCGGCTACAGGGATGGAAACAAAAATTACTTTCCAGAGGGGGAAGGCTGCAGCTTGTAAAGTCGGTACTCTCCTCCATACCGATCTACTACATGACGTGTTTTCACTTACCCAAATGGGTAATTGATCGCATGGATAAAATCAGGAGATACTTTCTCTGGGGAAGGAACAACACTGATTCTACTGGAATCTCCCTGATTAACTGGGCGGCGGTCTGTGAGCCGAAAGAATGGGGTGGAATGGGCGTAATGGATCTGGGTTTACAGAATAAAGCACTACTATTGAGATGGTGGTGGTGCATTTACAATAACCCAGTTTCACTTTGGACGACGGTCATTAAGGCACTTAAATATTCAGGGGACAACTCGGACATACCGACACTTTGGACGGCCAATGGTTCCTTCTTTTGGAGGCAATTGATCAAACTATACCCATTCTTTAGATGGTGCACATGCTGGAATATCGGCAATGGAGCAACTGTTTCCTTCTGGTATGATTAATGGGGAGAAACGCCTATACGGGTCAGACGAGCGCCAAGACCTCGTCAATGGGCTATCTCCTTGAGAGCTGCATTACCAATGGTCCAAACTCTAGAACCGGCGGTACAGGCGCAGTTACAAAACATTCTATTTACTCAGGACCAAGATGAGATTAGCTGGAGATGGTCACTGGAGGGCAACTACAGTGCGAGCTCTGTTTATCAAGTGTTTAAGGGTGGAGGGAAAGTTAGAGATATTAACTGCAAACTGTGGAAATACAAGAAACCGGACTCTATTAAAATCTTTACTTACCTCATGCTCAAAGAAAAGATCCTTACTCATGACATAATGAAGAAACGGAAGATGCGGTGTGAATTTCATTGTATCTTATGCCAAGTTTGCCCTTTGGAATCAGCCATGCATTTACTCTTCTGTTGCAACTATGCTAATAGAGTCTGGGCTAAGATAGCAGACATCATTGGTTTTCGTCTGCTTGAAGTAAGGGACACAGTGTCTGATACATGGCAAAGGTTGCTCAAAAAGTTCAAAGGAAGGGTTCAGAACTGGAAGGTCCGAGGGCCGGTACTGCTGACTTGTGCTTGCTGGCACATTTGGTGCCAAAGGAATGACAGGATATTCAGGGGAAAGATCATCGCACCGGAAAGGGTGGCTGAAACAACGGTGCAGGTGGCAGAACAATGGTTCAAATATTGCTGAAGAGATGGCTGTGGATGTTATCTGGGTGTTGTGCGTTCTCTTACATAATTATAGATTAGTTGTTGTATAATGTAATTTTCATTTATACTTGGTAGCCTCTACCAAGATTTCAAAAAAAAAAAAGACTAAGGCCTTAGCTGGGGGATTTGTTAATACACATCAACAAAAATCTTTTTAAGGTAAATCAGTAAATTGTGATACATATATTAGTTACATAAATACTTGCATTATTTTAGTTACATATTGTTGGGGAATCATAAAGGCCAAACAATTACGCCTTGTCTAGAGATCAAACAATTACATCTCATCTAGGGGTCAAACACTTACACCCCGGGAAAGGAGAAACAGTTCCCCACCTTAACCTAAGGACCGTCCTATGCCAAAGCCGACTCATAAAACATAAATCTTAAGTGCGGAACATAATACCTGATTCCATGAATGTTTCCATGGAATAACTCGATCCTTTGAGAGATCGCCAACTGTCTCCGTGAGCGCGAGACTAGACTCTAATGGCAAGAAGTCCTTCTTGTTGTTTTGTCGTATGGTCGTAGGAATAAGTCTTCCAAGACAGCAAGATATGGCCCTTGAGAAATCCTATCCAAATTTTCTAATGGATTTCTCTTCTCTATTCTTTGATGGTAGAAGAAGAAGAGAAGGCACACAGAGCTGTATTTTTCTAAAGAGAAAAACGTATTTTCAGTTTCTGTGCTTTTCTGTGTTATCTTGTGTCTTGGGGACCAATCCTTATATATAGTAACCTATCTGGTTATCTGCCAATTTGAAAAAGGTATTTTGTGTGACTGCATCAAAAACCGTGCTGTCGCATCAAAATCCGTGCGGACGCATTGAAATCCGTGTAGCCCACACAATCCTCTTAAATGACAGTTTTCTGAATTGCAAATCTCAGAATCAGTCCATCAATGATTTGATATTTGCCTAAATTGTTCTACACATTTATGGACCACATCCTAATGAATATATTGATTGTCTATTACCTTATTTGATCACTTTAATTGACAACCATATATGACAGTAAACAATCCATAATTAGATTACATATATGCTCAATGTTGGCATTAAATCCAACGAGGTTGGCAATAAATCTAACAATCTCCCACTTGAGCAATATGTTATGACTTTTTAATTATGTATTGTGTTCCTTATGTGCGCACATTTCTTTACTGTCTTCCTTATATATTCCCAAACCAATTCGATCCATCAACTATATCAACAAAGGACTAAAGCGGCATTCGTCGCATTTATTCGCAACTAAACCCTCAATAATCACATCATTAATACAGCTGAATGACATGAATCATGATGTGGATGTGTAGCATAGAAATTACATGCAATTGTGATCTTCACATGCCTATTTCTAACTTGGTCTCCTACTTAAATCTTGAAACTGAATTTCATAAATTAACTGAATTAGAGGTCAAACATAAATAAGAAACAGAATGTCAAAACTTCATAATATATATAACACTTGTTACATGTCACAAGTTACATATCCAAAATTACAATGAAAAATAGAACATTAAGTTACAAATAACAAACTCCCACTAAAACTGAATATCCTCAAAAGAGATTACACCCATATGAGCAACATGCTCTTCAAATTTAGCCGGTGTCAATCCCTTAGTAAGAGGATCTGTAAACATAGAGTCTGTTCGTGTTCTATTTTCAATTCACCATTCTGTATTCTTTTCTTTACTTTATCTTACTTTAGTTTAGCATTGTTTCATATTCTAAATGATGCATCACTAAGATCTTTCATCAGAAAATTCTTAGTTTCTTGCAACATATTTATATCGATATTGGCAAGCAATATGATATCCACATAGAAATACAAACTTACTCCCACAGAACTTAAGGCATATAGAAATTCATTCAATAAATTTATCTCAAAACCAAACGAGATAATCTCACTATGAATTTTGCAATACCATTGTTCAGACACTTTCTTTAGTTCATAGATGAATTTCTTAAGTTTGCACACCATAGACTTTGTGTCTCCCGACACATAGTTTTCTAGTTGCACCATATAGATTGTTTCATTAATATCACAATTTAGAAACGCTCTCTTAATATCCATCAACTAAAGCTCCAAATTAAAGTGCATAATTAATGTCAATATAATCTTTAAAGAGTCTTTCAGAAAATAAAGTATTGATGATTCAAATAACATATCAATCAATATGCCTTCCTTTGGGCCGACAATATTGATTATATGTAAAACATAATAATCATCACTATACTCTATGTACACATAATTTAACAATCATCAACCTTCCTTTGGGCCGGTTAATGCTTGCATTCATTAAATTAAACCATAGAGAAAGTCTCTAAAACCTTAAGTGACAAGACGAGTTTTATATTACTCCTCATTACTTTTCGAAACCCTTTTAGTTTTAAATATCCATTTGAAACTAATGGGTCTCGTTTCTTTAGGTAATGGGGTAACTTTAATTTCCAATGTCATTGTCAGCCATTAATTATATTTTTTTATTGGCACTTCTGAATTTTCTTGAGAAATTCCAGCATTGTCTGAAACAATCTGGCCTACAACAACATCTTCCAGATATTCTAGAATCTGACTTTGTGTTGTTTGATTATGTTGAGTTTGGTTTTCAATAATGGTTCCATTAAAGATACTTGTATTTTGAGTTAAATGAGATCTATGTCCATAAAATTCTCAACACCTATAGGAATATTTGCACACTCCTCTTCGAATTCAAAATACATTTTTGTATCTCCCCTCGCAAACTCAACATCCTCAAAAAAATTTGCATTTTCCGTCTCGAATACTAAATATTCTGTGGGATTATAAAATTCCTTAATGATAACAATCAAATCTGAATCACGCCCCTTAATACCTCTTAATGGACCTCTTCATTATCATAAGACACATGCAATTTATTTTTGTCCCACTTTTCATTTTCCTTCTGATCATCAGAAGTACTCTTATCTGTAAGTGTGGGACATACCTCCTTAATGCAAGGTCTAGATCCTTGACACCGAAAACTATTACTATGTTCTCATGTCAAAATTTGAAGTTTGTTCCATTCAACATAAAAAATGTTGTTTAAGCCTTTAACAATGCTAACTGAAAAATTACGAACCAAAATCACAAAGAACAACATGAATAAAAAATTCTAAATTTACAAATTACATTCAAATAAAGGCCCAACTTGCTCAAAATATATGAGATGATTTTCTCTTTTGTTACTATACACACGAATTTCACAACCAGGTAAGTTCCCAGGTAAGTCAGGGATCCCTAAGAATTCACTTCGAATTCCGACTTGCCTAGACAGAACTTTCCTAGACATTGTTACATTCATAGTATCGTAACTTTCTTAATTAATCATCACATTTTATGAGCCTTAAAACCATCTTAAAACCAAAGTATCGGTTTCCATTAAGCGGCTACCTTTGGGTAACGGGTCCATTTCTTATGATACTTTGGCGCAATAATAAGGTACTGATAACCTAGAACATACCGAACAACATGCCTTTCTTTGGGCCGACAATGTTGACATATGTGTAAAAATTTTTGTCATCACTAGACTTTATTATCACTCACTTGTACAAATAATTTCAACAACCATTATCTTCCTTTGGGCCGATAAATGATTGCATCTATTAAATGCACACCTAATATCCTTTTGTAAAATGAATTTAAATCAATCTTGTCAAAAGAGGTACCTTTGGGTACAATTAGGACTCAATTAATTCAATTCAAGATACATATAACTTTAATGCCTTTATAAGAATTATAATTTATACCTTAGCCATAAAACAAAAGTGCAATTAAATAAATATATAAATAATTGCATCATAATAACTGCATTTTTAATCTCAGAAACTATTCTCTAACTTTTCAGAGAGTTGTGCGGCCCCCACGAAATTTTGTGCGGTCTGCCAAATTAAAAAAGGTATTTTGCATCTGCATCAAAAACCGTGCGAACGCATCAAAATCCGTGCGGCCGTATCTTTGTCTGAGTAACTGTAAAATTACATTTATTATGCTGAAATTGATCCATGATCTAGAGAGATTTCTTAATTTTGGAAGCACCTTAAATAACTTTTCAAATTTAGAAATTTAATTCCAAATCTATATAACCTTTCAAATTTAGAAGTTTAATTCCAAATTTATATATTTTGTTTTAGGAAATTTATCAAAAATAAATAAATTTCACCAAAACCTAAAATTCCATAACTGCCTATTAAAATTTGTGCGGAATTTTGTGTGGCCTCTATGCGTCCGCAAAGAGGGTTGCACAAACTCTGCCAAGACCGAATTTTGATTACAATTTTGCGATTTCAATTTGAAAATCTTCTAACAAATTCTAACCAACTTAATAACTGAAAAATAGGCAATTATGGCTGTAAAATTTTACAAGTTTTGTGCTCTCCAAACCAAAATCTTCAAATCTAAAACAATCAAGAAAAATCCAACAAAAAACAACAAAAAAATCATCATTAATTCGTAATTCTCTCGAGATCCTAAAAGACTTAATCCTTCGACATAGGAAGGCTCTGATACCACTTGTTGGGGAATCATAAAGGCCAAACAATTACGCCTTGTCTAGAGATCAAACAATTACATCTCATCTAGGGGTCAAACACTTACACCCCGGGGAAGGAGAAACAGTTCCCCACCTTAACCTAAGGACCGTCCTATGCCAAAGCCGACTCATAAAACATAAATCTTAAGTGCGGAACATAATACCTGATTCCATGAATGTTTCCATGGAATAACTCGATCCTTTGAGAGATCGCCAACTGTCTCCGTGAGCGCGAGACTAGACTCTAATGGCAAGAAGCCCTTCTTGTTGTTTTGTCGTATGGTCGTAGGAATAAGTCTTCCAAGACAGCAAGATATGGCCCTTGAGAAATCCTATCCAAATTTTCTAATGGATTTCTCTTCTCTATTCTTTGATGGTAGAAGAAGAAGAGAAGGCACACAGAGCTGTATTTTTCTAAAGAGAAAAACGTATTTTCAGTTTCTGTGCTTTTCTGTGTTATCTTGTGTCTTGGGGACCAATCCTTATATATAGTAACCTATCTGGTTATCTGCCAATTTGAAAAAGGTATTTTGTGTGACTGCATCAAAAACCGTGCTGTCGCATCAAAATCCGTGCGGACGCATTGAAATCCGTGTAGCCCACACAATCCTCTTAAATGACAGTTTTCTGAATTGCAAATCTCAGAATCAGTCCATCAATGATTTGATATTTGCCTAAATTGTTCTACACATTTATGGACCACATCCTAATGAATATATTGATTGTCTATTACCTTATTTGATCACTTTAATTGACAACCATATATGACAGTAAACAATCCATAATTAGATTACATATATGCTCAATGTTGGCATTAAATCCAACGAGGTTGGCAATAAATCTAACAATATTAGTTATACAACGTTAGAAACTTAAAAGGGCTGTTACTTTCCTTTGTTCTTTTTAAGGTTCACCATGATTATAAATATATCTCTCAATTTTTTTTTTAATTTCCTCTGAACTTTTATTGGAGTATACCCTGAGGACTTGGATGATACTCAATTGTAGTTGTCATATTATAATAGCATTTTAAATTTTTTTATAACAGTAAGGGATTGATTGGACCGATAAAATTTGATTAACACGATTCAATAATTCACATTGCCTCAGGTTTCCTCAAAGGATACGAGTACATTGTTAATTACAATATTTTTATGGTTATAAAGCAGGTGAGGTGGCAACAGAACAAAGTTAGGACCATTAAATGAGAGATTTAAAAATTAAACACTAATGCTATTGGTCAAGTAGTATATGTTTATAGAAGTCAAAGCAAGTCGTGGTGGTTGAACAGTATGAAGTATATCTCAAGAAAATATAATAGAAAGGAAAACAAAAAGAAGTCAACGGGAACCTCTGGAACAAAGAAACAGGGAGCAATGTGCGGGTAAACATATTTACAGCGCTGTTTTGGTTTCATGTAGCACACAAGTTATATATATATATATTTTTTTCATTTTGACTCTATTATTTGTGCGTTGCATGAATTCAAAATAACGCCATCATATCTATACCTGATGTGCAAGCACTGAAATAAAGCATAATGCAAACCTCTGGGGTTTTGGCAGAGAAATATATAGACGTTTTCAATTTTTTTTTTTTTTATGAAATTCTTGACATAGGCTGTCAAGGGTTTCGAATTAAATTTGTTAAACGCAATAATATTAGCAAGATATCATTAAGATTTCTATGACCTGACGTCCTGAATTATGTTACCTTAGGCACGACTTGTATAATTTCTTCAATGAAATATCCAAATTTATTGTTCATTATCGTTTAATTATTTTAAATAGTGTATTTAAAGTAATTAATTTATATCCTGTACTAACATACAAAAATATGCTCGCCAGACAATAGATTTATATATTAATTTACGAGATATATTATTTCTCGCCAGACTTTGATCGCCCCAGTTTCATCACAACATAAATTGCATAATGTCATCTAAAATTGAATTTTTATAGACGTCAATAAATTTATTCATGCTAGCCGGGTCCGAAATAGCAGCAGAAACAAATTTTACATTAGTGTTTTTTTCTCTTTTATCCCCATTGAGGGAATATCGTAAAATAATTTACATCACATTTTTTGGTTAGTCCAGAGGTTGCCTGCCAGTTGTAGCAGCACAAAGCGAGCCCCATGCAATCTTAGAGAAAATCCATACTAAGCGGAGTAAGAACATGCAACGAACAAGAATCGGATGCAGTCCGATGCCAGGTCAAAAATGTTCGATCAACCTCAAGATTCATGGAACAACTTAACAATACACGGTGTGAGGATTAAGTGTGCACGAATCTTAACACATATCAAATAACTCCAACCGAATATCGGACTAAATTTTGATCCCCCCTCCACGAACAATTGGTCTGATGCCCATTGCCCATCAAATCACACCCCCCACCCACTCCATGAACAGGTATGATTGCCATTAGGAAGGAAGATTTTAATCTTGAAGGAAAAAGGCTGTGAGAAAGAGGAGAGGCCGCAGCTCACTATAGAATGTCATAATGGAACCAAATATGATCTATAGATCTCAGCTTCTTTTGTTTGCCACATAATGAGCAATCTGGGTTATCATAATAGCTCATTTTTCTTGTATTACTGTATCCGTCTCTCACATTTGTAAGGCTTTACTAATAAGAGAAAAACACTAATCGTACAACATCAAGTAATGAATGTAATCTTACAAAATTTAGCAAAACTTGAACAATGGTACAGCATCCTATCATTACAACACAGCATTCACAAATTCTGTGTCAACAAAAAACCTCGCTCAATTCTGAGAACAATCCTACACTTGCTTAAAAAAAATTACAACAACATAATTCTATCAAGAGCTAGAACATTTTACCAAAACTTTAGCCTTCTTTTTTCCGCTTTTCAACCCCACACTCTTCTCTTTCTCCCTCTCTCTCTTAAACTCATCAAAAAAATTAATAGATGCCAAGGTACGGTTCAATTCCCCTTTCAACCGCTCATTCTCTGAAATGTCCCTAAGGACCTTAAAGTGCTCTTCAAACCTCACATTTACTTCTTCCTCTCCAATAACTTCATTCTCAACATTTCTCATTTTTTCAGGGTCCAAAACAAAATATTCCCTGCCTTCCCTTTTCCTTTTACGTTTTAAAGAAGGGGGAACTTTTGTGTTCATTGGTTTAGATAATTCCTTATCAATGGTGGACTCCCAAAATGCTTGAATTGGATTCAAGGCCACCAAAGAGGGGTTGACAGTATTTTGTGTTGGTTTTAAATTCGCCATGCTTAAAATATTTGAGACCATCTGTGAAACACCAGGGTCATAGTGCTTTGATAGAAGGCTTAGCTCCCATAAAACTGAAGCAAGCGCCCCACTGAGGTAGGGATCCGTGACCTCTGGTTGGTATTTCTAGAAAGAAAAAATAATAATAAGATAAATTTGATAGACTACATAGTGTACTTAATTGGATTTGTGTCAGATCCTGCCAATATAATATGTGAATTCCATGAGTGGTGGTACTCCAAAGGGCCGACCTTTCTATATACCCAACTAATGAGGAATCCGCATCCCTTGAGATAACTCAACTTTTGAGTTAAACGTGTAAAAAGATGAACCATTCAGCACGAACCTTGAAGCAACCCATTTCCTATTAATACATCCTCCATGCATCTAAATAGGCACCGTTTAAAATCTGGCCCGTAAATCCATCAACTCAAATGTTGAGTTATCTCAGAGGTTACGCTTCCACTAATGAGATGCATATCATTCGATGGATACACATGCAAGAATTCCACAAGACTGGTCACATGGCACCAAACTGGAACATTTTGAACAAAAAGAAAGTAGTTCCTAGTTAGAGGTGGCACTGGCCACAAACCCACACAGCATGTGTAGTAACTGAACAAAGTTGGTAGCGGGCCAAAATTTAACCTTCCAATCTCTTTCTGAGAAAAGGTGGCTTACCACAATGAAACCAGAAATGGAACCGCCACCAGCATCATTCTCTAACAAACTTCGGCATTTAGTATTCTTGTGTAGAAGTTGCTTCAGTGTGGCCAGGGCTAAAAATAAATGACAACAAAAGGATAATCAGCATAGATATTTATTAATATCAAACTTAATTAACAACTGTAAACCAACTAAACAGTTATTATAAACTAAATGTTCTCTATAATTTAGGTAGGCTGTGCATCAAACTTGGTGATCTGTAAATCGATTAGTCATCCATCAAGCAATTTGAAAAAAAAAAATAATAATAATTTAACAAATGAGTTCTATCAGCACTTAATTGGTAACAAACTATTCCCAACTTACACCAAATTTAATACACAACATATCTAAATTATCGAGAACATATCAATTTCATTTTTCTGATTTTGATAACCATTTTGTTGGTTGTCATGCTTGTGAAATGAATACAGTTGTACATTTTTCTCTTCATTAATTTACATATAAAGTTGGGCTTATGGTAAAATGCATGATAGAAAATTGGGTACTACTTGCAGCAATTAACCTAAGCCCAATAGGTTTTAAGAGCTAAACTAGGATTAGATTGACTAAACAGGAAAAACACGGGGGTAATTTTCAACAATGCTTAAACAATTCCAGTAGGTGCCAAGACCATTGGATCCTCTAGGTTGATGGGGTTTAGCATGACCTGTCTGATCCGTGCTAAATGACCTACTAGCGGGTTTGGCCAGCAGGTCATGCATGACCTGCTGATCCATTTAGACATTTAAGTCAGAATGTTTATCAGTATAAAAGGCCATGCTACAATTTCCCACTAGTTTTAAATTTAATATATTATTAACATTTTGACAATTCAGTAGGTTAACCAGCCAGTTCAACATAATCCAAGCAAATCCAAAGCAGCCTGGCTGGAGTTTCTGTTTCAGCTAGACTTTACTAGATCCACTAGTGATATATAACTCCTAATAAAAACTACTACCCAAGCTGATATCCTGATTAGAGTACCTGACATAGCTTCGGCTGTACCAAAGGAGAGAGAAAAGGTAGCTAGACGTTTTATAAAAGCAGCTGCACGTTGCATGTCATGTTGCCTGCCATCCCATAGCATTGTCTTTAGCGCCTCTGCTAGAACCTCTCCTTTATCCCTATTTTTTTTCCCATTTCAATAGTTAAGTCAATCTCACTATAATCATGATAATTTTCTTGAAAACAAAAGTGAAATATTAAACTTAACCTTTTGTTTTTGTCCAACATCATATGAGAACATTTTACATGTCACAACTGAATAATGCATTTGTAACTCTAATAATGCTAACAAAGGAAACATTGGATGCGACACCGTAAGTTCCACAACAGAACTGGCCTAAATATAATGAATAACCAAAACCTTGTTAGCTCTGACTGTTCCTTCCCATATACATTCTTTGGTCTAGTATGGGCTGGGTGATACAATTTTTCTGTATCAAGACTTTTTGAAAACTGACTTCAGGCCTAAAATCCAATTACTTGGGGGACTTAAATAAAAGGTCAACAATAATACATTTAGAGGCCTGAGTTCCCTACCAAAGCAACAATTTGAACACAGACACACATAGTGGAGGAAAAGAGTGGGAGTGGAGAGAGAGAGAAACCTGTGGGGCCGATACTCAAGTAGGAGGTTGTACAATTGCACGAAGAAATCTTGCAAATCAACATTTAATGCATCCAAATTGCTCTTCATAATCTTAAATGCAACTATACAGCATTGCAACCTCTCAGACACAGTCAATCCATTGTTACTTCTACTACTATCAGAAGTTTTTGTCTGAAGGTATGTACCGCTACTAAAGCCAGAGAGCTGCTTAAGGCATGACATGAGGTCAGCCATGAAGTCAAGGTCAATTAAATGAGAGAATTTCCCAAGACCATCTAAACACGGTGCAAGGAGCGGATGTGCATGGGACCTACTCATCTCTGTATCAGACCTGGAATTTTGTAATTAAAAAAAATCACCAATTAGGAAACTGACATTTGAATGGTCCGGTACAGCATGACCATTATACCAATTTTGTATTTTTTGTTACTATCTAATAGACTAATACTACCTTCATAATTCAAGTAATTTCAATTGTACCACTACAAAGTGTCACAATATCAAGGATACACCTAAAACTACAAAAATTAACTATGCCGTAAAAAACATTGGATATATCAAGCAGTCCCCTGCAAAAGATTGGAGAAAACATCAATGAAAACCTCTCTTCCCATTTACTTTAAAAGATGCCTAACACCTGCTTATTGCTCTACAAGTACAGTAGGAAAAGAGTAGGTTTAAGACAGCAAGGACATGCGTGATATTTACATGCACTGATTGGGGAGTATATAAGATACTTCTTTTGCAGGGTATACATAGATACTTGATCTCTTAAGAGGCACACACCATACTTTTTGGATGCAATTACAAAATATTTCATGTTTTCCAGGCACAAATACTAGTTTTTCTATTGGGCTGTCATGAAATTTGTTGTTACTTCTATTGTTAATTTGTACTTAATTTGAAGGAAAAAAAAGTTACCATGAAGGATAGTATTATGCAAAAAAAAAAAAAATTGAAAGAAAAACAATACATAAAGTAATAGAATGAAAACCTAGGATCAGAAGAATCAACAGCATGCTTTAAAATACGGAAATAAGTTTCAAAAACAGCTGAAAGCGTGTCAGATTGCATCCTTTGTCTCTCCTTTGAGTCAGGAGCAAAAGAAACTGCTCTGTAATCTGCATAAACCTAACCGAAAAGAAAAACATAGTCATCAATTTTACTGGCCTCAACATTATCATCGCATGATGAAACACAAGCTGGCAAAGTGTTATCCACTAATTCAACAGTCAAGGAAAACCTCATTGGCCTGGAGCATTACACATATATGGAATTAGCAATACAAGACCAACAAGATTAGTCCCGCAAGGGCAGTTTCAACAAAGCCTCCTGCATTCCCTTATAAAAAGGGGCGGGTTACCCAGAGTTTCACATTGCAGTAGCTGGAGTCCGAATGAGGCTACTGGTGTGACCATGAGTGCATCAATACTTCAACCAGTGTATTGAATACAAGTATTGAACGTGCATTCGCTTGCATATCGTATTAGATATTGATCTGACAGAGGTTTGGCAGTATAACTATCGTATCTGGGTAACATAGTCAATAAATGTATCAACCAGTGGTTTTTCACAGCAATATATCAGTGCCAGGTCTGACCAGTGAAGTATCAGCATCTAGTACAAGGATTCTGGAGAGAAAGTTACCTCTTCTCTTGCCTTAGCAATCAACTCCTGTCTGCTCTTCTTCCTCTCACTAGGTAGCAACTGTTTCATTGGATCCTCCTGTTTATTTCCTTTTTTATTTTTCTTAAATTTGTTCTTTTCTTCAGTTTTGTTTTCAGGTTTGCCCAGATCTTCGTCAAATCTCAGAGACAGAAAAACCTATACAATATGTAACAACAAAAAAGCTGGTTACAAAGAAAATTCGATGAATCCATGTTGATACATTTTACTTCAACTTTGTTGAACATGACCCTCCCCCAAAAGAATTAAAAATTGAACCAGAACGATAAAAAGCTTGTTATTACACACATATATGCTATCAGGATGTAAATGGCAATCACGTGACTTGACTAGCTGCGCAATGAGTCGCACTGCACGCACAGTTCCTTCACCTCCATGCTTTCCTTCATTCTTAAACAAAGACTTGATTGCTTCACAACACAATTTCCTAAATCAAATGATTTAAATAAGTAATTAAAAACACTTCACTTGATTATCTATAAACAAATATAACTCTAGAAAATAATAGAAAACATTTGTGTATTAATTTCATATTTTTCCTTTTCCTTTTAACTTTGCACCTGATGACATCATCTGAAGAGCTAATGTTCCTGATGGTACCAGCCAATACAGTCTCACAAAAATTAAAGTGTGGGGCCACTTCTAATAGAGTGCACATGCATCGTACTGCGACTTGCTTGAAAACAGGCTTCTTTTGTAATGCTACTAGCTTTTGCAGATAGGCCTGAGTAAATAATTTTGCGAAAATATAAAAGATTCATGAAAAACAAAACAATGAGAATATAGGTATTCTCTTTATACGCACAATACAAGCTAACCATCAATTTAGTAGTGAAAAAGAGACCTTGTAAGAGCGCAAAAGGGTATATTCATAATAGCGCGTCTTTCGTACAGCTTCTGAGACTTGCATTGCTAGCTCCTTTTCAGTAAGTTCCCTTATCCGATAACTGAAAACGATAATAAGAAAAATCTCAGTTCATTTAGAAAACTAATAAAATAAATAGCTGGTCATATCAGTCTTGGTTTATGAGTGTCCTATTAGCAAGATATATGTTTTTCTTTTAACCCTTTTTTATATGGTGAAATTTCAATTTAAGAAACCAACAAAGATGAGACAATCCAAACTCAATCAACACCAACTAAGACAAAAGGTAAAACTTACTTTACCTAGGTATTATATCTTTAAAAACAGCTAGCATTGACATAAGACCGAGCTTTATAACTTCAGGATCTCTGTCTTCGCAAATTTGCAAAAGGTCCCTCAAAGATCTGATATTAGCTTCGGGGTCCTCAAGCAAGGCTGTCCCTATCTCGGCCAATTTTATCTTTTTCATTCCAAATGATTCTTCAGCAGAAATTTCTTCTTCTACTTCTTTCTGTGTATAGAATAAAGATAGTTATTATGTATATACCCAAAATTCATAAAACATCCATATAGCCTTGGTAGAAAAACAAAAGCTTCTTAAAATATAAGGATTTTCATAGTATCACAAAGCCTCCAGGATACAAGTACGGACATGAAATCTCAACCCTCACCCAGTACCTGTACAGGTACAGCAAAATGACAAGCTCATTTTCACCAGTTACAATTACAAAATAAAAAAAAAAATTGTAAATTTTCTCCAGTAGCATTTAACAGTGCCGCGTCATCAAAATTTCTGGATTTTCCAATATGAATATTATGCAAAATGACTCTTTTTATCTGTTGAAACAAACTTTTCATATACCCTCATTATAACAAGTGAAAAACAACATCAAAACTAAATAGGTACACTGACAAAAAAACTTGTAACAATAATAACAATGATAATAACAAACAAATTAGAAAAGCATATTACCAAAACTTCTGACTGTATTTTTTCTTTTGGTGAGTCAGGCGCTATATCTTCATCTTTATTTAGCTTTTTAGTCTCCTTTCTCTCCTTCTTTAACTTTACGCGTCTCTCAGCTTTTGTGAGCCGGATTGTGCCGCTCTTTGAATCATCATCTTCTTCAGCTGATTCTGTGTCTGCTTTCCCTTCCCTAGTACTCACCTTCTTGTCTAAATTGAAGTTAACAAAAAATTATAATAAGGTATGTACAAGTATGATACAGATATTACTCATACATTACAGATTAGGTCATTTTTTCTTCTGTTCAAATAATGTTTATTTAAAATCATAGATTCATGCTTGCACTCCCTATCATGCAACAGAAGGCCTGTACAACAAGTAAAAAATTGTACAATGATGATCGTGATCATGATGATGCAAATGATGAAGTATAAAAAATAAACAATTAACAAAAATCACATTGACAAAATTAATGTTTAAACGATTTCATACTTGTCCTGTATTGTAGCTTCCCATCCAATGTCTTAATAGGAAGCGCATCAACTGGGTCGACATGTAAGTCATTTTCCAGTGAATCTAATGGAGCTGCATTTCTGTTTTTCCTTTCATAAAGCCTCTCAACCTCATCTTCAGACTTGTTTGCCACTCGGGTTACATGCCTTCAAGACCAAACTTAGTTTCAGATTCAGTCAAACAAAATTATATAAAAAGAATAAAAACAACCTCAACACCAACAATTTGAGTACTGTTTGCATAGTGTTATGTACCAGTATGGTAAATTAAGGTCAGTCTTTTAGATGGAGCTTTGGACTAAAAAGAAACCATATTTCTAATGAAGTCATGATTGAAGTACTACAACCTAAAGGATGTTGCACAAATAATCAAGAAGGTACAGCCTGAGTGGCAATGCTAACATTTCTAAAACAGTGTGAAATTTTTTTTATTAAGACTGTTCCAACAAAATTCGGCAAGACTGGTAATTTATGTGAAACTAAACATGCCACCAGTCTCAACATAAGCAAATGCACCACTATGCAGTACCTATGAAAATGATAATCTCAGGGGTATGCAGGCAAAAAAGTTCCCGAAAATTGTACATATTACATCAAACAGTAACAACCTACCTGTCAATCTGCTTTTTATCAATACGGGTCAAAAAATTGGTGAATTTGGGATTTTCTGAGAAAAACTCCATATCCTCATCAGATATTTGAAATTCTTCATCTGGCGTTTCAGGTGGGAGAGCTGGAGGCAGAATAACATTCTTCCTTTTCCCCATTTCTTAAATCCTACAGGGAGACATTAAATTCACAAAAAGGTTGTAAATAATAAATTAAATTGTTTTCACTTCTGCATTTACAGGATTAAAGGTGTGTCCCTAGTACAGCCAACTTCAAAACACCAGTATAGCGAGCACTTTATTATCTTGAGCACTAATTCCTCTAAAAGTCATCTTTGTCTAAATGGCTGGCACTTGGACTATATTGATTGTTAGTGATAAAACTGCTTCAACATACTTTTTCTTGCACAAAACGAAGCATATATCAAGCAAACTATTCCACCTTATTACAACTACACCAGTTCTACTCAGCACCCTGGTATAATCAACTCCATATATTCCTAGGAATGAACCTTAGTCCTTGTATCATAAGAGATAAATCTGTGAGCGCCAGTTTCTCTTGATACCCGTAAATAAGGTTCAATTCCATAGGCGAATTCATTTGGCGAAATTTAAAAGTCCGGGGGTTGCCGGGTGGGGGTAGTACAACCGTACCTGAGAGGCGCCGCAGGAAGTTGGAAGAACGCTGAGAGACGAGGGTTTAAGGCAGTGGCGAAGCTAGGAATTTTGTCAGGGGTAGGCGAATATTTGTGGCATGTAGCAAAATCTAGTTTAAACAAGGATACAAGGGTATGAATCAGCAATCTATAAATGTATTATTGTAACATTTGCATGCCTCTCCAGGGAGATTCAAAACTGCAATAGATAAATTAATGAATAAAAGCACAACATTTTTTTACTGTAACATTTGGTCGATGCTCACACCAAAATGGATTAGACTATTGCAATAGCATATTAGAATTAACAAATGACCTAAGAGCCTTTGTACAATTTGATATGACAGTAAATTCTTCAAACTACCTTTTTTTGTGATTGCTACTATAATTCTCAGACCAATAATGAAGAAGCCATCAAAAGCAAAAATGTTGGTCTGATACTGACATCGAAGCAGTATTATTACATTTGTTATACCAACTAACATATTTTGTTTCATATGAAACTAATAAAATATAATTTCATATAAACCTTTAAATAACTGCTTACAATATATAAACCATATTCTGTCATATGAGTCTAGAAAAGGAAAAGGTGAGAAATATCAATTGAAGTTAACAAATTTAGTTACAGCTACATGGCTATAAATCCATTAAAATTTATAATTGTTGCTTTTTAATTTTGTTATTTTCTTTCTTGAAAATTAATCTTCTTCATCAAAGTCCTTTTCTTCCATTCTCTTGACAATTCAAAACGATACACCAGTGAAAAACTTGCTTTTGATATCGATACCAGTGGTGAAAGACAAAGAGCAACTTATGCTACTAAATGACTTAAAAATTGAAAATAAAAAACGAAGCAAGAACTAGAGTAATTGAGAATTGAGATGGATAAAATAAAAACTGAGAAGACGAAACAGATCTCTGCTCTGATATCAAGAAAAATC
The DNA here is from genome assembly GCA_011114355.1 of Carex littledalei. Classification (NCBI taxonomy): domain Eukaryota; kingdom Viridiplantae; phylum Streptophyta; class Magnoliopsida; order Poales; family Cyperaceae; genus Carex; species Carex littledalei. The sequence goes on from CM022088.1 coordinate 8,403,283, forward strand.
AGATATCAATGACCTTGATTCAGACTTCCAGATTTTGATTGAAAAATAAATTAACAACGAAACCTTACTATAAATCAAATAGGAAATTGACTTCAGTAACAAACAAATAATAATGAAAACCTTTTCGAGAGTACACAGGCGGTGATCAGCGGCTAGGGCTAGCGGGCACAGGCGGGTACATGTGGCGATCAGCGGACACAGGCGGCAAAGTGGCGGCAATCCTTCTCCTTTGCGCAGCGGCGATCCTCTCTCCTTTCTCCTTCGCGTATGGCGCGTAGGGACGCGTCTCAGACTCCTCTGAGGGTTAGGTTTATTTTTTTGATTGATCTCCCTCTGGACTCTGGGCTAGGGGTACGTAGGCAATTTAATTATTCAGAGGTAGATAAGCCCAACGAAAAGCCCGGTCCAAAAAAAAAATACATGGTTGCTTCGTCCCTGATTTAAGGGTGGAAATAACCTTCTACAAATAAGCCCCTCAGAGGGCACTATTATTAAACCCGGATCTAACGGGCGGTCCGGAAATAAACCGGACAGGACTGTTACCGGTTTGGTTAGTCATAAAGATAAAAGAACCGTAAATTTTTCATTAACCGGGATGGTTTTATCCAGAAAACCGGACCGGTGGACCACATAACATACGGTTCATCATGGATTTACGTATAATTAATGACATTTTTTTATTAAAAAAAGGCTTTCTTGTTTCTCAAGCAACGTAATAAAAGCAAGATAAAAAAAAGTACACAAGATCAGGCGAAATTTTTTTTGTTACCACAAGAAAAAAATCAAATTAAATCGTTACTACTCTGATTTGGCCCGTATCAATTCTACCATCCACGCTAACCCAGTTCGCGCACCAAATAGGCTGGTGCGCTGACTGGGTTGGCGCACCAACCTCTTCTGCCTATTAAGGCACCAACTCAGTATTATTTTTATGTGGCGTATTTTAGATCGTTATTTCGATTAGTTTTATGTTGCGTATTTAGATATTATTTTCATATTACTTCTTATGTTGCGTATTTTATATCTCATATCCCGCAATACATAATACATTAAAACATAAGAACACACCATAGATAAAACATAACACACAACGATAATATATTAAAACATAACACACAATACATAAAACATTACCGAAATTCTTAACCTTAATACAAAACCGAAAGTTTGTACCATAATACATAATGCATAACCGAAAACCCTAACCTTAATACATAAACAGAAAGCCCTAACCATGACATTATTGGGTACGGTTCCTAGCATCCCTTCTTCTTCTCGCATTCCTTTCGAGAGTAGCTCTGTTGGTCTCGTGACCTCTTCTCCTTCCTTCCAGTATGTCCATCCACATTGGGATCCTGTTGTGTCTTCTCCGACCCAACTTCACTAACCGGTGCTCTGGCGTTAAGATATCCCCTTCGTGCGGCGGCCAATCACCTTGATTGTCATACACGTGGAATTCTCCACTCCATGTGTCGATAAGTGTTTGGATGTTGTAGTAGTAATTGACGAAGACATTTGGATCGTAGTTCCTATATTTTTCACACATTTGTAAGTTTCATCATCCAAAATTATTATGAAATTTTAACACACATTCGTACCTTATTTGACACACTGACATCACATGAACACATGGTATTCCGGTGAGCTGAGGATTTTGGCAAGAGCATTGCACCTCATGGTCGTTCTGCACAACGACCTTGTACCTACAGTCTCGGGACGTGTACACCCATTTGCCTGCCTCTATGTCAAATGGGATTTTCTCGCCATGTGATGTCACCATGAATTTCCCGGATCTATTGAATGGAACCGCGCTCATTTTGTTAGTCTTCCGGATGTGCTTGTTTAGCTTCAAGTGCGTACGAGTGGAGAACAGCTGACCCTCTTCTTGGCATTGCACGGCCTTCTCTCTTCTTTCAACGAACCATGTGACACACTTATAAAACGTCTCCTCAATAATTACAGCAACCGGTAACCTACGAGAATTACAATTTACAGTTAAAATAAAGATAACCTAAAATATTTCATTAATAGTAAACTATGAGAATTGTGAATAACAAACCTGCGAGAAGTTTTGAAGACATTGTTCAGCGATTCAGAACCATTGCTGGTCATTATTTCCCAACGACTCCCGTCGTCCATAGCTTGATAAACCTTCCATGGCTTAGCTGGTTCTTCCTCGTCATTTTCATTATACTTGCCACATGTATCCAAGTATGTCAGCCAATCAGGATTTCGCCTTCCGATTGCATCAAGGCCATCCTGTAATCTTCTTCGCTTCTTCTTTTTAACCATCATCTTGAAGAATTTAGAAGCAACCTTATCCTGACTGTGTTTTCCAAAATTCTCAAACACGTGTTGAGAACAGAACCTGTGGGCACACTGCCCGTTCTCCTCTGACCAACCCAAATCATCTTGAATGAACACCTTTTTTATACCCTTGTGCCGGTCAGAGACCACACACATGAACCTATTCGGACCAATTACATTATCCCGCACCCACTTCATAAACCACCCCCAATTCTCAAACTCTTCGCTCTCTACCAATCCAAATGCTAGTGGGATTAACTGGTTCTCCGCATCATATCCGGTGACAATCAACAACTTGCCCTTGTATCTACCTGACAAGAAACAAGCATCGATACTGATGACGGGTCTGAGGTGACCTACTGCTTGTATACACGGTCCCCATGCCCATGCCAACCTCATGAAATACCGGTAATGTTCCTTTTCTGAAGGCTTGGAAACAACGTCATACACAGTTCCCGGATTTGCCCTTTTTATTGCCTCCAACAAAGGGACAATAAGCCCGTAAGACCCCTCCCAACTACCAAATGCCCGGGCAATTGCTAACTCTCTACCACGCCACAATTTGTTGTATTTTGGGACGATGCCCTCAAACCTTTCAGCAACCAGGTCCCTGATAGCTCTGATAGTAATATCAGCATTTTTTTCTAAAGAAAGTTTTATGCAGTTGGCGACCATAGAGGACGTCAACTGCGCATGATCTGACCTGGATGCATCTGCGTGGCATGTGTGCGGTACCTCATTCTTCGTGATGGCCCAAGTATTACCAAAGCCTGTGGCCCTCGCAACCAACTTCCACTTGCACGTGTCGCCCTTGCACTTAAACCTCAACCTTACTCTGTCGCTGTGTGTCTGTATGACCTCGATATTTTTCTGTATGTGCCAGTGGTGGATTTTTTCTTTCATTTGATCCTTGTCGTTGTACGTCATCCCCTCAGAAACCATTGTTCTTTCTCCAACCTAATTGAAAATTCAAAAAAATTAAATTATTATATTTTCAAAGAAATAAAAAATTCATATAAGTTCAAAAACGAACCTCTGAACCCGCAAAAAAAATGTGGTCAGCCTCTTCAAACCCCGAAGTGTCATGAAAAGCTGAAAACGGGTGTCTCTCTCCACGACCCGATATCGGCCACTTTCGCATATCCAGAACGGGACGATTGTCTTCCTCATCACTGTGATCTATTGTCTGCCCACCGTCATCACTAGCATCCCAATTTTCCTCTGCCTCCCGTTCTTCAGGATCATCGTCTGTATTGTCAGTATAATAACGTGGTTCTGGAGTTTCAGATCGGTTCCGGCTAGAGCTGGAGGATGGAACCCGAGATCGGCCCCGATTAGAACCAACTCCCACGGATGGGGACCGACTACGACCAGCCCCCGTGGATGGGGACCGACTAGGACCAGCCTCCATGGATGGGGACCGACTAGGACCAGCCTCTATGGATGGGGGCCGACTAGTACCCGCTAAATTTAGGGCCCGAGTAGGACCTGTCACTGACTGATCCATGCCCCGACTAGGGTTCTGTGTACGGTTCTGTCTACGGTTCTGTCTGGGGTTGGCAACCACATATAACTCTAGGAACTTGAAAGGTGTTGTCAAATTCAATGTCATTTGGGTATACAACCCCCAACTGTTATCGTCTAGTACAGGGAGTTGTTGGAACCATGTTTGGTTGCCCTGGCCAATATTAATTCTGGCGGAAATTACCAGTTCGTAATAATTCGGGTCAATACCAAGTTCCTGGTACACTTCCCTAGTTATACCGGCGAAATCTAAATCCGAACCGATATTGAACATTTTCTGGGGTTGGGTACTGTAATAAGCACCATTGGGCCCTTGTTGTACTTCACCACCAAAATAACAAGCAATTCCAATCATAGTTACCTGAATTACAGAACAAACCCAACATTTAATAAATTTACAAAAAAATAAAAAAGTAATTAAATAATTAAAAAAATATAAAGGACTAGAGTGAAAAAAACTTACTCTTTGGTCTTTGCGAGAATGTTCTTTGCTACCTGCTGCCTTGGGTCGAATGAAATGAGCACAGTATACTGAGTTGGTGCCTTAATAGGCAGAAGAGGTTGGTGCGCCAACCCAGTCAGCGCACCACCTTGTGCGCCAACCCAGTGAGCGCACCAGCCTATTTGGTGCGCGAACTGGGTTAGCGTGGGTGGTAGAATTGATACGGCCAAACCAGAGTGGTAACGATTTAATTTGATTTTTTTCTTGTGGTAACAAAAAAAATTTCGCCAAGATCAGTCAATGTGATATTATTTAGATTTTTATTCCTTCCATATATATAGATTTATGAATTTGCATTTACATGCAAAATCGTAACGAGTGATGCGTCTATATGCAAAAATTTTAAATTTTCAAATTAATTTTGTATAAAGTCAAGTGGTAAAAAACGTTCAAAAAATAAATGCATTAAAATTAATTTATAAATCTTCTAATTTTGACCGCTTGATTTTACACTAAATTAATTTGAAAGTTTGAAATTTTTGCATGTACACGTATCACATGTAAGATAGAAGGATTTCAACAGTTTAAATTCATCGTTTGAAGCCAATTCGATATATTTTAAAATTCAGTTCACAAAGAAACTTGGTGAACTTAAAAACACCCTACTTTTACTCTTATCACATATCATTCATTTAATACGGAAAATTATAGATTATGTCCCAAATTACTCATTCTGTCACATACAATTTCACGCACACAAATGTGTCTTTGATTTATGTTGGTTCTTTTAAGTACTTCCATATTTAATATATATATATATATATATATGGCAAATTCTTCTATGCACATAAGGACCTATTTGTAAAATGAACATATTTTCATTTTCAAAGTTCAAACAGTCGATCCAACCGTTCAACATTATCTTCATATTAAAATGTACTTGGAGGTCAAATTTTACATTTTTTTTGAATTTTTTTACTATTTATTAAGATGGGTACAAAATTCAATGGTCTGAATTTGACTAGTTTTGTAAAATACTTAATAAATAGTAAAAAAATTCAAAAAAATGTAAAATTTGACCTCCAAGTACATTTTAATATGGAGATAATGTTGAACAGTCGGATCGACTGTTTGAACTTTGAAAATGAAAATATGTTCATTTTACAAATAGGTCCTTATGTGCATAGAAGCATCCCTCTATATGTATATATATACACACAGAGTACGGCTAACACGCTTCCTCTAGTATATTAACAATATGCTTCCGGCCTCCAAAATCTATCGAATGGGCTTCAATGACAAATTCAAACCGTTTAAACCAATCTCCTTACCGAGAGCTTCGTTTCAATATAAAAAAAATTAATTTTCAAATTTATTTACCATCAAGTCAAGCGGTCAAAATATGAAGGATTTCGTGCGCATTTTAATGCACTATTTTGCTCATTTTTTTGACCACTGACTTGATAGTAAATAAATTTGAAAATTAAAACTTTTTATATGGAAACGAAGCTCTCGGTAAGGAGATCCGGTCCGGTTCTGATATACTTCAGCCTGAGAGAGAGAAGCGGTTGTCGCTGGAGAAGTTGGCGCCGAAAGAGGAGAGGAGCGGGGCAGAAATCGCCTTGTGCGATTTGGGTTTAGAGAGACTCTGAGAGAAGGAGATCGCGTGTGAGAGAGGAATTCAGATCCAGTGCAGTAACCCAATTTTTGAGTTTTGATCCAAACCGTCCAAGATGCTCTAACACGAATCTTAAAGAGCCTGTACCCCACAAATAATACTGGCCCCTGCGCTACCACCGAATAGGCACCGTACACGTCTAAACTCAAAAATTGGGTTACTTTAGGGGATCCGGACTCGTGAGAGAGAGGGGGTCGGGGTTTGGGGGGTTTTACTCCACTGGACGGATCTAGTAACGTCCAGTTACTGGATAGCGAAATTTGATTGTTCCAGCGAAATTTTTTAGATCAGATCAGTCCCATATGCACGAATCTTCAATAAGATCGGACGATATACAAATCGCCGACATTTTTATTAATATCCAAAGTTTAATAGAAATTAATAAATATACCAAGATCCGCTGGGAAGTTATAAAAATACCCATACCGGTCATTTTCTGGCCGGTACCCAATTTAATCCATTACCGGCCGGAAAATGGCCGGTACCCAAATTTTTTTTAATACAGTACCATCCATTTAATGGCCGGTACCCAAGATTTTTTTTTTTTAGAGACTATGAGAGCAAGATGTTGAAATCTAACATTAAAAATTCATTTTTTTTAATATTTGTTAGATTACTTCTTTTGATATATAATTAGCATATTTAAACTAAAATACGCTAAATTACTTGAAATTATGTTAAATTACTCTAAATTACACTAAATTACGTTAAATTATACTGAAATACGCAAAATTACAATAATTACAAAATGAAAAATACTCCATTTTAGGATGTTGGTTATTGTCAAATTAAATTCACTAGCTGCATGCGAACCTTAAACTACATTTTTTTAGGTACTAACTTTTAACAATTTCACTATGCTGCATACGACACTGTCACTAGCCGCATACGGGTCGTTGTGTGTCTACCGATGATAAAAAACTTTAACTCAATTTTTGAGGTACTAAACGATGTTTTTTGCAATTCTGATTCCGTCGGCCCAAATCCGAGTTTCGTCCCAAGCTTTCCGAATTGGGGTCATGCGCGCAAATCCGAGTTTCCTAGCCAAAGTTATGGCCGTTTAAAGTTAAAAAAAAAACAATACTTTCGTGCAAAAACACTGATGACGCACCGATGCTTTATGCACGGCCTAACGACGGCAGAAGTGCATCGATATTTCGTTGCAAAAACATCAGCGACGCACCGATGTTATATATATAAGTGGCTAATAGAGTGGAAAAAACGTGTCGTGCCTTGACTAACACGCCGTGACTTTGGTCTCGTGTCGTGCCGTGCCGTGACCAAAATGTCAAGGGGTGGTCACGGCAAGCGAATGGTCACGCCAAGTGAGTCACGCCGTGCCTAAACGTGCCATGACCATACGTGACTCGCGTGACCATTTAATCATAATTTAGGTTAGTTTATTCAAGATTCACTATTAAATCTCAATATCTAATGGTCCTAATTACACGTGACTCGCGTGACTACGTGTCGTGCTGTGCCGTGACTAAATCTTTCACGTGTCGTGCCGTGTCGTGCCATGCCATGCCGTGCCAAAGTTTCAAAAGATGGGCATAGCACGCGAATGGTCACGGCATAGAACACGCGAGTCACGGCACGTAACTGACATGCGTGTCATGCCGTAACCGTGCCATTCCGTGACGGAGCCGGCTCCGCCGTGCCATTTTAGAACCTAGTGGGCTCCCTTGGCAGGATAGCATAAATTGTATATTTAGATTATATTATGAAGCACTTATATTAGGTAGGGTCTTTGAGATATTTCAACTACAGGGTAGTATAAGGAAAGAATATAATTGCGTACCTAAAATACTTCAGTCTAGATAGCCCAAAAGCTGATCGCAAAATCGGAAAATCTTTCAAATCGCATAAGCAAACACCCAACAAGCCCTGCGGGTAATGACAGTGCCGCATGCGGGGTAGCTGTGGGACAATCTAGGCCGTATGTGACATGTGACATAGAGAGACGTCGAAATTTATACTTTGCATAATTAAGAAGGATATAACCTGAATCCTAGAGGCTCTCTGTTTACCGTTTAACCTTAACCTTGACTTAATTAGCTCCACCGCATCAAACTTTTAAAAATGATAACCTAGACTAGTGAAAATTGTTTAAAATCTAGTGGATCGACACCCCAATCATACTACACGGTAGGATCATGCGCTTGTGATCTGAACGTAAGTAGAAATTAAAGTTTATAAATATTTAAAAGTAGTAGTACTATTTTGGTGCATCAACGCGTCAAAAATAATGTGCATACTAGGTCTGCGCACGTGACAACTTTTGAAATTTTCTTAAAGCGATGATAATGTTAGAATTTTGAAATTTAAAAAATTTCGGAATATGTGCAGTACCTGAACATTTGAACTCGCACAAAGTATACAATTGCTTCGCCTCAGAACCTCAATGCTTCATCCCAGCTATCTGTTGAATGTAACTTCTTTTCGTTTGAAATATAACTTCTAGAATATTGACGGCATTTTTTTATAAATAAAATTACAGTTAGGAGTAATTTCTATCACCGTTAAGTTCTTTCCATTAGATTCAACTGGACTTTCTTGTTGTTGTCAAAGCATTATAGACTTAATACAGTTGTCAATTTTTATTTGAGCGTACTTGCTCAATCTTATAAAAAGAAGGGGACAGATTAAACAAATTTGTTTGGTAACAGGATCATTTCGTTCTTCCTTTCATAACTCAAATTTATTTTTAGCCCACTCAGAAATTTTAGGCAACACATCTTGGTGTCAACATGCCGCTTGATACTAGCAAATCAGAATCCAGACGGGTATTATAACGTCTCAAGAAAATTTCAACAAATGGCTAGAAGTTACATATTTAAGAGCCGTGCTAATAATTGTCGGGAAAATTTCAACAAATGGCTAGAAGTTACTCAGAAATTTCACACTTGACAGTAATACATTACATAAAAAATTGAAGTACAAATTTTATGTAAATTGTCGATAAAGTGTGAATCTTGAAATTTAATTTGAAAAACACATTTTATACTTTTTGTTACTTTTCGCATTGAAATGATGATGCATTTTTATTAGTTGAGCCAGGTAAAATTCCGCTAATGAACCAAATAATTCAACGAATATGTACAAGTTGAACAATTTAACAAATCCGTTGTAGTCTAGCTGGTTAGGATACTCGGCTCTCACCCGAGAGACCCGGGTTCGAGTCCCGGCAACGGAATAATGTTTTGGAACAATGTTTTCTATTATTCTTTCTCTGCGTCCTCATTTGCTGCGCAAAAGTTAAAAACGACGTGAGACACGGGTTCCAGTCCCGGGCTCCCGGCAACGGAATAAATTTCTCTATTTTCATTTTTTCGACTTTTCATTTGCTGCGAAGAAGGAAAAAAATTAAAAACGACCACAGTGGGAGTCGAACCCACGACCTTCTGATCCGAAGTCAGACGCGCTAATCCACTGCGCTATGCGGTCTTTTTGTTTGATTAGGCGAATTACTTCTATTAATTCTATTCTAACACATGGATCTCCAATAAGTGTGTATCACATCAGGTGGAGTCGGAGAGGTTCAACCAATACACCTAAACCCACTCCATTAACCCTTAACCAACCTTTGCCACTCTATTAATACAGTACATGCGACCAAAGCTAGCAAGGCCAAGCAACATTACTACACAAAACATATTCAAAGCATACTCTCTTCAGCCATCTTAACAATTTCCAAAAACCTCTCAAAATGCAAAAACAAGCTCCATCCCTTTCCCTCTCTATCTTTACACTCTTCCTCTTAATCGCCATTGCAAATGCCGGTCGCATCTTAACCTCTGACCCCACTGCTGAGTCCCCTATAGCCAGCCCAGCTGCCACATCAGCGGTCTCGCCGGCCTCTGCGCCCGTTGATTCAACCGGCCTACCACAAACTGGGGATCAACCGCTCACGTTCTTTATGCATGATATACTCGGTGGGTCCAACCCGTCAGCCCGAATCGTGGCCGGTATAGTTGATGACGTGGCAGTCAGCTCACAGTTACCTTTTGCACGTCCAAATGGTGCGGTGTTACCTCTTGATAGTAATGTCAATGTAAATAGCGGCAACAATGGGGCCATTAATAACAACAACATACCATTTCTCACCGGTCTCGGGGGCACCACAAATGCCGTCAACACAAATAACGGCAATGGAAATGCTAATGGTGTACCTTTTTTCGCTGGAGGCAGCCTGCCGGAGGGGACCACATTGCAGAAACTGCTTTTTGGGACATTGACAGTGGTTGATGATGAGCTAACAGAGGGACCAGAGCTTGGATCAGGGGCAATGGGGAAGGCGCAGGTTTTCTATAAATTTCTCTACTTTCGTACTTTTTCTTAGTTAAAATGATCTCCTCTGCCTGCGTACAGTATAGTACAGTACGATTACCAATCTATGACAAGATATTATACAACCTTTTGTATTATATTGTGATATTTTACACCGTTCTGGAGTCTGGACTTGTGCTAACCTCGCTCCTTCAGGCCTTTATCCATTTTTGCTATTTGCCCATTTTGGACCGGCTAAATATGGTACTGCTTTTTTTTTTGTTATTGTAAGCACTCCTTTGTAGTTTGTACCATATGGTTATCTCTGACTTCAATTTCATGACGATTTGTTTTCTTTGTGAATCACTTTTATGAAGACTATCTCACTAGCTCTATTGAGGTAATATATGCTGATGTTTCAATTATCAGGGATTCTATGTGGCCAGCTCGTTAGATGGATCAAGCCAGACTCTAGCACTGACAACGATGTTCAAGGCTAATGAGTACGCTGACAGCATCAGCTTCTTCGGGGTCCACCGCACTATTGACTCAGAGTCACACTTGGCGATTGTTGGTGGCACTGGGAAGTACGTTAATGCGCATGGCTTTGCCAAGGTGGCAGTGGTCCATTCAGCAGCAACACAACATGAGACTGATGGTGTCGAGACCGTGTTGGAATTTTCAGTTTATCTTACGTACTAGAATTTGCTTCAAGTTGTGCCCACCCGTTTTTTGTTCTCTTTTATTTCATGTCAAAGGAGTGTGAATTTTCGTTTATACCAATGATATGGGAGTGGGGCTTTATTTAAGTGTTCGTGTCTCAGTTTCGATTGTCACTTTGATTTGACCGAACTTGTATGATGTTATATGAGCAGCAGTTCTCCCGATTTCATCAATAGGTTAATTTGTGCACCATGAACGATTTATTGCAGCAAGGTATTCCATTTCCATGCTTTATTGTTAACATGGTATACCGTACACGAGGAACAGCTGAAACGAAAAAAGAAAACAAAAAATACCAAAACTAGAAAGAAATGTATAAGATTTAAAAAAAACAAATATGACATATAACGGTTGTATCTTTGTTTGCATAGTACAAGAAACAAACAAATTATATACACAACAATGCTAGTCCCGACTTGGGCATTTACAACTCTACCCAACATGTCTTCAACAGTTAAAATTTTGTCGATGGCATTCTCTTAAACAGAATATAGTTTACATGCACAAATTAAAGATATTTAAAATTATTTTGATTCGGACCTTAGTTCCTCCTCAAGCTCATCGAACTCCCATCCACTAATTTCATCAGCTGAATAATCTTTACCTTCTTTTCCAAATTCCAGTTCAAATTTCGAGAGATCAGTATCAGGGTCCAAATCATGTTTGACTGGTACAGGAGATTTTGGCGAGTTAATTTTAGCTGGTTTGGGTGAATTTGGAACCTTGCCTTCGGCAGATGCACTTGTTTGCCACTTATCCTCGGCATTGGAAGGTTCATCAGATGCACTTGCTTGTGACTTATCCTCAGATTTGGTTTTTCCTTTTGGAGATTCAATTTCTAATTTTGGCCTTGCAATTGAATCGAATTCCTCTTGCAATTTTTCGATCTCAACAAAAAGAACTTTTATGTTGGGATCTTCTTTCCTATAGTAATAGAAAAGTTATAAAGAATAACATAACAAACAATGAAAATTTTGTAGTTTAAGTGGCAAACAATGATCTTCTTTCCTATAGTACAGATGAAATATGCAGTGAATCTTTTGATTTCCAATAAAATGCATTGAGATGTATTGATTTGGTAGTTTAAGATAATTTAGTGTTTATTTCTAACAGCAATGAAAATTTCAATTCCTCATTTACCTAGAAGTGTCCCCTTGCTCGGCATAAAATAGATCCTTCATGCGATCAACCACACCAAATAGAGTCACAATCTGGAAAATCGATATATTATTGTCGAAACGAAAGGGAAAACAAGAACCGAGTATAATTGAACTGTATTTCTTTGTTTATGCAAGTGTTTATCTGGTTTCTCTTTTCCCAACAGTTTATTTGGTGGGCAACTTAAGTTCTCATAATGTGTGTTTATTTTCTTTCTAATATCAGGTTTATTCTCTTTCTTTCTTGTTTCATTAACTTGCAACGGACCAACATGCTTAGCAAATAAATGATACAATGTTACTTGCAATGGACGAATGATTTTAAATTCTAATTAGACTACCTTTTTCTCAGTTTCCAAGTATTCCTCCTCAAGGTACTTCTTGGGATTTAACTCTTCTACCGTCTCAGACCTGTGCAGCATTATTAAAATGTATTTTTTAGGTCTGAACAAACTACAGCTAAATTACCGAACAAAAAGGGTAATAATTCAGAGTTAAAAGTAACCTCTCGCTAATAACATGCAAATTATCCACAAACGTTCTGATGCGGCCAATAGCAGGGCCCAGCATTTCCTGAGCAACAAATGCACAGTTATAGAAAGTAATGCACAAATACACAATCAACAAGTTAAAAAAAAAAAAATTTCTCTTCTAACATAAGTACACACCCACAAAATTGTAGGCATCCCCTTGAACTCTATTCATAAAAAACCTGGCGGGGATGGTGGGCCCAGTAGAACAAGTTTAGAAAAACATGTTTTGGGGAGTTTATAAGGGGAAAGAAAACCTTAAATTCAACAAGATGATGGTTTGTGACCTCCGCAAAGCGTTTCGTACTCTTCTCCAATTCCTCACTTCAGACAAGAAAAATGAAGAAAACGAGTGTAATTAGTAAACAGATAGAACATGCTACAGTAATAAAATATTGTTGAAATTGCATCACTAACTTCATTCTATTCCTAAACATGTGAAGTATTACAGTCCTCAATACTGAATTACTGATCAAGACTAGGACCAACTGAACAAGTTTCCCCTGCAAATGTAAGTTTCTTCTGTTTTTATAACTTCCCTATTTTTGGTCTATGCAATTCTTACTTCTGTGTGACTTTTGAGTGTGTGTAAAAACACATGTGAGGAGTTTGCTTTACAATAGAATTTGCTTTTACCTGGATATCTTCTCCTTTGTTTCAGTATAAGTTGATTTGAGGTGCCAGGTGTCCTCTAAGAAGTTAATCCAGGTATTCACAATCTCCGATTCTACTTTGCAGGATGCAATTGACCGAGCCAGCTCATCCTCCTACATGTCAAGTACATGAGGTCAGAAGAAGTTTCACATAGTTTGCCTTTTAGAGATTTCAATTTGCAACACACCCCTAAAAGATTATGATTTTTTTACTTGCCATTAGAAATTGCTGAGATGCACAACTACTAAATCAAAGACGTGATTTAATGAAAGAAAAAAGATTAATTTCCAGAGTTGAATAGGCAAAAAAATATTACAAATTAGTGGGCAGAATATGAAGCCACACACCTACAGACTATTTGCAAAAGCATCCTTGCTAATATTCAGCATGTCAAAATTACTTAAGTCAACAAATTTAATTAAAATTAGGATTTCCAGAAGCCAACATTTAAAAATGTAAAACTAGGTGGAGGTTTCAACTTTGTGCACATAAATTCTCGTTTGCATTAATGACCCTTGAATAACTCTTTTAGATACTCAAATTACTAGAAATGCACAGACTACTTTTTGAAGGAGTGATGCTAACTGGCAAATATGCATAAAACTGCAAATAGACAGTTTGGTTGCAAAGACGAAAGGCTCAAAGGGTAGACAGAATTCCAACAAAGAACAGAATAAGAACCTTGGTTTTAAGGTGCAGTACAATTTGGTTGCTAGCTTCATCAAACTGGTCTCTTTCTTCCCTTGTTTTCTTGAGGCGTGAGTTTGCCGCATTTAAGGATATATTGACCTGAATTTAGGAGAAATTGAAATTCCAAATGAACATAACCATGTTCAATTAGCAATTGTGTATAAGTACAGAAGTCATATTTAAATTTGATTATCCATTTACCTTCTTTAATTTAGCTTCCAATTCATCTCTTTCCTTTTCAAGCTCGGTAATCTCAGCTACCAGCTCCTTTTTTATAATAAATAATAAAATTTTAGAACTAGATCTGTATATTGACAGTGTATGCTGGTTAAATAGAAATTCCAACCAGTACCAGTACATCACTAAACTGAACTAACAGGATGGGTATTACCTGTTCAACCACACTGACATCATTGGTCTTTTTTACACGGAAGTTAAGCGCCTCCTCTTTCTGACGCCTATTTTTATTTAGGAGAATTTAAAGGAAAAAAACAAACAGCTTAGTGCACTTCACTTCTAATAAAATAAAGAAAATTCAACTAAATCAGAATCTTTCTCCTGTCTTCTTTTTATTTTTCCTTCTTTTTTTGTGTGGGAAGGGGAAGAGGGTTGACCTGTGGTCTAAAATACGCTTTTCAGCCTTAGAGGAAGAATTGGCAAGAGATTGTGCTAACACCTTCAGCTTGTCAACCTAATAAATAATTAAATTCCAAATCAAATGCATTCATGCAATAGCATTCCGAGGTACGAATTTATGTGAGCCCCTACAAGCAGCAAAATACTGTGTGTATCGAGTATCGACTAGATGTAATAATAATAACAAGAAAAAAAACATCTTCTCCTTATTTCTTTCAGAATGTGATAATTGTCCTCTTCTCCCTCATTTTCATATAAACAATCAAATAAACAAGGAGGCAGCCACTTGAGGGCATATTTATTAAGCAAGTAGGTTAAGGGTGGGGGTATGAGGAAATTGTTTTCATGTTTCATAATGGTATGCATAGTATCGTCGCGCTTTGCAGGGGAATGCATGATATTCCAATTCGCTGGAGTATAACAAATGAATGAATCATATGTTGACATTTTGCAGAATGCAATGACATTACCCCTAACAAGAAAGATAAGCTAACACAATAAAACAGTAACTTTCTATTCTTCAAATAATCAAAACCTAACACATGAGGTAGATAAAACAAGATATACCTTCTGAGAATGCACTTCTGATGAGTCTCCAGTGGAAATTGTTTTCTTCTTCAGCGCAATAGTTTCCATTTTGTAGCACAACCGTGCTTCAGCAAGTGCATTTCTGAGTGCCTATTTACAAAAATTAAAAATCACGAAGATTAAGGCAGATTAAATTGGCATGCACATATGCATGTAGAGAAGCACATCATGCACGCTGCACGCACGGACAGATCTTTACACTTCCTATGCAAAATACATACATAAAATATGTACAATGCAGAACTGTAAATAGATAACAAAGTTGCTCACTTGCAAATGAGAAAACCTAAACAACCAATTTTAAAACAAAAGTTTGTAAAACATATTCATCCATGCAAAAATTACATCACGCACACGTGCACATTGCATAGATGAATGTACATCACATAGATAAGTCCATCATGCACACATCCTTAATGGATGTAGCATATGTGCATTTTCATAGCAAAAATGCATACAATCTTCCATAGGGCTGAACACAGATCCCGAATCTGCTCCGAATTTGCTAATAGTCTGGATACGGATAAACGGGTCGGATAATTTGGCAGATCCGAATTCAGATAACTTTTATATAAGAAGAATAGAACCGGATTCGGATACAGATAACTCAAATGGTGTAGAAATGGATCAGATATCCGGAACCCACCTCCAAATCCACCGCCCTCGTTTCTCTCTCTCTCCGCGCTCTCCAGCGTTTGAAGCATCCAAAGTCCAAAGTGTTATATACTCTCTCTCCCTAACCTCTCTATTCTTTATGGGACTAAAAACTATCCGGACATCCGGACTTCCGTTTTTTTGTTCTTCTTTTTAACTTTTGTGCATGTTCCCGTTCTATGAGTTCATGCAATGGACCATGCTATTTTTTAGTCGTTTTCCATTGATTTGAGGCTGGCACATTGATTTTAAATGTTGCTCCAGGTGCAACCTGACGAAAGGACGCTTATAGCCATCATACCTATTGGTTGAAATTTGAGCCATTTATTATGTCATTAATGTAACATGGATTTCCAGTAATGAATCATCTTTTGACAGCGAACCTTGTTATTCATCCATTTTCATATTTTCATATTGTTAATTAATTTTTGTGTGTTAAAATTCATATAACTTGATTATCCGACAATTCATATTCGTATTCGAATCCGTATTTGTGGATTATCCGCTCCGTATCAATATCCGTTTAAGGCAGATTTGGTTTCAAATTTTGACATCTGTTTACTATTCGTATTCATATCCGCTCATTCAAAGGCGGATACGAGTTTGGCATTAGCATTATCCACTCCGAATTCACTCCGTTTACACCCCAAAATTCATCCATAATGCACATATCAATGCATAAATTTGTGCATGCATACATATAAGGTCACAATAGTGGTTCTGTTCAAAATGATAAAAAAGGACCAAACACACTTTAGAATTATGAATATTAGAAGTACCTCCACAGTGGAAAGAGCCGTCTTGTCCGATGCTATATCGTCATTTATGGTAGATTTTGCTCGTGTTGCTTCCAGTTCATTGATCTTTACTTCAATTCTTGACGCCTCAGCATCCAACCTGAATGAGAGCATGTTTATTTGGTTCACTGTTTTAGCTAGGTTTATCAGCTCTTTTTTTCTCTGGAGTTAACATTTTTATTAAAAAGTTATGAAGTACGCAAAGCAACGGTGAATACCCATATCAAAACAGAGACAGTGAAGGACCTAAGATACATGAAGATATAACCTAATTGGCACATAACAAACCGGTTCTGGGCAATACTTATAAGCTCCTTTTATTTTGAGTTTCTTTGCTACTAAACATTTAAAATCAACTAGAAGCCACCAGAAAAATAATTGGAAAAAAAAAAAAAGTTGACTAGTTAGTACTATAAAGCAATTACCAACCTGACCACGTCAGCACTCAATTTCAACCCAGAAATAGCACCTTGAGCAAACTGTAGTAGTTCTTCACCCTTCACCTGCAAATTGAATCGGGATTGAACCAGAATATACAGACAGGCTTGAGCAAATGGCAGACAAAATTTTCAAAAGACAGAAGCAAATAAAATGAAAGAGAATTATACCAAGACTTCTTCTTTGTAGTTAGAAAAAACTTTGGCCAGATCTTGTATGCTACTTATTACTGCATTGTGTACTTCTTTCCCTCCTGTCAGACAGATGCTTATAACACGAAAAAAATTAAAGTGAGACAAAATAAGATAAAGATTTAAAAGGAATCCTCTAAATTATAAAAAGGTGCAAAAGAGCCCCTAAGAAAGCATTCATATCTTATTTGAGAACCTAAAAGTGAGGCCTCATGATGTTAATTAGGCTCTAAAACCAGTACCTCAGTTCAATAATATTAGTAAAGGTAGTATGAGCTTAAGATCACCAAAAAGATTCGTGATCTTAACTTCCAAACCCGTCACATTGGCTTAAGCGGCATTTTCAAAACCCGTCAATAATTTCAAACCCCTGATCTTAACACAAAACAAACTCACAAAATGAGAAAATGGGTATGTAATGTTTTGGCTCATCAAGTAGATCGAGATTAATGGTTTTAATTCATCAAGAAAAGCCAATTCGATAGTTTTGAGGTTCAGCTCGCCAACACCCTTGGTGAACTTAACCTCATACTAACTTCCATGTAAACACAGTGATGCTTTTATTAATACATTGTTATATTCTTTGGTTCAGTTTCACCATTTCAAAATTTAGACCTAATACTTTTATGCATGTTTGAATTTATCCTGTAATACTGGCCTTTTAAAACTAACAAAAGGTCAAAGCCTCCTTCCAGTGATTTCTTTTAGGGTACATCTTGTATCTTTTACTAGAATAAATTAAATAAAGTTGCACAGAAGGAAAAAATAAATGAGAAGAGAAGGTTGATGGCACTACCTAAAGATGTCCAAAAGAAGGGATACCTCTTCCTCTGTTGGAGCCTCCAATATCTGTGTCAATAATTAACTAAATGATGACAACAAACAATCTTTCTCACCTTCTCGCAAGCACACACACACACACAGGACAAAAAATCTCATATGTAACAGGCTTACCATGGAGAGTGTAATGCCTTCAAGTGCTTGGCTGTATAAGAACACCTCACGGAAGCCCATTGGCTCCTCTCCACTCTCAGGATCCAAAAATAAAACCTGTGCCAAGAATGAAAAGGAAAATAATATGTATTGGTCAGTAAATAAAAATAAGACATTCAATATTCTTTCATCGATCTCCTCAACAAGCACCTCTGTAATGGCACAATTTTGACAAGGCAGGGAAAAAAAAAAATATTTCAACCTAATCTCACTCACCAAAGGAGCCTTTCTAGGAGAAGTGATGGGCTCAGCGGAGGCCTGGGATGTTTCAATACTTTTCTCATCAGCAGGGGCACTTTCATAATTTTCAGTCTCCTTGAGTGCCATCAACCAACGTTTCAAGAGTTGAACCCTTTCAACACCACGGCAAGACACAGCCACCTCTTCTAACCTTTTCACAGTTTGCTTGAAACTTCTATAGTTTCTCATTCCCTAAAATAATAATTGACATCATACTAATTCAAATTATAGTTTGGTATAAATATTGTGGTTTATACTGTCTATTTCTGTTTGTTTAAATATATCCTCAAGGAATAAAGTAAAATGGATAAAAAGGTTTTTAACTTTCTAGGTTTGAATAAACAGCCCATGGGTATTCATGCACAGCAGGGGAGCCAGAGATATTTTACATCGCGTCAGAGTACAAAACTATATCACATAACAATTATATCCCCTCATACAAGGCATCAATATGTCTATTATACCTCAACAGAAGTTTCTTTAGAACAAACCCTATCCTAATCTAGTATCATTGCGGAAACTATCTCATATTTTTAAGTAAAAAAAAAGTTATAAATGAGAGAAAATGCATCATTCCTTTATTATATTAAAGCTAAAAGGCAATGATAGATTGAAAAAAAAATATGCATAGCTTCCATTACAATTTCCAGATTAAAAAACACTTCTGTGAATAAAATAGTAGGGACCTTTCAATCAAGCTCGGTTTGTCAAACATAAGTCGTTGTGCTAGCCATAAGCAATGGTTGGCAGCGGCACTTACATACTAGTTATTCCCTTTTACAAGTAAATCTAGTTAGTAAATACCACTATTTAGTCTGGTACAGTTGTCATACAAAAACAAATTCTGAGTGCTTTGTAGAATAATAAAGCATTCATTGAGGCAAACCAAACTCCTTCCTCTACACGGGTCTATCTCCAAACTAATACCCTCCATTAATTATCAATCGGTCAAATTAGAGCTCAGAAACAGAAGAACTTCTTAATTTGATGGATAATCAACTAGAGAATTACAAGGTGATCTTGGAAAAGAAGCTTGGCGCCCCCAGAAACAGCATTCCCGGCTTGAGTCGCCACGGTGTCGGCGTAGGTCTTGACCTTCCCTCCCGCCTCTACCGCCTTGCTCACCGCGTTTCGAATCCACGACGACATAACTTACGGGAATAGAGAGAGAGAGGTCAGAGAGGTAGACTCGGCAGCCGTGCCAAGGTTTTAAAAAAAGAGAGAGGTCAGAGAGGAGAGAAGGGGGGAAAAGGGGAAGAAAGGTAGCTGAGAGTCGAGAGAGTGAAATGCACGCAGTCGGAATCTCTGTGCTGATTACAAATTGGTACAATTGAAAGTCGTGATTTCTCAATCTCGATTCTCGAGATCGTTTTTGGAAAAAAAAAAAATTACAAATTGTCACAGGTATTAGGTATATATGAGTCAGGACAGGGACAGGAATTCATATGGTGGACTCAAATTTGAATTTAGATCCGGACCGTCCGATCTGTTTTGACACGAATATTAAAGGATTCGTGCATTCCACCTCGTGCCCGATTGGTCCAGATTCTGATCGGACGATTTGAATCTAAACTCAAAATTTGAGCTATCTCAGAGGATCCGGACTCGGACGGAAAGTGGGCCCATGCTTGTGGGAGTTCTCTCTCACTGACGTGTGAGCTCCACGCCTCCCCGGGGTCACAATAAAGCCGGGGATCACGCACCATTCACCAGAATTCACATCACCTCCGGTACCGTAATAGGGAATCTTTTACAATTACTTGATCTGGACCGTTCTTTTTAACTTGGCACGAATCTCAAAGCCCAATAATGCTGCCCCCACCGTCAGCCCGAATCCCAAACCGGCTGGGAGTTAATCTCAAACCGTAAAGTGAAGGGAATCTTTTACGGTACCGGAGAGGATATTTGCCCCCATTCACCAACCCAGAGGGTTAACTCGAAAGAAATTTAATATTCTCAATCTCGGATTACCGTAGCGTGAACTCCAAAAAAAAGAAGAATTCAGATTTTCGCATTATAAGTTATAGATGTTATAAAATAAAGATAAA
Source organism: Carex littledalei (assembly GCA_011114355.1). NCBI lineage: Eukaryota > Viridiplantae > Streptophyta > Magnoliopsida > Poales > Cyperaceae > Carex > Carex littledalei. The sequence continues at coordinate 8,423,842 of CM022088.1, forward strand.
CAAACAATAAACAAGATAGAGAGAACACAAGATGACAATATCTTTATTCATACATTTCTCATGTGTCTTACATATATACAATACAATATTACAAAGCCTCTATTTATAGGCTACAAATTGTAAATGAAAAGCCACTATAATAATAAATAAGAAATTGAATTCCAAATAGTAGTGGGATATGAATTCCAATGGTAGTGGGGTAGTGGAGAAGTGAATGAGGATTAATATTGAGAGTTACAAAATGAATGGACTATCCACTATTATATTCATAACACTCCCCCTTGGATGTCCATTTCATAAGAATATGCCTCATTAAAACCTTACTAGGAAAAACCCTATGGGATAAAAACCTAGTGAAGGAAAAATAGTACATTATTCTTTTAATACGCAACTACAACCTCACCAAGAAAACCCTGTGGGAAAAACCATGGTAAAGAAAAATGTAATGCATATTAACTCCCCCTCATGACAACATTAATCAAGATCTTTAAGTCGACCAACTCCAATTTTACGGATCACATTTTCAAATATTAAAGTATGAAGTGTCTTAGTGAATAAATCTGCTAGATTCTCACTTGAATGGATTTGCTGAACATTAATAACATTATCCTTTTGGAGATCATGTGTGAAAAAGAACTTTGGTGAAATATGTTTTGTTCTATCTCCTTTAATGTATCATTCCTTTAATTGAGTAATATATGCAATATTATCTTCATATATGATCGTCAGGATCATTTCTCCAGAAGACAAACCACATGTCTGACGAATGTGTTGAATCATAGATCTTAACCAAACACATTCTAAGCTTGCTTCGTGTATTGCTAAAATTTCTCAGAGTGAGCGAAGTATATGTTTAATTTCATTCCAATGTCTTTGCATGGGAGAAGAACTATATCTTGCTTATAAATTTACAGCAAAGGATATATCAGATCTTGTATGTCCAGCAATATACATAAATGCTACTATTGTACTAAGATATGGTACTTCAGGACCAAGTAGTTCTTCATCACTTTCTCAAGGTCTAAAAAGATATTTATTCACATTTAATGATCTTACAACCACCAGAGTGCTCAATGGATGTGATTTTATCAATATAAAATTATTTCAACACTCTTGCAATATAATTTTCTTGATACATAAAAATGTCATTTTTAAATGCTCAATTTGCAATCCAAGGCAAAATTTTGTCTTCCCAAGATCTTTCATCTCAAATTCTTCCTTTAAATAATTTATTGCTTTTGGAAGCTCTTCACGAGTTTCAATGATACTTAGATCGTCAACATAAACTGCAATTATAACAAAATCATTTCCATATCTTTTCATGGACAGATCGTATCATTATTATATCCATGTTTCAATAAATATTAACTTAGACGATTATACCATATGCGTCCAAATTTCTTTAATCCATATCAAGATTTTATTCAATTTAATTGAATAGTGTTCTTGAGAACCTAAATTACATACTTCAGGCATCTTAAATCCTTCAGAGATTTTCATATAAATATCATTATCAAGCAAGCCATATAAATAGGCTGTAACAACATTCATTAGACACAAATTAATCCTTCATGTATTGCCAGATTAACTAATTATTAAAAATTATTGCATCCACCATAGGTGAGTATATCTCAAAATTTCACCTTTTTCATTTTGTTTTCAACGTAAATATCAATTTCTATCATTCAGAATTTGTGCCTTCGGCTAGTGGGACTGCAGGCCCAACACTAATAATTTTTTTCTAAGAGAATTTAATTCTGTCTCAATTGTGTCTTTCTATTTTGGCCAATCATTCCTTGTCGACATTCTTTTATAGACTTTGGGTCATGATCCTCATTATTCATTATATTTAGCGCTATATTATATGCAAATATCATTGATATCAATTTTATCTCGGTTCCATCTTATTCTATTCATGATATAATTTATCGAGATCTCTTTATTTTCATGAATTTCAGATACCTGAGTTTCTGCTGGAACTCCAATATTACTTATAATTTGATTCTCTTCTAGAGTTTTATCTGAAATTATCATATCCTCGACTTGACCATTTTCATTATTTCCTCCTTTTCTTTTTCGAGGATTATTATCTTTGGAACCGATTGGTCTTCCACGCTTCATGCGTGTTATAATTTCATTAGTCTGTCCAACAGGGACATCGACTTTAATTGGAGCATTAGCAGCTGGTACATGTGATTTGGTCACTTTCTTTGTAAATGCGTCTGGCGATTGATTAACTAATCTTTTCAAATGAATTATCTTTTAAACATCTAGTTCACATATATGAGGATCTAAATTAGACAATGATAATTCATTCCAACTAATATATTTTCCCAGCTGATTGTTTTTCTCCCCCTAAAGTTGGAAATATTAATTCATCAAAATGATAATCGGCAAAACTAGCCGTGAATAAATCTACCATCAATGGTTCTAGATACTTTATTACATATGGAGATTCAAATTCAATATAAATTTCCAACTTTCTTTGATATCCCATTTTAGTGCATTGTGGTGGAGCAATTATAACATATATCGCACATTCAAAAATTCTTATATGGGAAATATTAGGTATGTGACCAAAAACCAATTATAAAGGGGAAGTTTATAATAGCTTGTTGGCATGATGCGAATTAGTGTTGTTGCATGCAAAATAACAAGTTCTCATTTTTGTGTATGAACATAAGCTACATGATGTACAACATCAATTCTAATAAACATGCATTGTCTGAGAAATAAATTCATTAACATTGTCTAGACGTAATTTCTTAATTGAATAATCATAAAATTATGCTCTTAATCAAATCAATTGAGCAAATAATCTTGCAAACGTCAGGTTGCGAGTTGATAATGTGACCACACTATTGATGCATCAATTATAACCATAAAATATCTAAATGGTTCACATGGTGAATATATTAATCTACAAATATCATCTTCTATACGTTCTAGAAATCAACAAATAAAAATTCATAAGATTAAAGAATCTTCTGGTTCTGTAATGAATGTCCACATTAATTATCTATTATTTTTCGCATCATTATTGATCCGGAATGGCCCAACCGGTCATGCCAAACTATAAACATATTTTTATCTGAGATTTTGCTAGTTATATAAAGATATTCAACATTTTCTTCATTAGTTGTCTCAACATGGTATCCATTTCGGTGGATATCTTTAAACTTAATTAATTTCTTTGAGACTTAATTAGAAGAATATAATGCATCATCAATATAAATTTGTGTTCCTCCATATAACAATAAGGTTGCTCTTCCGGAGCATACAATTAATTTTCTTTTTCTTTTTTTTTATTAACAACAATTGCAATTAACAAAAATAAGAAATACAACTACAATAACAAAAATAATAAGAACAGTTGCAAATAAGAAATAAGTACCGTAAACATTACTTCAACAATAAATGAAATAATTTTTTTTTATTAATTTATTTATTACTATCATCATTAATCAAGTGGTTAATTTTTTAGTTTCTTCTCAAGATCATCTTTATAAACAATATTTGTCTCGATCTATTTTCTCCTTAATATTTTTTTTTTTTTTGGAATGTAAACTGTAGAGAAATTTTTGCAGTGGTGTGCTCTAAGAAGAATAGTTGTCCCCTATTTAGTAAATGGAATTTGAAAAGCAGGGAGACGGTCAGAGTACCTAATTAAACGTTTAGGTTGACCAATCCATGCATGCATCCGCCATTACTAAAAAGGATGCACCGGGTTGGAAAGAGGTGCTTAGAAAATTGTAAAAAAAATAATGTGTGTATGCACCTGTTTTACTGCTCTGATAGAGAGTAGAGAAGTTCAAATGGTAGCAAACCATTGGGAAACATGCATGATTGGATTACAAGTATTCGCCTGTGGGTAGGAATAGGATGGAGGCAACAAAGTTTTGTGGGAGTAGATATTATTAATAATAAAACTTTAGATCCCAACAGTTGTATAAAGAAAGAAAATAAAAAGTCTCTTATTTGTCCTTATTATTTTGATATCAATTTTAACCGAAATCAAAATTTCATTTCTTACTAGACATTTTAGATTTCTTACTAAAATATATATATCTAATTTTAGTAAATCAAAATCTGATTATATTAATTTTAAATCAACCAATTGGATTTATAATTTATTTATTTATTGAAAAAGAAGAATAAAATTATTGCTAAATATTTAGTAATAGAACTTCTTTATAATAAAAATAAATTTATGATCATCGGCAAATAATCTTTCAGAGTCTTCGATGAAAAATAATCATATATTACAATAAAAACACTAATTCACTTTACCAACTACCATTGGTTCGTTATTTTTATCAGAAAATTTGAAATATAATATAAGAACCAAATACCTTATAAAGTAAAGGTAAGAAAAAATATATTAAAATATATTTCCAATCGATTTTGTTTTATACAAGAGATGATCTGTTTTTGTACAATAATAATGTCTCTTTAATTCAATTGATAATCACCGTATAAATGAATAGAGAATATAAGTATTGTAGATTATCAAGAAACATTTCTACTTGTCTAATCAGAAAATGCAATGTCGTTTTTCAATCTAATCAATATTAAATTGATTTTAGAGTTCAATGTTTTGATTATTAGAAAAATCAAAAATAGATTTCTCACTCATTATTTTAGATCAAATAACAAAACCTGACTTTAAAATTAGTCACCGTATAATTCTAAAATTGAATTACAATTCTAAATCGGAGTTATCATTTTAATAATTTTTCACGGTTCATTTTTTCTTTATTATTTTTTCACTTCAGATGAAAAGATGTGTTTTTTAGAATGATCAATATTATATTCTGCAACATTCGCTTCTGGGAATGAAGTAAAATTAGTTGGACGAAATTCATGAGTTTTTATCAACAACTCGTTATTTTGTTCAATCATCAGAAAACAATAAATCGACTCAAAATATTTCTTAAAATCTTCTCCAAATATTTTTGAAATCTTCTTCAGGAAGATCTTAATATTTCTTGAAATCTTCGTCAGAAAGATTAAATCACTGGAAAAAAATTGCACATCATATAAACATTGTTAAAATCTTCTCAATATAAAATTTGCATATCATATAAATCTTCTTCAGAAAGATTTATTGAAATTTTCTTATATTAATATTGTACATCATTTAAATCTTCTTCAGGAAGATAAAAAAAATTGCACTTCATATAATTGATAACTTATTCCATTTAACAATTACTTATTATAAGGATTATTTATTTAAATGAAATTGAAATAAGATATATCAAAGTTACCTCGAATCTTCAACTAATAGAGCTTTCATGCTCGAATCTTCAACTAGTAGAGCTCTCGTGCTGATAACGTGTTATAAAATAAAGATAAACAAACAATAAACAAGATAGAGAGAACACAAGATGACAATCTCTTTATTCATACATTTCTCATGTGTCTTACATATATACAATACAATATTACAAAGCCTCTATTTATAGGCTACAAATTGTAAATGAAAAGCCACTATAATAATAAATAAGAAATTGAATTCCAAATAGTAGTGGGATATGAATTCCAATGGTAGTGGGGTAGTGGAGAAGTGAATGAGGATTAATATTGAGAGTTACAAAATGAATGGACTATCCACTATTATATTCATAACAATAGAGAATTTTTAGGTGAATTTCGTGACCTCCCGGCTCCCGGAATACGGAGTACCGGATCTTAACAAAGGAAAATTTAGGATTAATGTGAATATTATCATTTTTCATTTATATTTTAAAATAAAAATTAAATATCAAACTTAAATTATTAATTTTGTTTATTTTGATGAAAGATGTGTCTTCGTAAAATTTTATGATTTTTAGAGTTCATTTTATACTCCAAATAAAACACAGTAAAATTAGTATGTTATGAGTAAGTAAATCATTTAATTTTTTTCACACTTAATCTATATAAAATAAATTCTAAGGATCACAAAACTTTACATATATATTTTATGTGGTTTTTAAGTAAACATTAGATTTTCGTTTGTGTTTTCTTTGCATCATTGCATGATTGTGTTTTATAGTAGGCATGGATGAGAACAGGGGCGGATTAGGATTTTCGTCGGAGGAGGGCAAAAAAATAGCGAATTAGTTTTAAATAGTTAGCTAATTGGGTTCAAACTCATTAGTTAATCGAGTACTAGATAAAAAACAATGCTCTAATTTGTGATTTACAATGCTTTGGATCTCTAATTTTCAATGCTTTAACTTATAATCAAATTATCAATCAGAATTCAATAAATTTATTCTAATTTTAACTCTAAATTTAATCCAAATTACAAATCCAAAATACAGAAAGAAGCAAATAAAATTCCAGAGAGAGGAACAAAATTGGTCCAAACTTATAAATATCCATAAAAAATCAAAATCCGAGAGGCAGTTGCCCGCCCCCTCTCCCGCGGACTCTACATGGGTCCGCCCTAGATGAGAACAAAATGTGGATTTAACTTCCGACAACAATAAAAAAAATTGTCAATTCAACAAGGGTCTGTTCGGCTTGCCATTGTGCCTGTGGGAAAAAAAAAATTCACTCAAAGTGAATTCTTTTTTCCCCACATGCACAGTATTTTGGCCATTCAAAAAATTTCATTTCCTAACTCATTCCCATTCCATTCAATATGCCAAACAGGCACTAAATATGATTACTCAACAGTAGTTATCTTCACATATTAATATCAAACCGGTAAAAGTACCAGAATAGGGAGGTGGGCGATTTTTTTTATTGGCAGTATTAAAACAATAAAAAAATTAAACAAAAACTGTACTTTTCACCAGATTTCGTTTTACAGCATAACTGATGAATAATTCAACAGATGTTGAGTAATTCAGAGGGTGTAGCTATGCAAACAGTTGAATTATTTAATGGACCGAAATTAAATTCGGTAAAAAGTGTGGTATGAATATTTATTTTATTTTTAATGTCATCCATAACAAATCAGGAATGTGTCAAACAGCAGGAGATATGGGTATTTCAGTATTTGTTTCATATCAGTCTTTGGTTATTTTTTTTTTACTGGAATTTTTTGGTCTGTAATTTAGGTTCAGGATTAGGAAGAGACTAATATTTGACCAATAAATCGTATTAATTGACTCGTGTCATTATCTCGCATCTTCAGGGACAGAATTAGTAAATTTAGTTAAGGAAGACTGAAACTTAAAATACATAATTATTAATTTGTAGTTAGTGAAATTTGAACTCAAGACCTCCCAAGCACAAAATAAGATATTAACCACCAAACTACAAACACATATCTAATATTTATGAGAAAGGCTGGATTATATAAAAACTTTAAGAAAATTAAAATTCAATTAAATTTCAATCTACGTAATTAAAAGTTTCAAAATCAAAGAGATGGCTTAGCATCCCGGGACTAAGTGTAGATCCGCCCCTGCGCATCTTAATGATTTTTAAACTTGCAGTTATGGCTTAGTAATTTCTGATTTCTTTTATACGAACAAATAATAACTTTCGCCTAGTTGAAAGTTAACTAGTTAAGTAATGCTTAATCATTTTTCACGTCCGGTATGTATTGCCGAAAGTTTTACCTTTTGCTTATTACTAAATAAAACAATTTCTACTTGAATTAGTCAAGTATTTGCCAATTGTTCAATTGAGTAAGAGACGAGGGAGCTGCGATCAAGAGGTCTAATGAATTCAAACAATGTTTTAGATTATTTGTGGTTGAAATTGTAGAACTTAGTGTGTGATGAATACAAATTGTACAGTACAAACATCCAATAAATTAATTATACACATATATTTGTCATGTCATATATAAAACCACAATGCTTATTATATATACTTGGTAGTACAAGTTTAAATTTTTGCATATAGCATTAATATATAAAATATACTATGACACTAAATATAAACACCCAACTGTTAATTTAAATCTTTAACTGTGTATGTTCTTAATGCTATTCGTATGGGATGTCGCATGTTTGAAATCCGGATGGAAATCATTTGTGGTTATTCAAACAATTAGGTGGTTTGACCTCCAACTTTACTCAAAAAAAAAACTGTGTATGTTCTTAACAATTCAAAATGTAATTTAAATATTAAGTAATGATGAAATTTTAAACATATGTATATGATATTAGATATAGAATATCACAATAGGAATATCACAATAATAATTATAAACATTATTGTAATTATAAACATCTGATATAAACATGCAAATTTGAATATTTATATAAAATATTAGATGTACACACTTGATATTGCAGTTTCAGATAACCTAAACAATAATTATAAATATTGAATATTAAAGGCATAAATACCATCTTATCTTTAACTACTAATAGATATAAAACCACGCATTATAACTTCGATTCATGTAGATATAACACTCAAGATCCTGCTGCTGCTATACTCAATTGAAGGTGTAATTCGATGTGATGAATGATGATCACATTCAATGGCGGATTCATGATTTCTGTCGGGTAGGGTACTAATCGGATTCAAATAGCTAATTGGGTTCAAACTCATTGACTTATCGGGTACACAATTATAACTCAATTCCTATAACTATGTTTATTATAAAATCTGTTATAATCATAAATTTGATTGACACAGTATTGAAATATTTTTAGTAAGCTAATTAAAAATTTGTTTGGCACAATTTAAAGTGGGATTGTTCGTAGCCAATTAGCAAATTGAAGTCAAAGTTTAGATAAAAATTTAACCGAAATATAAGTGTTGAATGATAAAAGACACAGAAAGTTTGGCCAACCCATTTCTTAGAATTGTAACAATAGGTCCCACCGTCAGATCTTTTTTGTTCTCTTATTCTCTTTCATTTTATTTACGAAATAGAGTATCGCATATCTGAAAAAAAGAAATACATAGAATCGACCAAAACTCAGAAGGAATCGGTTCAAGAATCGGACTAACTCGAATCAGGAGTAGGCACTACATCGGACTAGAGGTAGGCACATTGAAAAATTAGTACTGAATCGAGTGCCTACCCCAATTTGTATATGGATCCGCCAATGATCACAGTACGTCAGTACTCATAGTCACAAGATTCACGGATTAGTCGTGAATAATTCGTTTTTTTGTGATGACGAACCGAACGCCGAATTATTCGGTTGACCAAACTTTGACTGAATTATTCACGAAATTTACGAATGTTTCTCGAATTTTACGAATTTTTCCTGAATTTTTCCCAGAACATTTTTTTTTGCTTCCTTGTAGGAATGAGATCTCTGGTCCGGATAATTCTGAATCATTTCCGAATTATACCTGAATTATTTCCGAATCACGAATTTTTGATCTCACCGAACCGAACCCGGATAATTTATTTGTCAGTATGTCAGTACCTGCCATGCAACACTTTCCCACGCAGATTATGAATGTATAAGATCCGATGACCTTTGGATAACTTTCCTTTTGGAAGAAACTTTTGGTCTTTTGGATAACTTTTAGAAAAAAAATAAAGCAGGAGATTAATTAATGAGAAACGTTCTAGCTTTCCGGGTTTTCATCTCCCAATTTGCCCTCCAAATTTTATTTTAATCTTATTTTTATCTCCTGTCATAAAAGAAAGATTTTTTTCGTCCACTTTGTTTTTCTCCTCCGTTCAATTTCGTTTATTTTTCTGACGATCTGTGAAAAATCTTGTAAATTTAAGACTACGAACGTCTTGTACTCTATTTTTTTCTTTCAAATGAGATATACATTAAAGTACTTTTGAATTATATTTTTTTCCTATTTTTTTTCTTGATATGTTATGTATAAAAACTTGATATAATATGTTAAGTATATATACTGATATTTTATGTATAAAAATTACAATTTTAACTTTAAAGACTTGATATGTAATATATAAAAACTTAACATGCTAGGTATAAAGACTCATTGATATGCCAGATATAAAGTCTTACTACTATTAATAAATGTTTAAATCAATGAATTTTTTTAATATTTTACACTAGCTAGTCATACTTTTGATACAAAATATTTATAGAATATTTCAATTCAAATTAAAGTCCAACTAGTGTTAGCTGTTCAATTTTTATAAAGAGTTAATATGTCCAGTATTTATAAAGCCTTAGTATGTTAGGTATACAAACTTGATATATTATGTATAAAGACTTGCACACAGTGGTGTAGCCAGAATTTGAGTCAGGGTTAGGTAGAAATTGAGTTCGGGTTCTATTTTTTAAACGGGTTTGGATTCAAAATACATTCTAAATTACAAATCACAAATTGGTACATTTTAAATTACACATACTTATTTGTATTTGTATTGTCCAAATAAGACTAAAATGAGACTAAAAAACTACTAGTAGCTACCTAAAATTAAAACGTCTATTTTAAAAAAGTGGAAAACTTCTAACTACCCGCCTCTTCTATTTTTAAAAAGTAAGGCTCTGATCGGAACCAATTCGTTCCCATAAAAATGAGAAAAAGAATTCTTGTTTTGGTAAATTTCATGATCGGAAGATAAAACAGGAAGAGAGGGAGTTCAATTCACACGATTTGAAATGGGAAAAAGAGACCAGTTGAAATCCTGACAAAAGTGGTCGGATTTGGCGAGAAAATATTCATTGAAGTTAAAAGACAAAATTACCCCTAAGCACTTCTCATTTTTCGGTGGCATATGCTGTAAATAAGATGATAATTAAACCCTTTTACTATGTCACCCAAATCAATTCTTCATTTAGAATTAATCATTCCAATCATTAAAATTCAATTCTATATCATTTCTTTTCTTCTCTATTCTATTGAAATGAAATGAACTTTTGTTCTACTCTATTCCGATCAGTATGTAAAGAATTGAGGGACCCAATTGTAACTTTTCTTTCACCATCTGACAACTCCGCTTTTACCACTTACCAATAAGTGAGGAGAAGTCTCTACTCCATCGTTTTGGATCCGGCTTTTACCAGTAACCGTTGAGACACCTTTGTATGTTAGCCATAGGTGTTTGACGTTTCCCTCTGAGTTTTACCAGTACTCGCTGCTGTGAGTTTATTCAATTGGAAATTGGAGAAAAAAGCCCTTCAACCCCTCTACTTCTTAGAAATTGGAAAGTTGGAAACTTTGATTGGCTTGCAGGTAAAAGCAATGCTGGTTTTGCTAGGACTTGAGAAGTTGTTTGTCAGCGGGCTGGGAAAACGTCTAGATCAAGGGTAGGCAAAATCAAATCCAAGGGTAGACAAGATCCACGCAAACTTTGTTTTTTTTCCAGAGGTGTTCTACTGTAGCTCCGCCCCTGCTTGCACACGTAGGTATAAAGACCTGTACACGCAAACTAACGTTAACTGTAAATGCACTAGCGATCTTCTAGAATGTGGTCCGGGTCAAAAATCATTAATTGAGAGATTTGACCAGAGATAGAATCTGGAATGCAATCATCACCTCTCTTAAGTAATTAAGAAGTAAAAGAAGATGGATTTAGAGGAGAAAAAACAAAAATGCGAACTTCCAATTGATGGTTAATGATTTTATAACGGATGATAAATTAAATTTTAAAATCGACTTAATAAGTTCAATACACGTCTTATTTAAATAATTACGAACATATTTATTATTTTATATTCATTATTCTGGATTAAATAATATTTTATAAGATGTTAAGTTAAGTAGACGGCCAACATTTTTTATTAATATCCAAAGTTAATTACAAATTAATTAATTTACCCATGATTCCCGAGTTTTTCCAAAAATGTCCAAACCGGGCATAAAATGGCCGGTTTCTCTTTTTTTCTTTTCTTTTTGAGAGACACTATGAAGAGCAAGATAATGAAATCTAACATTAAAAATTCGAATTTTTTGTTTAAATTATTTGTTAGATTACTTCTTTTGATTTATAATTAACATATTTATACTAAAATACACTAAATTACTAGAAAATATGTTGAATTACACTATATTACATTAAATTGCGCTAAATTATGTTAAATTACGCTAAAATACGGTAAATTCTGGTAAATTACTGTGTGTCTTCATAGTGATGTATAATTAGAAACTATTTTTTGTTTCTCTTTTAAGAGACACTATGAAGAGCAAGATAATGAAATCTAACACTGAAAATTTGAATTTTTTTGTTTAAATTATTTGTTAGATTATTTCTTTGATGTATAATTAGCATATTTATACTAAAATACGCTAAATTACTTGAAATTATGTTGAATTACACTATATTACGTTAAATTACGCTAAATTACATTACATTACGCTAAAATACGGTAAATTACGCTAAATTACATATGAATAGGGACGATATCTTCACTGAAAAGGCGAAAAAAAGACGACGAAACTTCAAACGGCCATAAAACGACGCTCGAGTGTCCGATTTCAGCAAATGACCACTTTTCGGAAAGCTTGCAAAAATATGCATGCGTCCGTGCTAGCAATGCCGGATTTCAAAATTCAGAATTGCCAAAAAAACTAAGGGAAGAGCCTCAAAACTTGAGTTGAAGTTTCCGATTAAGATTTTCATTTCTATTATTCAATCTAAGTAGCTCAGTAAATTAGTTACATAATGAACTTGTAGAATATCAATTTTTACTATTTTCGGAATTTTTTTACTATTTTTTATGATTCATGAAAGATGGCACAAAATCGATCTACTTTAGCGTAATTTTGCGTAGTTTAGCGTAATTTACCGTATTTCAGCATAATTAGCGAAGTTATTGTAATTTAGCGTAATTTAACGTAATTTAATGTAATTCAACAAATTATAATTTATTGTAATACGTGTAATTCAACATAATTTCAAGTAATCTAATGTATTTTAGTATAAATATGCTTCGAAAGAAGTAATCTAACAAATAATTTAAATAAAAAATTCAAATTTTCAATGTTAGATTTCATTATCTTGCTCTTCATAGTGTGGAAGCCGGTTTGGACATTTTTGGAAAAACTCCGGAATCATGGGTAAATTAATTAATTTGTAATTAACTTTGGATATTAATAAAAATCTCGGAGTAGACAGATGTAAGTTAAAAACGTTATTATTATTATTTTTATTATTATTTTGCTATTTAAAATTGCATTGATTTCTTTGCTTTACTGGATATGCATGGGTTCGAATTTGTTTTTTTTTTTTTTGAAAACTTGGTAGTGGCTAACTGGCTACCAAGGATGGTTCGAATTTAGAATCTTTGAATTTACTAGGAATGCATTACAGGGCGATTGAGGACTGTACACGGCAAATCCATTACAAGAATCTTACCAATATTCAAAGGAAACAAATTCATATCTGACTATCTATAGATATGTTTTGGATAGATTAATATGTGGCGGGTCAAACTTAATACAATTCAAGGGTTTGACCCGCCACAGTGTTGCAAACTTTACTAAATTCAAAGAGAAAAAGGTTACAGGAAATCCCGATTTTGCAAGATTCCTGTGATTCTGGACAACCAGCTGGACCACAAGACTAACCTTTTCGAAAACTAAATACCCACAATTTTCTATTTATTGCGAATTTACCCACTCGTATATTTATCCTCTTGTTACTCACCAGCACCAAACCCAGAGGTCCCATTTCTGCTTGCCTGAGTTGCTTCTTCGATTTTCATCAGATTTTCTCTGATTTTTACGTCAGAAGGTATTTCTGCAACATATTTCATATATTTAGAGTTAATTTACTTGATGGTTTGAGTTTTGCCTCTAAAATTTTGCTTCTCAATTGATTTTTCTCACTGGCATGCTGTGTGCTGAAGTTGAATCTGGATTATAAGTGGAAAAATCCCACAAAAATTGTTCTTTGCCCCTCTATTTGTTATCTCAATGTAGGTTTCACCATACATGGGACTTTAAGTAATCTCAGATCTAAGTCCATTTTGAAGATATTTGGACCCAAAAAATGCATTTCCCCCTGACTATGAGAGAATTTTAGTGAAATTTCTTCTTGTTTGTTGGTCCAATTAAGGCCTCAATTAATGCATGATTTAGATATGAGACCCCAGATAAATTCTAACCGAAAGACAGAAGGAAACCTTTCCACGCACAACCAATTGGTCTGTTGTCAAGAAATATGTAATTAACGAAATACTGTAATGTGATTCGTACAATGTAAATCTTATTCGAAGGGAAACAAATTTTCTTAGTTATTTTTCATACTTCATCAAGTAATTTGCACACAGCTATTTTCAATATAAATACTATTAACTGTATCTGGCGTTTTGGTCTTGTGTGTATCTGAGCATTTGGTCCAGCACAAATGGTCACACATCATAGATATAGCAATTGCTACCACAAGTAATTGAAATTCAGTGCATTTTATTACTTAGTGTTTTAATTTATTTATTTTTTATGTCTCTTGGTAAGAAATGGCACTGAATTCTACATGGAATCTGGCACTTGGTGTTACTTTTTTTGGGATCCTCTCTTTCCTACTTGGTGTGATTGCTGAAAACAAAAAGGTAACCTCTTTGTTCGAGAACTAAAGAACACAGATGAGGTGTAAGCCTTGCAAATAACAGGTTAAGAAAGGATTAGCTGGTACTGTGAAACGGTTTAACTAGAGCTCTTATTCTTTTTTATATATGTTTTTCCATTGGTTTGAATTTTTTGTAAGTTGAGGTTTTATCTCAGAATACCAGGCCTGAATATGGCTTACCTGCCTATTGTTCTAGCTATCAGCAGGAACTTCACAGTTTTTCCATGATTTTAACTCAACTTTAATGTTTTTTTTTTAAACTACTGATGATGCATAGCCTCCATATGGGACCCCAATTAAAGGAAAAGATGTTACGATTTGCAAGTACCCGAGTGACCCGACAGTTGCACTCGGGATCTTATCCATCCTGGCCCTTTTAGTTGCTTGGGTGGTGGGCCATGCTGTGGTGTTCTACCCTTACAAGGGGAAGTCGGTACCAAAAGGAATTTTATTTCGAAGTTTCAGTTTGGTTGTGTTCATTTCTATTGCCGAGTAAGTATAGAAGTCACTTTTTGCATGAATATTTTTATTTTTGTTCTTCAAAAGAATTGTAGGAAAAGGGGTGTGACACTGAATATGAACAAGGTCAATATGGTCTATTGTATGCTTCTAATAAGTGGTGACCATCCAGGATTTCAGCTCTAACACGCTGTTACTGGTACGGCATGGTACAGGAGTTGTGAGGGTTGAGTTTCGGCATATTCTTAATCTGTTCAATTCACTGTTTTTCTCATTTCATCAGTTTGAGGCACACATCACCACACCCACTGAGGTTGTATCATGTGGTTCACAGTACTATCCAACAATACCAGATCTGATATTTCCTTGATAATGGTCCGTCTTTTGCCTCTTATTCCTTTTCTTTCTGTTTTGTCCTTTATAGGCTGACAACTGGATTGGCCTTGATTTTCTTTACATGGGCCACAGTAACAGAGGGGCTTCACCTCTCCCGAAATGTGCACCACAACCTCGACACAACTTGCCCCACAGCGAAGACCGGCCTGTTCGGTGGGGCTGGGTTCATAGCTCTAGATGCCACTCTCTTCTGGCTGGTGTGTCAGATGCTAACCCTAAATGCCCGGGCGGACTACTTTGATGAAGATGAAGATGCCAAGGGGCATTATGGTCAGGTGTATGAGACAGATTCTGATGCCATCAATGCCCCAAACAAGGCCTGAGAAAACGGTTGTTTTATTAATAAATGGTGGGGGGTTAGTATTCCTGTCTTATAAATTGTGCGATTTAGAGTGACAATTGTGGTTATAGATAGTGCATTGTGGGTGATCCGTGGTTGGTATTTTGTATCATAAATGATAAATTGTTAGCTGCTTTGATAGTATATATATATAACAGTTGCGTTGTTGGCATAGCATAGTATGAATAATTTTTATTGCTTCAAATATGATTGTATTTATCATATTGCATGATGGTGCTATTTATTTCCCCCCCATTTCCTGTTCGAGACTATGACGGGGTCCCTGTTAGGGGGGAGGGGCTACTTGCATAAAAGCAGTTAAAAAATGATAAAAACATAAACATATTAAAATTAACTTATAAATTTTTCTTTACCACTTGACATTATACTAATTAATTAGAAAATTTATAAATTTTGCATGTAAACACATCACGTGTGAAATAGATCGTTTTATAGTTTGAATTTGTCATTTGAAGTCAATTAAATACGTGTGAAATAGATCTTTTTAATAGTTTGGATTTGTCATTTGAAGTCAATTCAATATGTTTTGAAGTTGAGCTCACCAAAAGACTTGGTAAGGTGAAAGAACACCCTAGTTTTACTCATGATAGTAACCAGATAGTATTATTTAACTGCTTAAATGACATAGATTGATTGATAGTTTTCAAGTTCTAGGATTTAGCTGCTAATGGCAAATTGGCAATTGGTGAGAGACCTCTCCGGCTGCACTAGGAGCCAAGCTCCCTGGTCTGAGCGCATGCAGGAAATTGGAGAGCCATATGAGAAAGAATGACAAGAAGAAAATTGCAAGGGGGCTGGATGATTGAACTCTGACAGTGGGGCTCAGCAAGGCCCAGTGCTTGAATTCTAATGGGTTTGGATTGTAATGTCATGCAGGTGGGGCTTATTGGGTTCTTGCAATATGCAACTGTTGGTTAATCAAAACCAATCCGTATTTTTTTTCTCTGGGTTTTAGTCTGTAAAATATGTCGCCATATGGATACTTTGTTTGGATGTGTATATCTCTTTCTCTTTTGTACAATATATGCAGATTTAGGTGGGATCAAATTCAATTCACAACAAGGAAGCAAATCAACAAAATAGTAAAAAAGAAAGAAAGAAGAATTAAGAAGAGACAAGTGATTTACAATCATACCCTTGACTTGCATAAATTGAATAAGTCCATTATTTGCCTTATACCTAAGGTCAAGGATGCCCATGAGATTAGTAAATTTAGACCTATTAGTTTAGTAAACTGTAGCTTTAAGATAATTTCCAAAATTCTAACTAACCGTTTAGAGAATATCATGACAACAATAATTGATAATAGCCAATCTGCCTTCCTTAAAAACCGTTATATTCTAGATAATGTCATTCTAAGTCAAGAACTTATTCATCATAGTAAATGTACACAAGAAGCAGGAGTAGTGATTAAAATAGACTTTGAGAAAGCCTACGACAAAATACATTGGGAGTACATATTAGAAATTCTTCAAAGTAGAGGGTTTGGTAGTAAATGGGGTAGATGGATCAAGGATTGGTTATATAGTTCACAATCTTGTCTCAACTTTAATGGTGATTTAACTTCTTATTTCTACTGTAAAAGAGGGGTTAGACAGGGTGACCCTTTATCTCCGTTCCTCTTTATATTAGCAGCTGATACATTATGTAAATTTTTTCATAAAGGTAGACAAGCCAATCGAATTGTAGGATTAGGTCCACCATGTTTAGACAATAGAGCTATCACTAATTGTCATTATGCTGATGACACTATCTTATTCCTCAAAGCCACCCATGAAAATGTGGCATCAGCATGGTGGGGATTAATTAGCTTTGAAGCTCTTTCGGGCATCAAAATGAATCTCTCCAAAACTGAACTATATCCCATTAACATTGTAGGAGACTCTTATGCTAGTACTTTTCAATGCAAATTAGGGTCATTTCCTTTTCAATATTTAGGTTTACCTTTAAAAGATAGTAAACTAACTATTATAGATTGGCAGTTTCTGATTGATAAAATAGGCAAAAGGTTACCTAATTGGAAGGGTCAACTATTGTCATTAGGAGGAAGGCTCACCTTACTCAACTCTGTTTTATCAACCATCCCACTGTACACCCTTTCTCTATATAGAGCTCCTAAAACAGTCCTTAGACAAATAAATTCAATTAGAAATTTATTTCTTTGACAGGGCACTACTTCTAGGAAAAAATATACTCTAGTTAATTGGACTCTTGCGTGTATGGCTAAATGTAATGGTGGATTAGGAGTTTTAAATTTGCAAGAGATGAATATTGCCCTACTTTTAAAATGGTGGTGGAAATTTCACAATCCTCAATACTCCGCTTTATGGAAAACTTTGATTACACATAAATATTACTTAGATACTCCCTTACCTTACTCTTCTTTTTGGAGTAGTATTATGACACTAGATAATTTAGGGAAATTAAGTGTAGCATATACCCCTCATATCCATTCACAATTAGAATTTTGGCATGTCATATGGTATGATAATTGTGCATTGTCCACTAGGTACCCTCAATTATATAGGATATGTTCTAATCAACATATTACTATAGCTGATGTATCTCTTTCTCAAGGCAAAGCCATTAAATTTAGAAGACATCTTAGCGGTATCTTAGCCAAGGAATGGCAGGACCTTCTATATATTATTAGTTCTTTTAGTTTTACTCATGGTATGGATAAAATTGCGTGGAGATGGGACAATTTAGGGCATTTTACGGTTAAATCGATATACCAACTTCTAAACTTTAGGGGGATTAAGGCCAATACCTATGCCGTGATATGGGAATTACCAATTCCACCTAAAATCAGAATTTTTATTTGGCTGGTTCTTCATAACCGTATACTCACTAAACAAAACTTAAGAAAGAAAGGCTGGTCTGGTAGAGTCAAATGTCATTTCTGTACCAAAAAAGAAAATACCACTCATTTGTTTCTTAAATGCCCTCAAGCTCAGCAAATTTGGTTCTGGTTAGGCAATAGTAATCTGTACCTACCTACTTGGAATTATTGTAAAGAGATATTTCAGTTTGCTTGTAGCCTTCCATCTCGGGATAAATTAGGGTTTTTAATTGTATTTAGTGCAGTTTGTTGGACTATTTGGAAACACCGCAACGATATTTGTTTCCAAAGTAGTCCAAGGAAAACTGCTCGAAACCTTATCCTTTTAATCATTTCGGTCATTGAATACTGGACAGGGAATATGGACAAAAAACTAAAGGAAGCTGCAGCGGAATGGCTCCCGAAAGATCTCAATGCAATCCCTCTTCGCGTGTGGGACCCAAATGACAACCAATTCATGGACTTCGCGACTGCAGATGAACCAGCAGGGGCTATGGTGCCGCTACAGGTGGCTGATGTGTAGAGACACATGAAGCAGTATCAAAATTTTAGTATAGATCCTAAGATAGGATCATTATCTTTACATAGTGTTAACAACAATGTGTTAGTTTTCCTTTGTTATTTTGCGCTTACCGTTTTTTGGTGGTTGATCAAACGCCGTGCTTATGTGTTTTGCTCGGTGTTAGAGCGTTATAGTATCCCATAGTAGCACTTAGTTCTCAGTTTTACTTGTAATTTAACTTCTATTTCATGGAAATGAAATGGGCATCTTGTATGCCTTTTATCAAAAAAAAAGAAGAAGAGACAAGTGATATCTCTATATCATAATAAAAAAACAAAGAACAATTTACGAGTTCACAGAATAAACAAGCTCCAAAATAATTCGATTGGCTGTTTATCAATCCTAAATAACATTAAGATATCTCCTTGTTCATCTGTATACTTAAATATATATACGCACTTAAAATCTTCGGTGCCTTTATTTCTCTTCCAGTTTCTTATGAATTTTACAAGGTATTAATGGAAAAAAGTAGTTGGTGCCAAACCGCAATAGCTATTTTTCACATCCCGTTGTCGTTCTGCACATCATCCAAAAACAATGTCATGTAACAAATCATTATAGCAATGCAACAGAATAATGGAAAATACTTGATGAAGTACAGACAAAAATAAGAAAACAAAATATTGTACCTCATGAGAGTGAATGTGTGAACTTTCCAATTGTTTTTGTTTCTGAATCATATGTGGAGAACCACCTCTCCTGTTTTGTAGAGAGGGATTTTGAGTCAAATAGAGTAATAGACGACCAAATAAAAATAATTTTTTTAAGAGGTCAAATACTTTTGCAGAAGGAAAATAATTATTTACACTAAAGCGAAATAATTTCATTTTCCACCAATTCTGTGGTGCCACATGCAAACTCTTTCCTGTTAATTGTGAAATTAAGTACGAAACTTGTCCAGATTTTTGATAAGTGTGAATTTTGTACAAGGTACATAATTCATGGGCACAGACAGAAATCATGACACAGCTAGCGTGCTGGAGTGGTGGGTCAGCCAGGGGTATTAGCTGGCCTTTTGTTGAAATGGTGAAGTATATCAATTACATCAAAGAAGAATTAACAGATTTTGTAAGCTTACCAAAGACTCAAAATCAGGGCTTGAGATTTGCTCGGTTAGGTTCCTTATCATCGACAATAGCTACATGAGAAAATCAGATTTTGAAAAAGATTAGAAGTCAATTGCATGATTATCCTGGTGAAAATATTATGATTGGACAGTGTTGATACTGTTATTCTTAAATTTCATTCTGATATCCTGATCCTAAGTGTGTTGGTATGATGAATATGATATGTGTTGGCCAAAGATAATTATGTGTTTTTTCTGAGGCACATGATTTCTTCTAAGTGCTTAATTAGTTAGAACTGCCTTAACTATTTCTTTTGAATATTTTTTGGATTGTAAGTTTCTGTTCCTGTTTCACCACTTGTCAAATAAAAAAAAGAATGTAAATTTCTTGAGATTCATTTTCTTACAGCTTTCAAAGTAACGGGATCAAGTTGCCTGAGCATTTCAATAAAAATTTCAACCGGTCTCGTCTTCTCAGGATCAAACATGTTCCCAATGAAAGAGTATACCTGACATAAATTTGGCATTTCTGCAACAAAAGAAAGTACCAAAATGAGATTTTTACAAGGATATATAGAAGTTATGCGTGCAAAAGTGCCACGAGACCCTGATTTATATTACTTTACTTTTCTTAATCGTTTATTTTTGGAAATAGCAACTTCCATATAACAATGTATTTTAGCTTTCTATTTACAGATAAGGTATAAAATTGTTTTATTAGTGAAAAGTAGACTAAATCAGGAAGAAAGTTTCTTAAGTGTGATTCAATTCATTCATTCATTCATTCCTTTTTTTTTAAATTTAAACAATTTTTGATAGTCATGGTAGTAGAAACTTTTAAGCAAGATGACAAGCAACAAGCAAATAATATCCATGAATTACTTTGAAAGTATTATTTGTTTATATTGCAAGTAGCATGCACATAGTAGTAAAAAAAGTGCAAAAGTTCTTCTAACGTCCTTTGAAATTTGAATAAATTTTATATGGCAATTATCTGAGATGCTGATGCATAATTAAGAACCAAATAAATTAGCATATGAAAAATGGTACCAGGAACAGAGGTAGTTGGATTTGAAATGGGGGGCATTAGAGCATATTCATTTCTACATACTTGACTTGAACTTTCAGCCCAATCAAAATTTGAATTTCGATCATTCAAATTTGACCTTCTCATTGGATCTTGGACACCTAAATACAACATAAGTACACAAAACTTTGCTATCAATACCATGAATATTTTTTGATGCAATAATCAATATCAAGTATCAAAAATACCCATGTTATGCTTCAATCTCAATTAAGAGGCCAAAAAAAAAAAAAATCAGAGGTAGTTTTTTTTTTTTTGGAGAATTTTAATCCCATAGCACCTTCTGGTGGGGGCATAAATATGAAATCAAAATTTAGATGGGAATAAGGGCAAAAACAACAAGATTTGATAAACGTAAGCTTTAACTAGAGAACCATACTGAGGTATTTTGCGAAAGCATCTGCATTATTCGGTGTATAATTCAGCACATGCGATGAAGTAGAAGGTGAGTCCCACGAATTGCATGTAGGCATGAAGATGGGGCCCACAGGAAGAGCAAGCGGGAGATCTAACTGTATAACATCTGAAAAGTAATGTGGATGACTCAAACTCTGAATTTTGGTGAACAAATATGATTATGATTAGTATAATTTTAAGATTTTTAGTAATGCTTCTCATTACTATATATTGTTATTGAGCGTTTTCAGCAATTGTAGGATTTATCACTAAATGTACTGGTTCTTTGTGAATTGATCCATTGAATAAGACGGAGGGTACGGAAGTGCAATAAAGAACTAAAGAAAAAGGGAGAAATTTAAACCATTAGCAGAGGAGTTGGGATATTGTTGTTGTGGCCCAGTTTTGCGTCGGGAATGAGGCAGAGGTACATGTGCCTCTAAGCCGATCTTCTGTATCTTTAAGAAATATTTCTGTGCATGACTCCTTATCTGAATAAATGAAGCGTGGCATAAACTTAGTAAAGTATACATTTTTTGGGTGCATTTAAGGTTCTTTTCATGATTGATGATTTCTTCCAGGATTCTCTTGAATTCAATCCCTAATCGAGTGTGTAAATTTGGTTGGGGTGTTGAATCTGCTCTTGGCAAGATCAACCTTAGTTAAGGATAATCCATCTTTTAATTCTGCTTATTTGGAAAACCACATATTTTCAATTTATTATTTTTTATGTTTATAAAGTGAGCTAAGCTCTAGAAAATTCAAATTTGAGCAATTCAGACAGAGAGTTAATAAGTTACAATTTACTAGCCTGAATTGTTGTCTTCGTGCCAACAAAATCTTCAATTTTCTTCCAATCCCGGCCGAACCTATATGTAAATTATTTCACCATATTACAAAAAGAAAGACAAATTTAAAAAATAGATAGTCTTCATTTTTCAGTAATTTCAACAATAATTAGCAAAAGAGAATTTATATGAAATTCATTCTCTATATATTTCTCTAGATTTGATGCCTAACTTCGGTGTAGAAACTTTTTTTGAACAAAAAAATTCCATCTCAGAGCCAGAAATTTGCACCCCTGATCCTATAAATTTGAAAAAAAAGAAACAACCAAAAAGCGGAGAGAGGGATTATACAGTAATAGTGCTTCAAGAAACCGGTCATGCTCTTCTGAAGTCCATCGATCGCGCGGCCGAGTGATCGTGTATGGTTTTCTAAGCTTCTTGCTAGGCACTTCCCCTTCCATATTTCTCTGCAGAGACTTTTTTTAAAATGCTTCGTAAGTAGAGTAGAATGGGCCATCTTGGCGAGTTGGTTCGTTAAATACACCTTCCCTGTCCCGCTCGCGTCTCTCTCTTTTTCAAGTTAGGCGCGAAAAGAATGGACTCTTTGCTGGTTGTTAGCGAGAAGAGGGAAAGATGTGATCTTGGCCACACAGATTTTTTTTAAATGGTTGGCGGAATCTTGGTCGTTCAATTTGGAGGTGATAGATTGCTAATTAGACTTGGCCTATATATTAGTTATGGTGAACTACCTCGCAAAAGTGTAATAACATTCTGTTTTGTTTTAAATAGGTACTTGTTCTAGCCCTTTCCAAATTCTTATCAAATTGATGGTCCAATGATTTCATAAAATATTTTACACAATGCTCCATTTGTACAGAACCAATCATCCGCAATAAATTGGGAATTTTTAATTTTGAATCATTATCTGGTGACGGATGTTAGGTGTGTGACCATTTAATTAAATGCCAGGTGCATCCAAATTATCACTCTATCCTGTCAGTAGGTTTTGGTACAAGAATTTGGAAGCTCCCCATTATGGAAGCGTCCTTCTTTTGTCTACAAGGAATGAGCGATGGATGGAAATCGGACGGTAGAGAGCGAAGGTCAGGAATAGGCATGGTATGTGTTGGAGAAAGGGGAGGCAAGTGCTTAGTTAGAGGAAGGCTCAGAGAGAGAAATGGAAAGGGAGGCCTAACACGCATTCCCCCATTTAACACTTCCTCTTGCAAGTACATTCAACCCCACTCCATTTGCTTCAACAATGGACGAGTCCATTGTTTCTCATAGTTGCCATCTTCTCGCCTATAGTTAAATCCTAAGTAACAACTGTTTTCTGAATATTATATATATAAAAAAAAAACTGTTCTCTGACAGTAGCAAGAGGTATTCAACTATAAAGTTTCTATTTTATTTCTATATGTTATTTCTTGTGCATTTAATCGGTAAGTTCTCCAAATACTTCCTTAGTGCTGTTATATAATATTTATCTATAATTGTGACAAGAGAGAAAAGATTTGAATTTAATATATATATATATATATATATATATATATATATATATATATAGAGAGAGAGAGAGAGAGAGCAAACTAAGAACAATCTATCTATAGTTCTTTTTGTTCATACATATATTATGATTTGTCCAAATGAGTTATTATTTTTATGCTGAATGGTTTTCATAATATGATATTATTTAAATTTAGAATTTTGAGACTTCACATTTGCTCATGTACTAGATTCAACTGTGAAGCATTTAGATCGTTAATTTGAATCACAAATTCACAACTGATCGGCTACTTAAATAAAAAGTTATTCATAGGTCGATTAGATTGTCGGAATACTACATATATGAGTTAAAGTATTAGAGGAGATGCAAACTCGAATTTTAATAGGATTGCATAAAACTTCTCTTGATTTTTTATACGGTATCCTTGGTAAATCTCAAATCGACTTGATATGTAGAATCTAAATGATGAATGGAGCCCTCCAGTATTGATGATAAATTGAGATACGTGCCCTCTAGTCTCTACATATTAGCTGGCTCTCGCTTGCCTAATTAGCCGTTACGGGTCTATTTTGAAAAAACAAAAAATGGTCGAGTGAAATGAGGCTTTTACATGCTATAATTATTTCAACGAAAAGTCTTATTTAGAGGTGAAACCAGAGTTATTACGAGAAAATAGTATAAAAATCACATGTCAAATTAATTACACACCATTCCTTGTAAGTAGGTATCCTACTTTATCATGGATATCTAGACTGTTTTATGTATTTCTATTTTCTCACTCGTAAGTCCATAAAATTAACTACGCCTCATAAAAAACATTAGACTTCAGCTTGTGACTGCTGCAAGTTAATTCAATTGTGTAATTTTGGATTTTTTTTATTGATTAAGTACTTAGATCCACTCGGGGTCGGAGTCAGTAGGGTCCAGCAGAATACGCTTGTCTAACCAAATTTGGATCCCCCAGGTACTGGAGGGTAGAATTACTAAATTCAAACCGTTTTAACTCTGGCACAAATCTAAAAAACGGCCCCCCCTATATCTACAATAGACACCGAAAGTTCTTTGGCCCGGCTGAGACTAAATCCAGACCATTCGTTTCCTACAATGGAGTACGGTAATTGAGGGGATATGGATTGTGTCTACCCTTGATCCAAAACCTTTTTCAAAGTATATTTCGTTTGTCATTTTTTTAATTTACAAAAATATATTTGTGTTTAAAATAATTATACAATTATGTCTCATTATTTAAATTTTGTTCCATTCTATCTTATTTTCTGACCCCACACTTGAATTCACCAGCAGTAAAAGAAATTCAGACTAAAACCAATGCAACTAATTGCATTTGGCCCGACCAAAATTGCCATAAGAAATAGGCACAAAATATTTGGCTTGTTAGTGGTCTCCAGATATGAAGCAAGTGCTCTTTGCACGGCAATCACATGTGATGCAAGATGAGTTAGACCAAGAACTTTTAGTTTAACAAAATTAAACATCTAACTTACAATTACCCCAATATCCTTCGATTATATCTCACAATTTTGCAATTAGAACTAAATTTAAGCCTATTATAGGCTAACATTTAATGGTGAAATTATTCTTTGACCAAATTATGATTTTCTAATTAAAAGAACACATTCTTGTGCAATTTGGCCCTTAAGAATACTTGAATGTGCAATTAACACCAACAAGATGAGAAAATAATACAAAAGCATATAAAAGAATTGGAATCTTTCAGTACCTTTCTTGTTAAAAAATTAGGAAAAGAGATATACTTGCATTTTAGTCATGTTCACAACTACAATTGAAATTTTTGGCAGGAAAAATGTCTTTACTAGTTTATTCCTTACTCACTTCGATGGCAGCAAATTGGGCACAATCCCAATGTTTTGAGGAAGCCAAGTTCTTTCTTTGAAGAAGAGGAAGCTAATTTCTTAAAAACTTTGACTGGATAGTGCTGGTAGTGTGTTTGTTCCATCTTTTCTACAAACAGCGCAAGTTTTAACATCTAATTATTCAGAAAAATGATTTGTGATTCTTTATTAGAGTTACTTGTAAAATTTAGTGACTTAAGTATAAACGTGAGCAAGGGTACAGAATTTTCTGGTGGAGGTTTTGAGAATTATAGATTGTTGATTTTTACGTAGTTGGAATATTGATGACTTGAAAGATGAATTATTCTGATAACTTTTTATAATAAAAGAGAGAAAAAATAAAGATAAGAAAATGACAGTAATCGCTTAATTATATTAAGCCATCACATTACATAGGTTTAAATAACAATTAACACGCAAGACAAAAAAGAAAATTCGTCATCTTGTCATGCAGATTATGACGCAATCTCAAGGAATGTGGTACAAGAGGCACCTGCGTGCTGTCCTCGCTGAGTATCTCATGGGCCACCCCACTCATCCGGGCTGAAGTGAATTCAGATCCATTTCGGTACTGGACGGTAGAATTTCTAAATCCCAACCGTTCTTTAACCTGGCACGAATCTCAAAACGGACCCCGTATATCTACCATAGGTACCGAATTCCAATTGCTCGGCTGGGATCGTACCACATTTATTTGTAATTTGCTCGATGTTAAATCTTCGGTGTCATTAATTTCCCCCAATTTGTTATGATTTTTACAAGGTATTAATGAAAAATCGGAGTTGGTGCCAAACCGCAATTGCTATTTTTCACATCCTGTTGTCCCTCTGCACATGATCAAAGACAATGTAATGTAACAAATAATTATGATAATGCAGCAGAATAATGAAAAATACTTGATTAAGTACAGACGAAAATAAGAAAAAGAATATTGTACATCATGAGAGTGAATGTGTGAACTTTCCAATTGTTTTTGTTTCTGAATCATATGTGGAGAACCAACGCTCCTGTTTTGTAGAGAGGCATTTTTAGTCAAATAGACAACCAAATAATAAGATAACTTTTTAAGAGGCCCAATGCTTATGCAGAAGGAAAAAAATTATTTACATTACTATTAGCTGGACTTTTGTTGAAATGGTGAAGTATGCAAATTACATCAAAGAAGAATTAACAGATTTTGTAAGCTTACCAGAGACTCAAAATCAGGGCTTGAGATTTGCACAGTTAGGTTCCTTATCATCGACAATAGCTACATGAGAAAATCAGATTTTGAAAAAGATTAGAAGTCAATTGCATGATTATCCTGGTGAAAATATTATGATTGGACAGTGTTGATACTGTTATTCTTAAATTTCATGCTGATATCCTGATCCTGAGTGTGTTGGTATGATGAGTATGATATGTGTTGGCCAAAGATAATTATGTGCTTTTTTTTTCTGAGGCACATGATTTCTTCTAAGTGCCTTAGAGCAGCCTTAACTACTTTTTGAATATTTTTTGGATTGTAAGTTTGTGTCCCTGTTTCACCACTTGTCAAAAAAAAAAAAATGAATGTAAATTTCTTGAGATTCATTTTCTTACAGCTTTCAAAGTAACAGGATCAAGTTGCCTGAGCTTTTCAATAAAAATTTCAATTGGTCTTGTCGTCTCAGGATCAAACATGTTCCCAATGAAGGAGTATACCTGACTTAAATTTGGCATTTCTGCCACAAAGGAAAGTACCAAAATGAGATTCTTACAAGGATACAAGTTATGCATGCAAAAGTGCCACGAGATCCTGATTTATATTACTTTACTTTTCTTAATCGTTTATTTTCGGAAATAGCAACTTCCATGTAACTATGCATTTTAGCTTTCTAATTATAGATAAGGTACAAATTTGTTTTATTAGTGAAAAGTATAATATAAATTAGGAAGAAAGTTTCTTAAGTGTGATTCTTTTTTTCCTTTTTGTGAAAATTTAAACAATTTTTGACAGTCATTGTAGTAGAAACTTTTAAGCAAGATGACAACTAGCAAATGATATCCATGAATTACTTTGAAGGTATTATTTGTTTGCACGTAGTAGTAAAAAAAGCGCAAAGTTCTGCTAATTTCCTTGTGAAATTTGAATAAATTTTATATGGCATGAAATTATCTGAGATGCTGATGCATAATTTAGAACCAAAACAAATAATTGTATGAAAAATGTTACCAGGAGCAGAGGTAGTTGGATTTGAAATGGGGGGCATTAGAGCATATTCATTTCTACATGCTTGACTAGAACTTTCAGCCCAATCTAAATTTGAATTTTGATCATCCAAATTTGACCTCCTCATTGGACCTTGGACACCTAAATTCAACACAAGTATACAAAACTTGCTATTAATACCATGATTATTTTTTTGATTAAGCAATATCAACAATACCCATGTTATGCTTATTCTTTCTATTCTTTTATCTACAATACGAGCTATCAACTTGGCTAATTTTTTTTTTCTACTGTGTATTCTTCAAACTCAAATAAGAGGCCAAAAAAAAGAAAAAGAAAATTAGAGGTTGATTTTTTGAAGAATTTTAATCCCATAGCACCTTCTGGTGGGGGAAGAAATATGGAATCAAAATTTAGATGGGAATAAGGGGAAAAACAACAAGACTTGATAAAAGTAAGCTTTAACCATACTGAGGTATTCTGCGAAAGCATCTACATTATTCGGTGTATAATTCAGCACATGCGATGAAGTAGAAGGTGAGTCCCACGAATTGCATGTAGGCATGAAGCAGGGGCCCACAGGAAGAGCAAGCGGGAGATCTAACTGTATAACATCTGAAAAGTAATGTAGATGACTCAAACTCTGAATTTTGGTGAACAAATATGATTATGATTTGTGAAATTTTATGATTTAGTAATGCTTCTTACTGCCATATATATAAAAAAAAATTGAGCATTTTATCACCAATTGTAGATATTTTATACTAACTGTACTGGTTCTTTGTGAATTGATCAATTGAAAAAGATGGAGGGTTCTGAAGTGTTATAAAGAACTAAAGAAAAAGGGAGAAAATTAAACCATTAGCAGAGGAGTTGGGATATTGTCGATGTGGCCCAGTTTTGCGTCGGGAATGAGGCGGAGGTACATGTGCATTTAAGCCGATCTTCTGTATCTTTAAGAAATATTTCTGTGCATGACTCCTTATCTGAATAAATGAACCGTTGCTTAAACTTAGAAAAGTATACATTTTTTTGGGTGCATTTAAGGTTCTTTTCATGATTGATGATTTATTCCAGGTTTCTCTTGAATTCAATCCCTAATCAAGTGTGTAAATTTGGTTGGGGTGTTGAATCTGCTCATGGCAAGATCAACCTTAGTATCCATCTTTTAATTCTG
Source organism: Carex littledalei (assembly GCA_011114355.1). Taxonomy (NCBI): domain Eukaryota; kingdom Viridiplantae; phylum Streptophyta; class Magnoliopsida; order Poales; family Cyperaceae; genus Carex; species Carex littledalei. Next base: position 8,452,958 of record CM022088.1, read on the forward strand.
CTTATTTGGAAAACCATATATTTTCAACTTATTATTTTTTATGTTTATAAAGTGAGCTAAAGCTCTAGAAAAGTTAAATTTGAGCAATTCAGGAAGAGAACATTAATAAGTTATAATTACTAGCCTGAATTGTTGTCTTCGTGCCAACAAAATCTTCAATTTTCTTCCAATCCCTGCCGAACCTACATGTAAAAATTATTTCACCATATTACAAAAGAAAAGACAAAATTTAAAAAGGCAGTCTTAATTCAGTAATTTCAACAATAATTAGCAAAAGGGAGTTTGTATGAAATTCATTCTCTATATTTCTCTAGATTTGATGCCTAACTTCCGCGTAGCAACTTTTTTTGAACAAAAAATTCCATCTCAGAGCCAGAAATTTGCACCCCTGATCCTATAAATTCGAAAAAAGAAAAAATCAAAAGCGGAGAGAGGGATTATACAGTAATAGTGCTTCAAGAAACCGGTCGTGCTCTTCTGAAGTCCATCGATCGCGTGGCCGAGTTATGGTGTACGGTTTTCTAAGCTTCTTGCTAGGCACTTCTCCTTCCATATTTCTCTGCAGAAATTATTTTTAAAATACTTCGCAAGTAGATAGAATGGGCCATCTTGGCGAAGTTGGTTCGTTAAATACACCTTCCCTGTTCCCCTCGCGTCTCTCTCTTTTTCAAGTTAGGCGCGAAAAGAATGGACTCTTTGCTAGTTGTTAGCGAGAAGAGGGAAAGATGTGATCTTGGCCGCACAGATTTTTTTTTGAAATGGTCGGCTGAATGGTCGTTCAATTTAGAGGCGACAGATTGCTAATTAGACTTGGTCTATATATAATTTATGGTGAAGTACCTCGATTAAACCTAGGAAGAAAAGTGTAATAACATTTTGTTTTTTTTAAATAGGTACTTGTTCTAGCCCTTTCCAAATTCTTATCAAGTTGATGGTCCAATGATTTCATAAAATATTTTACACAATGCTCCATTTGTACTGAACCAATAATCCGCAATAAATTGGGAATTTTTAATTGTGAATCATTATCTGGTGACGGATGTTAGGTGTGTGACCATTTAATTAAATGCCAGGTGCATCCAAATTATCACTCTATCCTGTCAGTAGGTTTTGGTACAAGAATTTGGAAGCTCCCCATTGTGGAAGCGTCCTTCTTTTGTCTACAAGGAATGAGCGATGGATGGAAATCGGACGGATGAGAGCGAAGGTCAGGAATAGGCATGGTATGTGTTGGAGAAAGGGGAGGCAAGTGCTTAGGTAGAGGAAGGCTCAGAGAGAGAAATGGAAAGGGAGGCCTAACACGCATTCGCCCATTAACATTTCCTCTCGCAAGTACCTGTATCCCCACTCCATTTGCTTCAACAATGGACGCGTCCTTGGTACTCAGATCCAGTGTAATACTTGAGTCGTCCATTTTAATCTGACACGGATCTCAAAGCGGACTGTACTGTATTTCAAATAGACATCGAATTAATTTTGATCTGACAGTGAATATTCTATACACGATCAAGTACCATAGGTGTGCTCCAGAAGAGAGTACAGGACCGAAGGGGAGCGGAGAGGAGAGGGAATAATCCACATCCTATGCATTAACGTACCGTTTGAGGTTATATTTTCCGATGGTGTGATCATAATTCGGGCCAATTTACATGTTTTAGTCAATGAAATGGGCCTCGTAGCCTTATTTAAAAAAAAAAATCTGGCCAATTCAGCCCACACCTATAACGCACGGGGCCCTTTAATATTAGTGCAAATTTAAATCAGAGCTCATATCTTAACTTAAAAATTGAGTCAAGGCAGAGGATACCAATTCAGGGGAGAGGAGGGGTGATCGGATCTAACCGAACCGCGTTTACTTGTTTCAGAATATTTAATTTTGAGGGGGAGGAGGGAAGAGAAAGTGAGAGAAGTCTTTATACAAACTATTCAAATTTTGTAACCTCCAATTCGGAATGTAGAGAAAGTTAACTTTTTACACTGCCTCTCACCTCTTTTTTTTTTTTTTTTTGGAGCACAACCTAGGGGATACTCACTCTAGATTCTCATAGATGTCATCTTCTCACGTGAAATTAAGTCTAGACTAACAATTTTCTTTTTGGATATTAGAAAAGAAAAAAAAAACATGTTTTTTTAGAGTAACATGAGATATTCAATTATAAAATTTCTATTTAATTTCTACATGTAATTTCTTGTGTAGCTAATTGTTGAGTTCTCCAAATACTTTTTTACTGCTGCTATATAATTATTTATGCATAATTGTGAGAAATGAATTAAACTTAATAGAGCTCACTAAGAACAAACTATCTATAGTTCTTTTTGTTCATGCATATATTGTGATTTGTCAAAATGAGTAATAATTTTAAGATGAATGTTGTCATAATATGATTTTATTGAAATTTAAAATTTTGAGGCTTCACATTTGCTCATGTACTAGATTCAAGTGTGAAGAATTTTGATTTTTTTAATTTGAATCACAATTGATCGGCTAATTAAATAAAAAAATTACTCATGTATCGAATGCTAATAGGATATTATAGAACTTTATATTTTTTTATACGGTTTCCTTGGTAAATTTCAATCCGACTTTATATATAGAATCTAAACGATGAATGGAGCTATCCAGTACTGATGAGAAATTGAGAGACGTGCCCTCTAATCTCAACCTATGAGCTGGCTCTCGCTTGCCTAATTAGCCGTTACGGGTCTATTTTGAAAAAAAGATGGTCGAGTGAAATGAGGCTTTTACATGCTTAAATTTTTCAACGAAAAGTCTTATTTAGAGGTGAACCGGAGTTATTACGGAGAAAATAGTATAAAAATCACATGTCAAATTAATTACACACCATTTCCTTGTAAGTAGGCATCCGAGCTACTTTAATGGATTTCTAGACTTTGTGTTATGTATTTGTATTTTCGCACTCTTAAAGACCATAAAAATAATGGAAGCTGATATGAGTACCCGCAGTTGAGTATCCGCACTGTACCCACACCTAAACTGCCATAACTGTTTGTGGGGACCGCAACCGTTCCAAAACTGTAATTTTGTTTTACAAAAATTAATAGTAACATTGTGAAGTATTTATATCTATACAAGACAAGTATTTATATCTATACAATGAACTACATATATGATATATGAATTTTTCTTAAATAACCGTACCCGCACTTTTTTTTTTAAATCCTCGCATCGTACCCGCATTAGGGGACCACACAACTGTTCCAAAACTGTAATTTTGTTTTACAAATATTAATAGTAACATTGTGAAGTATTTATATCTATACAATGAACTACATATATGATATATGAATTTTTCTAAAATAACCGTACCCGCACATTTTCTTGAAAAATCCTCACTTCGTACCCGCATTTGGGGACCACTCAAACGGCATGTGGGGACCACTAAAATTGTCAACAAAAAACGTTGACTTAGCTTATGTGTGGGTAATAAACGACATGTGGGGACCACTAAAATTGTCAACAAAAAATGTTGACAAAAAAATGTTGACTTAGCTTATGTGCGGGTAATATTTATATCTTTATTCTTGTGTCATTTATACTTACGAAACAAAGTATTTATAGCTATAAGGGTGTGGTATTTATACTTACGAACTAAAGTATTTATATCTATATTACATTGGATGAATAAGAATATTAAAAAAATATTTGAGTTGAAATGTTGGAGACCTTTAACCAAGAGGCATCATGTCATGGATCACATGGGTACTCTTTTTTTATATGTTGGATCTAATACAACTAGTTTGTATGAAATTTTGGTTCAAATTAGATCATAACCAAGAGTTTTGGCAACATGAGCCCAACTTGGCGAAACTTGGGCCAAATCTTGATCGCATGGTTACTAAGTGGTAAGGACATAACTTTTATACAAACATTGTATTGGATCTTGAGGAGTATATGTTATATGGATCACATGGAATTGCATGTGTACAAAAGGCAATATGTATATATGTTGCACTAATTGTAATCTTTTAGTATTCTCTATGGTTTTATATGAATTCATATATAATAATCGGCCCAACGGAAGTTTATTATATATTTTTCAAATAAATAATTTAAACCATATAACGTTATTTTTAATAATTGGTTGTTATTAATTTTTTTTAACTTTAAATTGTAACTGCCACTTTATTAAAATGAATTTTGTATCTGAACAGATCAAGTATTTATATCTGAACACATCAAGTATTTATATCTGAACTATCAAGTAATATCTGAACACATCAAGTATTTATTTCTGAACACATCAAGTATTTATATCTAAACTACCAAGTATTTATATCTGAACACATCAAGTATTTATATCTGAACTACCAAATATTTATATCTGAACACATAATAGCAATTACATCATCTTCGCAAATCAAATTGTCACAAACATCTCAAAATCCAGTGTTCGCGCGAAAGCGCAACGCAAGTTTCGGTACGCTTGAGGGCGTACCTTTTAAAACCGCGCTTACACTTCACGAGTAAGGGTTGCAAGTGCACAACCCCTATCGAGTAGTATAATCGGGTATCGATCCACAGGGACGGGCAATTGTTAGGTTAGAATCTACCAAACTCAATTAAAAACTAGAAGTGAGAAAGATTTGGTTTGGTATTTAAGTTCCTAAAAGATCAATTCAAACAATTCAAACAATGCAAGCAGGTGTAATAAAGTGCTTGCAGAAATGTAAACTTTGTTTTGATTATGGATAAAAGGCGTTTCCAGGGTTTCAGATTTCATCTGTGATCTGCCTCTAGTGGTACGGCCCGTACCAAGTTGGTACGGCTAGGCCGTACTTCACTTGGTAAGGCAAGGCCGCACCACTCTGGTAAGACCCGTACTGGCTTGCCAGAACAGAGCTTACCAGTTCGAGTTGATGCATTCCTTGCTGGTACCTTGTGCTAAACTCTTTAGAAAGGTTCAATTGACCATACCTAAGGTTCCTAAGCCTCAACTCTCGTGTGTTGGATCAAGATCTAGGTTGGAATGCAATTGATTGCCTTTTAGGGATTTCTACACCTCAATTTTCATGTGTTGGTACAGATCTACCCTAGCTGGTTGATTGGAGACCTAAGGCACCCTCTAATCTGTCGATTAGAGGAGAATTCAACCTCTCGGCTTCAATTCGAACAAGTCTACCCTAAACAATTGATTTGGTTGAGAGATTGAGATGATCACATGACCTTGATAGGTTTGATCTAGACCTAGAGGTTCATCATACACAATCACAGCAAACAAAGCAAGAGATAGCAAAGAAATCACAATCAATCAATCAAAAGAGTTCATACAAGATACAAGTCAAAGAAAGTCAAAGCAAATCAAGAATCCATCTCTAAACCCTAGAAACTAAAATAACTATGATAGGTTTAATTTATATATATGTTCGATCAGGTTTTCATCGCATAATAGCACCAAATATCATGTATTTTAGTATAATTTAGGATTAAATACCCCTAGAATCAAGTTACTGCATTTGTCTATGTGAAATTCGCAGGAAAACAAGAAAAAGGACCAAAGTGCGGACGCACTGAACTTTAGTGCGGCCGCACTAAGCACTTGGGAGAGAATCCAAGGTCCAGCATGCTCCAGAGGAAAAGTCCGAGAGGAATGCGGACGCACTAAACATTGGTGCGGACGCATTTCCTACTTAGCCGAATTTTGGTGAAGAAATCCAGCAACTCAGAAGGAAAATGCGACCAGAGTGCGACCGCAGGGGACCCGCATTTTCTACTTAGAGAAATTTCCACTCCTGAGCCAAAGAAGAACAGAAAAGTCCGAGAGTAATGCGGGCGCACTGGGAGGCAGTGCGGACGCACTCAGCACTTGGAGTCAAATCCAGAACTGAAACCAAAACCCGTGCGGCCGCAGTGTGGACGCACTTGGGCCGCATTCAGCCTAAAAAACTGCCATTTTGAGGATTTCCTATTTTCGGCGCATCAGACCACGTCCCAAAAGGAGGAAAATAGAAGGTGGAAACGTGGGGACACGTTGTGACAGATTTAGAGTGATTCCCCACGTCCATATGCTCCAGATCCATTATAAAAGGAAAGTAATTTCTTCTCCATGATCATCACCATTCGAAGAGAGAAATTCACGAGAGAGAGCATCAACCATAGGAGCGAATCAAGAAGGAAGAAGGCGAATTCTCACAGCAATTGCAAGGAAGACTAAGGTTTTGATTAGGGAAATGGTGTATTCTATTTCTCTAGTTAGTTTCTCTTTGTCTTTACTTACTTTGTACTTGAATTTATGATGAATATTTGCTTCTCCATGAGAGGCTAGTTTCTCTCTAGGGGTTTAGGTCATGTAGCATGAACTTGTTTAGTTTTATCTTACTCGGATTTTAGTTTTTATTATGATTGTTTGATTTGATGTTAATTTCTGTGATTTATCATTTGTGATGTTCCATGATTTGTACTTGAATTGTAGCGTCCCGCTTTGATCATTTAGACCCAAAGTAGATTAGGATCATATAGGATAGTGCAACTTGTTGTGCTTGACTTGTAGCGTCCCGCTTAAGTCTTCCTGATTAAAAGTAGATTAGGATCATATAGGATAGTATAAATTGTGATTGCAAATACCTTAGGATTTGAATTATTAGCGACCGTACTTTTGTATTCAAATCTGGAAAAATAGAAATTAAGGTTAGGGTTTGGTGAAGGACTTAGCGGTGAAGCCAAAACTTGATTAGGACACCTTAGAACAAATATCGATATATACACTTGAAGCACGTGATTAAATATCCCTCTAGGTTAGTGACAGCCCTAGAATTCGAGGCACATTAATCCGTCCACCCAAGGTATTCGTATAAATATTTGTTCCAAAGGCTAACTTAGGTTAGAAACCTTGTCATAATCAAACATGAATTTAAACAAACCGAGTAGATAGAATTAGCAAGGGATTGTGGACCGAATACCCCTAGACTTCTCCAACTTGATTTTCACCCGATTTTATTGCTTTTTGTTACGAACTTTTAATTACTTTAATTTTCCTTCAAAAACGATTTTACACAAAACCCCCCCCCCCCACTTTACTTTTATTGTTTAGTTTTAATAGTAGTTTTCTTTAATTGAAAATTGGTATTTCCCTATCTCCCTGCGGATCGACACCTAAATACTACAATCGATAGGTTGTGCGCTTGCAACTAACCTATTCTTTGAGTACGAAGGTTTATAAATTTTAAAGGCAAAAAGAGTACCAAATTCCTATATCTAAAATACTCAACAAACTACTCACAGCACATGATCTGATCTAAAAATACAATAAGAGTGATAGAGAAAGCCATGGATCGAAGGGATCGAGAGGAGGAAGCTTGATCCGTCGAGTTTCGCCTCTTTCCTCTTCTTTCCTTCTTGCTCCTAGCTCCTTAGCTCTCTTTCTCTCTCTTACTGTGCTCTCAAATGGATCTGGAATGGAATCAATGTCGAAATTGGAGAGTTCCCCGCTTTAAATAGCCTCTGCCAAAATTTGAATCTGTCAGGCCGCCTTTAAGTACGGCCCGTACCAAATTGGTACGGCCAGGCCGTACCAGGCGTGATGAGCTGAAATATGGCCAAGTCTGGTGAGACCCGTACCAAGCCTGGTAAGGGTCGTACCTCATCATCTGAATCGCCGTTTCTTCGTGTGTTTTGCTCCAAACCTGCAGAAAACAAACAAACACTCAGCAGTACCAAATTCTAAAGATATATCGATGAAATGCACATGATTCTGGTGAATTAGGGCACGAATCTGGTACTAAAACAGGCCTAAAATAGACTAAATATGTGAGGTATCAAATTCCCCCAAGCTGAACCTTTGCTTGTCCTCAAGCAAAAAGTTTCAAACTCGGGTAAAAGTGCTGGACAACTAAATCTAAATGCAGATACAAGTCTAAATGTGAAAACCTACGTGAGTTTGCTATAGTCAAGAATTTCTAGAATCGATTCGGTTGTAATTCAAACATCCCTTTATAAACCTTGATTCACTCCACCAATTAGTCAATTGAACTTCTTATTTTGAGATGCTTCTAACAATGGAAAGACTAATTACCTAGGTTTGATCGAAACAATTTCATTCTTTTTCCGAGTCAGTGCTTTTATTCAAGGTGATTTTTCTTTTCATTTTCCCTCCCCCAAGCTTGAATCAAGCTTAAGGGTAAGAAAGTTGCGAACGAAGTGTGTTGGTATGAGCAAAATTTTCTTTCTTTATTTCTAATTGGGAGACGAGCTCAAAGGCGCCCATTCGAGACTTATTGCCAGTACTCTTATGTTCTCCATCTTTTTCATTTCTTTTCTCTTTTTTTTTTTTTTTTTGGTTTGCTCATACCATGAATACACACATCTATTGGTATTCATTCATACCAATGGATATTCCAAACTTTCTTAATTTGAAAATCCCAATTCCTAAAGGCACAGTTCAGTTTTTTCGAATAATCTCGTTCGATTCAATTCTAAGTTTGTTTCATCTTTTCCATTATTAAAAACATCTCAACCTAAGTAGTTCAATAACCAATCATGGGTTAGTTCCAATTCACTCAGGTCTATCCTAATCACAACTAAATTGTTTCAAAGTTATTCTCAATTCTAGCAATTCACGCAAATCTTCACCTAACAATGCACAAAAATACGAAAAAATGCAAGAAAAATAACGGTAAAGTAAACATGACCTACATGCAAATGTCATCCCCCCAAGCTTAGCCTGAGCATTGTCCTCAATGCTTCAAGACTATGAGATAAAAGAGATAAAAGAAGCTCGGGGAAAAGAGAGCGAACCTGATCAGTCGGCGGAGCGGTCGTACCAGAGCCAGTCACTCAACTGCTCCTCTATCCCAGTCACTCGCTGCGTGAGATCATGGAGTGTGGCGCCCTGCTCCTGACGCATGTCGTACATCAGGTGGTAGACATCCCGGATGGTGGGCTCAGAGACTGGAGGGGGATACACGGGTCTACCGGAGGAGGTGGAGGGTCCGGCTGCGTAGGCGGAGGTGGATAGGCCAGTCTGGTACGTGTGAGGGCCAGCTCCATATGATAAGGTACCTGCATCAAATGGTGAAACATGTACCTGCTCGGAGAAGGGGGGAGCCTGGCCGGGGAATGGGTGCACCAGAGGAGAAAGAGGATGCGTCTGCTCAAACTGAGCCTGGACTGGAGAGGTGGTGGCATCGATCATCTCCTCATCGCCCTGCAGTGGTGGTGGAGGAGGTGGAGGAGGTGGGGGTGGGGCCTCAGGGGCAGGCTGCACGCGGGGCGGACGGCGGAAAAACCAAGTGCTCCGGTCAACGAAGGAGAGAGTGACCGGGAAAGGCATGATATAGCTGGTCCGCATGTCAGGCATGCGCCAAGCCCAAGCACCTCGCCCATCGCGTCCTGCTGCTGACTCGATGAACTTGTAGGTGCAGAATTGAGAAAGAGAGAGAGATCGGGAGCTCCTGCACTCGTCGTCGCCAATGATCTGGAGATGTAAGTGCTCGGCGATCAGAGTGACATAGGCGGAAATGTAGACAACGCCACCTGGCTTGGGCTGCGTCTGGATGCCGAGCCAGTGGTGGATCATGGCGAGCATCAGATCGGGCCGCTCGAGAGTGCTGTCGGGGCGCAGCATATGATCCACCAGCTGCATATCCTCAACATTGGCACGGGCGAACGTCTCGCCACGCGCAAAGATGGTGCAACCGAGGATACGCAGCAGACATCGGATGACTGGGTGAGGGACATTGAGCTGCTTGTAGTCTCTGTTGAAAGCTGACCCGGCTGCGCTGCCAGAGATCAGCTCCCAGAAACTGTCGCGCCCCAGGCCCTGAGAGAAAGAGAGGGTGTCAGTGGTCGGGTTCGGAGTAAAGCCAAACCACTCCCTCAAGTCAGACAGCCGCACACGGTGGGTCTCACTCAGCATGCGGAACTGGATGAACGGGTTATCGTTCCGCGTGTACTTGAGCTCCAGAGAGGAAAGAAACTAAATGGTGAGCTTCTTGTACCCCCTCTGGGTGATCGTCCAAAAGGCCGGAGTGATCCCGATCCGGGTGGTAATGCGGCGGAACTCATCCTCCAGTCCCAGCGTCTGAAGAGCAGAAAAATCAACAATCCTCGTGTTGTTGATCTTTTTCTTCAGCAGCATATCGAAGTACTTGAACTGCCGACGGGTCGGCATGAAGAAGTACTCCTCGGTGTACGCATCGGCACGCTGGGTGGCGTCAGAGAGGGCCGCATCAGTGCCAAAGGAATCAGAGGCGTGGTCGGAGTCGTGGACGGAGGCGTGGTCAGAGCCCTGGTCCTGGTCAGAGGCCTCGTCAGAGCCCTGGTCCTGGTCAGCAGATGGGTGGTAGGAGGGGCTCTCCTGTGGGCTCCGGTGACCTGACGGAGACTCACTGGATGTGGTCTCACCCTCATAGTAGAGGGGCTCGACTGCGTCCCGAAGGGAAACACTCTGGCGGGACCCGGTCCTGGCTGCACTCTCCTGGGAGTGGCGAGATGCGCGGGAGCCACTACGAGACGCACTCCGGTGGGAGTGATGAGATGACGTGGGGGCATCAGCAGGAGGGACGTTGGCCATCGGGCCAGTGGCGGAAGGGACGGAGGCGTCAGAGGGTGTGGAGGAGCGAGAGGATTGCCGACGCATTTCTCTCAGACGCTCGTTTGGCTGGTTGAGGGTCCGACTGGGTAGGTACGGCCTGGTCTGACCTAGGTTGATACGGCCTAGCCGTACAGGCTGGTACGGGCCGTACCTACCTTAGGGTTTTGGTGTGGACTGGTAAGGGCCGCACCAACTGGTACCAATGACAAAATGGGATTTCTTGCAACCAATTAACTCCTAAACCAGACAAGGAGAGTACACAACACAAAACTGGGCTGGTTAGGGTTACTTGGTACAAACTGGTACAGGCTTGGTGTCAGGTCAGTACGGGCCGTACCTACCTGGTACGGGTGGGCCGTACCAGGCTAGGGTTTGACAGAAATGGGGCAGAACCGAGAGAAGAAGAGAGGAATGCACGAAAAATGGGTGAAAACAAAGAAAATGGAGGAAGAGGTACTAACCGAGAGCAAAGACGTGGTGCGGGTCGGATCGGTGAGGTGCGGGTCGGACCGAAGAGAAGTGCGGGTCGGACCGAAGAGTTGCTGGTGGTGCGCTGCTCCTTGTGCTCGGTTAGGGTGGAAGGATGAGAGGAAGAGGGAGTGAAAATGGAGAGGGAGAGAAGAGAGAGAAGAGAGAGGGAGAGAGGTGCGGCTGGGAAAAAGGGGGAAGGGGTGCGGGTACGGGGGGGTTTAAAAAGAAAAAGGCGGCAGTTAATGCGTCGGTTCGCGTCTCTGACCTAGGTACGGCCTGACCGTACCAAATTGGTACGGGCCGTACTAACCCTTCATTTTTCAGGCCGTACCAATGTGGTATGGCCTAGCCGAACCAACCTCAAAAAAAAAAATTTTGGTTTCTCTTTCTCGTGACTTCTCAAGCCGCTCGTGATGCAATGCAGAAGAATGAATGCATGTCTATCTGTTCCTAAGATGCAAAACAGGTAAAAATGGCTTGGGCTGCCTCCCAAGGAGCGCTCGTTTTAGGTCTCGAGCTCGACCTTCTCTTTTCAGGTTTTGGTTGGAGATGGATCGGGTGGCACTGGAGGGAGCACCCACTTCTGAGGTACACGGACCATGCGATCACACTCTTGCATCAGAAGAATCCGCAAGATTCCCATCAAGTTCTTGATCGAGCGCCCGATCGCGCTTTTGTGCGCTTCCAATTTCTCCAAGAGTGTAGCAGTCCGATCGGGTTCAAGATCTGCACTTATGATCACAGGACAACATCTATCTGGGTCTAGAAACTCATACCTGAGGTGAGCTGCTGGAGGCTTGAGCTCAGGAGTCAGCCGCTCTGTCTGGGTCTTGACGCGGGTCGCATCAAGTGAAATGGCATCGCATGCTGACCAATCCGACTCGCTTCCTTTGGGCTCCAGGTCATCAGACCACGGCATGCGGGTCGCATCAGGTGGCGTGCGGGTCGCGTCCACATGCTCTTCAGGTGGAGATGCAGGTCGACTTTGCTGGGTTGGTCCTTCGCATTCTGGCTGAGCTGGCAGAGGTTGGCGTGAGGCGACGATGTGGCTTAACTGCTCCAACAGTTTGCTTTGAGCAGCCATTTGAGTGGACATGCTCTACATCTGTTCCCACAGCATCTGGTTCATCTTCCCTTGCTCGTGTATGAATTCGATCTCAGCGGGATCAATGTACGGCTCGGGTGGATCGGATTGAAATACGTAATTGCTGGGGTTATCAAACGGTGCAGTGTTGTAGCAGTAGCCATCCTGCTCCGGTGCCTCATCCCAATCAGCCAGTGTGCAATACTCGTAAGAGTGTCTCCTGTCCCCACACATGACACATGGCTGTGGTTGATGGTTTCTGGCTGCCCTCACGCTCATTCTGATTGAATACTTCTCCATGGCCTCCTCTAGCTCGGCAGCTCTAGCATATAGAGCTGCGATCATGGCCTTCTCTGGCTCGGCAGCTCTAGCATATAGAGCTGTGATCTGATCAGCTTTGGATCGGCCACCTCCTCCAGCTTGAAAATTGTCGCGGCCAAACCAATGTTGGTCTGTCGTCATGTTGTACATGAGATCCATGGTGTCTCGAGCTCCTCAGATAGTAATCGCCATAGTGTTCCTGAAAAAGAGAAAATAAATAAATAAAAGAAACAAAATAAAATAAAAGAAAATAAAGGATACAAGATAAAGTCTAGATTAACTAAGTAAGGTAAAATCTAACTAGGCAATTGGTTACCGTCCCCGGCAACGGCGCCAAAAACTTGTTCGCGCGAAAGCGCAACGCAAGTTTCGGTACGCTTGAGGGCGTACCTTTTAAAACCGCGCTTACACTTCACGAGTAAGGGTTGCAAGTGCACAACCCCTATCGAGTAGTATAATCGGGTATCGATCCACAGGGACGGGCAATTGTTAGGTTAGAATCTACCAAACTCAATTAAAAACTAGAAGTGAGAAAGATTTGGTTTGGTATTTAAGTTCCTAAAAGATCAATTCAAACAATTCAAACAATGCAAGCAGGTGTAATAAAGTGCTTGCAGAAATGTAAACTTTGTTTTGATTATGGATAAAAGGCGTTTCCAGGGTTTCAGATTTCATCTGTGATCTGCCTCTAGTGGTACGGCCCGTACCAAGTTGGTACGGCTAGGCCGTACTTCACTTGGTAAGGCAAGGCCGCACCACTCTGGTAAGACCCGTACTGGCTTGCCAGAACAGAGCTTACCAGTTCGAGTTGATGCATTCCTTGCTGGTACCTTGTGCTAAACTCTTTAGAAAGGTTCAATTGACCATACCTAAGGTTCCTAAGCCTCAACTCTCGTGTGTTGGATCAAGATCTAGGTTGGAATGCAATTGATTGCCTTTTAGGGATTTCTACACCTCAATTTTCATGTGTTGGTACAGATCTACCCTAGCTGGTTGATTGGAGACCTAAGGCACCCTCTAATCTGTCGATTAGAGGAGAATTCAACCTCTCGGCTTCAATTCGAACAAGTCTACCCTAAACAATTGATTTGGTTGAGAGATTGAGATGATCACATGACCTTGATAGGTTTGATCTAGACCTAGAGGTTCATCATACACAATCACAGCAAACAAAGCAAGAGATAGCAAAGAAATCACAATCAATCAATCAAAAGAGTTCATACAAGATACAAGTCAAAGAAAGTCAAAGCAAATCAAGAATCCATCTCTAAACCCTAGAAACTAAAGTACTCACAGCACATGATCTGATCTAAAAATACAATAAGAGGGATAAAGAAAGCCATGGATCGAAGGGATCGAGAGGAGGAAGCTTGATCCGTCGAGTTTCGCCTCTTTCCTCTTCTTTCCTTCTTGCTCCTAGCTCCTTAGCTCTCTTTCTCTCTCTTACTGTGCTCTCAAATGGATCTGGAATGGAATGAATGTCGAAATTGGAGAGTTCCCCGCTTTAAATAGCCTCTGCCAAAATTTGAATCTGTCAGGCCGCCTTTAAGTACGGCCCGTACCAAATTGGTACGGCCAGGCCGTACCAGGCGTGATGAGCTGAAATATGGCCAAGTCTGGTGAGACCCGTACCAAGCCTGGTAAGGGTCGTACCTCATCATCTGAATCGCCGTTTCTTCATGTGTTTTGCTCCAAACCTGCAGAAAACAAATAAACACTCAGCAGTACCAAATTCTAAAGATATATCGATGAAATGCACATGATTCTGGTGAATTAGGGCACGAATCTGGTACTAAAACAGGCCTAAAATAGACTAAATATGCGAGGTATCATCCAGCAACACTGAAACACGATTGTGTATATGAAATAGAAACGAAACGATATATCATTATTAATTCACCAGAACAAAAACAAAATCAAATATAAACAATATTAATCTAGCTGATCACATTTCAAAATCACCGATTAAACTTGTGAGAACCACACGAAATCACTTCCAGTTTCGAAATCGCCTCAAAATAGCCGAAGCCTTCGAAAAAGAAAAAAACGAAGAGAAAGAAACATTTGAAATTCAAAATGGAAGGTCCGATAATATTGTTAGTTAGATCGGTAGTTATGGGGACCGCAACCTTACAGTTATGGAAGTGCGGGTACAGTGCGGGTACTGTAGCGCGGGTACTAAAATAATTATTCAAAAATAATTATGCCCAATAAAATCATTAGACTTCCGCTTGTGACTGCTGTAAGTTTAACTGTGTAATTTTGGATTTTTTTTGTTGTCAGTACTCAGTTCAGTACTTGGATTCAGAGAAAATAATTATACCCACGGTTGAAGTCAGTAGGATTCAGAGAAAAACACTTGTCTGCCTATACTTCTTTTGTCATTTTTTTTATCATATGCTTGTGTTTAAAATAATTATATGTCCTATTCTTTGAATTTTGTCACATTCTATCTTATATTCTGGTACCGTACCTGAATTTACCAGCAGTAAAAGAAATTCAGACTAAACCCAATGCAACTAATTGCATTAGGCCCGACCAAAATTGCCATCAGAAATTGCCACAGAATTGTGTGCTTGTTAGTGGTCTCCAGATATGAAGCAAGTGCTCTTTACACAGCAAGGCACATGTGATGCAAGATGAGTTAGACCAAGGACTTTAGTTTAACTAAATTAAGCATCTAACTCACAATTAACCCAATGTTCTTTGATTATATCTCAAAAATTTGCAATTAGAGCTAAATTTATCCCTATTATAGGCTAAAATTTAATGGTAAAATTATTCTTTGACCAAACCATGATTTGCTCAAAGAACAGCCTTGTGCAATTTGGTCCTTAAGAATACTTTAATAAGCAATTAATGTAGGATTTATTTCATGCAAAACCATACCGCAATTCATAAATCCTAGATTTGCTATGATCCTCTAGTGAACTCTAATCTGAAATTCTAAATTACCTTAGTCCATAGCCATGATCTTCCAGAGAGACACAATCACCGTTGATCACCGGAAGCCTTTAGATTTCCAAGTAATCCCTCTCAAGTCCGATGGAGAGAGCGAGAGAGGCGGCAGCGGCAACGCTCTGTTCTGCACAAGGAGAAATACCCGATTCTAGTTCTTTACTGAAAATCCTCTTATCTTCCTCTCAATTTTCTGTTTTTCTCTATTTCAGTTTTTTTTCGGTAGAGAGAGAGAAATTAGAGAGAGAGAGTTGAGAGCCGTAACTTCTGTTGGTTTTTAAAAAGAGACAGAATCCAAAAAATGAATAGGCGCATCTATCCAAATTAATCTTGTTTCCTTATTGGATCTGTATCCTATTATCTTATTGGATCCTTAGCGGATCTTGATTCAGAACTTGTCTTATTGGGTATTTCCTTATTTACAGAACATTGCCGTATTTAATTGTGTTCTCCAGGGACCAATAGCATAATTGTATTATTACCAAACTTTATATAATTTAGACCATCACTAAATCATAAAGTTATTAATACGCATTCTACACATTAAAGGCCCCACTTCTCATGACACATATTGAACCCGATAATACTTAATTTGATCACTTCATAACGGGTCTAATTAGATATTTGACAGTCTATTATTCAATATATATTTATATCACATATAAGCCCATATGTTGTAATTAATTGAAATTAATTCCAACAATCTCCCACTTGGGCTATATGTATATCCGAATAATATATATTGATGAAACCGAATTGAGTACTCAAACTATGCTGTCATAGCCTTTTGTGTCATCAACCAATTCCGTCCATCAATCATATTCACAAGGACTTAAGCAGTATTTGTCTCATGAATCGAAACTAAACCAACATAAATCACTGTGTAAACATAACCAAATGACATGAATCATGAAGGGGATGTGTAGTTTGGGAATTACATGCAATGTGATCTACATACCTATCTCCAATTTGGTCACTTTATCTTAATTTGATTTTGAGGTCAACCATAAATTCAGAGTGCATAATAAACTGAATAACTGAAAGCTGAATAACTGAAGTCTAAATAACTGCATGATACATACAAATAACAGAATATCATATAATAGTCAACTGCATGATATCTGTAAAAGTATATCATATAAAACATAAAACATGATACATAAAATACAAACTCCCACTAAATCTGACAATCCTCTTTAACATAGATACCCATATGAGAGACATGCTCATGAAACTGTTTGGGTACCAATCCCTTAGTCAGTGGATCTGCTAGCATGGAAGCTGTACACTCTGAACTCTTTCCTTCACAGCAAGAAACTTAATGTCGATATGTTTGGATTTCGACGAGCTCCTGTTGTTGTTGGAATACAGTACTGCTGAATTATTGTCACAATATATCTTGAGTGGCAACTTAATAGTATCCACAATACGCAGCCCAGTGACAAATTCCTTAGCCATATTCCATGGTTCGATGCCTCAAAACACGCAATGAATTCGGCTGCCATGGTGGAAGAAGCAATCATAGTCTGTTTTGCACTCCTCCAGCCAACATAAAAATATAACCAGATGTTGACTTCATGCTATCCACACAGCCCGCAAAATCGGAATCAGTATATCCAATGACCTCAAGCTTATCTGATCTCCGATATGTCAGCATGTGATCCTTCGTTCTTTGCAAGTACCTAAGTACCATCTTGGCTGCTTTCCAGTGATCCATACCAGGATTACTGAGATACCGACCTAACATTCCTGTGATGTACGCAATATCCGGACGCGTACACACCTGAGCATACATCAGACTTCCTACTACCGAAGCATATGGAATCTGGTGCATTTCTGATTTCTCGAGTTCTGTCTTTGGGCACTGATTGAGACTAAATTTGTCTCATTTTGCCACAGGGGTATTTCCTGGTTTGCAGTGTTCCATACCATATCGCTTGAGAATTTTATCGATATATGCTTGTTGTGAAAGCCCTAAAATACCCTTATTTCGATCTCTATGTATTTTAAGGCCTAACACATATGATGCTTTGCCAAGATTTTTCATATCAAAATGTCTAAAAAGAAATATCTTAGATTCACACATCATGTTTATATCGTTATTGGCAAGCAATATGTCATCAACATATAAAATCAAAAACATAAACTTACTCTCACTAAACTTGTGATATATGCATTCATCCACCAAGTTAGGCTCAATTCCAAATGAGACAATTACTTGATGAAATTTGAAATACCACTGTCGAGACGCTTGCTTGAGTCTATAGATGGATTTTCTTAATTTGCAAATCATCTGCTTTGAGTCATCAGACTCAAAGATAGGTGGTTACACCATATAAATAGATTCATCAATGTCACCATTGAGAAACTCAGTCTTAACATTCATTTGATGTAACTCAAGATCAAAATGTGTCACTAAAGCCATGATAATTCTGAAGGAATCTTTCATAGACACATGTGAGAAAGTTTACGTAAAGTCAATGCCTTCTTTCTGTGTAAATCTCTTAGCAACAAGCCGCGCTTTGTATCTTTCCACATTATCTTCTGAATCTCTCTTGGTCTTAAATATCCATTTGCAACTAACATGCTTCACATCTTTAGGTAATTGGATGATATCCTAGTCTTTGTTGTCATACATTGACTTTATTTTCTCATTCATGGGCTCGATCCATTCTGAGAATTCGCACTTTTCAAAGCCTGACCGAGACTGAGAGGGTCATCCTCTATCATGCTAACGTCGAATTCATGTTTTTGAAGGAACACAACATAATCCTTAGATATTGCGCTTCTTCTCTCTCTTGTGGACTACCTTAAAGACACTTGTTCTTGAAGTTCTTGAGGTGGTATAGGTTCCTCTTCAACATCAACACTGTCTTGTACTGGATTCTCTTCCATTTCTAGAGGTTCATTTACTGTAGGTTCATTCACTGTACGATCCTGAACAAATGAGTCTCCAGATATTCTTATTACAATTGGTACAATTGCTAGCGCCTCTTGTATAAGAGAATCTTGTTTCTCTTCAAAGACAATTTGATTTGTATTTCCCCCTTGAACCATAACATCCTCAAAGAACTTAACTGTATTTGTCTCGAAAATTGTTCTATTAGTGGGATCATAAAACTTGTACCCCCAGGACCTTTCTGCATATCCGACAAAATAACAGCTAACTGTCCTTTCGTCCAACTTTTTCTCTTGTGGCCTATAAGGCCGAGCTTCAGCCGGACAACCCCAGATTCTAAAGTGCTGGAGACTAGGCTTTCGCCCAGTCCACAATTCATATGGAGTTTTGTTTGCTGCCTTAGTCGGTACCCGATTCAGAATATATGCTGCTGTCTTAAGTGCTTCTCCCCAGAGATTTAATGGAAGTGAAGTATGAGAAATCATACTCCTCACCATCTCCATTAATGTTCGATTGCGCCTTTCAGCCACACCGTTCATTGGGGGTGAACCCGGCATTGTATACTGTGGCACAATCCCATTTTCCTCTAGAAATTTAGTAAAAGGCCCTGGACGTTGTTCTCCTGAGCCATCATACCGACCATAGTATTCACCACCACGATCTGATCTGACGCTTTTAATCCTTTTGTTGAGTTGTAACTCAACTTCAGCCTTGAAGGATTTAAATGTGTCCAAAGCTTGAGCCTTTTCTTTAATTAAAAATATATAACCATATCTAGAATAATCGTCAATGAAACTGATAAAATATACATGTCCATTCCTAGTAGCTGTAGGGAATGGCCCACATATGTCCGTATGTATCAGTTCAAGGACGTCTGTCATACGATTGGCTGTATATTTGCGCATGCTTGTTTGTTTGCCCTTAGCACACTCAATGCACGGACCGAGATCCGACATGTCTAAGGGTCGCAGAATATCACTTTGAATAAGACGTGTAATTCTCTGTTGAGAAATATGACCTAAACGCTTATGCCAAAGTGCAGCTGAATCCTGATGTGTTAATTTCTGTCTAACGTTTCGAGTTTCATTGTTCAAGGTCTCATTATATGAAGCAATAGTATCTAAAGCATAAAGATTGTCCAAAACAGATAGAAAACCAGTAGCAACCAAATTGGAGTTTTGATACAAAGCAAACTTTCTATCTCCAAATGAACAAGTAAAACCTAATTTGTCCAATGCAGAAATAGAAATCAAGTTCCGCCTAAAAGACGGTACAACAAAAGTATCAAACAAATCCAAATACAAGCCAGTTTTCAAAAGTAATCTAAAATGCCCTATAGCTTCAACTTCTGCCTTGTTTCCATCGCCCACATAGATGTATCTTTCACCATCACTTGGCTTTCGGTAACTTCGGCAACCCTTTCTTGACACGCCATGCGTGATAATTGGTACAATCCTTCTTCACATGCCCTTCAGATCCATAGAAGAAACAACCCTTTTTCTTTTCTTTATTCGGCTCCGATCCGGTAACCGGTTTCTTGTCCTTAATGGGCTTCTTCTGCGAACTTGTAGTTGCAGCATTTGAATTGGCCTTACGTTTCTGTTTCCCTTTTCCCTTAGAGGTAGAAGCAATGTTTGCGCTTTCGCTCTTGTCCGACTTCAATCTCTCTTCCTCCAGAACACAGTGCGAGATGAGTTCATTAACTGTCCATGTTTCCTTCTGACAGTTGTAACTCACCTTGAACTGTCCAAATGAGGCAGGAAGAGAGTTAAGGGCCAAATATACTAGCATATCATCTGATATATCTAGTTTATGTCCCTTCAGTTTTGAAGCGGTATGCATCATTTCAAAAATGTGCTCCCTTACATTGCTCTTACCATGATACTTCATTGTGCAGAGTTTGTTTAATATAATGCCTATTTCAGCCTTCTCATTCCTAACAAACCTCTGCTCAAGTTCCTTAAGATAGTCTTTAGCAAGAGTGGAATCAGAAACAGGTCCCCTAAAACTTTCAGGAATGGTCTTTTGCATGACCCGGAGACACAAGCGATTTGACCTCATCCACCGTGCATGTGCAGTTTGTTCCTTTTCAGAACTAGTTTCAACAGGCACAGGTGGTTTGGCTTCCTGCAACGCTGTGTCCAGGTCAAGGCACCCAAGGATAATCTCAAGATTATCTTTCCAATCCTTGTAATTAGAACCCGTCAGCATCGGAATGCTATTGATGCCTGCTGTAAGATCAGTAATTTTTGCTGAAAAATATTCACAAAGAACGAATCAAATAACCGAATTATAATATAAAAATCAAAATAAGGCATATTCCATCAACTAAGTATCTTCGAACAATAAGTGCTCTTTGGAGTCAATTATTATTCTAAGATAAATAGGTGTAGCAATTGAATATAACAGTCCATTTGATGTCAATAAGTCAACCTTCCTTTGGGCCGATTAACTAATTACATCCAAAACTTAATGACTATTACCCATTCATTACCACAAGCATACACATACAATACTTGATTATTGTCTTTCCTTTGGGCCAGTCCAATAACCAAACATCATATGTATATTCACTGTGTATAAATTGGCAAATGATTAACGCCGGTATGAGAGCTTACTTTGGCAAGATGATACCTTTATTAATCATTTTCCAAAATATATCTTAATCTGAAGCCTTCATAATGATTTAATATTATCCAAAGAAACATTTATCTTTAATTTTGGCTTAACCGAATAATCAAATTATTGGCCTAATCGGATTATGTCTGGCTTAACAGATTTCTATTTGATGGCTTAACCGAAAAACCAAAATTATTGCATTCTCTTTGTGGTTCGAAATAATGGCAGCGGAATACCAAATTATTAAATACAAACCTTTTGGGTGCCAACAAATACAAATCAGAACAAATTATAATTCGGAAATACAATAGCAATTTTGGATATGTGAAAATACAGAGGCGTCATAAAATTTATGCCTGACAGAAATTCAATTTCCAAAATACAGTATACAATAAGGAAATACAATTTCCGAAAATTTCCAAAAATTGGACACAGGAATCATAAATACTTTATTTGCTTGGTCCAATGATTGATTGCAAAAATGGAGTAACACACAATGATTCGAAATCATAAAAACTTTATTGGTTGCACTTTTGTTAAAATAGAGTTTCGCACAATAAATCAATTTGCAATCAACCTCTCGGTCAAAACAGAGTAACGCAAAATTATAAAATATAAATTTTCGAAATAATTAATTTCTGAAATCTTAACAGAAATTGATTTTGCAGAAATTAATCGGTTCAACTAGAGTAGGCTCTGATACCACTTGTAGGATTTATTTCATGCAAAACCATACCGCAATTCATAAACTCTAGATTTGCCATGATCCTCTAGTGAACTCTAATCTGAAATTCTAAATTACCTTGGTCCATAGCCATGATCTTCCAGAGAGACACAATCACCGTTGATCACCGGAAGCCTTTAGATTTCCAAGTAATCCCTCTCAAGTCCGATGGAGAGAGCGAGAGAGGCGGCAGCGGCAACGCTCTGTTCTGCACAAGGAGAAATACCCGATTCTAGTTCTTTACTGAAAATCCTCTTATCTTCCTCTCAATTTTCTGTTTTTCTCTATTTCAGTTTTTTTTCGGTAGAGAGAGAGAAATTAGAGAGAGAGAGTTGAGAGCCGTAACTTCTGTTGGTTTTTAAAAAGAGACAGAACCCAAAAATGAATAGGCGCAAAATCAATAGGCGCATCTATCCAAATTAATCAATTAATTAATTAATCTTGTTTCCTTATTGGATCTGTATCCTATTATCTTATTGGATCCTTAGCGGATCTTGATTCAGAACTTGTCTTATTGGGTATTTCCTTATTTACTGAAACATTGCCGTATTTAATTGTGTTCTCCAGGGACCAATAGCATAATTGTATTATTACCAAATTTTATATAATTTAAACCATCACTAAATCATAAAGTTATTAATACGCATTCTACACATTAAAGGCCCCACTTCTCATGACACATATTGAACCCGATAATACTTAATTTGATCACTTCATAACGGGTCTAATTAGATATTTGACAGTCTATTATTCAATATATATTTATATCACATATAAGCCCATATGTTGTAATTAATTGAAATTAATTCCAACAATTAACACCAACAAGATAAGAAAATACTTTAGTTTGCAGATGAAGGAATCAGAGTCTTTCAGTACCTTTCTTGTTTTTCAAAAAAAAAAAATAAAAAACAAAGGAGAAGAGATATACACTGGGCTGCTTTTCATCTTTCATGATCTTACTCATGTCGACAACTATAATTAAATTTTTGGCTGAACAAATGTCTTTACTGGTATATACCTAACTCGCAACGAAGGCAGCAAATTGTACACAATCCCAAAGTTCTGAGGAAACTAAGTTCTTTCTTTGAAGAAGAGGAAGCTAATTTCTTACAAACTTTTACTGGTTAGTGCCGGTAATGTGTTTGTTCCCTCTTTTCTACGTACAGACAACGTAAGATTTAACATCTAAATTATGCAGAGAAAAGATTTGTGATTCTTTGGTAGAGTTACTTGTAAAATTTAGTGACTTAGGTATAGACGTGAGCAAGGGTACATAATTTTCTGGTGGAGGTTTTGAGAAATATAGGTGGTCGATTTTACGTAGATGAAATACTGGTGACTTGAAAGATGAATTACTTTTGATAAATTTTTATAATAAAAGAGGAAAATAATTAAGATAGGAAAATGACAGTAAAAAATTTAATCTGATTCATCTTTCATTGCTTCATTATATTAAGCCATCACATTACATAGATTTAAATAACAATTAACAAGCAAAACAAAACATAATATTTGTCAGCTTTTCATGTGGATTATGACCCCATCTCATGGAATTATGTGGTAGAAAAGGCACCTGCATGCTGTCCATGCTGAGTATCTCAGTCGACATCAGAGAGGGTGGCCCATTTGCCATCCTCACTCATCCAGGTAGAAGTGGGCCCATCGCAAAGTCAGAGGGACTTGATTCAAACCTGAGTTAGTGTTGACATGGATTTGAGTTTAATTCAGACTCGCTCTCTACCTGCCGCTTCATGACCCGAGTTCCTCTCTTGAAGGGAACCAGCCAGGGCTCTCGATCATGTACACTAAAAAATGATCCATTAGTTTCTTGCAAGTATAAAACTTTATATCCAATTAAGCTACTTAACCAGCTGACAATGTATGTAAATTGATGCATAATTCCTTTTAGATAGCTTTTTCTTCGATTTTTTTTTTGTTTTTTGGATAAGTAGTTGTGTAGTGTTAGTCCTAGTTGCATTCTTATTATAAATGTAAAAGTAAAATGTCAGTTTTGCTTGGCTCTTGCAATGGTGTGTGCAGTCGGAGCTGTTGCAGCAATTAATATCCAAAAATGTAACTTCCTGACTGATTCGGCACAGCTCCCCAAAATCCTAAATGAAGATGGCCCCCCAATTAGCATTTAATGGAAGGTGCATCAAGAAGTAATGCAAGCTTGGTTAATGTTCACTCAAAACTAAGGGTTCAGGTGCAGCTATATTAGAACGGAAGTTAATTGCACAGCCCATGTCAGATACTGATCTGACAATAAGGAGGAAATCGCAATTGAGTTAGAAAATCTAACTACTTGGACGAATTTCTCCAATTGAGCTTACGCTCAGAATAATGGCGAAAGTGAAATGGAAAGAGAGAAAGACAAAATTGATATATTTTTTATTGATCTGTATGGTTACAACTACTGCCTTTATATAGGCGATGCAATATACTCAAAAATTACAATTTCTATACAGTGGATTCGTCAAACATACGACGAGCTGCCACCTCAGCACCACTGTGGATATTCCCTGCTTATTCAACAATGAACTCAACTAATTTTATTGTAGCCCGACATCTGGGTCCCGACTTCCAGTGTCTCTTATTTCTTCTTACAGTCACCTTCATTTATTCGGCACAGGGCCCTTTGGTCAGCGCCTCTCCCTCATTTCTCTTGACTGGATCAAAATTAACCCAAATCGCTCCCAGCTCATGCCCAATATCTGACAATCCCCCCTCCTTAAATTGTTTCTCGACCTCGAGAATGAAATCTGGGTACCTATTTGCCATTACTGGGTAATCTTCCCAGGTAGCGTCTTCTACTTCCTGACCCCTCCATTGAATTAGAACTTGGGCTATAGCTGAATTCCTTCTCTTCACCATCCTGCGAGCTATGATTGCTTGAGGAAATTGAATAGTCTCGGTTTGAGGCCCTAGCAGTGGTAGAGCTGGCGCAACAGCCTGATCATTTCCCACTCTGGCTTTTAATAATGACACATGGAACACCGGATGTATCGAGGATCCTGCTGGCAGGTTGAGATAGTATGCACAAGCACCGATCTTTTTCAATACCTCAAATGGACCAACGAACTTCGGATTGAGTTTATGATTGCCTGTTCCTGCCATTGAAATCTGTCTGTAAGCTTGCAACTTCAGGTACACCCAATCACCCTTTTCAAATTTCCTTTCACTGCGATGTTTATCTGCATAAAACTTCATTCTTTCTTGAGCCTTTACCAAATTCGTTTTCAGTTGGGTCAGTGTCACTTGGCGATCTTTTAAGAAAGCATTCACTGCTTCAACTTGACTCTTAGGCACACTTCCTAGAGCCAATTGCTGTGGTGGATACCCATAGAGCGCTTCAAAAGGGCTAATCTTGGATGCACGGTGATAGGTGGTATTGTACCACCATTCAGCAAGGGATAAGTACTTACTCCACTCCTTTTGTTTATCAAAGACCATACTCCTCAGGTAAGCCTCTAAACACTGATTTACTCTCTCGGTTTGCCCATCAGTTTGAGGGTGGTAAGCAGTGCTCATATTGAGTTTCACTTCTAGTTTTGACATCAGCTCTTGCCAGAACCGACTAGTGAACACAGGGTCTCGATCAGTAATGATAGTCTGAGGTAAACCATGGTGCTTATACACGTAATCCACAAAAGCCTGAGCAACATCACTGGCATGATAAGGGTGAGATAGGGCTATAAAATGAGAGTACTTGGTTAGTCGATCCACTACGACCATTATCACCTCTTTACCCCTAGACTTTGGTAACCCGGTTATAAAATCCATCCCAATGCTAGTCCAAGCTCCATCTGGTATAGGGAGTGGTTGTAACAAGCCTGGAATAGCAATGTTTTCACCCTTGTTAATTTGGCAATTGTTGCAACTTCTAATAAACTGATGGATATCCTCCTTCATTTTTGGCTAGTAAAACATCTTTTTGACCCTCTGGTAAGTGGCAATTATACCAGAATGCCCTCCTACAGTTGAGTCATGCAACTCTTTGATAATCTTTTCTCTCCAATTACCTCTACTTCCCACACAAACTCTTCCCTTCCATCTGATTATTCCCATGTGTTGAGTGAGGTGTTTAGCATCAGGTTGAGTGGTATTGGTTGAGTTGTCAGGATTTGGGTTATTGCCTTGTAATTGTTGTAGCAGCCCTTCAATCCACTCATCATTTTGATAGCTGCTGTGCACATCATCCATCCATTGCGGCTTAAGCTCAGTGACTGCCATCAAACCTGCATCACAAACACACATTATTTCTGTTGAATTGCCCACCCTTGAGAGAGCATCAGCCACCTTGTTTTCACTACCCTTCTTGTATTCAATCACATAATCCAACCCTAGCAGCTTGCTTAACCCTTTGTGTTGGCTGGAAGTGTTGAGTTTTTGCTCCAATAGATACTTCAAACTGATATGATCAGTTTTAATCACAAATTTGCCCCCCATGAGATAATGCCTCCATTTTGCCACTGCTGACACTAGAGCCAAGAACTCCTTCTCATATGTGGACAATTTCTGATTTTTCTGACCCAATTTCTTGCTGAAATATGCTAATGGATGTTTCCCTTGCATGAGTACTGCACCTATACCCTCATTACATGCATCAGTCTCAATTGTGAAAGTTTTTGAAAAATCTGGTAAAGCTAGCACAGGTGCTTGGGTCATGGCCTCTTTCAATTGGCTAAAAGCTGCTATTGCTTCCTCACTCCACACAAAAGCATCCTTCTTTAACATGTCAGTAAGGGGTTTAGAAATGATCCCATATCCTCTTACAAACTTTCTATAGTATCCAGTTAGGCCAAGGAAACCTCTTAACTCTTTTACTGTTTTGGGCACAGGCCAACTCACCATTACTTCAATTTTTTTCTTATCAGTTGCTACACCTCCTTTAGCAATGACAAACCCCAGATATTCAATGCTCTCCACAGCAAATTCACATTTACTTCTCTTAACATACAACTGATTCTCTCTAAGCACTTGGAATGCTTTCTTCAAATGTTCCACATGTGACTCATGATCTTGACTATAGATCAAAATATCATCAAAGAAAACTAGAATAAACTGTCTGAGGTAGGGTTTGAATATTGTGTTCATTAGGGCCTGGAAAGTTGCTGGAGCATTGGTAAGGCCAAATGGCATGACATTGAACTCATATAACCCGTCATGAGTTTTGAAAGCTGTTTTATGCTTATCTTCACCACACATTCTGATTTGGTGATACCCAGCCCTTAAATCCAGTTTTGAAAAAACAGTCGCATGCTTGAGCTCATCCAGCAAATCATCAATTACTGGTATTGGAAATTTGTTTTTGATAGTGTTATCATTGAGCTTTCTGAAATCCACACACATTCTCCATGTACCATCTTTTTTCTTAACTAACAGTACAGGAGAAGAATAAGGGCTAGTTGAGGGTTGAATGAAACGATTCTTCATGAGCTCTTCCACAATTTTCTCAATTTCCAATCTCTGAAAATACGAGAATCTGTAAGGCCTAAGGTTTACCACTTTGCTTTCATCTTTAAGAGGAATTTTGTGATCTACTTCCCTCACTGGAGGCAACTCAATTGGTTCTTGAAATAACTCAGAATACTCATTCAGAATTTTCTGAATTGGTGGATTTACTTGCCCTTCTTCTTGCTGATTTTGTGCCTCCAAACTGAACAGCTGTGCCAGCATCACCTGATTCCCCCTCTCTTTCTCCTTTTGAATGTTAATTGTTTGCTCCTTCATTTTCACTTCAGCCACTACATCTTCAACCTTCAAAAAGACTGAATTGCCCTTGTTGCTAAACCTCACACTCCCTTCCAAATAGTCCTTAGTTATGGGACCAAATTGGGACAGCCAATCCACTCCTAGGATTATATCAAACCCAGGTACATCTAATGCCATCAAATTGGCTTCAAATTCAACTTTCTGTATGGTGAATTTCACATGAGGGCATATCAATTTGGAAATCATTTTGGCACCATTCGCCACACCAACTGACATGGGTTTCATTGTTACTGCATTGAGTTTGAGCATTTGAATTAGAGTAGGGTTAATGAAAGAGTGAGTGCTTCCTCCATCCATGAAAATGCAGATAGGATCTTTACCAATATACCCCTTGAATTTTAGAGTACCATTGTTCTTACAATTCCCATGAGTACATAGTGAAATAGTGGCTTGCTCTTCCTCTTCACTCTCTTCTCCTTTCTTTTCTTCTGTTTCTATGATTTCAGTGTCAAATTCCTCACTGTTTTGCTCCATCTCACCTTCTTTCTCATCATCAGCTTCCATAGTATGTAGGGTTTTATTCCCACATTTATGCCCCATGTGATACTTGTCTCCACACTTGAAACAAAGGCCTTTGGTTCTCATTTCTTCCATAGTCATGGTTTTATTATTACTGGCACCATTTCTTGGATAATTCATATTCATATCACTCTCCCTTTTGGCTCCCACATCACTACTTTTGCCAAATTTTTGGTTCTGGTAAGGTTGGCTCTTGATTGCCCCACTGAATTTCTTACTTGCTCCTAACACCACCTCTATCTTCCTTGCATATTTAATAGCTGCTTTAAGGGTAGAAGGTTCAAACAGGTCAATAGTGTTTCTAATATCCTCTTTCAATCCACTTATAAAACACCCGACATAGAACTCATCACTAGCCTCAATCTGCCCCTTTCCAATTAACCTTGATTTTGCCCTCAAAAAACTTTTTGCATAGTCATCAACTCTTCCTATTTGATGGATCCTTTTGAACTCATCAATCGGGTTTCCCTTTGTCTCAGCAAAGAAATCAAGTACCTCTTCAATGAATATCGGCCACAGAGGCAATTTCTTGGAGATCTTAACTGCCTTATACCATGCCTTAGCATCACCAGTCAAACTCATTGTTGCCATTCTTGTTTTATGCATTTCAGGGATCTGGTACAATTCAAAATACTGTTCACACTCTTCAATCCAATCAACTGGATCTTCTCCATCAAACACAGGAAAATCAAGGCGAGGTATAAAACACCTTTGATTTTGAGAATTGGTTTCACCTTTGCCCTTTTGCTTATCTGGAGGTGGTACTTCAGTCTCACCAAATTCATCTTCAAATGGATCTGGAGGCTGCTTATCTCGCCGATTCCCACCATGTGCAGCACCACTATGCTCTCCAATCTCAAACTGACTACGCTCCATCAGAGCCTCTAGCACACGCATCACTTTGCTGTGATTATCATCGATCTTCAATCTCAACTCCTTCTGAGATGATTCAGATTTCGTCTCCAAATTAGTGATTCTCTCGTTGAGGCTCTCGAGATCAATCTGGAACTCCTCATCAGCTGATGCATTGCTTCGAGTGGTTCTACCGGCCATTGCCGATTTCTTGAGCTTCTTGGGACGTGGATTCCCCAGTTGAGATCTTGTTGCTCTGATACCAGATTGTCAGATACTGGTCTGACAATAAGGAGGAAATCGTAATTGAGTTAGAAAATCTAACTACTTGGACGAATTTCTCCAATTGAGCTTACGCTCAGAATAATGGCGAAAGTGAAATGGAAAGAGAGAAAGACAAAATTGATATATTTTTCATTGATCTGTATGGTTACAACTACTGCCTTTATATAGGCGACGCAATATACTCAAAAATTACAATTTCTATACAGTGGATTCGTCAAACATACGACGAGCTGCCACCTCAGCACCACTGTGGATATTCCCTGCTTATTCAACAACGAACTCAACTAATTTTACTGTAGCCCGACATCTGGGTCCCGACTTCCAGTGTCTCTTATTTCTTCTTACAGTCACCTTCATTTATTCGGCATAGGGCCCTTTGGTCAGCGCCTCTCCCTCATTTCTCTTGACTGGGTCAAAATTAACCCAAATCGCTCCCAGCTCATGCCCAATATCTGACAGCCCACCATCTAGCTAATCTGGGCAGGTTATGGAAATGTAGCCATTTTGGTTTCGCTTTTCCCTTATTTAGTGAAAAGTATCAATCTATGTAATACTTTGATGTTTCGATGTAAAACTAGTGTATCAGGGTAAAGAGACTTTTAAGGAGATACTGGTATTTACTGGTATCAGATTGTATGGGAGGGGAATAGCAGGAAGGTTTTTTTTAACTAATTGTGGTTTATTTGCATCTGTCAGACACGAGGTCTAACCAAGCACTAGAAACTCGCAATTGAACCAATTGAGTGGTTACTTGAACGAATTTCTCAAAGCAATCTCAGAATTTGTAACAATGGTGAAGGATAAAAGTGGAGGTGAAAAGGTAACAATTCATATTTCATTTCTTAATCCAAACCGATACAAGAGTTGCATATATATAGACGATGCTGTAAAAGAAAGTAGAAAGTAAAGAGATACAAAGGATTGTGCGTTGCCATGTCAGCAATAGCCTGCTGACACTCGCTAACAGATTCTAACCGCTGCCACTATAGTCTTCTCCATTTGGACCCGATATTGCCTTCTCCAGTTCTGCAACTTCGGTCCCCACCTTGCAGCCCATGACTTCTTTAATTGCAATTGGGCTGACCATTTCTCGGCCCATAATCCACTTAAACTCTTCTCTTCCAACGGGTATGTTGACTGAGTCAAAATCAGCGCTGCACATTCCCAATTCTAAGTCGTTCCCTGACAGCATCTGTACCCATTCTGTAACTTTTGGTTTTAATTGAATGGAATGGCCTACATGCTTTTATGATAAAAAAAAAATGTTTCCTACTACAGTTTCGATAAAAAGATTACTCGGACTTGCTAATGTCATCCGTTTGGAGGTTGCAAAGCATGCATGGATGCATATGACCCAGCCCCCTAAGTACATCTCATAAAATACTCCTACTGTCGTCCAAATGTGAAGTAAACTTCAATAAAATAGCATAAATAAGGAAAAACATGTCACTTACCAGGTGGATCTATGAGACGATCAGAACTGGGGAGAGAGAACAGACAACAATCTGGACCAGTAAAAGAAAAGGAATTAAAGAGAGATGTACATAAAATATTTTTGGTTTCAATTAGCAGGGGTACTCAAACTGTACCCTTCAGAAGGAACAGAAGCATTTGTGACAGAATTTTTGACAGTATATTCCCATATCGGTCTGGCCATTATGTTAATAGGCCATCTGATATCATTTCATGTAGTGTTCAATCAAATTTGAACCCTCAATTTTCCAATTGAAACCTGAGTCATGCATTTACGCCTTGCGTAATAGTCAATAATGCAATCAAAATAAGGACAGTGAGTAATTCTCATAGTTTACAAGATAAAGAGTAAAGATGAACATTACTTGGTGATGCAGAAATCTAAGTGCACGGCCGTTCTGAATTGTAGGCTTTGTATTTTAATTCTACAAATTTTGATCAATTTTAACCCAATTTTAAACAAACAGGATATTTTCTGAGAACTGCTTTAAAGAATTCAAGAAATGAAGAAATTGCAGTTGCAAGAAACAGCAAAATAAAATTGATTTCACATATTCAATTAAAATTTAAATAAAATAATAGCTTTCTATATTTGACTTAAGAAATAAAGTAAATTTCCCAAAATACCCTTGTTGGAAGCAAACTTCTCTGTTTTCATTTCCCCTTCCAAAACTACAATAACGTTTCTCTTTTTAACACATAATTGGAAATAATAACAAGTATTCTAGAGAGCATAAAATAAATTTTAATTTATTCAGCAAAAACTGTGGTACATACTGGTAGCAACAATAACCCAAAGTGGGGTGAACAAACTAATTGTACCAGTAATGATATTATTGCAGCTAATTTTTACTTACTTGGTCCAGGTGAATCAGTTTGTTTGTGCACAAAGCCTCATCCATCAGAAGTGACAGCTTGCAACTATTGCTTTCTGGCTCTGAAAAATATAAAATATAGGAAATTCTTAGACTGTTGGGTAGGGATCTTGGTCCGACATTTTTATTAATATCCAAAGTTTAATAGAAATTAATATTTATGCCCAGATTCTCATATTTTCGCCAAATGGCCGGCTTACGTAAACCGGCCATTTTATGTCCGGCTTACTCCTTTTTTTTTTTAGAGACACTATGAAGAGCAAAATAAAGAAATCTAACATTAAAAATTCGAATTTTTTGTTTAAATTTTTTGTTATATTACTTCTTTTGATTTATAATTAGCATATTTATACTAAAATACACTAGATTACAATAAATTATGTTGAATTACACTAAATTACGCGAAATTACAACAACTTCGCTAATTATGCTGAAATACGGTAAATTACGCTAAAGTAGACCGATTTTGTGCCATCTTTCATTAATCATAAAAAATAGTAAAAAAATTCCGAAAATAGTAAAAATTGGTATAAAAAATATTCTACAAGTTCATGATGTAACTAATTTACTGCGCTATTTAGATTGAATAATAGAAATAAAAATCTTAATCAGAAACTTCAACTCAAATTTTGAGGCTCTTCTCTTTGTTTTTTTGGCAATTCTGAATTTTGAAATCTGGCATAGCGGGCACGGACACATGCGCATTTTCGCAAGCTTTCCGAAAAGTGGTCATTTGCTGAAATCAGACACTCGAGCGCTGTTTTATGACCGTTTGAAGTTTCGTCGTCGTTTTTCGCCTTTTCAGTGAAGATATCGTCCCTATTCATATGTAATTTACCGTAATTTAGCGTATTTTAGCGTAATGTAATGTAATTCAACATAATTTAATGTAATATAATGTAATTCAACATAATTTCACGTAATCTAGTGTATTTTAGTATAAATATGCTAATTATAAATGAAAAGAAGTAATCTAACAAAAAATTTAAACAAAAAATTCGAATTTTCAGTGTTAGATTTCATTATTTTGCTTTTCATAGTGTCTAAAAAAAAAAGTAAGCCGGCCATTTTATGGCCAGCTTGGGCATTTTTGGCGAAAACTCAGAATTCTGAACATAAATATTAATTTCTATTAAACTTTGGATATTAATAAAAATCTCGGGATCTTGGTGCTGGTTAGTGGTTTGACACTGCCCGCCTGGGGCTGCCCGTGCCCGGTCCGCCCGTGCCCGGTGCCCGGGGTACCCGTACCCGTGCCCGGGTATAGACGGGTAAACGGGTACGCGGGTACGGGCTTGAAATGGGCAGGGTGGCCTGTTTTGGTGCCAAACCCGGGTGTACCCGTACCCGCCAAACCCGTGCCCGCTGCCCGTCTGCCCGCACCCGCCAAGGGTGTACCCGCACCCGCGTACCCGTGCCGTCTGCCCGTCTGCCCGGTAACCCGGTAACCCGTCTGCCCGCCGAACCGAACAACTTTAATTCAAAAAATTTTCCCCCCACTCGCAGTATATTAACAGAGCAGTTTTGGCTACAGGCAGCGCACTGAGTACAGCTTTTCATGTGAATATTGCGCTGCATGAAGCTAAAACTGCTCTGTTAATATACCCGAACCCCTTTTTTCAATTTTTTTTCTCTCCTGTTTTTGAATGTTGATTTATATTGTTTTCTTTTTCTTTTATTTAATTTAATTTAGATTTAAATTAAATTTGGATTCAATTTATATTCAATTTAGATTTAATTTAGATTTGAATTTAAATTTAATTTAATTTAGATTTATATTTAATTTAGATTTGAATTTAGAATTGAATAGGTTTTATTGTTTTAAAGTAATTGATTTAAGATATTTTTTATTTATATTTTATTTAACCTATTAAAAATAAATGAACGTTTAGAAAATATATTATCAATTTAAAATGTAAACTACAAATTTAGAGATATAAATAAATTATGAAACTATATAATTAGAATGCCGACATTTTTATTAATATCCAAAGTTTAATACAAATTTTTAATTATGTTGAATATTAATATCCAAAGTTTAATACAAATTATTAATTATGTTGAATATTAATATCCAAAGTTTAATACAAATTATTAATTATGTTGAATATTAATATCCAAAGTTTATTAATATCCAAAGTTATATTACTTCTTTTGAGTTTTGATATATAATTAGCATATTTATACTAAAATACGTTAAATTATTTGAAATTATGTTGAATAACACTATATTATGTTAAATTACGCTAAATTACGCTAAAATACGGTAAATTACGCAAATTACAAATGAATAGGGAGGATATTTTTCACTGAAAAGGCGAAAAACGACGATGAAACTTCAAACGGTCATAAAACAGCGCTCGAGTGTCCGATTTCAGCAAATGAGCACTTTTCGGAAAGCTTGCGAAAATGCGCATGCGTCTGAACCCTCTACGATGGATTTCAAAATTCAGAATCGTCAGAAAACAAAGGGAAGAGCCTCAAAACTTGAGTTGAAGTTTCCGATTAAGATTTTCATTTCTATCATTCAATCCAGGTAGCTCAGTAAATTAGTTACATAATGAACTTGCAGATTACCAATTTTTACTATTTTTGGAATTTTTTTACTATTTTTTATAATTCAAGAAAGATGAGCAAAATCAGTCTACTATAGCGTAATTTTGTGTAGTTTAGTGATTTTTTTACCGTATTTCAGCATAATTAGCGAAGTTATTGTAATTTAACGTAATTTAGTATAATTGAACATAATTCAACATAATATAGTGTAATTCAACATAATTTACAAATTTTATTTATTTAGGAATTATAAAGATGTGACTTGATAATTTTATGTATATATATGAGCTTGGCTACTATGCTTATATAAGCAAAAGCCCCCATATGCTTATAACTCATTTTTGCGTTTCCAATGTTCAAATGGTCGATCCGACCGTTCATCTTGTTCTCCATATTAATATGTGCTTGGAGACTAAATTTTACATTTTTCTGAATTTGTTTACTATTTATTAAGCCACTTTGAAAATTGCTGATCTGGGTGAACAGTAAAAACAGTGTTTCCAAAATTCTGGACCACCAGATCAGAAACTTTCAAAGTGGCTTAATAAATAGTAAAAAAATTCAGAAAAATGTAAAATTTAGTCTCCAAGCACATATTAATATGGAGAACAAGATGAACGGTCGGATCGACCATTTGAACATTGGAAAAGTAAAAATGCTCATTTAAGCATATGGGGGCTTTTGCTTATATAAGCATAGTAGCCAAGCTCGTATATATATACAATATTTGATATTTAGATTTAGATTTGAATTTAGATTTAGATTTATATTATCAATTTAATATGCTAAATTAGATTTAATTCATTTATTTATCTGAATTTTAGATTTTAGATTTAGATTTAGATTTAATTCATTTATTTATCTGAATATGCTAAATTAGTTTAGATTTAAATTAAATTTCGATTCAATTTAAATTTTAATTTAGATTTACATTTATATTCAATTTAGATTTAATTTTATTTGCATCTAAATTTAGATTTGAATTTTTATTTAATTTAATTTAGATTTAGATTATCAATTTAAATTGAACGTTTACAAAATATATTATCAATTTAAAATGTAAACTACAAATTTCGAGATATAAATAAATTATGAAACTATATAATTAGAATGAGAGTTTGAAAATAAAATAAAATTAATCGTGTAAAGAAATAATATTTCGTACGACACGTAATAATATTCGTACGACACGGTAAACACGTAATAATATTCGTACGACACGGTAAAAATAATAATAAAACAAATCAGAAAACAGCAAAAAAAAAAAAAAAACCTACCCGTGCCCGCTGTACCCTTGCCCGTTGTACCCGTCTACCCGCAACGGGCACGGGTTTGAGACGGGCAGGGCGGAGTTTTTAAAAAAAAAACCCGCCTACCCGTGCCCGTTGTACCCGCCAACCCCTTGTACCCGTACCCGTTCTGCCCGCTGCCCGGGAGGGGTACGGGTCTGCCCTGCCCGAGGTACCCGTTAGCATAAGTCTAGTGCTGGTACAAAGATATTTTATAATGAATATAAAATAAAAACTTTTTTTTTTAAATGAAAGGTTAAGGATTACAATTTTTCAAATCCCTTCTTTTTATGTTTTGTATCACACCCTTCTCTTACATTTGCTCCAAATTAAGGAGCTCAGAAAAAAGTATAAAAAAAAAATTCAATATTGAACTTGTTTTACTCGTAATGATTAGAGATCCATAAAATAATAATCCAATCGGGTATCTATAGTATAAGATGGGTGGTCATATTAACAACACTAACTCTTTTATTTTATTGACACAACACCTTTAAATATTTTTATTTAGACAAATTTGCCCTTTATTGATTATTTTCTTCTAAAATCAAATCTTTCTCTTATATTAATATCCACCATTATTTCCTTCTCTGTTTATTTTTCTTTTGTGAAAATCAAAATCGTATATATAGGTTCTTATAGCAAAAGTAAAAAGATTAAATAATAAAATTATTAGACAACTATTCATGTTTCTTATGTGACCCTTCTATTTCCTTCTTCACCACAAAAGCAATTGCAAAATTGAAATTATAATGTTTCTTATATGGGCATGTTCGGCGCCCCCTCCTTACCAGTGATGGATTAAAAGTTTAATCTTTATTAAGGATAATGTGTTCGGCAGCTTTCTAAGGATTAATATTGTGAATGAATGTGAATAAAAAGCATGCCTTAACGTGAAAAGACCAAATTGTCCTTTACAGTGTTATTTTTTATAGGACAAATGTTATTATTGCATGAACAGATTTGTATAATGCTTATTATTATAAGAGGAGTAATTAACAAAAATAACTAAAATTTTATAAAATAAAAACATATTAATTAAACATTACATATGCTAAATAATATCATAGCTAGCGCCATTTAGCTTAAAAATCTGAAATTACAATTAAATCAAAGTAATTAATTTCAACTAATTATAACCACATATTGCTTAAAAATCTGAAATTACTTGTGTACAATAAGAATAGTGTATCAGTTCATATATGAATACTTATCTATATATTGCTTGATACTATAACAAGTACAATGAATTGGTACCAAGCCGGTACAAACCCACTTTCAATCTTACAAACCACCAGTCAGCATTTACACAAATCATCTAGATTTCGCCTATAATGAGATAATCCTTCTAATCATCAACTATTCAAAATATGACCAAAAACTAAAACAGATAAGTCTGACAAACAAAAGATGCTACTTTTCCATAAAGGTCCACAAAAGAAGCAAAATAACAAAAACTATGAAATCAACATCTAAGAGCAATTAAATTGGAAGAGCTTAATTTCTACGCCTTTGACGGTTTCTATTGCGGTTTTGCATATTCTCCCACAATGCATTCCTAATGCCTGTTCGAAGCAAGTCTCCAAGTTGTGTTTCATTGAGTCCCGTAGTTACTCCAGATTGCTCGACATCTTCATCATCTTCTCCATCATTTGTGACCTCTTGTTTCCCATCCAAAAAAATATCACTTTTGGTTTCAACCTCATTTTGACGCTTGATAAAATTATGCAACATGCGACAAGCTAAAACAATCAAACATGATTTATTATATTTATAACGGTGCATAATTCTCAGAATCTTGAAACGCATTTTCAAAACTCCAAATGTCCTCTCAACAACATTATGAAGCTGTGCATGATGATGATTAAATAGATCCTCCGGGGTTTGGTATCGGTTTTGTACAACTGTTTGTTGAAATTGTGTCAAATGATAAATGTGGCCGCGATACGGACAAAGAAAACTACCAGTGTTTGCATAACCCGAATCAGCAAGGTAGTACCTTCCTTGAGGGACAGTGAAATCACCGTCATCTAATGCTGCTCGCAAAACCTTCATATCTGCAGCAGAACCCTCCCAACCAGTGGACACGTAAACAAAAATTCATGTCAAAATCAACAGCAACCAGGACATTTTGAGATACAAAATTCTTCCTGTTAATGTACTTTCGACGTTTCTTCTTCTTTTTCTTTACAAAAGTAGGTATATGAGTGCCATCAATGGCACCTAAAGCACCCTACATAGAAAATTATACAATTTGTCATACAAGAATACGTTTCTCCAAAATTAACAGTGAAAAGAAAATCGCCTTAAATGACATACCTTAAATGGAAAAAAAACTTGTGCCTTCCCTAACAGAATCATGTATGGTTGTATCTGCCCCAGGCAATTTGATGTAATCATTCCTCATTGCTGCATTTCATGACTATGAAATATGGCAAATGGATGTCAAAACCGCTTTTCTAAATGGAAATTTAGAAGATGACGTGTATATGATACAGCCCTCAGGTTTTGAAGATCCAAAGAATGCTGGGAAGGTGTGCAAGCTTCTTAGATCCATTTATGGATTGAAGCAAGCATCACGGAGTTGGAATCTTCGATTTGACGAAGAAGTCAAAAATTTTGATTTCGTCAGATGCGAAGAAGAACCTTGTGTGTACAGAAAGACTAGTGGGAGTGCCATCGCTTTTCTGGTCCTATATGTAGACGACATACTCCTAATCGGGAACAATATTCCTTTACTAAAATTAGCCAAGTCTTCATTAAAGAAAGTGTTCTCAATGAAAGACTTGGGCGAGGCTATCTATATACTAGGCATAAAGATCTATAGAGATAGATCGAAGAGACTCATAGGATTGAGTCAAAACATGTACATAGACAAAGTGCTGAATCGGTTCAGCATGCAGGATTCCAAGAAGGGATTCCTGCCAATGACGCATGGTGTTCAGCTTAGCAAGACTCAGTGTCCTATGACAACTGATGAGCGAAGCATGATGAGTAGAGTACCATATGCTTCGGCTATTGGGTCTATCATGTACGCCATGTTGTGCACTCGCCCTGATGTCTCGTACGCTTTGAGCGTGACGAGTAGATATCAGGCTAATCCTGGCTTGGAACATTGGAACGCTGCAAAGAATATCCTGAAGTACTTGAGAAGGACCAAGGATAAGTTCCTCGTCTATGGCGGTGATTCTGAACTCGTTGTAAATGGTTACACCGATGCAAGTTTCCAAACCGACCGAGATGACTCGAGATCTCAATCTGGATACGTATTCATACTCAACGGTGGTGCTGTGAGCTAGAAGAGTTCCAAGCAAGAAACCACAACAGATTCAACCACCGAAGCTGAGTATATAGCTGCTTTCGAAGCAACTAAAGAAGGTTTCTAGATCAAGAAGTTCCTTAGTGAACTAGGAGTGGTTCCGAGTATCCAAAGGCCTGTGGACCTCTACTGTGACAACAATGGAGCTATAGCTCAGGCCAAGGAACCCAGATCGCACTCGAGATCCAAGCATGTTCTACGACGTTATCACCTGATATGAGAGATTGTAAATAGAGGTGATGTAAAGATTTGCAAGGTTGACACAATCATCAACACAGCTGATCCACTTACAAAACCTTTTCCTCAAGCCAAGCATGAGATGCATACTGCTTCTATGGGTCTGAGACACATAGGCGACTGGCTGTGAGATTTTCTTGGGATCTACGAGATCTTTGAGAATATAGAGACTTGTATAAATAGCAGGGCTAATATGTTGATTGGCTCTAGCTTAAGTGGGAGATTGTTAGTGTAATAATATAGAAGTCAATCATAGGATAATTTTATTCTATATATTTTGTTCATGTAATAGATGATTAATAAAGATATCATTTTGTTCTTTGAGATTTATCGAATTATGAATCATTTCGAGTTAATGACTTGAAATTGTAGAACTCCATAATATAGATGATAAATACTCTTAATAGTCACTAACCGAGGTAATTAGCAAATAACACTAATTGACCAATCAAAGGTTAGTATGTGGATTAAATGATGGTTAAGTTTTACAAACCATGGACAAAGAGTTGTCATTTTAATCACATATATACATGTTAGAGAACATGGTATTTGACAGACCTAAATGAAACGTTAAATGAAATTGTGTTCGTATCATTAATGTTTCATTCAGTGTTAAGTTCTAAAGTATGAGGTGGTTCGTCTTTCTTACATGAGAATTGTGTATTCGTGAGTGTTGTTTAACGCTATCCGTAAAAAGTAGCAATAACAATGACATTTCAGTATGCATGACTTGTGCGGAGGGGAGATGTTCACCAAGACTACTATTGTCCCTCGTATTTAATACGAGTGATAGTATCACTGGGCCCCTTAATAAAGTAGGATTATCTGTGCACGATATGATTAAAGAGTTAATCATATTTGATAATCTACTTAAGATCGAGAAAAAATTAAGTTTGCAAGGATGACACATACCTACCTTGAAACTGGTCTGATACTATGAGACATAAGAATTAACACGAGTAAATTGTTTAGTAGATCGTGATATTGTATTGTACAAAATCATCTGTGTCAATTGGGTAGTCATAATGCATTCTGCCAGATGCCGCTTATGATTTATAGAATTAAAAGGAGTTTTAATTCTATTGCTAACATAACACAGATCCTATCGGGTCACACCAATAGAAAAGTAATCAAAGAATTAATTTATTAATTAATTATAAAGAGTTATAATTAATAAATAAATGTCATAGAGATGACAAGCTTAAACACATTAAATTTATAAGCGTGTATGACACGTTGTATAAATTTATTGCAACAACAGACGCAAGAAAATATAATTGTTCAGAATTGTTTAGAATAATTATATTAATAATAAATGGATTATAAATATTAATTGTGAATTAATATTTTGGGCCAAAAGCCCATTTGAATTTGGGCCAAATTTAAATTTAGAATTTAAATTAAAATCTCAAATTGAAAGCCCAAAATGATTCATTTGAATTTTGGGCTTAGGGGCATTTCGGTCTTTTCACGCCAACGGCAAAATTCAATTTGAGTTTGTCAATGGCAATTTGGTAAATACCACAAAGGCTTAGGGGCATTTCGGTCTTTTGGCAACCGACCCTATACCCTATAAATAGAGGGGTAGAGGTAAGAGAAAAATTACCAATTCACAAAGTCTGAATTCGATTCGATTCGGTTATTTTTCTCTTTCTCGTATTCTCTCCCAAATAGTGTTTTGCGTAGAAAAGAAAGAAATATGTAATCCACGTATATTCTTGCGAGTTATGAATAGTGTATTTACTGTAAATATCGCATTTGCGGTGAATAGTGTTTCCGCGAATATTTGTGAATTTGTTTTTGCGAAAGTCGTGAATCAGTTTTTACGATATTCGTGAATAGTGTTTTAGCGTAAAGTCGGTATAGTATTTCTGGCAAAAGAAATACCGACTCTCTGGTTGTTCCTGGTGGACGACTGATAGAGGCATCAGACATCTGGTGCTACATGACCGAGTTACACTGCATTCTAATTTGAATTTGGAAAAAGGTACAAATGTTATTTAAATTTATTTAAATGTTAAATAAATATTATTTTAGAAATCAATCGGGGAGTAGATCATCGGCTTATGGTAGAATGTGAAATTTTGATTTTACGTTCTTTCCGCACTGTAAGCCAAGTCGTAATTTCACGGTAAATTCCCGAGTAGAATTTATCGGGAAATTTTTCTTAAAAGTAATTTGGCAAGATAAATTCTCAAACAGAATTTCGCGGGAAATTTTCGTCCCGAATTTTGCAGCTTTTCCTGAGAAACAAAATTTTGCGGCCAGAATTACCCAACAAAATTTGTGCAAGAGAAGTCAGTGGCAACATCTGAAACTGACAAACCACGAGATGTTGACAAGACAAAATAAGTTTGGTTCCCAAAAGTAAAATCCATGAAATTGATGGAAAAGCTCAAGAATAGGAGCAAGAAGAAATTCAAGGAAAAAAGGCAATCCAAAAGAAGTAAGTTGCGGAGGAATCCCCTCCGTCTAATACCATCGCCTTCTTCTCCAACATATTTTGTGAGTTCTCATTTTTCTTCTATTTTTCTTTTCTTGTTTGGATGATAGCATTTGGGACAATGCTTTGTTTAAGCTTTGGGGGAGGATAGAAGAAAAATTGTATTTGCATTTAGGTCATGTTTGATTTTTGCATTGCATTTTTGGTGAAAATTTTGTGAAATTTTAATTTTTAAGGACGTGGCGGAAATTTTAGAATTACTTTGAAAATTTTGCAATTTGGAAGTAGTTGCACAAATGATGAAGGTTTTCAAAGAGGGAATGCTTGAGGATTGAAAAAAAAATGAAAATTTGAATTTACTTAAGTTTTAAAGTAATTTTGGGGCAAACAAACGCTTTTTGGTTAAATTAGGGTATATTTGAAACTTATCCACAAAAGGGACCTAATTAGAAGTCTCACGGTATCTTTAGGTATGATTGAATACTTTTAGATGTGTGTAATCATGGTGAATGCAAACAAAAAAAAATAGAAAAGAAGAAAAAGAAAAAAAAAATAGTGAATAAAGAGGGATGTAAAAAGAGTAAGGGCTCCTACGGAAGAATGGAAGTCAATAGGCTCACGAGTCCTCACAAAATTTTTTTTTTTGCATAAAAGAGTTGCATCACACCAACACATGTAGCCGATGAGGTTCTAACCCAAGCTTGGGGGGGGGGGTCTTTGGGAAATAAAATGTCATTTGCTCAAATTACCGAGGTTTGGTGAAAAGTAGTGGTTTGCCTTGAAAGAAATTTAAGATTTTGGGTAAATTCAAAATAGTAGTATTTGAGAAACACAAGCATTTTCGATCCTGAAAAACTAGTGGTTTGTGCGATGAAATAAGATTGGCTAAAAATTGACAAAGTGTTTTCCCGAACTTCACGTGAGTCCTTGAGTTTAGAATTTTTGCGAATTTTTCACTAAGTAGGATCATCAAGGACCTTTGGTTAGTTTAGAGACCGGACCTATACCTAAGTTTAGATTTTTGCTTGAGGACAAGCAAGGTTTAAGCTTGGGGGGATTTTGATAAGCCTCAATTATATATACTTTCGGTTAGTGTTTCACCTCTAAAACTGTACAAAATTTCTTGTATTTTAGCTTAGTTTAGTATAGAATGCACTAAAGAATTAAGTTACTGCATTTGTTTTGTTTAAATTGCAAAAATCGAGCAAATGGAGCAAAATATAGGCTGGTGTGGGCCGCACGGATTCTGTGCTTGAACATTTAATGTGCTTGACAAGATCCAAAATAATGGGTTAACAGAGCTAATTTGACTTCACGGAGCACACGACTAATAATAGAGACAAAATGAAGTATATGATTGGTGTGTTGTATGAAGTCAAACTAGCTCTGTCAATATCTTTATCTAAAATAATCAAGAAACAACTAAATACGCATTTATGCCATAAATGAACGTTTAAGAACCAACCATAGTTCATAAGACTCAACCATAATGGTAAGTCTGGAAGCAGTCAAGAGAATGCAGCTCTGCTATTTTATGGCATGCAAACCTTCTTCCCTAAAAAATCAATTTGTTGCACTGAAGCTACTCAGATCTATTCTTTACCTAGCATGAATGAAGTTGGATTACTTTTGATCAAATGATTAATATTTAATACAATATACTTGTTGATTTTCTTTTAATTCATTTCTGCTTTGAGTTTTGTTCCAAAACATTTGTTGTTTTTCGAGAACCAGTATTTGATCTAGTGGCAAAGGCACATAGTTCCCACGTGAGAGGTCATGGGTTCGAAACCCACAAAGTGGAAAAATCATCTTTAATATAAACAGGAGTTTGAAGGAAGCTAGTAGCTAAATCTCCACCTTTCATTTCAAAAAACATTCATTGTTTTTATTTAATTTTAGGTTTGTTATATTATTTATTTCAATGATCTTTTGGTTGTTCTTTGTCTAGTTTTTTGTGAATATTAAACGATATAGTGATACGAGCGGATTTTTTAGTTCCTTGCACCATGGCAAAACAATAATTTGCAATAACATTGAGATAACATTGTGATTTAGTTCATGTGCACAATTTTTTCTATTGACAATTTAATATATATATATAGGACAGTGCTACGGTGCTACGCATATATAAGGGCCCCTCCGTGCTACGGCTCACTTTTTGAGTTTTCAAAATCCTAACGGTCGATCCGAACCGTTCAACATGATCTCAATATGAATATGTACTTGCAAACCAAATTTTATATTTTTTAGAATTTTTTTACTATTTATTAAGCCACTTTGAAAATCGTTGATCCAATGGTCCAGAAAAGTTTACTGTTGTGTACAAATTAGTGTTTTTTCAAAGTGACTTAATAAATAGTAAAAAAATTCAAAAAAATGTACAATTTGGTTTGCAAGTACATATTCATATGGAGATCATGTTGAACGGTTCGGATCGACCGTTAGAATTTTGAAAACTCAAAAAGTGAGTCGTAGCACATAGGGCCCTTATATACGCGTAGCATATTAGCAAAATCCTATAAATATATAATCTGGCTAATATGCTACGCGTATATAAGGGCCTCTCCGTGCTACGGCTCAATATTTGAGTTTTCAAAATCAAAACGGTCGATCCAACCCGTTCAACATGATCTCCATATGAATATGTACTTGCAAACCAAATTTTACATTTTTTAGAATTTTTTTACTATTTATTAAGCCACTTTGAAAAAACAGTAATTTGTACACAACAGTAAAAAAATTTGGACTATTGGATCAGCGATTTTCAAAGTGGCTTAATAAATAGTAAAAAAATTCTAAAAAATGTAAAATTTGGTTTGCAAGTACATATTCATATGGAGATCATGTTGAACGGTTTGGATCGACCGTTTTGATTTTGAAAACTCAAATATTGAGCCGTAGCACGGAAGCTCTCTATGCTATGCGTAGCATATGAGCTAGATTATATATATATAGGACAGTGCTACGGTGCTACGCGTAGCATAGAGCCCTCCGTGCTACGGCTCACTTTTTGAGTTTTCAAAATCCTAACGGTCGATCCGAACCGTTCAACATGATCTCCATATGAATATGTACTTGCAAACCAAATTTTACATTTTTTAGAATTTTTTTACTATTTATTAAGCCACTTTGAAAATCGTTGATCCAATGGTCCAGCAGATTTTACTGTTGTGTACAAATTAGTGTTTTTTCAAAGTGGCTTAATAAATAGTAAAAAAATTCTAAAAAATGTAAATTTTGGTTTGCAAGTACATATTCATATGGAGATCATGTTGAACGGTTCGGATCGACCGTTAGAATTTTGAAAACTCAAAAAGTGAGCCGTAGCACGGAGGGCTCTATGCTACGCGTAGCACTGTCCTATATATATATATATATATATATAGCTGGGCTATGGTGAGTTGTGAAGTAAGATGTCATTTTTACTTCACGCTCATATTTTCATTTTGAAAATCCAAACAACCGATCCGAACCGCTCAACATGTTCTCTATATTGAAATGTGCTTGGAGACTAAATTTTACATTTTTTGAAATTTTTTTACTATTTATTAAGCCACTTTGAAAATCGCTGATCCGGTGGTCCAGAAATTTTTACTGTTCACAGTGGATCAGCGATTTCAAAGTGGCTTAATAAATAGTAAAAAAATTCCAAAAAATGTAAAATTTAGTCTCCAAGCACATTTCAATATTT
Organism: Carex littledalei; assembly: GCA_011114355.1. Classification (NCBI taxonomy): domain Eukaryota; kingdom Viridiplantae; phylum Streptophyta; class Magnoliopsida; order Poales; family Cyperaceae; genus Carex; species Carex littledalei. The sequence continues at coordinate 8,497,904 of CM022088.1, forward strand.
AGAAAATGTTGAGCGGTTCGGATCGGTTGTTTGGATTTTCCAAATGAAAATATAGCGTGAGTTTTACTTCACAACTCACCATAGCCTATCTCTCTCTCTCTATATATATATATGCAGGGGCGGATCTACTGTAGCACAGGGTAGGGCAACTGCCCTACCCTGAAAATCCAAAACTAATTTACAAAGACTGGATTTTGGGTCTTTGCCCTACCCTGAAAATTGATATTGCCCTACCCTGCAGCCCAATTAAAATAACTGGCCCATTGTATATTAAATTTGGTAAATTATATAAGATACGGTCCAATTAAATTCAATTCGAAACCCGATTCAATAATTTCTTGCCCTACCCTGATCAAAATCCTGCATCCGCCCCTGTATATATATATATATATATATATAATCTAGCTAATATGCTACGCATAGCATAGAGAGCTTCCGTGCTACGGCTCAATATTTGAGTTTTCAAAATCAAAACGGTCGATCCGAACCGTTCAACATGATCTCCATATGAATATGTACTTGCAAACCAAATTTTACATTTTTAAATTTTTTTTTACTATTTATTAAGCCACTTTGAAAATCGCTGATCCAATAGTCCAGAAGAATTTACTGTTGTGTACAAATTACTGTTTTTTCAAAGTGGCTTAATAAATAGTAAAAAAATTCTAAAAAATGTAAAATTTGGTTTGCAAGTACATATTCATATGGAGATCATGTTGAACGGTTCGGATCGACCGTTTTGATTTTGAAAACTCAAATATTGAGCCGTAGCACGGAGGCCTCTATGCTACGCATAGCACCGTAGACACTTCCTATATATATATATATATAAAAAAGGTGTATGGACACTTGATTTTTCAATAGAAAATATAACCGAGTTATTTAATTGTAATATATAAAATGTATTCAGTAATATAAGACCAATCATGAAATGAGACAAAAGTTTTGTATCATGCGAGAAAGTTGACCCTCTATATTTTCTTAATTATAATTCTTTTTTGTTTTTAATTAGATACGTCATCCCTCTAAATTATAATTTTGAGGTGCAATAGGCTATATATCCCCAACGATGGAAGAGAACAAAAGACTTCTATTTCTAACAAAAAGAGGAAAGAACAATTTCACAGTTTGTTTTACCCCCCCCCCCCCCCCCCCCAAATAAAATCTGATTACCTGACACGACGAAAAGGTTCCTCTATGCTCTGCGTTACTGTTCATCTTCTTGCTCTGTTCTAATTCTTTTTGGCGCTCCTCAACCTCTTACAAGCAAGAGAAGAAAAGATTTTGTTTCACACTATTATCTCTCTTCCTCTTAAACAAAGAACACTAGAGAAAAGTGCATTGATTGATTGGAAATTTGTGATGGAATCCCCCTCTCACAGATCAAAAAATTATAAGCTACAAAAATGGGTCAAACCTTTGCTCCACTTCTCTGTTTTCTTCACAATCGGTTTCATCATCGCATTTGTGCCTCCTAACACCACCATGTCTATCCTAAGTAATCGCTTCTCCATCTTCTATCAGCTACTCAACCCTATTTGTGAATTGTCTGACAATGCCGGGGCTGTTTTAGACAATCACCCGCATTTCGGGAGCACAAATCACGGCTTAAACGGCTCACTCATTGTTATAACTACTACCCGATCTGATGGCAAGTTAGAACCGATTGAACTGACAAGGCTAGCACAAAGCCTAGCAACTGTGCCTCCACCACTGTTGTGGATTGTGGTGGAGGCACGAAAGAAATCGAAGATTACTGCTGGAACGCTACGTGGTACGAAATTGATGTACCGGCATCTCACGTACAAGGAAAATTTTACGACGCCGGGAAGGGAGATAGACCACCAGAGAAACCTTGCACTGAGGCACATCGAGCTCCACCGCCTGGCCGGCATCGTGCATTTTGCCGATGCATCTGTTATATATGATCTCAATTTTTTTGAAGAGATGAGGAAAATAAAGTATGTAAGTCCTTAAGTTTTTTTTGTTCTTTAATTAATTTTCTTTTTGGTGTTGTGGATGAAAATTAATCTAATCTTGCATATAGTACATTCTGTCGTGCATATCAGCAAAAAAACTGAATTTTCCATGGTCGCATTTTCTTTCATGCTTTTTGGTTGAGGTAACATAATACTTGTGTTAAGATCTTGGACCGTCTGATCGTACAAATATTCCACCTCGGACCAAATTGCCCGGATTCTGATCAGACGGTCCTGATCTAAACAGAAATATTCTGTTACCTCAGAGGATATGGATTCCATAATGTACCATATTCACATATATTTCTGTCTCACCTAGGAAGAATCTGTCATTACATGACCCCATGTATTCCATCCTTTTTTAAAAGAAAAGTATTATTATTCTCGTTGTTCCATTTTAAAATTCGTTATTATGATTGCTGTATGTAAAGTTCGTTGAGAGCCACAAACATTAATTGTCTTCAACGTGTTGACTACTTAGGAAGACCATTTGTGTAGGTCCTGTTTGTGGAGATCTTCTCAACATACATTGTTAAATTTGTCCATATTATCACCCGAAAGGAAAAGGTTGAAAATGTTATACTTCTCTTATGAAGTTAGAATTAATTTGTTTTGTTAGATAGATGAAAAATAATAAGTTCCGAATTTATAACATTTAAGTATTTGGATATGTATATACAATAATTTCGTGATGGTCATTCTAATTCCATAAATGTTTAGATATTATACTGTTTAAAAATGAACTATTACAAAATTGAAATCATATATAAACATATATGATCTCATTCATGCGACACTTTGTCGTTATATACAAATTTAGGCATCTATGTTTCATGTTTGTTATCAATATGTCAAAGACAATCATTCATGTGTTTATTTTATATACGTTGACCCAAAAATAGTATAAGTTATTATATATCATCATTCAGCAAATAAAATAAATAATTCGGTATTTCGACATATCTGTAGGCGACTAACTGACAACTATTTTGTTCTTCACGTTATTTAATCAAGCTCCGCATAGATCATATTAAAACTTTTTACTTTGTTGTTTAAAGGCGGCCTCGGAGTTTGTTTCAGCGTGAGATCCAAATTCCGCTAGATGAAAGCTTGCATTGTTATGAAAACCATGACATGGGTGTGCTTAAAAAACACATTTATAAATTAGACATAAACATGATGATTAAAAAATTCAATTCAATAAACAAGATGAAATAGCCATTTTTATTATATTAGCTCTTAGTTTGATGCTATTCATACAGGAGGTTTGGAGTCTGGCCAGTTGCAACGGTTGGATTGAACCGGAGAAAAGTGATAATCGAAGGACCTATTTGTCAGGAATCCAATATTGTAGGGTGGTTTTCTAAAGATGCCAGTAGCCGAGCAAATCAAGCGATTACTTCATTACAAGATGTTAGATCTAATGCAAGAAAGATAAATGTGTTTGGGATCGGGTTCGATAGCTCTATTTTATGGGACCCGAGCAGCTCAAGTCGAACACAATCTACGACAAACACCACCAAGGTTTGCTCCAAAGATCTTTAGTTTTCCATTCTCTATTACAAAGATGGTTTTAAATTTTCCATTTTGACCTAAATGTACATATTATTTGTTAAAAAGAAAAATGTGAGTCAGCCAAGTTATTGAAAGATCTTATAGAAGAATCATTACATAAACTTCTCCAGAAACTCAAATAATCTGTCTGAACTAACCTACCAAAATTAATTTGTTGTAAATTTTATAGAAGAATCATTACACACATTTTCTAGAGTTACATGGATATGTTGTAAATTTGTGAGATATGTAAACTGTTGTGAGATCAGATTCTGATTGGATTATTTGGTTGTCAGGAGTTCATTAAATTTGTATTGGAGGAGGCAACGAGAGAGGAGGAAACCAACCTGAAAGGCATCCCTTCAGACTGTTCCCGGGTGATGTTGTGGCACCTTCACATACCTAGGTCATTTGTGCATCCATTTCACTCCTGATAAAAACAGTAAAGAGCGGTAGAAGAAACAGAGGGAAATTTCAAACTTTTTAGCATTATAATTTTCCTTGTGGAAAATCACGTCCCTCCTAAATTATGAGGCAACTGAATCAACGATTTTGTTGGTTCTTATTATCGTTTTTTTTAACAAAGTTAAGCTACATCCTGCCATTTTACTAGAACATGTATTGTAAGCTGTTCATTCTCACTAAAACAAATTTTGAGCTCTCTACTCTCACATTTGTTTCTTTTCAAGAGGTAACCTTTCCTTTTTTGTTGATAATTTTCATGATCGTTCAGTTTGCATGACGGTTCAGTTTTTGTAAACCTTTATCATAGTACAATAGATAGGGTACAGTATATAGAAAAAAAGAAGCAGAAATAACCCATCGTCAAGTAAAGTTTACCAGTATAGCAGTATAGAGTACAAGAATATTAAAGCATTCCATCTTTTTCACAAGATAAAAGGTAATTTGTTGCTTTATTATGTTTTTGATAATGTTGTGACACTTGGAAGGCTGATGTGTATGGCATGTTGGCACAGCGTGGTGCCGCATCAGCACCGCAATCAATGTTTGCACTAAAATTTAAGACCTAAAATTCCAAAATCGAAACACATCATGACTAGGCAACTAGAAAGTTAACAGAACTTTATAAAACAAAATAAAATTCAAAATTCCAATTTGTATTGGTAATCCAATATGCATGACACATCATCAACTGAAACCATCAGCACGAGTAGAACTGTTAAAATGCTGAGCCGCCACCTTTTGTTTTCCCTAATAGCATATCCTTTGCCTCGTTAATTTTGGAGGCTAAGTAGTGGCTACCTCCGGCATCGGGATGGTTTGCCACCATGACCTTCTTATGGGCTTCTTTAACCTTGTCAGTAGGGGCGTTTTCCCTGTTAAAAAAAAAGGTAAAACACAAAAAAGTTGAATTTCTACATATGTATATACAGAGGAACAAATTCTCAGAAGTGCGGAAATTTGAACTTAATGCTATGTTTTTGTTTAGAATCTAGCAAGACTACCATGTGCGTTCCCTTACATCAGTTCAATCTAGCCTAGTTTTTTTTTTGTTTACTCCAACTGAATTTGATGCACAAATCCAATAAAAGGCAATCAACTTCTACAACAAGGGAATAACTTAACTGCACAGAATCTTTTATGCTTTTCTCTCAATGGGAATCCAAAACTTAAATGAACCGTAATCCATGACGCAAACAAAGAATGTCACAACACCCACAACCACAAACCTATCAGCTAATACATTAATTCACAACAACCCACCAGGTCCATACTCCATTACATAAACAAAAGGTTACAATCATGAATCATGACTGGTACAAAGGCATCACAATTCCCATTAAACTCTACGTGGACACAGAACGATCATAAAATGCAATGAGAAATGTTATGTACCTGACGCCTAAAATCATAGCAGCCTCCCTCTTATTCATGGATTGCTGGAAACCGCCTTCATAAAATTTGCGCATGTGTGGTACGACAGGCCTGGCCTTGTATACATTCCATGCATGGACCCCATATCGGCCTGCCAGAGCAGCCGCTGCCACAGCCAATCCGGCGATAAATGGTGTTGCCTAATATTTACAGTTAAAATGAGTAAATTAAATGAAGGGAATCGCTAGAGTCGTTAATCAGAAATTTTCCAACTTAATTAGTACCAAGCCTCTATAGCGGTTTTTCAAAAAAATTAATTGGGTTCCCATATGTGCTAATTTGGGGTTTACTAATAAAATACACCGTTAATCTGACGTTGTAATCTTTAAATCCAGGGAGGAATTAAAATGAAAAAAGAAAAAAGAAAAAAAACAAAGAGTGTTGAAAATGTCTACAGAATAAAATCAGTGCTGAACTGGTGATTATTCGCGTTTCAATTGGAAGTTCTTGCTAAAAGATCAAATTAAGCTTGCGAAACGACAATTCAAATCGAAAAAAAAAATAGAAAGCATGAAAAAATAACGAAAGAAAATAAGCACCGACCATTTCGCACGTAGAGAGAGCGACAGGAGGTGTATCTTTAACGCCTTCTAACCATCAATAACTCCACGATTCGTGGCGGAGAGATCAAATCGCCGGGGAAGTGAGCCGACGGGAGACGGCGGCTGAGAGATTCGACTACAGTATTACTCCAATTAGGGAGCACCGAGAGAAAAGTGAAAACGACGAAGGTTTTAAGAAATGGGCCTGGGATTATGGACTGGAGAAAGAGGTAAGAGAGATCGTAATTATGGGCTTTTCCTTGATAGCATGTCAGGCATTCGGCCTGTATATTGGTTTCTGGAATTTTCAATTGTTCGAAGGATTTTTTTGAAAAACAGTAAATAAAATAATCAAAGTTAAAGAAACGACATGATTGCTTCGTTTGTTATAAAAACAGCAAAAACCGAATCCGGAATTCGGTTAAGTTATTTTTTCGCTTCACCGAATACGCTATTCGGTTAAGCTGGTGGTTTTAACAGGGAATACAGTGGGTTGCCACAGAAGATCCTATAAGCCATTTTTTTGGCTTAACCGAATAGGGGATTCGGTGAAGCTGATTTTTTTGCTTTTTTGGCCTTCACCGAATCCCGGATTCGGTGAAGGGGATTTTTTTGCTTTTTTGGCTTAACCGAATAGGGGATTCGGTTAAGCCAACGCCTCTGCCGTGATTTTGATATTATAAAAACTTATTATAATATAAAATTTTGTTTATTATTTTATTAAATAGTAATTTTTCACCGATAACCCTAAAGTTATTTTTATTACAAAGAATTATATTATAAAAACTTATCAATAATATAAAATTTCATTTATTATTTTATTAAATGGTAATTTTTCACCGATAACCCTAAAAATTTATTCACCGATAACCCTAAAGTTATTTTTATTACAAAGAATTATATTATAAAAACTTATCAATAATATAAAATTTCGTTTATTATTTTATTAAATGGTAATTTTTCACCGATAACCCTAGAAATTTATTCACCGATAACCCTAAAGTTATTTTTATTACAAAGAATTATATTATAAAAACTTATCAATAATATAAAATTTTATTTATTATTTTATTAAATGGTAATTTTTCACCGATAACCCTAGAAATTTATTCACCGATAACCCTAAAGTTATTTTTATTACAAAGAATTATATTATAAAAACTTATCAATAATATAAAATTTCATTTATTATTTTATTAAATGGTAATTTTTCACCGATAACCCTAAAGTTATTTTTATTACAAAGAATTATATTATAAAAACTTATCAATAATATAAAATTTCATTTATTATTTTATTAAATGGTAATTTTTCACCGATAACCCTAAAGTTATTTTTATTACAAAGAATTATATTATAAAAACTTATCAATAATATAAATGAAATTTTATATTATTGATAAGTTTTTATAATATAATTCTTTGTAATAAAAATAACTTTAGGGTTATCGGTGAATAAACTTCTAGGGTTATCGGTGAAAAATTACCATTTAATAAAATATTTATATTAAAATATTTTTTTTTTTTGGGTAAAAATAAAAATCACGGGTTAATACCCATATTTTTTTTTATTTGAATGCATTAACCGAATAAGGTATTCGGTTAATACCGTATAATAAAAAATAAAAAAATTATTTAACCGAATCCCCTATTCGGTGTGGAATAAAAAATAAAAAAAATAATGTAAACCGAATTCGCTATTCGGTTTACAATAAAAAAATAAAAAAAAATCTTAACCGAATTGGGAATTCGGTTAATGGTGGGTGTTACACGGAGTTTACATAGTTTTCGGGATCTGATTTGTGAAAATATGCTTTAACCGAATAGCGGATTCGGTGAAGCGAAAAAAAATAGCTTAACCGAATCCCGGATTCGGTTTTTGCTGTTTTTATAACAAACGAAGCAATCATGTCGTTTCTTTAACTTTGATTATTTTATTTACTGTTTTTAAAAAAAATCCTTGTTCGAAGCTCTAAAACGAGAGTCCAGAATATTTGTGTTTGAATCCAGACCATCCGATCAGAATCTGGATCAATCCGGTCTGAGGTGGAAAGCACACGGTCCTTTTAATATTGTGTCAATACAGATCGAACGGTCCAGATATAAACTCAAAATTTATGTTACCTCACATGATATGAATTCCTAAAACGGGTATTTGGATTGAATCTATAACCCATGAGGTAACAGAATATTTTTGTTTAGCGGACCATCCGATTATAATCTAGTTAATTCGGTTTGAGGTGAAATGCACGGGGTCTCTTTCATATTCATAAGGATTCGGATCGGATAGTCAGGATTTAAACAGAAATATTATGTTACCTTAGGTTATTCGAATTTCATTTGAATGTGGATCAGTGGTGGAAACAACAGTAAAATCGGAAATGAAACTAAAAAATTAAATATAGTGCAATTCATTTTATAAATAAAAGAACTAAAAGATACTAATATATATAATTTATAAAATTTCATGGATATAATTATAAATTTTGAACTTATGAGAAGCTTAGAATTCTTTTCCTAACACTTTTTGTTCCCTAGTGAAATTTTATTTTTGTATGAATTCCGATCTCCTAAAGTAACTCAAAGTTTGAATTCAGATCTGAACCGTTTGATCAAAATCCACACAAATATTAAAAGGATTCAGTGACTTTAACTTGAATCAGATTGATCCGAATTCTGATCGAACGGTCCAGATCTAAATTCAAATTTTAAGTTACTTTGGAGGGTCCAGACCCTTATTGTATTAGTCGAAGGTCTGTCCAGTAACCATCCCTCGTGAGACCAAAATTTGGTTTCGGCTCGTGTCCAACTTTTTCATCTGATCGTATGCCATAGTCAGAATTATAAATAAATATTATAAATTAATGTTAGATTAAATTTTATAAATAACCACACATCAAGTTAAGAAAAACGCATCAAGATACATGAGAAACCTCTAAGATGTATGCAATCATGACATATATAAAGATGAAAGCATCAAGACATATAAATGAAAAGGGTTTGTTTAGAAGAACGAACCTTGCCTGTCCATACTTTATTAACATATTCGGTGTTATGCTTATTTTTTCAAAAAAAAAAAATTTACAACTTGACAGCGGCGGTCAAGAACGGTGTTATCCTTCTTGCTTGATCGGTTTGTTTATCTTCATTCTATTTACATTGTATATAAGAAGGATGCTAACTATCATTCAAGTTAAAAAAAAAATTGTATATTTCTCATCAGTAAAAAGTTCAACCTTTTTATTTTAAAATTTGTGCATGATTCACTCTTCAAATGTAGCCCCGATTTTTTTTAATGTCCTCAATAAAAAAATAACAAATACGTCCTCAATTTTCTAGAAATTTGAAAACTGCTCCAACCGCCACACAGTGGGACAGTTTCCTTCTGAAGTAGACCGCCACATAGTGGGGCGGTTCTCTCTTTTTTTTTATTTTTTTTAAAAATCTCAAAATAAAAATAGTAAACTAAATTTTTGATAAAACACTAAACTAAATCTCATCGATTGTCTTTTTTTTAATAGCATATCCTAGTCTGAATACCAAAAACACTAAACTAAATTTCAAAATGAAAACATTTATATGAATATATTCTAAGTAAAAAAAATAAAAATACAACAAATAACACTAGATTTGATACTTTATACACTTAAATGAACAATGCCTAAGAAAAAGTATCACATATTATTAGTTACATGAATAATATTCTAACTAAAAAAATAAAAATACAACAAAAAAACTCTAGATTTGATGCTTTATACTAAATGAACAATGTCTAAGAAAAAGTATGGTAAAGAACCAAAAAACTTAATCGGAATTTCAACTCAAGTTTTGAGGCTCTTCCGTTTTTTTTTTTGCAATTCTGAATTTCGGAAAATGGCATAGCGGTCACCAGTGCATGCATCTTCTCGCAAGCTTTCCGAAAAGTGATCATTTGCTGAAATCAGACACTCGAGCGCAGTTTTATGACCGTTTGAAGTTTTGTCGTTATTTTTCTCTTACCTTATCCTTTACCCTAGCCTCGCTTGTTTACGAGAGATGTCTTAGATAAATACATGTACAACCTGCAGGTACTTTAGAAATGAGAGAAATGACTTACAAAAAATAGATAGAGATGCATTATAACAAGAAAACACGGATCGATGATGTGAGAAAATATTATATTTCTTTTATCACACACTGATCATACAATAAAACCGTGTATAATTGTTGGAGCATTCATATACATATGTTTGAAAGAAAGTTGTTCCTAATTTTTTTAATTGAACTAATACAATATTCATATTTTGTTTTGTCATTTAGTCAATGTTTTATATTATCAATTTAATATTAATCATTAAAAAATTAATTGATGAACAATTTCACTACTCAATTACTCCTCAATTTTTTTTTAAAAAGAGAGAGAGAACCGTCCCACTATGTGGCGATCGTTTGTGGAAGTCAACCACCCCATTGTAGAGGCGGTCGGGACATTTTTTTTGAAAATTTTAAAATCAGAGAACATATTTGTTATTTTTTTTTTAAATTGTGGGCATTAAAAAAAAATGGGAATGTAGCCGATTCGTCCTTTTCAGACGAAAAAAGAAGAATTATGTACTAAACAAAATGTAGACGATTTTTACGGAAGAAATCATTATCCTATATACAATTATATCTAGATCAATTTAGATTATAATAAAATTAGATAGAAATATATCTAGATTAATCTTGAAGAAAAAAATCTCAGAAAAAAATTGGCTAAAAAAGTTAGTACTCTAAGTTAGTGATTTCATCATTCTGTTTGCTCCTCTGTTTTTCTTTTCCCTTCACAAAAATTTCGAATCATAAGCAAAATCATGCTGGGATTTTACAATTCTTAAAAATTGAATGCATTCGTCTGCACACAAAATTGCCTCTTAGTTTTTTTGAAATTTCTAGTTGTGTTTGTTGGAGCATATAATTTCAATTGTAAATAATTGTGATCGTGTTGAACAGTTAAAAATCTTGTAAGGATGTAATATTAATTACTAATTTAGCAATCGTGTATTCGTGTTGTAATACATTTCACAAATTGGCAAGGATGTAAAACAATGGAAAATATTGCTAGTAATATATCAAATATTAAAAGGGTCATGAAAATTGAAATAGAGTAAATTGTAGGCGAAAAATATGATTTCAAATTGTCAAAGGAATAACGGCTGAAATTATTATTGCCGTGATCATTTTAAGGAAAACATATCATTATATTAGTAAAAGGCGGTTTGAAATAATTTAACAAGTAAATGCTGAAGTGGCGATAAATATATGAATAAATATCATTACCGTCTATTATGTCTAATTCAATTTGAATATCATCCGTTTAAATTTTGAAGACAAAATTCTTTTGAATGAGGAAAAAATTATAACATCCGCTAATTTTAATTATTTTTTGTATTTATTTTGAATTTATAAAAATAAATTGAAAATTTAAGAGTATTTATAAAAGTCATTAACTTCTAATTAAAAAAAAAGGAGTCAACGTGACATCCATGCCACGCGGCCCCATGCATGTCGCCCCCTTTTGTATAAACTCCACCTCTTACTTTTTACCGATTGATAACCCAAAAAAATAACAAATAAAATCGGAAAAAGAATGAAAAGAAGAAGAAAACGGAGACACAGAAGGAAAGAAAAATTAAAATTAAAAAATATTTTGATAAAATCGATTATCAATTGATTGTATGACTGAATGAATTATGACTACGTCGTGGTTGATTCTGAACCGTCATTGCAATTCAGTTTGAATTTTCTAATTGATCGCTATCATATAACTTCTTAAAAAAAGGTAATTAGACTTTTTTTAATCTGTATTTTCGATTTGTGTGGTTAAATCGGATGTTTAACTTAGGTATTGGATTATGAGACATTTAACGGTATAACAAGTTTGAGGTTGGATTTAATTTGTGGAGTGATGAAATTGTGCCGTAATTTTTATTTTTAACATTTTACAGAATTAAATTAATAAAATAACCACCGTTTCTGGTCAATTCCATATTTAACACGGCCGCAGAACACCGGAGCGGACCCATTTGGGGGCCGCCGCAGAATGCCGGAGCGGACCCCCATATGGGTCCGCAGAATGCCTGAGCGGACCCGGGTCCGCACTATGCCGGAGCGGACCCTTTTTTTTTTTTTTTTTTCTTCTTCTGAAGTTGATTATGATTTTGTTTTGGAAATTTTTATCAAAAATGTAAAGTTTGTACTGGAAGTTGTGTGTAATTACTTATGTTTGAAATGTCGTTTAATCTGAAATTGTTGTTCGTCGTTTGTTTGATCAAAAGAAACATTACAATAGAACAATGAGCCACGACACATGGAGCGCATGGAGCGCACAATGGCATGTCTATGGAAATCAGTCGGAATGGCCTCAACACGATGGCCCGGTCCTTGTTCCAGAGAAAAGAAATATTGTTGTGGGCAGAAGACAGCACGACAGAATTCAGATGTGGATGGACGTTCTACATAATAGGAGAAGAGGACACCAAGCTGGCCGAGATACACAAGAAAGACAAAACAGAGCTGCTCGAGCTGCACGAGATTGAGAGTTAATGTTGTTTTTTTTATTGTACTCGTAAAAATGTTGTTTATTTTCGGTTAATTAGACGTATTTGTAATTTCCGATAACATTAACATTGTTCTATTGTATGCTTCTTTATATGGCTCATTGTTCTATTGTAATGTTTCTTTTGATCAAACAAACGACGAACAACAATTTCAGATTAAACGACATTTCAAACATAAGTAATTACACACAACTTCCAGTACAAACTTTACATTTTTGATAAAAATTTCCAAAACAAAATCATAATCAACTTCAGAAGAAAAAAAAAAAAAAAAAAAGGGTCCGCTCCGGCATAGTGCGGACCCGGGTCCGCTCAGGCATTCTGCGGATCCATATGGGGGTCCGCTCCGGCATTCTGCGGCGGCCCCCAAATGGGTCCGCTCCGGTGTTCTGCGGCCGTGTTAAATATGGAATTGACCAGAAACGGTGGTTATTTTATTAATTTAATTCTTTAAAATGTTAAAAATAAAAATTTCGGGAAATTGTGTGTTTTGAGAATGTGAGAATTCATGTGGCATGGATTCCAATTGTATGAATATTGTGTGACTTAGTTAATTTTATGGACATTGATATTATTACTATTCTACTTAAATATCCGACGTGATAAATACTCGAATTTGATTTTTTTATCACAAATCCGTACATGCATCTAGTGTTTGTTAGTATTTGTCGTGAGGGATGATCATTTGACAATTACGTATTTTGATAATTTTAACTATCTTGACAAACAAAATTTAAATTCAAAATCTAATATTATAGACATCATCTACATTGGCACATATCACACATTATATTTATAAAAATTATGAAATTTAATGTATGTTTCACCAAACTTTAAATAATTTGAATTTTGATGGTCCAAAATTATCGGTCCTCAAATGCATTACCAAAATCGTATTTTACATAATGAGTACGTCAATGATAAAGCCCGTGGCTCGTGGCCTGCTTGGTATCAGCCCGTGACTTGATCGGTAACAACTCGTTCGTTAGTGGACCGAATTAAAACTAACTCGCTCGCCACAGACTCGAGCCAGAATTAATGAGTTTGAGTTTGGTCTGACTCGGCACGAGCTAGCTTGGTCATAACGAGCTATTTAATATACGTAGTTTAATATTTTAATTGGATCTGTTCACTTCAAGTTGAGGATATTTATGGTGTATGGAAGTTATAGCCAGTGTTATGGTAATTACACTTTGGACTGTGCTTAATTTGATTGGTAATTTTGTATACAATATGTGTGAATTTAATTATAAGCCACTAAGTTAATTTGTATGAAATTGTTTAATTTGGTATGCATGAATTTATTATGTAAACTATGTTCCTATGAATTTAGGAATTTGATATTTTGATATGTATGAATTTAGCTGCAAACTTAATTTATGGTAGTTGATTTGCTCAGTTGCACTTGAATTAAGAGTATTCCTCAATAATTAGTCATATACATATTATTTTGTTTTAGCCATAATTGATAAGATGTTTATGAAAATTTAAGATATAACAGGAAATAAAATATATAAATTTATGAATCTGACAAGCTAGTAACGAGCCATTTCAGCTCGCTTGAACAAACCATGAATCAATTTTAAACAACAGTTTCAGCTCAGGATCAGATCCAAACTCGCCTAGCTCACTCTTTAGCAACTCGTTGCCACCCCTATAAAGAGTATAGATGCAGCAAAATGCAAAGTATCATTGACGTACTCGTTATGTAATTATTATTTTTATTGTTATTATTATTATTATTATTATTATTATTATTTCTATTTCGATATTTTCTAAGAAATGAACGGATCCTAATTCCACGAGAAACTTACCTGCACGATTGCACCCGTTCCCGCCCGGTTTACCCTTGTTTTCCCCCGATATTTTTATTAATAGAAATAATAATAAAGAAATGTCGATATAGAAGAACGAATCCGTCGGAATTTTAAATCTAACAAAGACGTTATTTTTGGTAACGTCCTAGGGACGTTACCAACGATAACGGCCCGATAAAACCGATAAAATCGCTAATTGCCGCGGCTAATCCCTGGACGTTGTTAAAGGTGACGTCCATCGAAAATAAAAAAAATAAAAAAAAGGGGGGCCGTCGCCAAAAATAACGGCCTGCGGAAAAAAAAAAATTATCCTGAGGCCGTTGTCAAAGATAGCGTCCAGAATCGGAAAAAAAAATGTTTGAGGCCGTTGCCAAGGATGACGGACTGTCGGCAGTACAGGGAAAGCGACTTGGACGTTATCCTTGGTAACGGGCAGAATGATGGAGGCAATTCCCGGGTCCCAGCGGAAAAAAATTTAAAAATCTGGACGTTGTATTCGATAACGTCCAGACAGCCTATAAGACGCACCCCTCTCTCGCTGAAATTTATAACTCTCTCGTAGTCTCCTCTCTGGCTGAAAATCTCTCCTCTAAAAAAATAAAAATAAATAAAGTTACGAAGAATAAAGAAATCGAACCGGAAATGAATTCATAGTTAGTTGGAAACCAACGTTGATGTGGAGGAAATGCTGAACAAAGAAGAATAAAGAAATCGTCAATAAAGGTAAATTTTCAATTATATGTCATATATTTACGTTTATGATTTAATTAGATGAATATCGAAATTATTTTTTATATTAGTTAAAATACTATTAGTAATGTTAATGTTCATTTGTAATGTTAGTAATGGTAATGTTGTAATATTAATAATGTCTTCAATTATATGTCATGTATTAGTAATGTTGTAATGTTGTAATGTTAATTTGTAAATTTGTAAAAAATATTGTAAAAATATTAGTAATGTTAATGTGTAAAAATATTAGTAATGTTAATGGTAATTTGTAAAAATTAGTAATGTTAATATTAAAAAATAGTATTGTTAATATTAAATAATTTGAAATATATAAATAAATAAAGAAGTTCACATTTTCATGCTTAATTAAATTTAGTTTTTGAAAAAATATTATAAATTTAGTAGTACTTAACGTTTGTTGTAATAATAAATTATATCTAATTTATTTATTATTGTGCAGGTTGAATCATCAAAATAATTAATCATGCTCATGGTGAGAGTTCATTTCGGTGGTGAAATACGGCAAGGTCGTAAAGGAGCGGAGTACACCGAATCTCCTCGATTCACATTGATGGCAACTAGTGAGCAGGGTTGGCATGATGTGAAAGGTGAAATTTATCGCCAGCTTGGATATTCTGAGAGTGAGTACAACCTAAAAACACTTGCACGGGTTAATGTTGGTACAACAACTCGGCGTTATTATGAGATATTAGAAATCGTGTGCGATCAGACGTGGCGAGGCATTTATGACCAAAGTATGTTTGCCAGGACCCAGTATTCTTACGTCGATTTATACATTGAGTTAGTTCCAATTGTCGGTTCGATGCAATCACAATTATTCATTGATAGTGTGGTACCAGAGACACAACCAGACCCTGGACATACCCAATACAATGTTTCACAAGCGGGTCCCGGTCTATTCGAACCCTATCAGACACAACCAGACTCTGGACATACCCAATACAGTGTTTCACAAGCGGGTCCCAGTCTATTCGAACCCTATCAGACACAACAAACACCGAGGCGTGACCTTTATCTGAGTCCTTATCCCGATGTGAATGACTTGTCACCGCCTGTTCAGGCAGATATGGGTTGGTCAGGGCAGAATAATCAGGACAGTCCATGGGTTGATCCGCCGAGGGCCGGTGGTCCTTGTAATGATGCTGACGACGTACCGCAAAGTGACGACGAAGATGACGCTGACTCATGTGAGGATGATGCCGACTGGGATACCGAACCTGATACAGAAGGGGATGTCCCGCCTGATACTCAGAGACAATCGCAAAGACCACGTGTTCAGGCTCAACATTTTCCCATATCTGATCGCGGGACGAGTCACCCGGTGGGCAGTTTCAATGACACCTCGGGATTTCAGGAAGCAGATGTATCCTACTTCAGCAGGACCCAACACGTACATGATCCACTTGGTGTAGGTAAGGAGTACTCTTCAAAAGAGGCTCTAAAGTTGGCCATAAATGATTATCACATCAGAAATAATATTGAAGTAAAAACTACCGGTAGCAGTAGAACCCAACTGATATTGGAATGCAAGAGCAGCAGGTGTATGTGGCGTTTGTATGCCAAGTCCGGCATATTTTCATCAAAGTGGGAAATTAAAACGAGCAGAGCACCACATACGTGCCAGGCCGATGCTTCTCGCCGCGATCACTCACAATTAACTGCAGAAGTGATTGCCGATGTTATAAGAGAAGATATCAGGGAAGATGTTACAAAAAACATTAAAAGCATTAAAGGGCTAGTCCGTATGAAATACGGGGGAGTTGTTCCCAAATATAACAAGCTGTGGCGTGGCCGAGAGTTGGCAATTGCACAAATATTCGGCAGTTGGTCAGGCTCGTACAACCTTCTCACCCCATTGTTGGAAGCAATTAAAAGATCAACTCCTGGAACAAAATATGGAGTTGCGCACGTACCCATGGTTGATCCGCTAAAAAGGATGTTCAAGGCAACTGTGTGGGCTTACGGTCCGTGCATTGCTGCAGTGCCTCATCTTAGGCCAATCATTAGTATTGATGCATGTTTCCTGTCTGGCCGGTACCAAGGGAGACTGCTGATGGCGTGCGGTTATGATGCAGAGAACCAGTTGCTTCCTCTGGCTTTCGCATTAGTCGAGGAAGAGAGATTCGAGACATGGGGATGGTTCATGAGGTGGTTGCGTTGGGAGGTAATTGGTAATAGGTTCATGTGTGTTGTTTCTGACCGGCACATGGGGATCAAGAAAGTATTCACCGATAGATACGGTGGTTGGTACGAGGATGGCGGCGAGTGCGTTCACAGATTTTGTTCGCAGCACGTCGCCGAGAATTTGATGAAAAAGGTACACAATAAAAAAATCTGCGAGCTATTTAAAATACTGGTGAACAAAAAGAAGCCACGGAGGTTCGAAGAGTTCTTCGAAATATTGCGGAAGAAAAGTCCAGATGCAGTTGCATACCTAGAAAATGTCGGAAAATACCAAGATTCCAACCGTAACGAGATCCCTAAACCATGGAAGGTGTATCAGAGCATGGATGGCGGCCCCCGCTGGGGAATTATGACTACTAATGGATCTGAATCGTTGAACGCTGTATTCAAAGATAGTCGACGACTGCCAGTCGTTGCACTCGTGGAAGACACATATTACAAGTGTCTCGCTTGGTTAAACAAAGACGAGCGAAAGCAATGGCTCGCATAGCTGATCAGCAACCTTGGTCAGCGCGGGTTGAAGGATTATTAACAAAAAGAATAGGGAAATGCTTACCAATGACTTCAATGCCAGTTGGTGAGCACGGTGAACACGAGGTCAGGGTCAGGGATGAGAGAGTTGTATACAAAGAACGGGATGGGAATTTTAGTTACAGAAAGGAGACCTTCAAGTACAGGGTCGACATACGTGACGGAAACATAGCAGAATGTGTGTGTCTCAAGCCACAACTTACAGGTATACCGTGCGCCCATGTTCTCGCCGTGTGTCGGGACCGGAGATACAACCACAATTTATTCGTGCATCATTTGTATTCCACGACCAAACTCGCTGAAACTTGGAGTGGCCAATTCCACGGCTATGCCAACCAATGTGACTGGCCAACCATACCCGGTCCGGAAATTGTTCTGGACAAAGACAAAATCAAAAAGGGTAGGAGAAAGCACGCTCGTATAGTCATGACGATGGACGAAATGGAAGGAAGGAGAGTTGGACACCAAGCTAGACGTTCTACGTCCGACAGGCGTGCAGCAGGTTTGTTAATTTTATTTTCAATAGCTAATTTTGGTGTCATTCTAGTTGGAAATATCAATTTTCAACGTTATTTTATTGGTTCAGAGGCTTCTTCTGGACGGGGCATGGGACAGCAAGCGAGACGTTCTATGTCTGACATACATGCAGCAAGTTTGTTGATATTTTAAATTTAATTTATTTGTCTGATATACATGCAGCAGGTTTGTTGACACGTCTTGTCTATTTTTTTGCAGGACCCTCTTCTAGTTACAGTCGGAGATGAAGCGATAAAAAACTACTAGTATTTAGTAATTGTTGTTGTTTATGCATAATTTTGTAATTTGTTTGGACATGGTACTTATTTAGTAATTGTTGTTGTTGTTTATGCATAATTTTGTAATTTGTTTGGACATGGTACTTATTTAGTAATTGTTGTTGTTGTTTATGCATAATTTTGTAATTTGTTTGGATATGATTGTGTAATTTTGTAATTTTGTATTTTGGTAAAAATTTGGCAGAGTGCATTTTGTAATTTTGACAGCACCATAAAACCAAAGCACAAAGTCCAAATCCCCAAACCAAATCCCCAACCCGAATAGATCATGCCGAACTCAGCATGACACAATCATATCCCAACAACCCGATCCCACAATACAAGCATACAAGCATACAAGGATCCGAGATATACAAGCACAAAAACAACAAGCATACAAGCATACAAGCACAAAAACTACAAGCATACAAGCACAAAAACTAACAAAAACTACAATAATCATACAAACACAAAAACTAACATAAACTAACAAATGGTCATACAAGCACAAAAACTAACATAAACATCCGTTCATCAAACAGCATACACGAAATGAAATACCTACTCAAAAGTGAACTTGTCCGGACTGTGGCGCGATCTGAGTGGGTATCTGTGTGCTGGCTCTTGTTGTTGTTGTCCTCTCCTACGCCTAACGTAGACATTATTGTATGCATCGGCACTGTGTGACGGGGTGCCAAATATGCTCTCGACCGCTGCAGTACGTGGTGTGATGACTTGACTAGGTACCGTACCGTCATATGTACCGGTAGCAACTGGCTCGGGCATTATGAAATGGTCATCCGAACCCTACAACAATCGCCGAAGTCTTTACCAAACATATAGAAACAATTTTTTAAATAAAACTTATAATTTTGGAAAAATTACCTGGTATACCACACTTGGTCCTGTATGACCCGTGTATTGCTCATCGTAAGCAGAGGCATGTGGGTATGTCTGGTGTCCAAACTCATCGAAACCGACAAACTCATTATGTCCCTATAATAAATGTTGTAGTATTGTAATAAACATTCAACCACGAAATTTTAGAATTTAATTTGTTACGAGTTTGGAAGAAATACCTGGTCAACCTGACTTGGTCCCGTGTGACCCATGTGGAACGAGGAATCTTGGACGGAAATGTCGCAGTGTGTCGTGTACTGACCCTCCTGTGTAGGACCTTCCTGAACTGGCTCGTTTTGAAGCAACTCTGTCATAAATTGTGATGTCTCAAGCCAACTCAAGTCGGGTATTTCCTGCAACAAGTATTTAGTACTTAATAAATGTAGAATCGACAATCAACACCAAAATTGTTACATTTTAGAATAGTTACCTGGCCGACCGAACTAGGTCCTGTGTTGCCCTGTGTAATACCGTCATGTGAGGCTCCGACATTGACCTCCGGTTCCTACAATAAATATATCAGTATATCAATAAATACAACCGATAATTACTTAAGATTTTGTAAAGTTTTATACACTTACCGGATCGACCTGATGAGGTACGACTCGTGCAAGGTAGTCTATCAATCCGTCATTCGAGTCTAGCCAATTCTCTCTATAGTGGGGATCATCATCTGCGGGCAAGTCGGGGATGGGTTCTTGACCGGGAGGAATCTCACCGTCTGGAATGTCCTCGTAGTTGGCCGGAAGATCGGCCGCTCTCATCATGTCACGGTATTTTAGCTCCATACCATTGTCTCTGAGAAGGCCAGAACTTAATCTGAGGAAAAACTTTCCCACCTTTTTAAGAGTCTTTGTTTTGGCACAAGCTATACCGTACGACACCATCTTCACTCCTCGCAGTGCCTACAAAATAAAAAAAAGTTAGTAACATGTATGAAAGATTAATATCATAAAATAAATATTTTGATGATTGAATTGAAACTTACATCACGAGTGCTCTTCGGGGCACTGGGAATGTACCCTACTTCGTTATGCTCATCCCTGTACTCTGGAATTGGATGATCAAGACCTTGTATGCACCTTCTCGACAATAAGACATTGTGCATACAATTGTTTTGAAACCAAGTCCGGTATGGAAAAAGCTGGTCGTCCGACCATGGTCCCGTCGGAGCAACCAAGTGATCGGCAGGATGAGATGCCTGTTCTACGTAGGTGTGGTGCTCAACAGCCCAATCTTTTCTTGTCACATGCACAGAATGAATAATGTTATGTAACCGGCGTACCTCGTCCTCGCCTAACGGCGGTGCTACTGGGATGGGCTGTGAAAAGTGTATCAGTGGCACAACGGCTAGCCACACATCTCTATCATCCTGAACTCGTGCTGGCAACCGAGATTGCTCCTCATCCAACAGTGCTTTGTAAGGTTCCCATCTTACCATATAATCTTCAAGATCCTGCAGTTGGCTTCGGAAGTAGCTAACTCCAGCCCGATTGTGAGCTTGATTATATGAATGGCGACAGCACCACATCTCCCCCATTGCAGGACACCTGTAATAGAAAAATTAAGATTCTTAATAAACATAAAACACATTAAATTAAAGTATTGTAAAGTTTCTTGTAGTTACCTTTCTGGATTCGGGTAGCCCCAATGTGGAGTCCAATCAAATTTGCTACGAGGACGTCCGGTCGGTAATCTGGACCAACACCAATGCTGTAGAAGAAGAGTTGGCCCCCACATAGTCTGCGTGTGACGCTCAACGGCAACACACAAGTTCCTATAGAGTAGTGCTAGAACAGCACCACCCCAGTTGTATTGCACTGGTTCGTCAAGGTTTTCAAGAAATTGCAAATACATCACCGGAACCGAATCTCCCGAAGAATCAGCAAAAAGTAAAGTTCCGAACAAGTCCAGTATGTAAGCCCGGGTGTACTGGCGTACCTGCTCATCTGTAGGCTCACCCGAATTTTCAGCTGGCATGACAGCAAATCGATTGCGCAATTCCTTCAAACATATAGAATATCCGGACGTCGTGCGAACAGCACTTCCATCGGCCGACTGCGATCTCTTCTTCTTTTTAAGCACCGCATCCGCACTCCCAACTCCAAGAAAATGCTCCACTAATGCACGCGCATTTGTGTCTGCAAACCCGGTCACCGGAGCCCCCTTTATCGGCAATCCCCACAGACATGACACATCTTGCAGTGTGACCGTCATCTCTCCCACAGGAAGATGAAAAGTGTGCGTCTCCGGTCTCCACCGCTCAACGAGGCCAGCGAGGAGCCCTTTGTCAATGTTCATATCATCCATTCGAGCTATCTGATACAAACTGAGACTACACAAGAATGGGTCGCAGCGCGGGTCGCGTGGAATCACAGACCGGTGGTGTCGAACATCCACCCCGGTATAATCCTGTCATTGTTATACAATTTGATTAAAATCAAAACTCGTAATTCAAACATTTATATCTCTTTATTCAAAAACATGTGAATTTTGGATATGAGATGATTCATTGAGTAACTTACATTGTCAGATAACAGTGCGACCTTATGCTGTGCATGCGGCATCCATAATAAATTGCTAAAATATTCTGGTGGAGGATTACTCGGACCACAAATGCTTGACATCCTGCATGCATAACATTTTAACCTTAAAATTAAAACAATCTAAGTTTTCAAAATTAAACCTAATCGGATGCAATTTAACAAAATTAAACCAAATTTAATGCTAATTTAACAAAATTAACCTAATTACACCTAATTAACAATAACAATAATCTAATTAACAAAATAAAACCAAATTGAATGTTAATTTACAAAATTAAATCTAACAATAACCTAATTACACCTAATTAACAAAATTAAACCTAATAATAACCTAATTACACCTAATTAACCTAATTAACAATAACAATAACCTAATTAACAAAATTAAATCTAGTCAAATGCAATTTCACATAATTAAATCTAACAATAATTTTGATAACAAATTCAACCTAAATTATTGTTAATTTATAAAGTTCTATAATATTAAGAAAAAATTACCTAAATTTATGTCAAAGGGAGGAGTTCAGAGGGAGAAGAGGAGGACCAGAGGTGAGTTCCGGAGAGGGCAGGATCGGACCTGGACGTTGGGAAGAATAACGGCCAGCTTTTTTTTCTCTTCCGTCGCTGTCCTCCTCTTCTCTTTTTCGCTGCTCCGTGCCCTCTTCTTTTTTTATTTTTTCGGAACTTACGGACAGAGACAGAGGGAGAGTAAAGAAAACTTAGCGATTTCGAAATAATGGTCTGGCCGTCATCGTTGGAAACGGCCTAAATTTTTTTTTTTTTCCGATTCTGGACGCTATCTTTGACAACGGCCTCAGGATAATTTTTTTTTTTCCGCAGGCCGTTATTTTTGGCGACGGCCCCCCCTTTTTTTTTCTTTTTTTTTTTATTTTCGCTGGACGTCACCTTTAACAACGTCCAGGGATTAGCCGCGGTAATTAGCGATTTTATCGGTTTTATCGGGCCGTTATCGTTGGTAACGTCCCCTAGGACGTTACCAAAAATAACGTCTTTGTTAGATTTAAAATTCCGACGAATTCGTTCTTCTATATCAACATTTCTTTATTATTATTTCTATTAATAAAAATATCGGTTGTTTTCCCTCGACATAGCACGCTTTGATCAAATTACATCGTAGACACGGTCTACAACGAAATAGTATACCTGAGAGTTGGATAGTCGTGGGCCCAACTTAAAATCGAGGTTTATATTGCAAGACAGGTTTACTTATTTGCCCCCATCTCTCGTCTCGCTCTCAAGTTTCCTCTCTCCGTCTCTATCACACTTCTCAGCTCCCTCTATTTCCACTTCACTCTCTCCCCCTCTCCCTCCTTCGCCATCCTACCTTTTTTCTACCCCCAAATTAAGTCTCAATTTTGTCAGAATTTTGGGGGCTAAAGAACAAATATGGATGCAGTCTCAGGATGTCAGGTACTCTCTCCTCGTCTGTCCAGGCGTTGATACTTTACCATATGCCAGGCATGACCTCGCATTTTCGAATATTTATCTCGAAAAATTGTGCTCAGTACCTTCTCTATATTTTTCGTGCGTGTTTTCCTTTTTCTTTTTCTTTCTTTTGAGTACAGAATTACGATATCCAGTACGTATTTTTATTTTCTTGAAAATTAGGGGGTTTAAGAGTAAGAATCCACAATTTTTTGGGTGACAATAAGCGAGGGTTTACATCTATTTGAGGAAACCTTCTCTCGGAAATGAGATGTAAACGCTATGCTATTGCTCTACATTTTGTTGATAAACGTGAATATTTTTCACTTTACGAATCCTAATGGATTTTGAAGAACAATCCTCAAAACGAATTTTCGAAATCTGTGTCATCCTGAAATGTTTCTAACTTATTTAGAGAGATCAACCATGCAAGGTTTAATAGATCACATTCCTAAAATATCATAACATTTTTTTCTCAAGAAAATCATGAAAATTGCCAAGATTAACAGGTATAGTGATTCCCATGTAGGCAAAGTGCAATTTCCCCAATATATAACCTGTGTGCTGATTTACTGCTCGTTCTTATTTCTTTGTCTTTCTTAGACCTAGTAGAAGTCTCTAAATAGTTATTACTCTGTTTCTTGAATATTTAGTTCAAGATGTATTTGGCAATACCACTAAGAACCAAGGATATGAATCAAAACTGTTCAACTCGTTCACTACTGAAGTTTTTTCTCATTTACTTGTTGCCGCAACTTCCTTTCTGAGCAATATATCTTTATGATATTCACAATGTAGTCTGCATTTGTTTTTTTGTTTTTTACCTCTTGTACACTTGTTTGGAGTTGTTTTCTGAGGAAAATGTTTTACCTTCAATATGAAAGACCAAAATGTATATATTTTATGGGCTGATTGCTCTGTCTCTTTAATGTTGGATCTGTGTTTGGTTACATTCCTATAGATAAATTGGGGCTGAGATAAACTCTGATCTATGTTATATTTATTCTCCTTCTGTCATATTACCAAAATTTTGATGGAAATTTTTGGCTAATTGAAAATACAGGAAAAGTTGCTACGTTTCACTGTAAGGGATTTGCAAAGTCTATTAGCCCAAATCGGATTGCGCAAAACTGGAAAGAAGCAGGTATGGAGCCATCTATTTTTCTCAATTTTTGGAGTTGGTTCTGAATTGAGGCAGTAATTAGGTTACAATACGTTTTGCTTAAGCTCATGAAAAGGAAATGCTGGGATTTAGGCCTAGAAAAGCTCCATGTAAGCTAACATTTCACTTGTCCTTCATTTTGACGCTATATCTCTTCTCATCTTTTCAATGTTCTTTTTGGGATAAGTTGGGAATAAGGCCTAAACTAGGTTAATCCGGACAAACAAGAATATAACACAAGATCAAGGTTGTTTAGTTGCAATATGAGTCACCCTTTTTTATGTGATTATCTGTCTCATCTTTGAAATCTTGCTTGTTGGAGAATCTGCCAGGAATAAGAACCTCAAAAATAGCCTTTTGAGAATAAGAACGATACCTAGAATTTAAGTCAGTTTTGAGTTTTGGTTTCATCTTCCAAGCATCAATTGGAGTAGACTAAGCCTTATTGTAGCTTAATTCCGAACAAAAACATGTTTATATTTTTGGAGTGAGTTGTTTCTTAAAGTGCAGATATCGCTTGTTTTGATATGATAATCTTTTTTCCTGATCATTTTCTTTTATGTACTATCTGTTTGATATACTCCATATTCAATTATTATATATTTACTTTTTTGTTGCATTGTAGGAGCTTACCGATCGGATTTTAGCGGCACTGAATGAGAACAAAGGTAAATATTATTGATTATATCTGATTCTCCATGCAAAACAATGACAATTTATATTTTTACTCCAAATCCATTTTGTGCTGTAACAGATACAAACCCTATAAGAAAAGAAGAAATTGTAAGGTGTATTGACTGTGCTTTTAGGTAATATTTCTTTGCATGCATTTCTTATTATGGAAAGACTGCCTTTTGCTCTTAAACTAGGGGACTTGGTTTAACTGAGCCCTTGAGCTTTTTTTTTTTGGTTCAATTGGCCCCCCTGCACTCCTCTTGGTTCAATGAAGTCCTGCACATTAGAAATAAGTAATGTTGCACCGGCACTATTATATGCATATGTGGCAATGATGCTGCACTAAGATAGTGGCTAAGTACTGGGTCTGGCGCTTGAGTGGCGCCATTTTGATGACATGGTGCTGATGTAGTTGGACATCATCTTCTTTAACAGGAGAGGTTTGATGGAACCAAAAAAGCTTTTCATGATTTAACTGCAATAGTTCAGGGGCAAGAAGCAGACTTTCCTCTCTGTTTATTTTTTCTTTGCAACAGATTGCTGATTCCTGAACTACTGTAAATTGATAACCGGGGGCATGTTTCAAAATTAATGGTAGTAAAACCTTTGTATGGTGCAACCCACATAATCTTTGTCTTTAAGCAGCCACTTGATACTCTGTGATTAAGCTTAAGAGGATACAGGACCAGCTGTAGCATATCATCTGACCAGTAAAATTCATTCAACAGTTATGCACTTGTTAGGCCGTGCTGTATGTAATCCTATAGTAAACTAATTCTACTGTTATAATATTAAGTTGATGGATTACATGTTCATGAAGGCTATTTTATACAGTTTGTATGCCATATTCTTTTAGATGGCAATATGGATCATATACAATTCTTCTTTCAGAAACATCAAGCAAAGGAAAAGGGTGATCCGTAGACAAGAAATTACTCCAGCTATGGCACAAGTAACTAAACCGGTAGCAGTAAAAAGGCCTGATCTTGTTACTGTGGTACAAAAGAAGGAAGGGCACAGGTTTAGGTGCATATGTGGCAGCTCTTTACCTCTTGATCCGATTATTCAGGTTGCATTTTCCTCTAACATTGAGAATTCTTACGTTTTGGTATCAGTTGACTGAAGTTTCATCCACCATAAGAATGGGTTTGATAGAATCTGCAAAAAGAACCTACCAGTGACAAATCTGATTACATTACCCGCTGTTCATTAGTGGTTATATATGCTTCGCATTGAAATGATGGTTAATACTTAATATAATTAACCCCAATATTAGATATTCTACTTCTTTCACTGTGAGTTTGTTTTTCTTTCTGAGTCTTTTTTAAATAAAACAGGCACCATATGAAAGTACCTGCACACACTAACTAGTAACTACTACTCCCAAGTGCTGAAAATCCCAGTACCATGGAATTGCTGGTTCAGTGAACCATTCTATTGCTGTTTTACTTCTATTAATTTTCCTTTTAAGAGAAGTGTAATTATAATATATTCCAGTGTGAAGATCGCAGATGTCGGATATGGCAGCATGCTGGATGTGTGATTGTATCAGATCCAGTTGATGGACAGTTTAATATGCCGACTCGATTTTTATGCGAGATTTGCCGTATTCAACGGGCTGACCCGTAAGTTTTCAACTTTTTTTTCCTCAATTTCATATTTCCAAAAGTTTTAGTGTTTTACTTAACAAGTAAACATTTTTCTGCAAGTACCACAAACTACTTTTGTGATAGATTATTAGTTTCAAACTTCTCATCGACTTTTAGTTGATTTAGGCCTGATTATTCTGTTCTCTTGATAAAATATTTTAATTTTAACCAAAAGTTTTTGGTTTCTATTGTCACAGATTTTTGGTGTCAATGGCATATCCATTACTTCCAGTGAAGCTGGTACCTTCTCTTGTTGCCTCAGATGGGTAAGCTATTTCTATTGTCACAGATTTGTTTATTTTTTCCTTATCACTTCTCCTTTTTATTCTTGACTTTCTTTTCTAATTCAGTTCAAGCCCAGCGCTCTGTGTGGAGAAAACTTTTGTACTTTCTAATCTACATATGAAACTTCTCCAATCCACCGAACATGAGCTTCAGGTAAGTCTTTATGTACTATTCATCTGAACCAGCATGGCCATGAGCAAATCTTTTTTTTTTTATGATCAAACTTTATGCACAATATTAATTGCCCCTCTCCCCCATATAGCGCTGGGTGTAATTTACCAGTATTAATGTTCATTCTGGTGCTAGATTGGACTACTATGGAGATCTGAGATGACAATTTTATGTCCAGCCCTTTTTTTCTGCAAGCTTGAAATACTATTGTACTGTACCTCTATTTATTTGAGAAATTTTGCAGCAGTGTGCCATAAACTTATCACATTTGATGTTTGTTTCTTTCCTTTTTTTGAAATAGGCTTGGAGTATGCTCATGAATGATAAAGTACAGTTTAGAATGCATTGGCCTCTTGATTCTGATTTTTATATAAATGGTCTCTCTCAACCCCCCTACCCCCCCCCCCCCCCCCCCCCCCCCCCGGTTGAATATTTCTTTTAGTTTATCCTATTTCTTTCAAATCCATCTGTTGATTCTGTACTTTGAAAATAGGAACGAAATTGGGAGTGTTTAATAGACCTTCTTCGCAGCTTTTGGGGACCAACAGCCGAGATGATGGTCCTCTGGTTAGTGTATCTTTTTTTCAACAATTAGGGTTAAATATTTCATGAGAAAATTAAAATGATAGATTGTACTTCCGTCTGTAGGGTCAACATATTGTAGAAAATATCCCTACAAAAAGTTTAAGCTTGAAAGTCAATTTGGTTTATTCAATGGTCTCATGGATATTCCGCCTATAGAAATATTGTATGAAAAAGCTATGTGAAGTATTCCCTTATAAGATCTGGAAATTATCTAACATATGAGGTCCGGGAACATAATTGTGTTCTTATATTATAAGGAGTATCATTTACTTGATTTACAAGGAGGAATTTATTATTTTGAAGATGAAATAATTGTTATATGCAGATAAAAACATACTGCAAGGAGGGGTTGAACAAAATAACTCTAGCATGGAATGATACACGTTCCTTCTGCTTTGGAATACGTATTGCAAAGAGGCGAAAAATTGACCAGGTATTTGTCTGCTTATGACTTCAGGTATCTTGTCTAGTAATGGATTCTCTCTACAAATTAATTAATTGTATCGATGAATTACTATTTATAGGAAAAGAATACAATGTCTCTTTTAAGAAAATTGTACTTTGAAGAGCCAAAAGACAGTATTTGTAAAGAGAAAGGACATGTGGCTACTGAGAGGGAATACATTGTAAAAAAGAAGTGTGAGTTTAGTTCCTAAAAAATATACCATACATTATACTATAGAGGGATATTTTAGTCTTTTGAGATATAAAGGGAAACTTTGCAGGCATGGAAAGCTTTGCAACTAGAAATGAATAGTTTAGCAGAGACTACAGAGTTATCTTGTTTAGTTTGAAGACTACAAGGAATATGTTAGGAAGTGAAATATAACTGTGTATCCAGAGGAGTATGCTTCTGGAGAGAAGGCTTAATTTACTATCTGTTCTAAATATTTTTATTTGTAGGTTCTAAATATGATTCGTGACAACAAAGCAAATGAGGAGTCCCTTCAAGATGCCTTAGCTAGGGTCCGCCGGTGCATAGGTGGATATGGTACAAAAAGTGGAAGTACTGATAGTGATTTTGAGGTAGTAGATGATTGTGTCACAGTCAATCTCCGTTGCCCTGTAAGTACTTGCACATTTAAGGATTGAACGAGAGAATTTCTACACTTTTATTCTTTTCTTGACTCTATGCATAAATATTTGAATATAAGTAGATAAGCGGGTCAAGAATCAAGGTGGCAGCCAGGTTCCTGCAATGTGTGCACATAGGATGCTTTGATCTTTACACCTTTGTCCATCTTAATCAACAGGCCCGCAAGGTTTGCCCTCCATCTCTCCCTCCACTTCCAGAAAAACAAAATACGAGGGAAATAAAATTCCTTTTTTAGATTTGAGCTGTGTTATTGCTGGTCTTATAAGGACTTTTGCATTCTAGACATTTTAGTTACTAATAAGATGTTCAGCCAATAGTTATTGTATAGCCATGACCTGTATAGAGATTTTTGCTTCTAGACAAGCTTTATTGTTGGTTATACTTTGTTCGTAGTCCACCAACATCTATGCATCATTGTCCAGCAAGTTTGTGTAATTTAATTTTATTTTATATTGGGATATAATTGCAGTGGCAGTGCCCAATTTGCCTAAAAAATTACTCGCTGGAAAACCTAATAATCGACCCATACTTCACTAAGATTACTTCTATGGTATGTTTATAGTTCATACATATCCTATCCACTTATTTGCCCCTATATATCAGGTACATTGAATGCTAATAATAAGTTATCTGTTTTCCATTTTTTTTTTCTAAAATAGTTATCTTTGCTTGATGAGGAATTGACCGAAATAGAAGTCAATTTAGATGGTTCATGGCGCCTTAAGGCCAAAGATGGGCTGAATGGATCTAAATTCCCTTGGCATTCACCTAATGATTCCATTTCTGATCCAAACTTAAATCCTAACCTCAAGCTTAACAAGATCAATCTAGAAGTCAACAAGCCAGAAAAATATGAAGGCTCCCTTATTTCTGTTAGCAATGGAGGCCTAAGCACGGGTAAAAATATCAGTGAAACCAGGTTTGTAGAAAACCCAAAATTACTTGTTGGATCTGGTTCCTGTTCCTGGTTCCAGCCAGATCCCCAATTTAACCCCAATTTCACGGGCAATGTGTCCAACCTAATTTCTCCCCCATGTGTGGTCAAGGGGGGCATTTTGGAAGATGGAAGATATACTGATTTAAGGGCACTATGCAATTTCAACCCTAATCAGGAGAACTTTTCTAACCGGGGCCTTGGTGGAGATATGTCTATGCAAGGTGGTACTCATCAGGATGACTGGATACCACTTAGTCTTGCTGCTGGTATTGTGCATCCCATACCTAACCCAGTAAATGACAGTTTTGGCACAATGCACAGCATGTCTGCCATGTCCAGTTTTGGAGTTCCCCCTAATTCAGGTTTCTCATCTTTTTGCTCATCTATGATGTCAATAACTTTTTCTTACATTTTACTAGTTTAAATCGATAAATTGCTTTTAGTATTGGCTTTCTACATGATGTTTGTCAGAGCTGGTACAAGCATGTTCTGAATGTACTGGCCATTACATTGTGCGCCAATCATGTTTATATAACATGCATTCCAGATTTAGAGATGTTCATGAACTACAACATTTTCTCACGCCCTGCATCCCCAGAATGTTTTCATGTTACCGACCCAAAATTTCAACTTTGATATGTTCTGCTCACTTTATTGGTATGTAGGTGTAGTTTCTCAGTTGCTAAATAGATAGGTCTTCTAGAAGATTAAAAGAAAAAAAAATGAAAAACAAAGTTCGATTGTCAAATATCTGTCCCTCATTTTTCTACTCCTGTCTTTGGAAGATGTAAATAGCATCAATTTGTTCTAAAGGTCCTGAGGCCAAAACTCCTTTTTTTTACTCCTGCCTTTTGACTGTTGCTTTTATTGCTCTTTCAGTGGTCAAGAGTTCATCTATGGAAAATTCTAATTTTTGTAGGAAGCCTTCCGTAGGATTTTGATATGTATTACATAGTGGTATATTTTAACTGGTATCCTGATGAGTGATGAGTTTGTTAGCAATCTAAGACCTTGGACATATTATTTCACTATCGTCTTAATCAAGTACCTAAAACGATTTCTGAAATTGGTTCAGTACAAAGCTTCAATCTACTTTAAACAAAAAGGACGAATCTTAAAAGATACATCAAGAGATTCAATAAGGAAGGTATAAAATTATCTTTGGTTTAGTTGGCATCCTGGAGTTACAATATTTGGTCAACACAGGATACATTTACGGTGCTAATATGTACCTCCTACGACTGAAGGGAATTTAAGTTATTTAAAGGCACAGACTATTCTCTTTCTCAAATTCCAAATTAAGGCTTCTGTCCTGGTTATTATTTATTTAAAATTTAACGACTACATATTAATTTGGTACAGGGATAATTAGTAATGATTGATCGATTCATCGATGGTGATTTATAGTAAACTGAAATGTTTGTCCAACAATTACTATCAATTATCTACTATCTTGACAATATATTTTGACATTATTGAGCCGTAAATTGACTATATATCTGTGCCCCACTTCAACCTTTGATGCAATATTGCTATATAACTTCCTCAATTTAAGAACATAAGAGTTTTTTGTATTATGCCAAATGTTATCATTAGTATGGTGTTTTCTTAAGTTTGTGCATGATTTTATCCATGAAGGATTGAAAAGTGTTCTAACCAACTATAAATATAACTAGGCGTTCAGCCTGGAACTTCACAGCCAATCTATTGTTATTTAAATAAGTATAGTTTAGAAAAAAAAAAAAAAAAAACGTAGAAACGAACAATCAGTTAAACTGATTATCATTTTTATGATAAAAATAAAATAAAAAAGAAATGAACAAACGATACATTAATAATATAGATTTAATTGAAAATTAGAAGTTACCGATATTTTTCTCCTAACAATGCGCCGTTGGTTTCAGTGATCTAAAGTGTTTATTTAGATCACTTAAATCAATAGGAAAAATGACATTTGTAGTTTTTTTTGTGCTGATATATGATAAGTATCAAAATGCAATGATTTTTTTGTAAAGAAAATCACAACTATCTGCTTTACCCATGAAGGACTAGAGAATCATAAAACACTTTCGTCATCAAATATATATTATTTTCGGAAAAATATATAAATACATATGGAGAACAAATAAAAGGTGCATATAAGAGAGTGCAATTAATAATTAGATATTGTTAATGATATCTGAACAGTTGATGGAAATAACTTTATTATTTGATATTTATTGAATCCCAAATTTAGTAAAAAAAGGCACCTGTCGGAAACCCGGGTGCGCTGCAACTAAAATTCCTGTTAAATTTCATCTTTATCAAAGAACATGGTCAGTAGATGCGATACTCCTGTTAAATTTCATCTTTAAATTACATTGAAAGACATTCTCAAAACGGAAAAAAAAAAAAAAAAAAAAAACATGGTAAAAATTGACGATTTCACCTCGTATCCATTATAACGACCTGATTCTTTTCGTTTTTGTCCTATCTAACCGCGCCAGCAACAAGGTCTGACGAAATCAACTGCTTCTCCTGCAAGCTGATGTTTTGTTAGACCTTATTTAGAATGGAAATTTGCACATATACCCTAACTATCAACAACCATTTTTGTGTTGTTTTCTAAGAAAAATTAAATGGATAGAAAGCGTTAATTGTTGTGATGTTACATATGATTTTTCTCAAACGATAGTTCAACTGTTCAAGTCTGTATTTATATTAATTATGGTACATCAATTTTATATTTTTGACGTGCAGTGTTGTGAATAAAATAATTTCCTTTATCATAATTGTTTATATAAAAAAATTTAGATCATTTAATACGAAGTTAAAAGACTTTTAAATTAACTTAAATTTAATATATATACTCTATTTAAATGAATAGATAACACATCTTCGATTTTTTTTTAGTTTTATTTAAATAATAGATAACATATCTTCAATTTTAGTTTTTTAGTTTTTACTTTGGTTAATATTATCAAAGATTTCAAATAAATTTTACCATAAAACATGGACTGTTCTTTTACAAACTCCAAATTCCGTTTAAAAGCATATATACGATCGAGGTACAAACTTTGAGAGAATAACAAGTAGGTCCTCCAATATTCTGAGTTTCTAAAAACATAATTCACAATATTAGCAATATTTCAGATTACAATTTTCGTGAGGCTTTATCTGAAAATGCTACTTACAAAGTTAATATCGCCAAATACTGTAGACTAGTCAAATGTTATGAAAATCTTCTTCTTAAAAAAACAAAATAAAATTTATAGAAATGAAATCCCCATTTTAACCCGGCGAGAAACAGCCTATATATAAGCCGTTGCACTAGGTGTCCTTCTCTGACAAGCCCCTCTTCTCCATTTTCCCGCTATTTCTCTAAACATCTCTCCACTCTTTCTATAATTCAGTTCTCTACCAGATCATCTCTATTGAGATTTTATAAGATAAGCTCACTAGTTTCGATTAGATATGTTCTATTCGCATCAGCTCCTTGCGAGAAAAGCACCACTGGGCCAGATATGGTTGATATATAGTCTATTAGTCTCTTTCTGATCTAGTTTGAGCTAGCTTTTATGTATTGTTTCTAGTTTATCCGAGTTTTTTTTGTAATATCTTCAAATTGTTTGAATCTGATTTTTAGGATGGCAGCAACGTTGCACTCGAAGATAAACAGGAAGAAGCTTAACAAGCTCAACATCATTCAGATCTGGTGCGTTTTTTATCTTTACTTCTCTTCCCTTTTCTCTGTTTCACTTTTATTTCAATTAGTTATTTGTTCGTACCTCTGTTTTTTTTAGCTTCCTCTGTTAAGAGCATCTTAATTGATTCAAGATTGTTGAATTTAATTTCACTTTTGTACTTGAATTTCGAATTTCTTTATTGATTTTCAGTGAGGAGATTTTGAACCCTTCAGTGCCAATGGCTCTAAGGCTCTCTGGAATCCTTATGGGTAAGAAACACCATTCAAACTCCAATAAATCTGAAATTAGTGCTTTGTTCTCTGTAATTGTTTCTCCTCACACTTAATGCCCGCCTTTATTTAGGTGGAGTTGTTATTGTTTATGAGCGGAAGGTGACGCTCCTCTATGGTTCGTCTCTGTCTCTCTAATTTTCTTCATTTTCCAATGTTTTACCGATTTTATTTATTTTCGTTGAGATCGGAATAGAAATCTGACGTTTATCCGTTGCGTTTCTTTCACAGATGATATTAACCGTCTTGTGGTAATCCTTCTGACTTTCTGACCGCCTTTTTCATTTTTATCTTAGACCTATCAGTACAATATTTTCTCTCTATTTTATCATACCCTCCGTGCATGTATTCTAATTTCAGGCCGAACTCAACGAAGTATGGAAAACTAAGCCCGTCAAGAATTCTAATGTTCTCCCTAAAGGAAAAGCCAAGGCCAGGTATCTACTAGTTACGTTTATTTGCTGTTTTATAAATGATAGATCTAGATTAAATTATATTAATCTACAAATTGTAAATAGAATGTAAATCTCAAAACAATCAAGTTAAACCAGTTTTATGTCGAATTCTTAAATCTATTGTAATATTTACTTCTTAAATCTATTGCAGTGTATGTATTCATGTAATGAGTCCTTTTTCAATCCGCCACAGCTCGCTTTGTGAGTAAGGTGGCTGGTGGCCGTTGGATAGTGATCTGACAGCTTTTACTCGCTATAGGTATGAATCAGTTACATTGCCTGGGCCAGGGAACGTGGATACCGAGGTGGAGCCCACCCTGCCACGCGCCGATAATTCGTTCGCCGCTGCCAGATTGGAACATATGGTAATGATTTTCTATTTAATTTGTAATAGTAGGACATTTTGTTTGCCTCATGACGAAAATACCCCTTTTTATGTGGTCAATTGCCTGTGAGTTGACCATTACCGACCAACTATACGAGGGGCGTTTTCGTCGAATTGACGAATAATGAGACTTAATAACTATATCAGGGGACAATTTCTGTTTTCTTTCGGTGGCATACCCGCTGTGTTATTTTATTCACACGTGTTAGTACCGCGATGACTAGAGTAACGAGTCCAGTCTCTTTGGGGCCTTTCGTGCAGAAGCTTTTGTGCTAGGTCGCTGATTTGCGGGTCCCAGTCAATAGACAATAGTTGGCTGGTTTACGGTTGGAAAGATCTGACCGATTGAGGGGCCTGCTTCTCAGCGAAACTGGTGGATCTCTGTGGGGACCTCATTGACAGACAACTTTTCTCTTCGGGCTCTGGTTGCTGCTTCTGCCAATCGTTATAAACATGATCTTCTCTGAAGACTTTAATAACTTAATAATTGGCGACCCCATTAAGGCATATAGGTTGTCTGATTTTGTACCATGGAATCGACACGACCAGGGGTTCGATAAAATGCCTCACAGGTGAAAAAAAAACATATTGGCACGGTTGGTTTGGTCATGCTGAGGTAAAAATACTAATAGCCCACGTGACTATGCATGTCTACACATGCCCATCCAAGCTGTAGGTGCTGACCTATTGTCTGAGAAAGACTAGTTTAATTGTTGCTTAGACGATCCTTTTGTCATGTGAGAAATTCCTTAATTGTGGTACTTTCTTGTCATATTTGTTAACCAGCTAACAACACATGGTCTCTTGCTTGTTTTGAATGTAGAGATTGGATGATTTGGATGAGCAATATGTCCACATTGAAATCAATGATTATGATATCTCTGAGAACCATCACCAAGGTTTGTTTTCTCCTATATCCCCTTTTTCTAAAATTAGAAGTTAATATAATAAAAAAATAATAAAAAACCTCAGTATACTAATTTGATTTGCAGCTCAAGCTGAGGACATCACTCTGGTTGACAACAAAGACTCTGTCTTTGCAGAGACCTTTCACTATGATCGTTTTGAAAGGTAGCACAAATAAAAAGGAAATCTAGGCAGGTGCCATATTTTACAGATCTAACCTTTTTTATGTGGTGCTTTTTGATAGGTTTGACATGAGAGAAGACGAAATACACATTGATTTAACCACACCTCCTGACCAAGAGATGCCCAACATCATACCATCACCACCTCGATATGATGATGTCATGCAAGTCGACAACACCACCATACGCTCCTCTACTTCTCAACCCCCTGATCCTACCTGTCATGATGATGCCATGCCATTCGACAACACTACCAATCCTCAATGTTAGTGGTAATCATAAAAACAAGCATGCTTGTAGCTGGCAAGTTGTGCATTTACGGGCTCCGTACTAAATGGTCGTACATTACTGATATGTTCTATGTGGTGCCATAACTAAAGTGGCTCAAATTTGTTAGAATTTCATTGAGTTTGGTTCAAGTCCATTGTATTTAATTGATTGATTCATAAAGCTATTATTAATTAGTGCATCACCTCTGTTCTGACACAGGTGGATCTCCTGAGCAGCAAGATGAGCAACGCCAAAAGGTTCTCACCTTCCCATTTTCAGATTATTCTAAAATCATTGAAAACATAGTTATCCTGAAAAATTTCTCTTACATTACACAGGTTGATAATGCAGAGAGGCGAAAGGCTCCAAAGAGGAGAGCGGCTAGAAACAATGTTTCAAGGCTTCGAATTGACGATGAACAAATCATGATATCTGGTACAGTGTATCAGTCGTGGCTTAAGGATACATCTCAAATTGTTACCAAGAGAAGAAAAGTCAATCAGGTATGGTCTTATAGTTGCGAATCCTCAACTACATTGAAATATTATTGATAAAATTGTTTCATCTTCTGAACTGTATAGGGGTTGTCATTACCAGAAATTAAAAGGCTGTTGAAGTTTACATTTTTTTTTATTTGTATAGTTGTCAAGCTAAATCTTTTTTTCATTATATAAAAATTACCATCGGAATGAAATGTACAGGTTTCTAGTTCTATAACATTAACTGCGTTGATGGAAGTACCTCCTGTCGCAATCATTACTGGGTATGAAAAGTTTCCTCCTGGCTTTTATTTCCCAAAGCCCATTATGGACCTATGGCAGGAGTCTACTCGGCCAAAGTCGCCAGAAAAAGAAAATTTGTCTCAAGGTAAGCAGTGAGAGCACCCCTTTTGTCTCCCAATAGTAAATGCTTTTATTTTGTTCTGCAAATATTGTATGTGAAGTTTTTTATTTGGAATCCTGCAAAAGCTAGTAGCTTGTATCTTGCTTCGAACTTGTAATATTCTTGTATATATATACTTCCAGTAGTAGCACCTCAATTTCGGAACAATTATGTGAAATTGACTGATACAGGCAGCAGAGCAACATAACTTCTTCTTTTAGATGAAAAAGAGCAACATAAGTTATTATATGAATAGATTTACAAGCTTTTGCATGAGTAAATGTGGAGAATGATTATTTCCTTTAGTTTATAAGAGTGAGTCTAACAGCAAGAGTTTTAAATTTTTAAGGGGAAACATCGCCACAGGCTCACCATCAACAGAACACAAGGAACTTTCCAGAGGAGGAATTCTATCCTCAAGACATTCCTGAATTTGTAATATTTTATTTAGCTGTCTACATTTTAATTTTCAACTCAGTAGTCTATATAGCATCGGAACCTTTTCTAACTTGACAATCTTAAAACAAAGCCTCCTGAGATGTTCCCAGATAATTTGGGGCAGTACAACCCAGATGACTCAGTGGAAAGGATGAGGAAGGATCTAGAGGACTTGGGCATTGATGCTGGTCAGCATAGTGGACATTTTACTCCATCTAGTCCAGGTAGTTACTAGAATTCAACTGGGTAATTGTCATCCTTCCCTCTATTTATTACATTTTTCTTGTTTCATTTTCCTCTTTCAAATTCACAAGATTTACTGTGTGGCTGACGTACGTCACTAGTGTGCGCAGGATGTACTTTGTAATCAATGCCACTCTGATAGTCATTATACCCTCTTCATTCCCATATTTACCACAGTTTGGTTTTCCTAGAAACTTCTTGTTGGCCCAATCAAGCCCCATCTGATATTCAACCAAAACTGAAAACCACAATTCAAAGCTAAAATCTGACAGCTAGTTCTGTTACTTCTATGATAAATTGCATAATATATTCATTTTCATGTTGGCAGGACATTCAGGATCAGCCCGATCAGCTCGGAGCTTAGGTTCTGGGCCCACTCTACCAGTCGGTGAATCTGAGATGCTTCCAACTGGGAGGTAAGGAGAATCAAGGTGCTCAGTTCTGTTATGAAAGATTTTGATCAGAGATCTCAAGTTAATACAGCCATTCAGTTCTGATACCTATTTAACATGAGTATGCCCGGTCAAACGTGGATCTGAGGATTACTTTCTGTAAGCATGATAAATTAGGTCTAATTTATGTAACAAATCGATACGGTACAATACATTTCAGACACAGACATGGTACGACTTTAGAAGTGTCTGTGCCACATAGGGTTTAATACAAGTTTCTATTGTGGAAACAGATCAAAAAGAAGGCAACAATCCTCCTTAGGAGGTAGCCATCTTGAGACAGTTGAGGAGGAACCTTTTGCAGCTGCCTTCAAGATTCGGAGGGTGTCAGAGGAGGGCCCGACCCCTGAAACAGGTACCAACACCAGCGCCCTGCCCCACCCAAAAAGATAAAACTAAAAAATATTAAAAGAAATAAAAGGAGAAGGAACAAAGAAAAGATCTCCAAAAAGAATTTTAAGTTCAATATAGTTTTATTTTTTATTCTTTCCCCAAGAAAACATAAATCAATGGCCAGTATCATCTAAATGATGTGGCACTAGCACATCTCAATCTACTCTGAATGAGCTTACCTGATTGTGGCATATTTTTATAAACATACCATAGGCTTGTGTAAAAGTAGGATTGTTTCAGTACTCTCTGATTGAGAATATAGGCTGTATCCATTGTCTAATTTATTATTGTTGTCCTAAGAAAATGAAATTCTATGTCAGAGCCCTTAATGGAAACCGGGCCAACGCCAACTCAAACTCCTCTCCAAGGTACAAGCTCCGATGTTCATGTAGACCCTATGACTCTAGCAATCAAATTGTAAGTAAAGCAATTCTTATTTGTAGCAAATTATGTCTTCCTTGTGAAAGCTCCATTCACACAGAATCACACCCTACAGATCTTCAATATGACATATCTTACCTTTGAAAGATAGGAATATAATGCTACTCTCTAAATACAACAAGAATGAAAGGGTAGTTAGGACATTTTTTCTTGTGAAATTGACAGTTAAATACGTGCATTGTTTGTTCATTAAAGGATTTGTATATCTGATGTACTGATGAGTTTTTTTTCCCTTTTGTGGTGGTGGTTTTTTTTTTTTTTGGGGGGGGGGGGGTTATACGATACTTGTTTCACAGAGGAATATACCGTATTTTGGGATATTTGATCTTTTATCTATAGTGAGATGACTTTTTACTAATGCAAACTATATGCAGCCAACTTAAATTACACTTTGAAACTCCTGGGGCCCCTAAATATGAATCGCTTGGTCAGTTAGCTCAGGGGATGAATGCTTCAAGAGCTGCCAAGTTTTTTTATCAGACATGTGGTAATTCCCCTTCCGCCCCCTCTCTTAAGCAATTATCCAAATTTTTTATGTTCAAATACTTTATCAATGTTTCTGTTTGCAACCAGCACCAAAAATTTTATTCATTTGCAAAAGTAACTTGCAAAAATAATTTAAGTTTTAGCCAGCTTAAAGAATAAGAGTGAGGCTATGGTACTATGCATAGCACAGATTGGTCCGTACTATGGATCAATATTTTTGTTTTTAAAGTTTAGATAGTCGATCTGAACCGTTCAATATTATTTCCATATGAAAATGTACTTGCAAACTAAATTTTTTTACTATCTTTTACTATCTACATTTTCATATGGAGATCATGTTAAACGGTTTAGATCGATTGTTTGGACTTTAAAAATAGATATATTGATCCATAGTACGGACCAATATGCTCTATGCATAGTACCATAGCCTCACTCTAACAGGGTAATTTGCCATATAAACTCAAAAAGAAAAAAAAAAAAATCAGATTTTCATGTAGCATTTTCTTTTACTGATCTAGTAAAGAGACTAACCAATCTTGCTTGAACCTTATGTGCAGTTCTTGCAACTCGCAATTACATAAAGGTTGTGCAGGAGGAGCCATACGGCGATGTACAAATTTCAAGGGGGCCAAAAATGTAGCTTACTATTAACGAAACAAAGGATTTTCTCTCCATGCAACAACTCCTTTCCTAATTTGCTGTTTAATACTGGTTACTACAACACTGTTTTATGGTGCTAAGTTTAAATTTAGTAAATAGTTCAATGAATATGTGGAGTACTTATTTGTCACTTCTCCAAGTTTTTGTCTTATAAGGGACTTGTGTTGTCTTACGGATCCCCAAATACTAGCAATTTCTTTTTATAACTTTTAGGCTTGTGGGATCGAAGATTTGTTTCTGCACCTATTTTCCATTTTCCGTCTTTTTCTCATGTGTATACTTGGTTTCAAACTGGACAAAGCTTCTGGTTTAGCTTCCGGTTTCTTTTGTTGTTTCGTTGGCTCCTGAGTTCTCTTCTGTGATGCAGCTGGCTCTGTTTCCTGGCTTGAAAATTGGAGTTAAATTGGTTCAAATTTTGTATAATTTGGTTAAATTAGGAGAAATTGACAAGATATTGAAATTTGTCAAAAATGCATATTTCTTTGGCAATTGAGAAGCAATAATAAACACTTGTTTCCTTGAATTACATCATTGAAGCAATAATAAATTTACGTGCCTGGAAATTTTTTGTTTGGGTGGAATTGCGTTGCTCCTTGGTACTCTCACAGTACAAGATATTGAAAATTGTCAAAAATGCATATATCTAATCAGAAAACATGGGACGGGGGGCACCTGCCTGAACAAATTACAAGCTTTCAATTTTCATCTTGCATCCTATGTTTTATAATTTTGAAGGCAATAATCGGGTCGCGTGCGGTATATGTATTACCGTAAAGTCTGAAGTACTGTGTTCCGATTATTATTATTTTTTTTTTTCAAAGCCCTTGGGCAACTGTGTTCCGATTATTTGCATAAATGAATCGAGATTCGAGGCATTTGAATGGGTATGGAAATTTTTTATGTCTCCGTGAGCCTAAAAGCGCAAGCCCGCAATAAAACAGTCATAAGCCCACATTAGGCAGCCCGATAAGAGTTTTTTTTTTTTTTTTTAAGACAGGTAAGAGTTCCTTTTTTTCCGTTTTTTGACGAAAAAATTGGAGGTCAAATCTTCAGATTCTAAACTCAGATAAGACATGTTATGATTTTTTTTCTTTTTTTCTTTTGAAATATTATAAATATTTTTATATTTCTTTGAAAATAGATGAAATATTATATAATTGAATTTATTAGAAAGACAGCGACAAATAACCCGGATCAATATTTTTCAGATCTGATTTTTTGCGACTGTAAGAAAAATTAAAATATTTCTTTGTGTGTTTGATCACTCAAAAGAGAGCAATGTTTCTTTTAATATTTATAAACTCGTAAATGCTATCGGTTCGGACTGCAAGCGCACAATCCTTATCGAGTAGTATATGCGAGGTCGATCCACAGGGAATATTGGTTCAGTGTCTTGAGCGATCGAATCTCAACCTTTCGAAAGGCTAGACGAAATCTGAAATTTGAGAGATGTTTGTTGATCAATGTGAATTAGGAAACAATTAAAAGTAATTAAAATAAAGATAGAGATGAGAATTCCTAGGGTTTCGGCACACCGTTGCCACTCAATCCGTCTTGACAATATATTCCTGTTGCGTCTGATTTCCTGTTGTTGTTTTATGAAAGATAACTACATAGGTCACTGCGATTTATGTTACGCCAGAATGACAGATCTTTCATCGAGACTCTACTCAGGACAATGCGATTTATCTTACGCAACTATCGGGTCTCTTATCTCCCAAATTACTACACAGATCACTGCGATTTACCTTACGCAAATGATGGAATTTGGTCATGCGTTTTGTTGTTCTGGTTTATGGCTTCCCCGCGAAGGTTTTCTTCACATAAACCTAATAGATCTCAACGAGGCTAACTCATCCAAATAGTTCTTTCGAGTTATTAAAGCACTGTCACTACCCTAATGAACTCAAACTAGATCATTGAAATTAGGTGAAGAGATAGTAAATCACAAAAGCATATTCGATACAACAACAAGAAATCATAATCAACAGAAATATATATATCAAAACATCAAGAGTAACAAGGTTTACTGCCTAGCCCTAAGAAAAGGAACTTAGCCGCGGAACGGCATGGTTGCAATCACTCCTCTCTTCTCTCTTTAATCAAATCTAACCCTAATTACAAAGATATCTATTCCCTCTGTCCAGGGGCCTTTTATAGGAGTGTAGGGACGTCTGGAGTTGATTGGAAGCCAAGGAATCAATCTGGAAACAGCTGTCGGCAGTTATTTCCCAAGAGGCGCCTTCGGTTACGGACCGTATCAAGGTGATACGGTCCGTAATGGGACCTTGGCAGTTATGGTTGTAACTTCCTGCGCTATCTTCTGAGCCTGTGCTATGCCTGGTCCGTATTAACCAATACGGGCCGTAACAGAGTCTTAGTCGATAAGCGTTGCTGATCCGATTGACCCGATTCTAGCTCCATTTGATGTAGAATAGTCCCAAAACCTGTTTTCTGCAATAAAACTTAAAGAAGGGTGACAGTAGTCTTTTTCTCTAAATAATTAAACATAAGTGTGAGAAAATATGTAAAACCTAAGCCAAAACCCTACGTAAATCATCATCATTTTGACTCTGATCAGTGTTACTAGAAAAAATAAAAAATATTTTGAATCTGAGTTATTGATCCCGATTCAAAAGTCACTTCTGGGTAAATAAAGAAATTATCATAGTCTTCTATTACATTCAAATTCTAAGGTACTTCATTTATTTTTGAAAAAAGAAATTTGATTGACATCATGACTCTGCCGAAATGTCAAATCAATTTTTTTCAAAAATAGATAGAGTACCTTAGAATTTGAATGTACTAGACGTACAACGAGAATTTCTTTATTTACGCAGAAGTGACTTTTGAACCGGGATCAATAACTCAGATCCAAAATATTTTTATTTTTTTCCAGTAACACAAAGAAATATTTTAATTTTTCTTACAACTGCTAAAAATCCAGCCTAAAAAATGTTGATCCAAGTTAGTTGTCGCAGTCTTTCTAAAAATCCAATTATATAGTATTTTATCTATTTTCAAAGAAATATTAAAATATTTCTAATATTTCAATAGAAAAAATAAAAAAATTATAACATCTTCTATTTAATTAAAATAAGAAATAAGAAAATCCTATTTCTGATAAATTATTTATCGGAAATAGAATTTCCGGTAAATTATTCACGGAAATAGGATTTCAAATCCGGTGAATAATTTACCGGAGATTGGGTTTGTTTCCGGTAAATTATTTATCGGATTGGACAGATTTGAAATTTGTGCAAAACGTGTGTAAATTTGAAAATTAAGTATTTTTTATATTAATAAAAATTTCGGAAAATAACATGAGAAATCATCATTAAATAACAAAATAACAAAAAAAGTATTAAAAAATAGTTAAAACAATATTTTTGATAGAAATAATTAATTTAATGTTAAAAACACACAGTCATTCAATAATTTTTTTCATTATATATGTTAGAACTAGGAGTGTCAACAGGTACAGTAAGAGTCGGGTGGAAGTATTTTCATATCCGTACCCATTAC
This sequence comes from Carex littledalei, assembly GCA_011114355.1. Taxonomy (NCBI): domain Eukaryota; kingdom Viridiplantae; phylum Streptophyta; class Magnoliopsida; order Poales; family Cyperaceae; genus Carex; species Carex littledalei. Next base: position 8,541,656 of record CM022088.1, read on the forward strand.
AAATTATCATTACCCGTACCCTATTTTTATCCGCTACAATTATCTTATCCGTACCTTATCATTACCCGTTATGGTTGTCGGATAACAAAACGGTGGCCGATAAATAACGGATAATACTAATATAATAATTATTTTTATTATTTATTAAATAAAACATTAAAACATATATATTCATTTCACACATGTTACACCAATTAAAGTATTCTTTTCAATACTTATTAATATATATAGAGAGAGAGAGTAAAACTAGGGTGTTCTTAAGTTCACCAAGCTCCTTTGTGAGCTTAACTCAAAAACCCATCGAATTGACTTCAAGCAACGCATCCAAACCGTTGCAATTGATCTACTTCACGAGTGATGCGTTTACATGTCAAATTTATAATTTTCCGAACTAATTTAATATAAAGTCAAGCGGTAAAAAAAGATGGTTTATAAGTCAATTTTAATGTGTTCATTTTTCAAAAAAATAGCAAAAAATTTCCAAAAAATGTAAAATTTGGTCTCTAAGCACATTTCAATATAGATATCTTGTTGAGCAGTTTGAATTGACTGTTTGATCTTTGAAAACGGAGATATGAGCGTGAAGTAAAACAAGATCCTTACTTCGCAACTCACCATTGATGTATGGGCTATGGTGAGTTGCGAAGTAAAGATCTTGTTTTACTTCACGCTCATATCTCCATTTTCAAAGACCAAATAGTCGATCCGAACCGCCCAACAAGATATCCATATTGAAATGTGCTTGGAGACCAAATTTTACATTTTTTGAAATTTTTTTACTATTTTTTTGATCAGTTAATGGATACGAAATAGGCTTTATTATACCCTTACTTGTTTAGATAATGAAGAAAATCTTTACTTATACCTGATAAATTTACGAAAAAAAATCTTACTGCCATTAACACCTTGTTAGAACTAACTAGTTTAATATTAAAGATGAGTAATTAAATGTTTGTTGAAAAAGAAAATTAGATACCGGATACTTCTAGAAGTGGACAAGAAATTGACTCAACACATTTCTCTGTTTCTAAATTTTGATTTTTTTTTTCATTTGAAAGGTCCATTCAAATTGTTGGAACGTTGTAGAGTTTTTAAAAATAATGATTTTTTTATTTAACGAAGTAGTTGAAATTTATTTTTTTAAATATTGAACATGGTGTCACACCGAATAAGTCATGAGTAGAGGTGTCAATAGTTACAATACGGATAGGATGGAAGTATTTTTATACCCATACTCACTAAGAATTGATTTTACCTATATCTTATCCTTACTCATTAAGATTTTATTTTACTTTATCTTATCCTTACATGTTAAAATTATTATGTAATGAAACAGTAGCAGATGAATAACAAATAATATTAATATATATGCAATCACATTACTAATAAAAAAAAAATATGTAATCAATTCCAACTAAATTATTTTTTATAAAGCAAGAGAATTTAAAAACACGAATATCACTTTCGGACAAATTCAATTATTTAACTAAATAACAAAATATGAAAATAAAAGTAATATGATTAACATTTTTCTTATAACAAAAATCATATACTAAATAACAAAAATAAATAACTTGTCACGTTAAGAAAATTTTATAATAAAAATTTCAATCATTTATTTATTTAGAATGTTTAAAACGGAATCGAAATTTGATCGACGAGCGAGGAATGAGAAATTAAAACACGTTAAATGGGTTTATATTGAATTTTAGAATTTTTCGGACCATTGATTCATCCTAGCACGGATCGCGAAGCACCCTCTTTAATAAGCCCTAACCTTGATTCATCCTAGCACGGATCGCGAAGCACCCTCTTTGATAAACCCTCACCCCTCTCTCTTCTCCCGTGTGTGTGGTCGGCCAAAGAGAAAGGAAGAGAAAGAACGAGAGAAAGAGAGAGAGAGAAGAAAAGAGAGGGAGAGCTCCGAAATCCCGTCGGATTGCGCCACCGTCCGGGAAATCGAGGTTGAAACCGAGAAGGCAGCTGTAAATCTCTCCTAGCCATCCCGTCGGTAATTTCTCTTTTCCCTTCTTCGTTTGAAAATCTGAGATTTCTCGAATCCGCGGGTTGTTCGTTTTAAAATCGAGATTAGTGTTAGAATTGATTGAACTCTAACTCATTTGAGCTTCTTATCTCTCGTTTACCTATTTTCTACGTGATTTCGTCTTCCATTTTGGATTTCCCCATTCTAGGGTTTTGATGCCAAATTCCGAATTGAAACGCGGCATTGATTGATTAGGTTAGTCCGACCAACTAGACTTGTTCTCGGTAGGGTTATCTCTTGATCGGGAAAGGTTAGAACATGTAATGGTTAAATCGAGGTTTCGACCAAATTAGCGTTACACCAACCGGCCAATCGAATTGATGCGTAAACCAGAATAGCGAACCAGTACAGGAATGAAACCTAATTGAGATGGTATACGTGGAATGTAGGTGTAGGCTCGGTTGAGCAAAGGTTTGCGGGACACTCCAAGACGCCTGATCTGTAGTCGCGCGGTACGTCTATTGCCAGCAGGTGCGGGATTCTTGGACTTGTTTGATAATTTATATTCATGAATTAAACTGCTTCCAATTGTCATGTTGAACTGCTTGATTGATTGCATAATCATATTGTTTGAATCATATGCATAACCGTATTAAATTAGAACTGATATGTACTGAAATCGCATTATTGCGGGCCGCAACAACTCCCATTACGGGCCGCAATCAACAGCGTAGCTCAAAACATGAACTGAAAAAAATTCTCTGACTGCTTGGCTGCGGGCCGCAATAACCTCATTGCGGGCCGCAATGAACATACCAGGAGAAATGCTCTCTGGCTGAAATTGGGGTGCTTGGTTGCGGGCCGCAACTACAGTCACTGCGGGCCGCAATGAGAGCCTGGAAAATGAAAATCAGAGTTGAAAACTTGTGGGTAGTTGAGTGCGAGCCGCAATAACCCCATTTTAGTCCAAAATGAATATCATAGTGTATTTGCATGTTGAATGGTATATCGTTTGTTTGTGTTCTTTTGTTTTGAGAACTACGGTCGAAAGTCCCTAACAATTTATGACTATCTAGGATGGTCGGTAACGTTTCGAAATCAACGCTGGGCGATGACTCGAAACCATGTGCGCATATGAGGATAATTAATCACTGCTGGGCAGTGATTGATTAAGATCAGTCAATGCTGGGCAATGACTGATCGTGACGGAGACTTTGGGTGACTGTGAGGAAACGATGAAATGGAGTCATATCCAGTCTGGGACAGGAATGACAGTTTGGTTTGACATGTTGCGAATGGACGATTCTGAGCTTATTGCATACAAATTTTTCTTTCTTTCTGATTATGAACCAGAACTTAGTTAATGGTTAAGCCAAAGCACTGCGGATGGGTGTCAGATAAAGGGTCCAGCTGGTGGGCCATCTGTAGGTGTCAGTGACACTGCAGATGTGGGTTGGATAAAGGGTCCAGCTCGGTGGGACATCCATAGGTGTTACCAGCTGTAATAAACTGAGTTAAGCCAAAAACGTGCGTGTTTGAGATTCATCTTGGAAATTCCGTAACTTGTATTTCATTTGGTAAATTGTTGTCGATCATATGTACTTGCTTTATTTATGAATATGCATAGGTCTGAACTGCTTTTGTATGGTTTCATTTCTGAATATAGATTTTGATTGCAAGTCCAATAATCTAAACTGTGGCAAATTCGCACTGAGAATTTATTCTCACCCCCTCCCTTTGGGATCTTTTTACAGGTTACAGTACGGCCGGTTCTGGAGAGGCACACGAGTAGTAGGCCTTTGGTATATGTTACCATACTACCTTAGTACCTGTTTTGTTATTTGACTAGAGATATACTTATGTTTTGTTGTATAGATCTCTATGTCATACCTTATGGTTAGTATCCGTATGAGATATATTTTGTATATCCTACTGTTACCAGACTTTTGTACCTGGATTGTTATATATAAACTTGTTTTATTCTTTTGTTGTGCTATGATGAGTTATATCGTAATTGCCTTGTAAGCATACATGGAGTTGTATGCTTACGGCGGGGCTCTGTCACTACTCATGGCTGCGGGGTGTGACAGTTCCCTTTGGTGGTATCAGAGCTAAAGGTTCTAAAGGTTTAAGCCCTAACCAGACTGATAGGATACGTGAGTGAGATACGTTGTAACTGAGTCGTTAAGATTAATGACTTATCTAATATAGTGATAAGGCCGGACCTGTAGAGCCTGAGGTTCAGAGAGCTGATCTTGGACCTAGGGGTGTGCAGGACCGGGATCGAGATTTAGACGAGAGGTTGATTGCGGCTTACGAGAGAGGTCGCCAGGCAGAGAGGCGTGATGCGGTACCTGAGGTTCACAGAGGTGCTCCTGAGGAGTTCAGGAGGTTGTACGACTCTTTCATGCGTCTTAATCCACCTCGTTTTGATGGCACCAGTGGGTATGCTGTAGCAGAAGAATGGCTCGCTAATGTTAATACAAACTTGATTTTATGTCGAGCACCGGAGGAAGATAGGGTGGAACTGGTAGAACAGCAGTTAGAGAGTGAGGCAAGATTCTGGTGGGATGGAGCCCGACGTAGTTATGTCGGGGAGGAGGTAAAAATTCCATGGGAATGGTTTGAGCAACAGTTCACTTGACGATTTCTAAGTAACTTACAGCGAGAGGCGTTGAGGAGGAAATTTCTAGACCTAAGGCAGAATGGGCGACCCGTGGCAGAGTACAACAATGACTTCCTCGGCTTGTCAAGGTATGCAGCAGATGTGCGGAATGATGCGGAGAGGTACCGTAGGCAGTACCTGGATGGGTTGGATGGAGGTATATCGATGATTGTAGATACCCCAGTAGTTACTGAGCTTCAGGCGGTGATGGATCATGCAGAGCAGGTAGAGATGCATAATAAGAGGAGGAAAATACAGATGACAGAAAGAAATATCAAGCAGAGAGAGGATCAGAACAGGCAGAGGGTGAGGTCAGGGGGAGGCCCGTCGACTGCTAGGCCCCCTCCCAGACAGATAGCAACACCTGGATTTAGGCCGGGTTTTGCTCCAATGTGGTGCCGTTCATGCAACCAGGCACATTCGGAACAAGATTTCAGACGTCTCAACAGCGCATGCTTTACATGTGGCAACCGAGATCATTGGGCGAGAGAGTGCCCAAACGCTGCATGGGGATTTCAGAGGGACAGGGGTGCTGGAGGACCTGCAGGACGTGGGCAGGGCGGATCACCATTCCGTGGTCGAGGTGTTCCTCAGTTCAGTGGAGGCAGGACTGGAGGACGAGTGTCTGCACATGCGCTTGGGATGTCGGAGGTTGCACATGACGCGACAGAGACTCGAGGTGAGGGTGATGACATGGTACCTCATGATTCTCAGGCCGATGTGATGACAGGCAAGGCGAATGTGGTAGCAGATGCACTAAGCAGGAAGAGTCAGATAAATCTGGCATATATTATTACAAGTGAGACACATCTTCTCGAGGAAATGCGAAGGATGAGTTTATACGTGGGTGCATCCCGCGAGTTTGCGTTAGAAACATCATCTCGTTGGAGTGGAGATAGAGCTAGTGCGGGTACATCCGCCTTTGCATCTATTATTATGGCTGCGGTTGAGGTACGACCAGAATTACATGAGCGTATTCGAGGAGCACAACCGGAGGACCCAAATTGTCAGCAGTTTCGAAAACATTCTGAATCTGGTGAAGACTCGCCTTTTCGACTCTATAAAGATGGTATCCTACGATTCCATGACCGTATATGCATTCCTAATGACTCGGAGTTGAAGAAGTTGATCCTATCCGAGACACATGACTCGGGATATACCATTCATCCCGGTGAAGTCAAGATGTATCAAGATTTGAAGCGACACTTGTGGTGGCCAAAGATGAGGGGAAATGTTCAGAGCTACGTCGAGAAATGCCAAGTTTGTCAGCAAGTCAAGGCCGATAGACGGAGGAGGGCGGGATTACTAAGACCCCTTGCGATACCCGCCCGAAAATTTGAGTCGATCACCATGGATTTTGTGACTGGATTCCCAAGAACGGTCGGAAGATACGATGCCATCTGGGTGATTGTAGATAGGCTGACGAAGATTGCGCACTTCATTCCGCTTCGGGTCGAGACCTCTGGAAGAGAGTTAGCTGATCTGTTCTTGAAGTACCAATTCAAATACCACGGCTGCTCGCGCAACATTATCTCCGACCGAGACCCCCGATTTACCTCCCACTTTTGGGAAAGCTTCCAAGAAGCCATGGGTACGAAGTTGAGGTTCAGTACCGCGCATCATCCTCAAACCGACGGTCAATCTGAACGAACCATACAAACGTTAGAAGATATGCTGCGATCCTGTGCCCTGAGTTTCCGAGGATCTTGGATCGATCACCTGTACCTGGTGGAATTTGCATATAACAATAGCTACCATTCGAGTATCGGAATGTCACCACAGGAAGCTCTTACGGGACAGCAGTGTCGCACACCGCTGTGGTGGGGACCAACAGGTACATACTCACCTACCGGACCTCAGATGCTTGAAGAAGTAGCGGAAAAGACGAAAGTCGTCCTGAGTAGACTTAAATCAGCACAAGAGAGACAAAAGAAGTATGCAGATGTTCATCGACGGCTGTTGGAATTTCCTGAAGGAGATCATGTGTGGCTACGAGTTTCACCCGTCAGAGGCGTGCACCGGTTTGGCGTCTCAGGTAAATTGAGTCCTCGCTATATTGGGCCGTTTCAGATTACACGGCGAGTGGGACCGGTGGCATATGAGCTCGCATTGCCACCAGCATTGGACCGGGTTCATCCGGTGTTTCATGTGTCACAATTACGCCGGTACGTGCGAGATCCATCTCACTGCATTGATCACTCCGATCTGCATGTCCAAGAGGACTTGACATATCAAGAAGAGCCGATGCAAATACTGGACAGAAAAGAACAGCGACTTCGGAGCAAGGTGATCAAACTTGTTCTGGTCAAGTGGGGACGCCATTCAGATAAGGAAGCAACATGGGAAGGGGAAGAAAGTATCCGCGAGAAGTACCCCGAACTATTCGACGATTCAAGTATGAAACTAAGTTCAGAGGACTGAACTTTATCTTAAGGGGGGGAGAAATGTCACGTTAAGAAAATTTTATAATAAAATTTCAATCATTTATTTATTTAGAATGTTTCAAACGGAATCGAAATTTGATCGACGAGCGAGGAATGAGAAATTAAAACACGTTAAATGGGTTTATATTGAATTTTAGAATTTTTCGGACCATTGATTCATCCTAGCATGGATCGCGAAGCACCCTCTTTAATAAGCCCTAACCTTGATTCATCCTAGCACGGATCGCGAAGCACCCTCTTTGATAAACCCTCACCCCTCTCTCTTCTCCCGTGTGTGTGGTCGGCCAAAGAGAAAGGAAGAGAAAGAACGAGAGAAAGAGAGAGAGAGAAGAAAAGAGAGGGAGAGCTCCGAAATCCCGTCGGATTGCGCCACCGTCCGGGAAATCGAGGTTGAAACCGAGAAGGCAGCTCTAAATCTCTCCTAGCCATCCCGTCGGTAATTTCTCTTTTCCCTTCTTCGTTTGAAAATCCGAGATTTCTCGAATCCGCGGGTTGTTCGTTTTAAAACCGAGATTAGTGTTAGAATTGATTGAACTCTAACTCATTTGAGCTTCTTATCTCTTGTTTACCTATTTTCTACGTGATTTCGTCTTCCATTTTGGATTTCCCCATTCTAGGGTTTTGATGCCAAATTCCGAATTGAAACGCGGCATTGATTGATTAGGTTAGTCCGACCAACTAGACTTGTTCTCGGTAGGGTTATCTCTTGATCGGGAAAGGTTAGAACAGGTAATGGTTAAATCGAGGTTTCGACCAAATTAGGGTTACACCAACCGGCCAATCGAATTGATGCATAAACCAGAATAGCGAACCAGTACAGGAATGAAACCTAATTGAGATGGTATACGTGGAATGTAGGTGTAGGCTCGGTTGAGCAAAGGTTTGCGGGACACTCCGAGACGCTTGATCTGTAGTCGCGCGGTACGTCTATTGCCAGCAGGTGCGGGATTCTTGGACTTGTTTGATAATTTATATTCATGAATTAAACTGCTTCCAATTGTCATGTTGAACTGCTTGATTGATTGCATAATCATATTGTTTGAATCATATGCATAACCGTATTAAATTAGAACTGATATATACTGAAATCGCATTATTGCGGGCCGCAACAACTCCCATTACGGGCCACAATCAACAGCGTAGCTCAAAACATGAACTGAAAAATTCTCTGACTGCTTGGCTGCGGGCCGCAATAACCTCATTGCGAGCCGCAATAACCTCATTGCGGGCTGCAATGAACATACCAGGAGAAATGCTCTCTGGCTGAAATTGGGGTGCTTGGTTGCGGGCCGCAATGAGAGCCTGGAAAATGAAAATCAGAGTTGAAAACTTGTGGGTAGTTGAGTGTGAGCCGCAATAACCCCATTTTAGTCCGAAATGAATATCATAGTTGTATTTGCATGTTGAATGGTATATCGTTTGTTTGTGTTCTTTTGTTTTGAGAACTACGGTCAAAAGTCCCCAACAATTTATGACTATCTAGGATGGTCGGTAACGTTTCGAAATCAACGTTGGGCGATGACTCGAAACCATGTGCGCATATGAGGATAATTAATCACTGCTGGACAGTGATTGATTAAGATCAGTCAATGCTGGGCAATGACTGATCGTGACGGAGACTTTGGGTGACTGTGAGGAAACGATGAAATGGAGTCATATCCAGTCTGGGACAGGAATGATAGTTTGGTTTGACATGTTGCGAATGGACGATTCTGAGCTTATTGCATACGAATTTTTCTTTCTTTCTGATTATGAACCAGACCTTAGTTAATGGTTAAGCCAAAGCACTGCGGATGGGTGTCAGATAAAGGGTCCAGCTGGTGGGCCATCTGTAGGTGTCAGTGACACTGTAGATGTGGGTTGGATAAAGGGTCCAGCTCGGTGGGACATCCGTAGGTGTTACCAGCTGTAATAAACTGAGTTAAGCCAAAAACGCGCGTGTTTGAGATTCATCTTGGAAATTCCGTAACTTGTATTTCATTTGGTAAATTATTGTCGATCATATGCACTTGCTTTATTTATGAATATGCATATGTCTGAACTGCTTTTGTATGGTTTCATTTCTGAATATAGATTTTGATTGCAAGTCCAATAATCTAAACTGTGGCAAATTCGCACTGAGAATTTATTCTCACCCCCTCCCTTTGGGATCTTTTTACAGGTTACAGTACGGCCGGTTCTGGAGAGGCACACGAGTAGTAGGCCTTTGGTATATGTTACCATACTACCTTAGTACCTGTTTTGTTATTTGACTAGAGATATACTTATGTTTTGTTGTATAGATCTCTATGTCATACCTTATGGTTAGTATCCGTATGAGATACATTTTGTATATCCTACTGTTACCAGACTTTTGTACCTGGATTGTTATATATAAACTTGTTTTATTCTTTTGTTGTGCTATGATGAGTTATATCGTAATTGCCTTGTAAGCATACATGTAGTTGTATGCTTACGGCGGGGCTCTGTCACTACTCATGGCTGCGGGGTGTGACATAACTAATTATTGCTTAAACATTATCATATGAAATATCACGCAAATAAATTTTAACATCACTAATTATTACTCAAACATTATAATATAATTTTATTTTAAATAAGAGATGAGCTATGCTACTACGTGGAGTAAAACGCGTTTGTACTTCACGCCGTATTTTTATTTTGAAAGTCCAAACGACCGATCCGAACCGCTCAACATGATCTCCATATTGAAATGTGCTTGGAGACCAAATTTTACATTTTTTAGAATTTTTTTACTATTTATTAAGCCACTTTGAAAATCTAAAAATCCGGGTGAACAGTGAAAAACAGTAAAAATTTCTGGACTGCCGGATCAGTGATTTTTAAAGTGGCTTAATAAATAGTAAAAAAATTCTAAAAAATGTAAAATTTGGTCTCCAAGCACATTTCAATATGGAGATCATGTTGAACGGTTCGGATCGGTCGTTTGAACTTTCAAAATAAAAATATAGCGGCGTGGAGCACCAATGCGTTTTACTCCATGTAGTAGCATAGCTCAATTCTTTAAATAATTATCCTATAGGTAATGGGTATAAAATAGTCTTTATCCGTACCCTTACTCGTTTAGCTAACGAAAAAAATTATTACTCATACCCATACCCGATTAGCTAACGAAAAAATAAACTTTACCCATATCCGACTTATCGACGATACAGGTAGAGTAAATGAGTAAAAAGGTATCATTGACACCCCTAGTCACGAGGTCGCATCGAGGATCTCAAATCAAGCTATCTCATCCAATGTATTAGAAACTTTGCAAGATAAAATGGCATTATTTCTAAGTGCACAATGAAATTGGAAATAGTGGCAAAATTATGCGTCGAAATTAAACTATCACGCCCTGGGGAAATCGCAGCAGATGCGAACTGATCGATAGTGTTTGGCACATTTTAGTTGTACAAAAGATTATTGAATGGTTCCCGACGAATTTGGGCAGCAATACCGAATCGAAACAGATTGGATCTGATGCGATCCATGGATTCTTCACTGTTAACATGAGCGCCGATTCTAATTTACATATGAAAAAATTAGTAACAAAATTAGAAATATTATTTATGCACCTCTATTATCTATACTTTCTTTCGAAAACTTTATACTTAATTAGAAAATGTTCATAAATTTATATATATTTAATGTAAATACTTTTGTAAAAAAACAGCAATACAATTTCAAACTTAGATGCAATATCATTGTATACAAATATTCCAAAGAAGTATAGCCACTTTTATGACACGGATAGAATAATCAAATATAGAGGTCCAGAAACCATTTCCTAACTTTGTTTCTCCGTAACATGTCAGTAAATATCATTGTTTGCATAATTTATTAAATGTTGGCGTCTACAAAGCGTCTTCTCAATTTATCCTCTCTAGTCTTAATTATTATTGTTTTCATTAAGCTCCTTTAAACGTTGACCAAAACTTTTTCAAATATCTATTTTTTAAATGGGTCCGCCTAGCTCTCCCCCGTGAACAATCCCCCGTTTCATCCCCCGTCAGTTGCATTAATTAAGGTAGTTAGTTAGTTAGAATTTATAACTGTCAGTGTATTTTAGGAATTTGCAGAAGTATTCATATGTAGCACAACTAGTATTCATCCAGTGATGTGAAGGTATTCACATTTGCAATAGAAACATATTTGGATATATTACAACAAGAAAGTAGGGGACAAACAACATGTGTGGGGGACCGCACAACTGTCAGAGCATTAATTAAGTGGGGGACCGCATAACCGTCAGCGCATTAATTAAGTGGGGGACTTCTAACTACCTTCAGCTCATTTTAGAATTTTGCAAAAAAAATATTCATCTGTAACACAACTAGCATTCATCCATCTATATAAATGTATTCATCTTTGCAATAGAAGCATATTTGGACACATCAATCACTCATCTTTTACACGTTTTTAGAGATGGGTTTTTTTTTCTCCGTTCAATCTAACCAATATTTCTGACGATCTGTGAGGAATTTTGCAAATCTAAAACCACCACCGTCTTCTACACAATTTTCTCTTTCAAATGAGATCCATGATGACATACTTTCGAGTTGTCCGTTGCACAAGTATTCACACCTCGTCATGCAAGTATTCATCCCGCATTAAGCAAGTATTCATCCTCATCGTGTAAGTGTAAATAGTTAATGTACCAAGAGTATTACAAACATATGTGCATACCAAACAAATAAAAAGTATTCATCCATAAGATATCAAGTATTCATACATATAAGTTAAAGTATTTATGCCTAAGATATTAAGTATTCATCCATAAACGTTGAAGTATTCATCTCTAAAACATTAAGTATTCATCCATATGTACTTAGTACGCACTGTTCTAATTCACCATTAATGAAGCTTTGTTCTTTGCAAATAACTCGAATTTGACCCGGTGGAGGCGGATCTGACCCGGCGGTCGACAGTGATGGATCTACTCCGGCGGAGGCGGAGGTGGGAGAGAGGGGAGGCGGAGGTGGGAGGTGGGAGACGGAGGTGGAGGTGGGAGAGGGAGGCCGAGAGGGAGAGGTGGGAGAGGCGGGCGGAGGCGCAGAGGGAGGTGGGAGAGGCGGGCGGAGGTGGAGAGGGAGAGGTGGGAGAGGTGGGTGAGGGAGGGAGAAAGAGGAAAGAAATAAATGGAGAAAATTGGGTAATTAATTTGTAGGTCTCACTAGGTAGTTAGAATTTGAATTATAGTTAGAAAAAGAAGTTAGTTAGTTGGGAGATGAAATGGAGGATGGATAGAGGGGGGAAAGTATAATTACCCTTTTTAAATTTGTCTGCTTAAATGAAATAATAAAACGAGCTTAAACGAAAGAGGATACTATGTCATTACTCGGTCAAAGTCTCAAAAGCTCATCCAGACCTTCTTTCCTGATATGAAGAGCTGAGATTTGTCCAATGTCCAGAGCCTAGAATTGGGATGTTATGCAAAGCTAATTTATTTATCTTCTGACCTCAATTTACTTAAAACCTTAGTTCAAAATTTCAAATATAAAACATATATATAGCTCATGTTGTATATTAAAAAATAAAACAGAAAAAATATGTAGGAATCCTAAAAGGGCGAAGATATTGACAGATCAGTTTTTTTGTTCATGCAGGCACGGATAGGAAAACCAAAACACCGCTGCATATGATTTGTGAGCTGCATAAAGCAAAAGATGCTCTGTCTCTTAAATGGAGAGAGTTGGAAGCCTAACGATCGGACGGTCTAGAAATCTCATAAGTTGTTGCATATCGGGTCATATCCTCTTTGAACGGTAGATCTTCACTCTTTTCGGTTTCCTTTTTAGTGCCAAACCTCTCCCCTCAGGCAGTCAGGCTCTCGAGCATTTCTTTCATTCGAGGTATGGCGAGCGAAGAGACAGCTTCTCAGTCTCACCGCCGAGATTCCATCAAATCATCAGGTCTGTCTCTCTCTCTCTCTCTCTCTCCATCGCTGTCTCTATACATGGAATTTGAAAGCAGAGCCAGCATGTTTGCGAATTATGAAAATTCCAACAAGGAATAGTAAGAACCTAGATATACTCTTCGTATGTTAGTGAGGAGTGTTTGACACTAAAACATCGAATCAGGTCATCTGATTTCTGACTCTTTTGAATCGCAATTTTGGGATTTTGCAACGAGCAAGTGCACGATTTGTCCAATTTACTTTTATTCGGGTTTGCTAAGTGAAGAGAAATCAGATCAAGGAGTTTGCTAAGTTAAGAGGAATTAGAATAAGGATGGGAACAACAACTTGTATGGGGAAAGTGACCCAGTTTTGGGTTTGTAGTAAGCTGAAATGCCAAAGTTAGGGAGTTTTATAGGAATTAGCTTGGAAGCAAGAACAATTGAACTTTTCCTCTATCTGAAATAGTAATTGGAGATTTATTGATTGCTTATAAACTCTGTATCGACCACTGCATAATTCTACAGCACACTTCATTTTTCATATGATATGGAATACACTATATCTCCACTCCAATCAAAATTAAACTAAAGAATTGATACTTTTGTCTTGTAGTTACTAACACTGCGGCCAACAGGAGGAGGCAGCAAGCTATATCAATTGGAAAGGAAAGAAGAGAGGCTTTAATTCGTGCCAAAAGATTGTGTCGAGATTCACTCATTGAAAATGATGAGAATGGAAAGGGTTTGGATGAAGGTGAAATGGTCATTGATGAAGAAAAATCAGTACTTAATGCTAGAACAGCTCAGACCGTGCAAGAGCTGAAGTCATTTTTATCCTACCAGTATACATCTCTCTCTCTCTCTAAAATGAGTAAAGGAGCATATGAACACTGGGTAAAGGCTTGGTAATGCTTAATGTTTCATTGCCTCAACAAAGCCCCACATAAGCAAATAAAATAAGTAAAGGAGCGTATGAACACTTGGTAAAGGCTTGGTAATGCTTTTCATTGCCTCAACAAATCCCCACTTAAGCAAAACAAATATAAGAGCAAAAGAGCATACTGTTGATGGCCGGCCCCGGTAAGGGTCAGGTGTCATGTATTGTTTCAAACCCCTTTAGTGGTATAATAATTAATACTAGTATTAATTATTATTTGGCCAATGATAATTACACGTATTGTTTATATTTGTCAGAGGAAAAGATGCAACTCAAAAGGCCATAGAGGCGCTTCGTGCTTTGAGAAGGCTATTGTCAAAATCTGAAGTACCTCCAACTGAAGCAGCCATTCAAGAGGGAGCTGTACCACTACTAGTACAATGCCTCTCTTTTGGCTCGGCAGATGAACAGGTACAATATAATATAACTTTTCTACAAAATTTGCTCACTGTATAAAAAGAAAAGTAATAATGAAGAGTCTAAATGCAGTTATTGGAGGCAGCTTGGTGTGTGACAAATATAGCTGCTGGTGGGCCTGAAGAGACCAAGTCTCTGTTACCAGCTCTTCCCTTGCTTGTTGCTCACCTTGGAGGTATTGTTTGGTATTACTTATTTATATGTGTGTCACTTTGAGCTTGTACTAGTACTGTATGGTTGAGAACAAGGTATGACCTTGTGATGCAACTGTTTTGGATGTTTAGTGGACGTTAGGTCTAACATACCAACTGCCAGGTAATACAGATCCATTTGGGCACAGTAAGAGTAGCCGCCAACACAGAAGCTGTAATCTGGATTTTAGCTTTTTTTATTGTGAGGCGTGAATTAACCATTGAACCTGTTAGAGTTCTATCTCTAGAAAACTTTGGCCCTGGTCTACTGAGCAGGGTTGTTACCACTCGTCAGGTCAGATGCCTGTGTGTGCTGGCCAATTGTACACAAAATAATATCATAACTTTGTAAGGAAAAATTAAACAGGAAACTGTCTTAAACAAAATAAAAAATAAAAACTAATTAAATATCTGTCAAGATAAACTCCGCCTGTGTAGTTTCTGCACTGCACAGTCTGTCCCAAGCCAGGAAAAAGGAGGGTCGTGATAGGCGTGGCGAGCCAGCGGTAAAAAAATAGTCTTTTTTGTGGAAATGAAACCCAAAATTATGTGACTCCAGTTGGGTTTCATTTCTAGCCTATCCGAACTTGCTTGGGACTAAAGGCTTGTTGTTGTTGTTGTAAATATCTGTCAAGATAAGGGCAAAAAGAATATTGGGTTGATCTACTTCGTATTGTCTCTACACCAGACACCACATGTTCGACTTATCATCTGACTAATATTTAAATACGGTTAGAGAAGAGTTCTGCACATGTGGCTGAGCAGTGCGCCTGGGCACTTGGGAACGTAGCAGGAGAGGATATGGAGCTGCGTAGCATTTTATTTGCACAAGGTGCATTATTACCTCTAACCAGATTGATGCTGTCTAACAAGGGATCCACTGCACGAACAGCTGCATGGGCTTTATCTAATCTTATCAAGGTACTTAGCTATGTTACATTTTACAAGGTACCTAGCTGCTCCTGAGCTTGGTTGACAAAGAAAAAAAAAATGGAGCCTCCCATCTCCACCCCCCTTTTCCAATCCCTACATACAAGAATTAAATGGTTGGTGCACAGCCAACCAACAATTTCATTAAAAATAATAAAAGTAGCAGTTACCATTTAGGAAAAAAATGAAGAAGTTACTGTCACTTAAGAACTGAAAAGCACAGATTAATTATGCAGCTCGTTAAGTTAAGTAACACTCTCAGTCAACCTATATCAAAGTCTTCATTGATAATATACTTCGGTTTTGTTAGCAATAAAGCAATCATTGGTGTGTATCTTGTGCTGCCTCCAGCACAAAGGTGATGCTGTTTCTCAAACCGTGATGATAGTTAAAGAGTCTAGCTCATATTATTTTTGCTATTTATCTCAATGTAGGGACCAGATCCAAAGGCAGCTAATGAATTGATACGTATAGAAGCGATTATAGATACTATCATAAAGCACCTTAAGACAGCGTACTTTTCCTTTTTTTTATATGTTTTATTTCTTTAATGAGAGGTTGTTCAGGGAGTAAATCCACTACCTCGTTTATTTATTTATTTTTCTTATTTTTTCTTTTTTTACCAAGTTCAGCATAATGTCATCAGAAATCATTGGGTTTTACATAATATATGGTTTACAGTTGATTGATATACCTTTTTGTTAGATATGAAGAGTTGGTGATAGAGGTGGCATGGGTGGTAGTGTATCTCTCGGCTCTTTCTGATAAGGCGATCAGTCTCTTAGTACGAAGTGATGTTGTGCCAGTTTTGGTTAATCTGTTAGTGCGGTCAGAGAGCCTTCAGTTGCTTATTCCGGTACTAAAAGTTTATAATACCTTGTACATTTCTACAGAAACTAAAATATCTGAAGTTTTTCTAATACAAGTGAAATTATATCCTCTTGGATCCAATTAACCCCATTAACAAAAAGGTCAATCCCATATGAGCATCCCACAAGAACCAATTTTTTTTTAATTGTATTCGAACTATCTTTCATGTGCACTCATCCTTCTTAATTGGCTTGACTTTCCATATTATGAGATTTTATTTATTATTGATGTAGGTGCTTAGAAGCCTAGGTAATCTTGTAGCTGCTGATGGTTACATCACCCATTCAGTTCTTATTGTTGGAAATGATATCACTGGTTAGCAAGTTTTCAATTTAGGATGTATATTTTTCTAATTTTTGGTTTCATTTTTGTTTTCTCCTGTTCTGATCAAGTACTAAAATGCTCAATACATGATTCTCCAGATCAACTCCTCTCAGGTCTGATTAAGTGCCTGAAAAGTGAGCATCGGGTACTGAAAAAGGTATTTTGCACTGTATTAACAATAATGCAATAAAATAACAGCTGAAACAATGCTGATGACAACGTTCTCATCAGTATTAGTATTAGATAAAGATAAAGCCCTTCTGTTGCTGAAATAAGTATTGTAGGGTAATATCATATGTCAAGTTGTAATTCTGAACTGGTTGTACTTTACCAATTCCTGGTATGGTAGTTATTAGATGAACTCAAATTTACGTCTTCATTTGATTTACTTATTTCATCTCCTCATCATTACTTCAGGAGGCTTTGTGGGTTTTGTCGAACATAGCGGCTGGTACATTGGAACATAAGACACTCATTCTTTCAAGCGAGGTGGTGCCACTCCTAATAGGCCTTCTCTCTACTGCCCCATTTGAAACTAAAAAAGAGGTCGCTTATACACTAGGCAACATCTGTGTAGGTCACACAAAGGGCTCTGACAACAGATGTGACATAATTGTTGGCCATCTAGTGCCGCTTGTCAAAGGCGGGTGCCTTCCGGGTTTTGTAAATCTTGTCAGGTCGGCTGATTTGGAGGCTGCAAGGGTGGGGCTTCAGTTTTTAGAATTGGTACTGGATTTTTTATATAATTACGTGATTTTTATATTGCATCATAGTATACCTTACCTGTTATGGTCTCATGGAAAATTTACTTCCCTTTTGGTTGGTTTACTAGTGGTGGCCTTCTGGAATGCACCAGTAATGCCATATCATCTAATTGACACTGGTAAAAGCCGTATCCTGGTACTGGTATGCACCAGCTGGTGCTGCCATCGCAGGTCAAGTATAAGGTGCCATCATTTTTGCATAAAGATCTTTGCAAATATAGCCAAAAGAGATGAAAGTTTTTGTTCTTTTGGCAGACAGTGGAGCAGTCCGAACTAAGCTTGATTATGTTTTTTTTTTTTACTTATCTACTTACCTTACATTTTTTGCCCTCTTCTTTGAAATAGGTGATGAGGGGGTACCCAAATGGAGAAGGCCCAAAGCTTGTCGAGAGGGAAGATGGAATTGATGCAATGGAGAGGTTTCAATTCCATGAAAATCAAGAGATGAGAAATATGGCTAATACTTTGGTTGATAAGTACTTTGGGGCAGATTATGGTCTAGAGTAGTTTTACCAAATTTGCAAAAGCACTTCGTTATCTTGCAAAACAAACTTGTAGGACTCGTCAATTTGATATTTGTTTAATTTAAAAAAAACATTTAGCTTTTCGTTGAAATGTGGAGCAGCACTTCTCAAGGTTGCGGGGGTATTTCACTGAAACAACTTGCTAGTTGCAACCTTTTTAAAACGACATCATTTGATCAGATCTAACCATTGTAGTGTTCTAAAGGGCCTTTTTTTTTCGAACCATTGTAGTGCTCTAAAGGGCCTTTTTTTTCGACTTGAGATGGATCAAAGGGAGAATACATGGCTGAGGAGTGAGAATGATCAAATAGTCGCAAGTGGCATGCAATGGGACTGCCAGAAAGATGTCCCCAACCATGGAGTTCAAATAATTGATCATCACCTGAACTTGATAATTAAGTATAACGATGCCTGACGATTCATTGAGTGCTGTTTGCGTAAGCATTAAAAAAAAACAATATTCACTCAAATGGAACGAGATTCTCACTAAAACATATATTACATAAGTTTATCCTCACAAAAAAATCAAACAAACAAATAAACACTTCAATCTCTTACTTAAAAGCATTAAACGAACCATATATATACAGAAGAAACGTGTAAAAGAAGGGCTTTGTAAAATTGATTTTTAAAAAAAGAAACAGATTGAGAAGCTGCATAATATTAACCTATGCATTCTTTGGGCGATTCATGCTCTCCCAGCTAGAAATAATAAGGCCTAGTACATAGTAAAATATAGTTTTGACGCATGTCATGATAAAATTCCAGCACGAAGAGGGCCAATACCATGGGTATAATAGCCTAAAGAAGAGACTTATCACATGCCGAGGATAACGCCCCACCTGTTTCAAGAGAGAGTGAATTACATATGAGAACCAATACAGAAGTAAAATTCAGTGCAAACAACTGTCACTGGTATTAGAGCTGTTTTTTCCTTTTTGAAGATTAGTTGGCAAATGACAACTAACAATTTTCATTAACCAGAAAAAAAAAGCTGGAAATATAATCACATGTATACATTTGTCAACTTCCTGACATGCCCCAACAAATTTTGCAACCATTTGGTTCACTTCCACGGTTAGATCAATTACCAGCACCTGAACACACTAATAAGGATAGAATTGCAACTAATTAGTGTTTGTGTTCTTTTTTCCTTGTTACAAGTGTTAATTCTTAATATACTTCTAAACAAATAATAAAAATTAAATAGTTTCGCACTTAACAATCTCGGTTCTTTAAATAGTAAGTCCACTTGCGAAGTCCATTTGTGAAGTCAGTTGACTTACAGGAAAGAGGAAATCAAGAGTGTTCCAAGCAGCATGTCTGACAGCACGGGTCGGGTAAGCAGGGCCACCAGGAGATGTGAAACTATACAAACATGCCTTTAGTCTTGTGCTTGTGGCCATTCTCAATTCCAACCCTACAATAAAAAATTCAGAAAAGATAAATATTCTAGAGTACAGACAAACAATTGAAATAACAGGTACAAGGCACTGATTACAAATTCACAGACCTTGAAGAACGCCCATGCAAGAAAGGTAATGAATCAGTACCGGCTCCACTTTTAACTTTTGAAGCTGGTAAAAAAAAGGTAGAAAGAGTCAACTAATGGAAGGTATGCTAACAATGATGAGTATGTCTAAAGATCATGCTCATAGAAATTATAAATATTCTAAGTTTTAGAACAAAAAAAATTCTATATTTCTTGTCTGTACCATGTCAGTGAGCTCTATTACAAAATAATCAGCCGGTCCACCAACCAAGAAAGAATTTGGGTATGTTGGAAATTGCATCAGAAAATTTTGAAGTACGTCTTCTTCACCTAAAGTGCAAAATGTGAAACACTACAGCAGCATAAGATCAATGGGAATTATGATATTACTTTATGGAGCAAAGCTAGGGTGTGTTGGGCTCACCAAGAGAGTTTGGTGAGCACAACTCTAAAAATATATCGGATTGGCTTAAAACGGCGAATCCAAACCGTTGAAACCCGTCTACTTCATGAGTGATGCATGTACATACAAAATTTTGGAAGTTTCAAATTCATCTAGTACAAAGTCAAGCGGTAAAAAAAATTAACTTTTATAAATTATTTTTGCATTGATTTTCATTTTTTTTATTCATTTTTCAACGGTTTGGATTCATCGTTTGAAGCCAATCCGATAGATTTTTGGAGTTGTGTTTACGAAACCCTCTTAGTGAGTACAACACGCGCTAGCTTTGCTCTACTTTATGCATGTGACTATATGCACTAATTTGGAAATTTAGCCGGAGAATTCTCCACTTTCATTTTAATTACCATAACCGCACAAATTGCCCCTCAAAACCTAAATCATTAAAGAGAATAAATCTAGACAATAGTGGTTGGGGAGGTAAGAGGTCAATATACAAACCTAAATCATAGAAGAGAATAAACCTAGACAATAGAAGATATAGGTCTCTACGTGCCTGGAAAAGAAAAGAAAAAGAGTATGTGCATGAAATAAATAAAGCAACAAGTCATTAATTATTTCAAAATCACAAAATATAAGTTAACAGCAATGTAAAAAGAGGTAACAATTCATAGTAAGCCATTCCAACAGTAATTGCCTGGTTGGGTCCTTTGCACCACACTTGCATCCAACTCTTTTCTTTTCTTTTGTAAATATAACAGTCTAAAGAAGAACCTGTATAGAAATTTTCTTGCTCCTATCTGGGATTAATGCCACTTCTTCTAGGAGATACTGTTTCAATACATAAGCAGATCTTAATTTATATTTAAAAATTGCGATGATAAGTTATGAAAAATGCATAATTATTACTTACACGAAATAAGGAAAAAAAGTGCCTCGTGTTTGTTTGTATGTCAATCCTGACAATAAAGAAAAGTACCATTAGAAGCTATATTAAAACTGTGTACTTTACATACAACAACCCTCTAATTTTCTTAAAAAAAGCCCAAGTCACCCCTATTCTTTATCTCCATAAATGAACAACCAAAAAACCTCAATAGAATTATAAGTGTGAAGATATTACTGAACAGAAACATGATAAAAAATGCTAAATATCCATACCAGAAAACATCACTGGCACCTTGAACAAGGGCTGAACCATACCGTGTCGATGCCTCACTCTCGTCTATCGGTACTTCAAATGACTGACCAAATTTTTATTTTTTTCAGAAATGAATATAAATGTTAGTTCTCAAGTTCTTGGAAATTCAGTATCATGTCTAACACAGATGTATTACACAGTACAAGCACCAATTGGATGTCTTTTCAGAAGTAAGCATTTTCTATAGTTTGCTTAAAATGAATTTCTTTTTTCATTTCTTCTTTCTTTTGTTAACTTTATGCTATATTTGTTTATTTTCATATATTCGTTAATTATTATTTGTGTGGGTATGTGTGCATCCATGAATATTAAGTAAATTGACTTATACACAACAATAAAAATAACTCAAAACATATAAAAAAACAACGGTAAAACCAGTACCTAACCAGGACCGGAGCAGATCAAAATCAAAGTTCCAATACTCGGTGTCTCCCGAAAAAAAAAACTGAAGGAGAACAATGACTGAAATCATAGTGAAAACGTACCCATTTGTGAAAAAGGAGAGCAAATATGTGAGAAACGAATGATTGGCTCCAGAGCTGCATTATTAGGTCAAGTATACGCCTTGCACTTTCAGGTGATTTTACATAATGGTCTGCTAACACTTCATAAAAACAGATGCAACCCCCTTCAGCTATGTCCTCTAGTTTGCTAATGCCATCTCCCTCCACTCTCTTAGTTAGAATTATGTCTGCATTTTGTTTCAAAAAAAGAACTTATAAGTTTAAATATACTAGAATTAACATCATTTTAAATATGGGTCTGCAACCCATTAACATATGTTATCACAATTTTGACAATCCTCAAAAGTACAGATTGAAATAGGAAATTCAACTCCTTAGGCATGATATATATGATACATTTATCATGCGCATAATAAATGAAAAGATTCAGTGTGTGTGTGTGTGTTTGAAATAACTCAGTGTGTGTTTTACCGTTCATCAAAATGATTTGAACTTGATGGTCCGAATTTGTCAACAGTCAAGACATACTCAAATTACACAAAAAAAATTGACAGTAGGGGATCTATATATCCAACAATGCACCCATAATTTTTTTTCATTTTGATGCATTTTTCAATTGATTTGGAAGAAATTGTCCGAGATTGTCAAATAATTCCATTGTTGAGAATTCCAAATTGTTTTAAAATTAATGCTATTTTAATAAGGTCAACAAAAGTCTTCATTATTTGTTCTTATATTGTGCCTGTCAGTATCCTTACTGGTAATAAAACACTAATAATCAGAAGTCTAATATATTATCCACAATAAATAAGAACTAGTGAATAATCGGGAGTCTAATCCATTATATACAAAACTCAAAAACTAGTTAATTAAGTCAAAAAGAGATGAAAGAGGAACCTCGAGCCCGATCATCAATTTCAAGTGCAATGTCAGCAAATAGCTGTTGCAACACTTGGAGCCTCTGTGAATGATTGGTCAATGCCTAAAAGAAATCCATTTTACAAATTTCAAATAATGAAAATTAAAATCTATTTTCCTACCAAAATACAAAAAGAAAATAAGAAGGACGAATAATTGGCCACTCCGTAAATCGGAAACCATTTGTATTAATGCACTCTGGAAAAAAACTGCCTTCGTCTAAGAAAAAATTACTAAAAGGAATTTTCAATTGCAGATACATTCTCATGGCACCTCAATTAAGTTTAGATTAACGGACCCAAAAAATATTTCGCTTCTCCGATTGGCAAAATCGGAGATGTAGTCTTATGAAAAGATTAACTAAGCACCTTTTGAAGCTTTCTCTCGATCTCCTGCGTGAGAGCAGCGAGGTAATCAGACCGGCGGTTCGTCGGCACCTCTTGCATCGTTACATTAACGAACTTCTCGGCGATGTTGAGTTGCGAGTTCAAAAACTTTTGAGCTATATAATATTAATATTCAAATTCTTAACCCATCCAGTGACGGAAAGGAATTGCTTGCACGAGATGTAGCTTCTTGCTTAAATGAGGAAATTCTGAGAATTAAGAAATCCTAACATATTTTTTTGTGGGTGATTTTTTCTTATTTTATTTCTCTATCACTCCTCTCCTCTCCCCTCGGCGAATCGAATCGGACGGTCCCGATCGAAAACTCAAAAGTTGGGTTACTTTAGGATCCGGACCCTTCTGGCAAGTGCTGTGAACAATATAATTTTTCTTTTTCGAAGACTTACGGATCCTGCGCGGATCCGACACGGCGCGTCTAAAGTAACGCTAAAAAATAACACGATACGGTAAATAAATTGGTCTAGGTATGACACATAACACTTGCCGACACGTGGTCCCATAACAAGATCGTACATATCAAACTAAATCATTCATATTTTAAACAATAAAATTTACATTTTAGTATTTTACGCATAAATATTTGTTCTTAAACAAACTTATTTGTGTGTCCTAATTATAATTAACGTACTGTGATTATTTGTGTGTCCTAATTATATTTTGTGATTTTGATCAAAACGGTATCAAAAAATTTAACTAATCACGACACGTTATTCAGATCACAACATAATTAATCATGAGATGATACATAACGGCCCGAATTTACGTCTTTGAATAAATAATAAAATTCATTAACTTCCGATTATCAAAATTTACAAATAAGCTAAAAAGTTCGAGACGTCTCGATCCATTACTTAAATAAAAGGGTCCAAATCGTTAGGAAAAGGCTCGATATTGTGCAGTTTAATAGAAAAGGCTTGGCAACAAGTCAAACAACACATTAACGTGTCTTTTTTACAGCATATAAACAATATTTTCCAAAAAAAAATGTTATAAAAATTATGAGAGGGTTCAATCATGATTTTGTGCTCCAATATGTTCCACATTCTTTATCTCTGTTTTCAAAGTCCGAACAGTCGATCCGAACTGCTCAACATGATCTTCATAATAAAATATACTTGGAGACCAAATTTTATATTTTTTAGAATTTTTGTACTATTTTTTTAGATAGGTACAAAATGTTTTAAGGAGATTCTGGACCATCCGAAAAAGTGATATTGTACCTATGTAAAAAAATAGTAAAAACATTCTAAAAAATATAAAATTTGGTCTCCAAGTATATTTTATTATGAAGATCATCTTGAGCGGCTCGGATCAACTGTTCGGACTTTGAAAATGAAGATAAAATATATAAAGCATATTGGATCACAAAATCATAGTGCATTTGAACCCTCCTCAAAAATTATTGTTACGGTTGGTTGGTGATCAGAGTCAAAATGATGATGAATTACGTAGGGTTTTGGCTTAGGTTTTGCATATTATCTCACACTTATGTTTAATTAATTAGAGAAAAAGCTATTGTCACCCTTCTTTATGTTTTATTGCAGGAAACATGTTTTGGGACTATTTCACATCAAATGGAGCAAGAATCAGGTCAATCGGATAAGCGACGCTCATCGACTAAGTCTCTGTTACGGCCCGCACTGACTGATACGGACCTAGCCGAATACGGACCAGGAGATAGCGCGATATGCATTAAACCCCTCAGCGACATGGTCTCAATACGGACCGTACCAGCCAGTACAGTCCGTAACCAAGGCGCCCTTTGGGGAATAACTGCTCCAGCTGTATCCAGATCAGGTTTCTTGGCCTCCACTCATCTCCAGATGTCCCCTCACTCCTATATAAGCACCCTGGACAGAAGAAGAAGATATATTTGTAATTTTGGTTAGATTTTATTAAGTAAGAAGGAGATAACCATGCCATTCCGCGGCTAAATTCTTTTCTTAGTGGCTAGGCAGTAAACTTTGTTACTCATGATGCTTTGATATATATATTTTCTGTTGATTATGATTTCTTGTTGTTGATTGAAATGCTTTTGTGATTTATTCTCCCTTCACCTGATATCAATGATCTAGTTTAATCCGTTAGGGTAGTGACAATACTTTAATAGTAAGACAAACTATGATGGACGAATTAGCCTCGTTGGGAGCCATTAGATTTATGTGAAGAAAATCTTAGCGGGAAAATCATAAATTGGAACAACAAAATGCGAACCAAGTTCTGTCATTTGCGTAAGATAAATCGCAGTGTCCTATGTAGTAACTTGTGTATTTTAGAGATCTGTCATTTGCGTAAGATAACTCGCAGTGTCCTATATAGTATCTCGATGAAAGTCCCGTCATTTGCATAAGTAACTCACAGTGTCCTATGTAGTGTCTTCCATAAACAACAACATGAAATCAGACCCGACAGAAGTATAATATCAAAGAGGATTGAGTAGCAATGGTGTGCCGAAATTCTAGAAATTCTCATCTCTATCTTTATTTTAATTACTTTTAATTATTGCCAAATTTACATTGATCACAACTTCAACTCTTAAATTTTCAGATTTTGTCTAGCCTTTCGAAAGATTATGATTTGATCGCTCAAAACTCTAAACCAATATTCCCTGTGGATCGACCTCGATTATACTACTCGACATAATTGTGCGCTTGCGATCTGAACCGATAGCATTTATGAGTTTATAAATTTTAAAAGATAACATCGCTCACTTTTGCACGATCAGTTGGCGTTCTCTTTTGTTCAAATATATGAACGTATACTAACTTATAATACATAAAGCGGATTAAGATTTTATATATTTTTTTAATTATGTCACACTATTTATATTTTTATATATTCGATTTGATTTTTCTCATCTCATAAATCTTAATCGGATGACTATGTCATGTTTTTCTATCCTTGATTAAAAAAATGTGTACAATATATTCTGAGGTACAATTTAATTCTTTAAACAATATATTTTTGGTGTTTTGTTGTACGAAGTATTACGGGACCAATCGTGTTATTTATCATTATATTTTTGGCATTTTCTTAAATTAAATATAATTTGGTGCTAAAAATTACCTAATAGTATCTTATAAAAAAAATTCATTTCAAATACACAAACATCTAATAAAAAAATTTACTTATATTTAGTTTTTTGGCATTCGTTTGCACTTTGCAGAGAGGTACAAGTACTATAAATTCTAAAATCCATTTTAGCGGCTTGTCGACTTTGTCACCAGGACCTTTTCGTAGCCAAAGTGTACTCAGCCTTTCAGTAGTTAATAGTGCTCATGGATAGAATCATACAGATATTGAGACATTGTATTTCTCACAACAACAAAAATGGTCTTCGAATTAAAAATATAACCCATATTTGTATGATAAAAAAATCATACAAATATGGATTCTATTTTTAAATTGAAGACCATCTTTTAGATTTTTTTTTACTATTTTTTAATAAGTAGAAAATTATTTGATTTAAAAATTATAGATCATTAGAAAGTAGTGATTTTCTACTTGTTTAAAAATATAATTAATAAAGTGATCTTAAAAAATAAAATTTGATCCCTAAGTTTTCATATCAAAATCATGTTGAACAGTTTGAATCGACTTTTTAGACTTTAAAAATGAAAAAAAAAATTCATAGTACGAACCAATCTGCACAATGCAAAGTACATAGCCTCACTCATATAGATACCAAGACATTGTATTTCTTGCAAATACGAGGTTATATATATTTTTAATTTGGTTTTTCCCTTAAAATATTCCAGGAACTAGAGAAAAGCATAAAGGCCACATGTGAATAATTTATTATGACCATCACTAAATTAGTTGTGGACCTAGTGATTTCCTTTGTCACTAAATAATTTTAAGTCGTGTTAATTTAGGATTTTTGTATATTTTTTTCTTTGATAATAGAATCTTCGTTATAGTTGTCATTACTTTCCAATTTTCCTTGAAAAGTGAAGTTTTCAGAATTTCATTATTTGAAGCTTCCGGAACTCCATTTATTTGGATTGAGGGTCATACCTCCCAGGGAAAATCCTGAATACATTGGTCAAAGTTTTATAATTATTTTATCCCACACAAATCGTTTAGAGTGGAAAGCGGACTGATGTTGGATTAGAATCGTTCAATCTATATTGAGATCTGGTTTGAGTTGTTCAGTCAGAGCACGAATTTTAAAACATGTGGATCTTGAAGCTGATCGAACGGCTCTCTATATATTGTGTTTTTGCATGTAGGCTTGGCTCTCCAATAATCCATATATTGCCCCCCCCTAAATATTTTACTAAACTAGAAATTAACACCCAACAGCTGTTGAATATGCAAATTTTTTCTGGCAAAGATTTTTTTTATATCCGTACTCCTCTCTTCTCTCTCCTAATCGTAACCCGATTCTGTTTTATATGGCTGTTGGTGTCATGCAACATCCATATTTTTAGTCTCAACATGCATTTGTTATTTATTCTCATTCCAGTTCAATTCCATTTTGGGGATCAGAATTTGAGCAAGTTGTGACATCTAGCTTTGTTCATTAGGCTAAATTCCTTGAACACCTGTCACCTGGTAATTGAACCAGACCCTCGAAAATGTACACGGAATGTACCGCAGGGGTGTCAATGATGCAACCGGCTCCTATTTCAAGCACAATTCAGAATACATCAATTAGCATAATCATATTCTATCCTTATACCTTATATTTTAAAATTATCAGATAATTGATAGCCTTTATAATTTAATCCAAAAATATAACCAACAAACAAAACTACCTCATAATAAGATAAAATATAAAATTATTAATTAATAGTCTCATTATTTTGAAAAAATAAATTATTAATTATATAAAAATAATATATTGTATAATCAATTTGAAATTACTAATTAAAACTATATAAAATGTTGGAGAGTGAGGCTATGTATGCATATTACATAGTAATTTGCGCTATAGATTCATATCTTGGTTTTAAAGTAATGTCTCAACATGATCTCTATATAAAAATATATCTAGGGACCAAAATTACATTTTTAGAATTTGTTTATTTTTTTTTAGATAAATAGAAAATCATTACATCTAAAGATCATGAACTATTCAAAAGTAATAATTGTCTATCTATTTAAAAAATAAATTAAAAATTCTAAAGAAATATACAATTTGCTCTTCGAGTACATTTTCAATAGAGATATGTTAAGTGTTTGAACTTTAAAAATAAAGAAATAAATCATAACACGGGTTGATACGTAATATGCATATTCCCATAGCCTCATTCAATCCCTTCACAAGTGTTTAAATAAAAACTTATATAAAATAATATTGTATAAATCATAACTATAATAATAAAAATAATAAATTAGTACGAATTAAAAATAGTCAATATAATTTTAATATTTATGAAGCAAACAGATGCAAAATAATTCTTATCAATGTCCTTATCTTGATAAGTTAATGAAAAATATTTTTTTACTCGTATTCTTATTCATTAGGTTAGACTATTTTTGTCTATCCATATCGAAATGACCTAATACAATACGAATACGAATAGGATAAAAGGACAAAAAAAAAATCTTTCGATGTCACTCTTACATCCACATATAAAGAATCAAAATATTATATCTACGTGCAGCGAAAAGATGCAAAATATTATCCACCTCTTCTCTTCACTTGATGAGAAAGCGAAATGATTTGATTGGGGTGCAGTGTCTTCTTATGAGGACAAATTAAAGATGACTCAGTAGAATTATTAATTTATAAATTAGAGTATAGTTTCGGACTTCGGAGCCTCGTGAAGAATAAAAGATCTTCAAATTCTCTCTTTGACTCATCTTTTATATATTTTGAGAATCAATTTAAGATGGAGATTATATATTCAAAATTCGATTGAATTTTCTTTCTAAATATTAAGTTGAATAACTTGATTTTATCTTTATCTAAAACTTTTGTTTCGCTTATTCCTTAAGAGATGAAAAAAGGTACCATAGAGGTTCAATAATTAAATATGACCATCAGATTGAACATAGAACAGTTCAAATTGCATAAATAAAAAGATGGAATATGAGATTTGCAGTTTAAATTGGAATAATTAAGAACAAGTATTGAACGGTCCGTTTCTCTAAAAAAAAGTATTGAACGGTCCAATACAAGAAAGGAGCCCGACCCATCGTAGTTAGGTTAAAAAGGCTTTCTTTGAAGAAATCAATGAATCAAAGTGGGCTGTATAGTCTTGCCACTTGGACTTGGACGAGAGGAAATAAATTGCATAAATTTTGATTTTCTTATCGAGTGGTGTTTTTTCTTCATCTTTCTTATCGAGGGTTGTAAGGCCGACATTTTTATTAATATCCAAAGTTAATTACAAATTAATAAATATAGCCACGTTAGCATAGTATTTTTAAAAATGCCCAAACCGGCCATCTAATGGCTGGTTCTCAATTTTTTTTTTTGCTGTTTAAATGGTCTTTATTAGCGTACAATAAGGTCATTAAATCAAATTAAAGATGTTGTACCTTAATCTTCACCTTTATATAAAAAAGTTTTATTTGAAAAGTGTTATGCAAAATACCATAATCTTCACCGTTATATATAAAAACATATTTGCTTCATCTTTATATGAAACCGGGTCTTGTGCCTTTTTACTCAAAAAAAAATATAAAAAATATATTAGAATGAGATTTGAAATGGATGAACCAAATTAACACTGAAACTGAAAGAAAAAAGCCTCCTATAAATCATAATAGTGTGCTCCGATTCGTTTAATTGAACGAACCACATCGAAAAGGCGCGCCATCATCAATTCTAAGAATCCATTAATTGATGATATGTACTCAAGCTTAACTCTAAAATATATTAAATCGAATTAAAACAATGTATTTAAACTGTTGAAACTGATCTACTTTATAAGTCAAACGGTAAAAAAATAAAAATAAAGGTTTATAAGTTATTTTCAATACATCCATTTTTTATCATATTTGACCGTTTTATTTTACTCTAAATAAAATTAAAATTAATAAATTTGCATAAAAACGTATTATTAATCAACCATCAAGTAAATTCATTACAACTATTTAAATTTGTTATTTAAAATTTGATTCAATAAAATTTTAAATAAAACTCACCAACCATCTATTGAGTATTGACTCGTATTAAAAAAAAAAAAAATTATTTGTGCATTGACAGATTATGTGTAGAAATGAGTTTTTATTGGTTGCCAAAACATCCAATGACATTAAATACCACTGCATTCGTATAAAACTCACCAACCATTTAATTGTACGCTAATAAAGACCATTTAATGGCCATTTAAACAGCAAAAAAAATTTTGAGAACCGGCCATTTAATGGCCGGTTTGGACATTTTTAAAAATACCCAACTAACGTGGGTATATTTATTAATTTGTAGTTAACTTTGGACATTAATAAAAATGTCGGCTGTAATGTCATGCAGTCTTTTTTATATTTTTTGTGGGTCTCTCTTTACTACGAAATTACTTCTCTTTTATTTTCTAGCACCATAGTGAACGAAGTCTATACTCTCAACTTTTCCTTGTTAAAATATTATATTATGTTATGCTTTTCTATTTTATGTAAGAAATTGTTTGTTGTTTTCAAGAGTTTCATACCAGTCCTATTTAAAAACACGACCATGTTATTATACCTGCGCACGCAATCTGGATTCGATGTTGCAGTACATGTATTGCATTGAAATCTGTACAGAATGCCCTGAACTATTTTTGCCAGGTATTATAATTAATAATCAGTGTACGAAAATAAAGAGCTTTATTATATACAGAGCCACTGTGGAATGCATAATCCAGAGCTTTAATTATAATGTACAAAGAGCAAATGCATGTATAACAGACACCTTACACTTAAAAACGACCAGAATGCCCTTGACCAATGAATATAAATGTTTGAACTGCAAAATTTGCAGATACTGTGCTCTTTAGCTTTCCCAATAGCTTTCACCTATCTAAGGTAGTACTGAAGAAATACACTGGACACTATGCGAATTTTTAATAATTCACCAGAAATACTTATATTCCTGCAGGAGCCCCATCTTTCCGCAGGTCACTGACAGCCGTCAGCATACCCTTAAAAACTGCATTTTCAGTATTTCTTCTCAAAAAATTTCTCCAGTTTCTTCTTTTCCCGTCCCAATTTTGCACAGGTTCTCCCAAGTCATGAACCACTAACTGGCACACTGCACTAGATGATGTGTTCTCCAGCACATGACCTCTTTTTTCCAAAAACAGTTTCGAGCTTTTTTCAAATTCAATTAATTCCCCATCTATTGCAGTGTAATTCTCGTATGTAACCTTGTTCGGTATCAACTGTATGGATAAGGTTTAGAGTTTATTATTAGATTTGAATCTCAAGTCAAAGACTTGCTGCCAAAGTTCTTTATTTGTAATATCTATTTGGGAATTGGTTCTGCCAATGACTTGCTGCCGAAGTTTTTTATTTGTAATATCAGATCCCAACCTGAATGTGTCAAGAAAGGTTTTAAGTTCGGGTGTCTCTACAGTGAAACTTTTTTTTTTCGTAATTCAGTTTGATTTAATGATAAAATTACTATGAAAAGAGAAAGAGCCTAACAAACCTTGTGGTATACCCTAGATTTTTGTACCGAAGCAAGGGGATCCATTCCAAGTACAAAATGGTTCAGAAATACTTGAAGAACGGCTGGTATTATTTTTGTGCCACCACTAGCTCCTACAACACCAGCTAGCTGATTTTCCTGATAAATCAGTATTCCAAAAAAGCAAAGAAATTATAATTGGAGAACTTAAAAGATGATTTATAAAGCATCAGTCATTTACAGTATTGGGACTAAAAATTTCCAATTTAAGAATGATCTCTAAGCAGTATGACTGTACCCTTTTAGTCAAACACGAGGTCAATTGTGTGAATGGATGATTTCTAACGAGAGAGAATTCAGTCAAACAATGTCCTAGGCCACATATGCAATCACACCAATTTCCTTAATTTTTTTAAACCAAAGAGGTTCGTTTGGAATGTTTAGGAACACAATGGGAATATTTAAAGTTCAGGGACCAAAACAGAATGGATAGTGATGTACAACTTACAACCAAAATTAAAATCTAATAAAAGAAAGAAGATCTAGCTAGAAAATATAAATTCTAAAAAATTTCAATAAATAAACACAACTATTTCTTTTTGAATGGGAAGTAGGAGGAGGGGGGGTGGGGATTTGGTTGAACCTTATACTTGCACAGTTTTTATCCTCTTCTGTTTTTTTTTGGCGTTTTGTCCAAGGTTCAAAACTGTTATTCTGGGTTTTTTTACCTTGTTGTGCATTATGTTTTGGGCTAGCTATGTAGTTTCCTTGATTTAATTTAACAATTTTTATATGGAATTATTCATTTCCAGATACATGTCAACTTGTGCATCAGTAAAAAATCCTCATGTATACAACTGTCACTGCCAATCTCTTCAGGCAAGATTAACTTAGATTAAGAAATAAAAAGAAAAATTCACCTTTAGTATGATTAATGGTGTCATGGAAGAAAGTGGGCGTTTGCGTGGCTTGATGAAGTTGGCAGGGGCCGGTGGCAGCTCGTCTGGTGTCAGCTCAGACGGGACCGAGAAATCATCCATTTCATTATTTAATACTATGCCTGTTGAAGGCGATAGTACACCAGCCCCAAAATAGAAATTTACTGTGGTTGTCATCGCTACAGCATTTCTATCAGAGTCTACCACACAGAAATGGCTTGTACCATTGTCTCTTAATTGACTCCACCTGATTAAATGACATGCTATATTACTGTCAAGCATGTATTACAAAACAATGAACAGCTTCTGTGGGCACACTAACTTATTAAGGTTGTTAAATTATTAATTAAATAAATGAAGTGTAAAAGAATTACTTAGGCATGTAGTAACTGGGGCTAAAAGTAGCATTATCGACTATTTTCTGCCGAATTTTGGCTGCAAAGGATGGAGAAAGCATATTGGAAACATCCAGGGTTACATTCACAAAATCAGGGTCCCCAAGATTCATTCTCACTGCAAACATGTGCTTCATAGATTCTATTATCCGGTGTAGACCTAACAATCCTTGCACAGCTTGTACCGACCGGTAACTGTCAAGTATGTTCAAAATCTACGAAATTGAAAAAAAAAAAAAGGAAGTTTGTAAATTCAGGTATTAAATAAAAAAGGAAGTTTGTAAAACAGACTTTCTAGACTATACAGGCATATGAGCTGCCCAACACTCCAGTGATCCAATTCTAGTGTCATGCAGGGGCAATGCTGTACCAGATAAAATCAGGTACCAATACTAACCTGACAAGTATGTATCAATTGTAACATGATACTGAAAATGAAAGAAAATCATGTAAAACAAAAAAAAAACGAAAAAGGGTAGAATGGAATAATGAGCAGTACCAGAGCCATGCCAACAGTACCACTAGAGGGCGGATGCATGCCAAGTAATGTATAACCCATTGCTTCAATCTCCAGTGCTCTCTTTATCACTACTTTGTACTCTTTCAAATCTTCCATTGTTAGTATACCACCTACAGTTTGCGTTGTATGTATAAACTTAGGGTATCATATAGTTCTTTTGAATCTTTTTAGAAGAACCCAACCAATTAGAAGTTCTTGGCAAATAGCTAGATTGCCAATTCATTGGGTTTGGACAATTGACAAATCCAACCATACAACAAAAGTGTACAGTACCTAAATTTTTGACATCCTTTATAAAATTCTCTCCAAGAGACCCCTTGTAAAAAGCATCAGGCCCCTTCTCAGATATTTCCTCTAGCGTGGCAGCTAGCTTAGGGTTATAACACGTCTCATTGACTAATAGCAGCTTGCCACCTGGAGCAAGGACCTCCGTTAGACCAGGATCTGCTAAGATCAGTGCCTCTTTTTCTTGCATTGCCTGTTAAACAGGTCAAACTAGACTCTTTAGATTCAACTTCATCATGTGTCCCTATTTGAGTAGCTTAATTTCAGAGTTGCAGTTCAAATTGACATCATCCCTTTCAAGTCCTGCAAGTTCCAGCTTGGTTACACGCTGGGAAAATTCTGTACCATGATGTACTATTTCAGCTGGTATGGTAATCAATGCTGATATGTACCATAACCCGCTCTAAATCGTATCAGTATGGTTGGCATGTACAGATGTATTAATATTAGCTAGCATGTATAACTGTAGAAAAATAAGAAGGATTAAGGAGCAAATAGCCTCAGAGCCCTTAATGGGTTTGATTACCCTTAACGGGTTTTATTCATCATAGGCTTAATAAGAAATAAAGGGAGCAACTAAAGATTATAAAGTTACTCAACCTTTATTACTTAAAATAGAAAGTTACCGTTTTTATCATCCAACAGATAGTTTTTTCTTATTTTCGCTATATATAGCTTACTGTACAACTTCACCAAATAATCAAGTAATCAATTCTCATCATATTTGCTCTCTGCCTCATATCTCAAATACTATTATGGTATCAGAGCGGGAATGAATTCCTGACTCAAAACAAAAATCAGCAGTACCAGTAACTGCAAGAATAGATAATCCAAGCACACCAGAAGTGCAAACCAACGAGATACAGCAGTACCAGTAACTGCAAAGCAAGCCCCAGCTCATTTACCAGTAAAATTACTCAAAACCAGAAAAACCGAGATAGCACAAAATCATGAAAAACTCACAGGGGTGATGCTCAGTGGTAAGAATTACCATATTTGGGCAAGGCAAGTCAAATTTGCCTTAAGCGGCCGAGAAAAAACCAATCACATCGACAAAGACTTCAAAATTCCAAAACTATCCGAACCAGTGGCAACT
The DNA here is from genome assembly GCA_011114355.1 of Carex littledalei. Classification (NCBI taxonomy): domain Eukaryota; kingdom Viridiplantae; phylum Streptophyta; class Magnoliopsida; order Poales; family Cyperaceae; genus Carex; species Carex littledalei. The sequence goes on from CM022088.1 coordinate 8,576,289, forward strand.
GAGGCCGAGAAAAAAGAATTAGCCAAATGGCGAACAAGCGACCACACTGTCATCACTTGGCTCCTCGCAACTATGGAGCCCAAGGTATCCGATTTACTTTCTTACAAAGATAGCGCTCTTGAAATTTGGGAAAGAGCAGAACAATTATACGGTCACCGCAAAAATTACTCCCACATTTACCAAATTCAAAGAGACTATCAACAAGCCAAACAACAACAAGGTCAATCGTCAATGGAATTATACGGTTACCTTCAAAAGAAAAGAGATGAACTCAGAGTTTATCGGCCTCCCACCATTGATCTCACTGAAATCCAAAAACGAGAAGAACAAGATGCCATCTTCCAGTTTCTAGCAAGTCTAGATTCCAGCTATGAGGCCGTACGGTCACAGATACTGCTACTGGCCGAGTTGCCAACCTCAGATGAGGTGGCGGCTATGATCGATAGAGAAGAAACAAGAAGAACAGTGATGGCATCACAATCCACCGAAAACCCAGAGAACAAAGCCTTCACGGTTATGGCCAGACCGAACCCTAGTTACCGGCCGGAGGCAAGAGGAGACCAAGCAACTGCCAAATGCGAGCATTGTCGGCGAGAAGGACACCGCAGGGAGCAGTGCTGGTTCTTGCACCCTCACCTCCGGCCCAAATGGCACAAGAAACCTGGAGGCGGCGATCGAAAGGGGGAGCGCGACAGAGGCGGAAAGGAAGAGGCCGAAAGAAAAGGAGGAGCGGGTTTTCTCGCTGAGGGAAGAACCGGATCCGAACCGCCTATAATAGCTGGCGACGCTTCATCCTCCCAGGATTCTATGCGGCACCTCATCCAACAACTTTCCGTGATGCTCAACCAAAAACAGGAAAAACAGAAGAACAGTGGTATGATTTCTGTTGCAAATTTTTCATTTTTTCCAGAAAATTTTAGATGGATCTTGGATTCAGGCGCAACAGACCATATGACTGGAAATAAAAATTTATTGACCAATTTTAGAAGTTATGAAACAAAAAAATTTGTTACGGTTGCAAACGGTGAGAAAATGGAAATCCTTGGAGAGGGCTCAATAACGGTATTCTCAAAAATAATTCAAAATGTCTTGTATTTAAAAAATTGCTCATCGAATCTATTATCCATTAGCAAAATCACAAATGAGTTAAGTTGTGAACTCATATTTTTAACAAATAATGTGATTTTTCAGGATCGGATAACCAAGATTATGATTGGTGAAGGATTTCTAGAAAATGGACTTTATTTTTTGAACGAAGAAAAATTCAATTTCAACACTACCAAAAATGAAGAATTGAGTACACTTTGGCATAGAAGAATTGGACATCCTTCCGACAAGATTTTAAAGAGTCTTTTTAATTTTTCAAAATTAGATAATAGTAGTTGTGAAATTTGTAAGCTAGGAAAACATATTAGATTACCATTTAAATTATCAACTTCTAAGAGTGAGAAACCATTTGATTTGGTTCACTCGGATGTATGGGGACCCGCCCCAACTAACTCTTTTAATGGATACAAATATTTTGTTATATTTATTGATGATTTTTCTAAAACAACTTGGTTATATTTATTGAAAGACAAAAGTGAAGTATTTTCACAATTTTTAGACTTTTATAATTTTATAGAAAATCAATACAAAGCTAAAATCAAAATATTTAGATCCGATAATGGAACGGAATTTGTAAATCAAAATTTCGCAAACTTCTTTAAAGAAAAAGGTATTTTACACCAAACAACATGTGTATATACACCTCAACAAAACGGTGTATCCGAAAGGAAAAATAGACATTTACTAGAAATGACTCGAGTACTTTTATTTCAAAATAATGTTCCAAAATCTTATTGGTCGGATGCCGTTCTTACCGCTACATATTTAATTAATAGATTGCCAAGTGTTAATCTAGATTACAAAAGTCCTTTAGAAATTCTTTACCAACGAAAAATCAACCTTGAGCATTTAAAAATTTTCGGTTGTACTTGCTATGTTCACAAAAATAACAAGCAAGACAAATTGGATTATACCTCAATTAAGGCTATTTTTTTTGGGTATTCATCACAAAAAAAGGGGTATAAATGTTATGATCCTAAAAATAAAAAATTTTACGTTTCTAGGGATGTAACATTTTTAGAAAAAGAGCCATACTACAAAGAAACTAATTGTGAGAATTTTTTGAGAGAGCCCTCCAAGGAAATTACATTACCAATTGCAATAGAAAATACAAGACCAACATCCCATGAAAATGAAAATGAAATGGAAAATGAAATTGAGAATGAGGAAGAAATAGAAGACAATTCCGCAAACGAAGAAAATCATGATATTGAAAATCATGATATTGAAACACCGTTGAGAAGGTCGATTCGAACAACACAACCTTCCACAAGGCTTAGGGATTTTATAACCTACAAGGTACAATATCCTATACAAGATTTTATTACATATGATAATGTTTCCGCTAACCATAGAGCATTCGTGACCTCAATTGAAAAAGAACAAGAACCAAACCATTACGAAGAGGCCATGAAAATTCCCAAATGGAACAAGGCTATGAATGAAGAATTGAGTGCCCTTGAAAAAAATGACACTTGGGTAATAGTTCAATTACCAAAAAATAAAAAATTAGTAGGTTGTAAATGGGTATATAAAATTAAGTACAATAGTGATGGCACGGTAGAACGGTATAAGGCTCGTTTAGTTGCCAAAGGATACACCCAAACCTACGGTATAGACTATTATGAAACATTTGCCCCGGTTGCAAAAATGAATACCGTAAGAATATTATTTTCTATTGCGGTAAACCGAAAATGGATATTATACCAAATGAACGTAAAGAATGCATTTCTTCAAAGAACACTTGAGGAAGAGATTTACATGTCATTACCACCCGGTTATAAAAAAGACCAAAAATCTACACTAGCTTGCAAATTGAAGAAGTCAATTTATGGGTTGAAGCAATCTCCGAGGGCATGGTATGAAAAATTAAGCTCTCATTTAATATCTTGCAATTTTAAAATTAGTAGTGCCGACCACTCATTGTTTGTCAAAATTGAGGGAGAAAACACCACAATCATTCTAGTGTACGTAGATGATATTATTATTACCGGGAACAACCAAGAACATATTAGAACAATACAAGCCAAATTAAAAGAAAAATTTGACATTAAGGATTTGGGCTACTTAAAATATTTTTTAGGCATTGAAATTGCATATTCAAATCAAGGCCTATTCATTTCTCAAAGAAAGTACACCTTAGACTTGTTGGAAGAAACCGGTAAACTAGGTTGTAAACCGGCCTCAACACCAATAGATGGCAAAAATAAATTAAATAGCGAAGATGGTGAACCATTAGAAGATATAAATCAATTCCAAAGACTCGTAGGAAAATTAATATATCTAACGGTAACACGACCGGATATTTCTTTTTCGGTAAGCCAAGTTAGTAAATTTATGCATGCCCCTAGAACATCACATTTAGAGGCAATAAATAAAATTCTCCGGTATTTAAAAGGAACTCCCGGCAAAGGAATTTGTATGAAAAATAATAATTCTAACAATGTGTGTGGCTATTCCGATGCAGATTGGACCGGAAGTTTTGATAGAAAATCGACAACCGACTTTTGCACATTTGTAGGCGGAAATCTAGTTACATGGAAAAACAAGAAACAAAATGTGGTGGCTCGATCTAGCGCCGAGACGGAATATCGAGCCATGACATCAACAACAAGCGAATTAATTTGGATAAAACAACTACTTTCGGATTTTGGAATCCAAATTCAATTGCCAATGCAAATGTTTTGCGACAATCAATCGGCGCGTCATATAGCATCCAATCCGGTGTTTCATGAGAGAACTAAACACATTGAGGTCGATTGCCACTTTATTCGAGAAAAGATTCAAGCGAAAGAAATTGAGACTCCGTTTGTAAGAAGTGGAGATCAATTAGCGGATATCTTTACGAAAGGATTAGATCCGAAACCGCTTGAAGCAAATATAAGCAAGTTAGGGTTACGAGATATCTACACACCTAACTTGAGGGGGAGTGTAGAAAAATAAGAAGGATTAAGGAGCAAATAGCCTCAGAGCCCTTAATGGGTTTGATTACCCTTAACGGGTTTTATTCATCATAGGCTTAATAAGAAATAAAGGGAGCAACTAAAGATTATAAAGTTACTCAACCTTTATTACTTAAAATAGAAAGTTACCGTTTTTATCATCCAACAGATAGTTTTTTCTTATTTTCGCTATATATAGCTTACTGTACAACTTCACCAAATAATCAAGTTATCAATTCTCATCATATTTGCTCTCTGCCTCATATCTCAAATACTATTAATAACCTCACCTGTGCCAAGATGGGGACAACGACAAAACCATCTCTGGCAAGTTTGATGGAAGGGAGAAAGAGGTCCCGCCACGGGAGTCGGCCGTACCTGGTCCAGGCTGCATGCAAACCAGCTAGCTCGCCTGGAACGCCAGCGGATAGCGGGCCTTTAGATTTAGAAGTCGGGTTGTCCCTGTACATGTCCTGTTTCATTTGCTTATATATTACCAAAACATACAAACATTCTGAATTGAAAACTAAAAAAATGATGTTGATCGTAAATATGAATAATTTATTATATGCTATGTCTCCTAATTTTTTTTTTTCTATTACTTTTATGTTGTTCAATAACAATACAGTATTATAAGTATAGGCACTTGTTAAAGAATTATTGCTCAATATGCCTATGGCAAAATGGGGATAATAAGATGTCGGTTTAAAACTATAAAAATAATAGGATGCTCAGCCTAAAAGAACACGGATTATCACACGAGAATTCACCGCAGAAAATATTCAAACAGGGAATTCTATAATTGGAGTAGCAGGTTGCTGCCACCCACTGACAAAGACGCCAATAATTTTCTACTTTTTATAAGGAAAATCCGACAGCAATAACCAATAATACAATACTAATGAATAAAGACCCGGAAACTATTATATAAAACAATACAAAATAAATCCTGCCAGGTCACCACATAAATATCTCCACCTACAAATAACTATTAGTGAATAATCCTGAAGCACATTGATATTTTACTACAATTCGGCAAATTTACAAATGCAATACAATAAATTAATGTATGAGAGGGAGAACTTACAGTGGAGGCTGCAGCTGGAGCAGTTTCTCTGGCGTCCAAAGCCAGAGCCTCGCCAGAAGCAGAGTTTCTGACAACAATGAATGAACCGCCACCGAGGCCGCTAGAGAAAGGGTGAACGACGCCTGAGCACAGAGCGACCGCAACTGCTGCATCGACTGCATGACCGCCGATTTTGAGAATTTGCACGCCGATCTCAGAGCACCTCCCGTCATCTGCCGCCACTACGCCGGACTCTGATTCGACCGACCCGGGCCCCTCTGTGCTTTTAATTGTGCTTCTGGCACCATTGTTATGTGATGAAGATATGGTGTGTATGTTACTGGAGCTCGTTGTATAGAAGGCTATTGTCAGGATAAGCGTAACACCTGGAAACAAACAGGTAAACAACCACCACAGAGCACAGGGCATCTTCAGTAAAGAAAATTAACTGGACGTCTCCAGCTTCTTCGTTTATTTCAAATAAAAATTCATGTAATTAACAATTATGTAAAAACCTCCACAATCCAGTGTCGATAGATAGCAATAAATAAGTTTTGGGAAAAGATAATATTTGCCCCTAGTTACAATCCGATGGGGGATCTTTCTCCAGCTAATATAAAGCATGTATAGGATTACCTATCAGTACGGATGCAGCGGAGCATAGCCAAGTGTGCCGGGAAGGCGCACGGTAGTCCAGGAGAGTATATTTTAAATCCCCGTGCGCCATTATCTTCCAACTACTTTGGGGGGAGAGGGAGAGAGAGATGGAAACGCACTGTCTTCTATTTGTACAGGGTAGATGCAGGAATCCTGAGTCCGGATCCTCTGAGGTAATGTACCATTTGAGTTTTAATTCGGACTGTCCGATCAAAATCTGGACCAATCGGCCCCAACCTGTATTGCAAGGAGAGCCTTCAAGATTCGTGTTATCATTTAACAAACGGACCAGATTTGTAGTCTTAAAATGAGGTACCTTAGGTACATAATTCGGAACCCGAGAGTCGTTAGCAATTGTTGGGAGAATTTTTTATTTGTAGAAATTATTATTAAATTATAAAGAAAACAGAAAAGGTGTCTGACTTTTTCAATGTCACAAATGGATTCGAAAAATTCTCGGATCCAAACTGTGAAATAGAAATTCTTTTTAGGATTCAAAATGTTTTATTTTATTTTAGAAAAAGTTATAGTATTCTTTCTGTTTCAGAAAAAGTTTAAAAAAAATCTCAGCTGCTATTTCTCAAAAAATGTTAGCACTTTTTCTGTTTGAAAAAAAAATTCAGCCACACTTTCAGACAAAAAAAAACACCTTGGATCCGGAAAAATCGGATCCATGTTATCGAAAAACAAAGATATTCTTTCTGTTTTATTTATTATTTAATAATAATTTCTATATAAAAAAATCCCGAGAGTCGTTATCAAATATATCCATTGTTGGAGGCTTGGAGCTGCAATATTTCAAATCTGCCCTGCCTTTTTTTCCTATTCAAAGAAATAGTCCTGAAACGGCAAGTAGCAATTAAAATCAAACTACTCTACTGGATGTCTGGATATCAAAATGGAATCAAATCTCATGAGCAGAAAATACCTACCAATACGGTCCATCCGTTCATCCATCAATAATTTGAACGGTTATAATTAAAATATGAGTTATATTTTCTCAAAATTAAATATTTTTCATATTTTAATTATGACTATTCAAATCATGAATTGATGGACGGATGGATTTTGTCCCACTTCAGGCATTGCTTTGCCTCATTATGATTTTGTCAGTTGAAAATTTTAAGTCTTATGTGTAGTTCTGAAATATAATACAAATTCAATAAATTTATCCAACGTACTTATAGATGGTAAAGTATTGCTTTGCTTCAAATACGACTTTAAATCGAAGGATATTAATTTATCATTGTGCTGGTATGATTGGCGTAATTTTTTTATTATTTTTCTCTTTTTTTTAGTCCATCTTCAATAAAATATCGTTGCAATTATGTTGAATGACGTAGTAAGTTTCAGCCAAATTTAACTAAATTATAATAAAAATATACTTTTATCTAATTTTAGAATATATATATATATAGCACTTCACCGTTACTTATAAAATATTAATGAATTATTTGTTCTAAATGTATACAAAATCACGCTCATTTTCAGCAAATAGCATGTATAGTTCCCAAATTCAAGCTAGGTGCTATTGATTGGGCCTTGGTTGAATCTCAATCTTTGAAAAATACGAGATCTCGAGGAGCATTTAGGAAGAATACAAATTGTGTCCGACACGACTAGCAACCACAAAAATTATTGCTTGCACGCTTGATGTTGGAATGCTATATAGTGCATATCAAAGACTCAAACTATGGTAATGGAATTATCATCAAATTGGCTTATTTAAAATATAATAAAATGTCAAAAACATGATTTATTATGCCATATCTAGCATGCCAATCTCCAACATATAATTAATTATACAAAAAATAATTCACACTTTGCTCTAATCTCTAATTTACATGTTTACATCTATAAACTTCTATATAAGGTAAGAAATAAGAACGTAAAGATAACATTATATGATATTCGTATGTAAAGCAATAACTGAAGTTCTTTTTTTTCAAATTAAGGAAAAAGCCATAATATATATATTTACTGAAGTTCATTAAACTCTCAGAAGTTATTTACCGGGGAATTTTGCATATGCCACTAGACAATGCACAGGGGAGATTTTGTTAGTATACATAGAAAATCCAAAGTATTTGACAAAATAGTATTAATATTACACAGTGCTCTAAATAGCTAGCTATTGCAGCGCTATAGCTACGCTATAGCTTTTTCGGCCATAAAAGCGAAGCTATGAGATAAAAGTGCGCTAATTCAGCTACGATCGCTATAGCTGTAATAGCTGGCCACTATTACAGCTACGCGCTATTGCTACTGCTATTCTACATGAGCTTTTTTTTGCAATTTAATTACATGGACTTTTGTTCTTATTTATGATGCTACATGGTCTGTTATGAAAATGATTCTAAACCGAACTATGTGCTTTTGTTCCTATTTGTGATTTAGTCTCTCATTTTATATCAGAAAATATTCAAATATTAATTCTTTTTTTTGCTTGCTCTTCGTCTAGTATTCACTTGTAAAATTATTACCGTTCGTTTCAATTGAAAGCTAATTTTGATTATTATAATATATAAAATGTTCAAATAAGTATATTTACTTCATTTCACTTGTAAAATTAATTGCTCTTCGTCTATTATAATATGTAATACTATGAAGTATGAACTATTAAATAATATTACCTTGTAGATCTTTTTTTTTTCTTCTTATTTGCATGATTGAAAAAAATATAGACTTAGATTAGTTGTCATTTGATTGTTACCCCAATTCTCCAATATTGATCATGTTGATAATTAGTAGAAATGTAGGATATAAATTTTGAAAAGAAAAAAACGCTATGTATGATAGCTTCCGCTATAGCTACGCTATTCGCAATAGCTTTTTTTTTGTCTCCCCGCTATGCCGCTATAATCGCTATTTTGAACCTTGATATTACATTAGAAAGTTGTTAGCGACAGGACCACCAATCAGTAAAATTAATTAATAATTTGCTAGAGATACCTTTACTGTCACAACGGCTGAGTTTTGAAATATTTCGGGTACCTTCTAGAGCCACATTGAACCAAAGTTAGATAGGCAACCCACAGTCTGAATGAGTTAATTCATAGCAGTTTGTAACTCGCTAGTCGTATTAGTAAAAACTTTTGTTTACTCTGAAAAAAAAATGACTACATCCCTATCTGCATCAACACTCATATTGTAATATTCATCTTCTACTTTATCTGCAACTCATGTTGAAAATCACTAACTGTTGGAATAAATTTTCAGAATATTCAAATAGTTGAAATTAATTAAAATAAATCAAATTAAAATAGAGTTACTCAGATCGTGCGAAGCAAACAGTAACTCAAACCTTTGACACACCTCACCAGATGGCAAGGGCTGCAGGAATGTCTTCAAGGCAATGGAGTACTTTGTTCGCATCAACTTGCTGGGGGTTATGGAAGCAAAGAAATAAGTGGGTGTTCGAGAGAAAGAGACCCAATCATCGAGCTATGGCTGAGTTTGTTGTGCAGGAGGGGATGTTGTGGAGTGGATACTGCTAGTTCCATTAGCGCAATTTTCTTTTAATTTGATGTATTATGATGTCTGTAACATTCTTATTTTTGCTGTACAGTCACTGTCAAGTCTTAAAAAAAATATATACTTTAGCTGCAACATTTTTAAGAGATCCACATCCTCAACTTGGCTGCCTGCCAGCCTATGCTAAGCATATAAACAAAATCGACACCCTCTTATTAAAATTACTGGTTGGCGGTTTGCGTACAACAACGGAGAACATATTTTTCAAAAACTCTATAGAATGTATTTCTGATTTATAAAATTTTATTGCTATGTCTTTGATAACAGTGAAAGATCTTGTACTCTTTTTTTTTTTCACTATACATCAATAAAAAAAATATTTTTCTCTTTTGCGATTTATAATATATTGTATAATAATATGTCATATAGACTAGACGTGGTTTATATATATATATATATATGTGATGGGCTATGGTGAGTTGTGAAGTAGGATTCTTGTTTTACTTCACGCTTATATCTCTGTTTTCAAAGTCTAAACAACCGGTTCGAACCGCTCAACATGATCTCCATATTGAAATGTGCTTGGAGATCAAATTTTACATTTTTTGGGAAGTTTTTACTATTTTTTAGATGAGTAGAAAATTATTGTTTTTGAATGGATTATGGACTATGAAAAAACAGTGATTTAAAAAATTCTAAACAAATAGTAATAAATTTCCAAAAAATGTAAAATTTGGTCTCCTTGCACATTTCAATATGTAGATCATGTTGAGCGGTTCGGATCGACTTTTTGAACTTTCAAAAGTAAAAAATATGAACGTGAAGTAAAACAAACCTCTTACTTGGCAACTCACCATATCCCAACTCATATCTATATATATATATATATATATATATAGCTGGGCTATGGTAAGTTGTGAAATAAGAGGTCATTTTTACTTTCGTCACAGAAATATTTGTTGAACAGTGTTTTTTTTTTTCAAAACGGAGCTGCAATTTCAGCATCTCTTTCAAGTTTCAACTGTATGTTTGCGGGTATTCATGATAAAATGAATAAAAACGGACAAAAAATAGGTCATCTGCATAAAGATCCGTGAATAGTAAAAAAAACTCGATAATTTATAAAATCATTAGACAAGGCCAATAATTATAAATTCAAGATCAAATGCCAAACTTTATGCAGACAAAACGAGAAACCTATGATATTGGTAAAAAAAGATCCGTGAATGGTAAAAAAACTCGATAATCTATCGCTCTCAAGACAAGTTGAAAGGTTCAGAAGATTTAGTAATTCTAGTTCATCCGTACCAGGTAGAACATGGATTTGAGAAGGAAGGGAAGAAGACAATTATAAATAATGCACATGTCCAGTAAAAATCAGAGAGTAAATTAGTCAATTTAATTTTTAAAATAATTAATAAAATGTTAAATAGTTAAAAGGGTATAGAAGAAAGAATGTTAAATTTGTATGGAGATATTAGATATTACATGTTTTGATGAGAAAATTAGTTATTTCAAAAATTTAGATAGGCACAATAGAAATTTTTTCAAAAAAAAAAATCAGTTAAATTTTATTATAGTTAAAAAATCATAGAAATTATTAAGCACTCGAGAGCAAATTCCGAGTCAACTCCTAGTTATATATTTTAACTATCTGATCTCGTCACTTGCGTGTGTAATACAATTCTTCTGCTATGAACAGAGTCAAACTTTAAAACTATAGGTATTATTCATATAAAATTTTCATATTAAGAATAGAAGTGAATTTTAAAATACTATGATATTTTATTCTAAATTATATATAAAAAAAATAAAAAATAAATAAAAAGTGAATTGACCCATTCATACTGTATGGCTCCGCCTCGGTCACCTGCACAGTGTTTTTCTATTAGTCTATTTCTAGACGATAGAATGCCGACAAAACAGGCGGGGTCACGCCCAAGGCTTTGTGGTGGGACCGTGGGGTGAATGTGCGCTGATAATAACTAATTAAATTATTAAAAAATATCTTTGATCTTTAAAATAAATTTACTTTTGGTTGCTCCAGCTCGGATCCCTTCACAATTTTAGGTCAACCCCTAATCAGAATATCGCAAAGTGACCTATCCCTTTGCGAAGGGGCAAGGGCCCCAATGAGGCTATGATTTAATTAATTACTGCATGTGTAGCATGCGGGAAATTTTTATTAATAGAAAATAAAATAAAAAAATATCGACATTGAAGAACGTTTTTGCTGGAATTCGAGATGTAGCAAAACGTGATGGTCCATAACGTCCAGGGCACTGTAGCTGGACGTTATAAACCATAACGTCCAGTTAATCTGATCGCTAATGATCTCTAATTAACAAAAAAACACTGTAGCTGGACGTTATGGTCCATAACGTCCAGCTACAGTAGTTTTTTTCAAAAAAATCGCAAACTGAAGCAAGCAAGAAAAAAAAAAAACACTGTAGCTGGACGTTATGGACCATAACGTCCAGCTATATTGTTTTTGTTAATTAGAGATTATTAGCGATGAGATTAACTGGACGTTATCGACCATAACGTCCAGCTACAGTGCCTTTGACGTTATGGACCATCACGTTTTTGCTACATCTCGAATTTCAGCGAAAACGTTCTTCAATGTCGATATTATTTTATTTTATTTTCTATTAATAAAAATTTCGGTGTAGCATGTCTATGAAGACTTTTTCTACGACTTGGCTATGCTTTTGGTATTCAATAGGTATATATATATTATTACGAAATTTTTATAAATAACATACAAAGTAAATAAATTAAAAAAATAACATCACTTTTTTGAATTTTTTAGAAATAACACTTCGGAATTACAAAGTTACGAATGAATTGAATAAAATTACAGAAGTTTAATTCAATTCCGCTGGATTAGTCAGCAGAAGTGTTATTTCTAAAAATTAATTGAAAACCATATATTTTATATGTTATTTATAAAAATTTCGGTATGTTATTGATATACAACTTTGCTTACATTGAATCATTTATCACGAGGAAAAACAATTTGTTCCATGCTACATTGTTCTCAGCATTACCGAATTTTTCTATGGCACTAAAAAGTAAATAAATAAAATGTATGATATGATATGTTTGGATGCACATTTAGAATTGCCAAGTCTCCATTGTCTTATTAAAATAGTCAAATTTCACTTTTTGTAGGAATAGTCAATTCTAATAAAATTTTGATTCTCTATTTAAACCCTACCAAATATAGAACAAACTATTCCAAATAGCTTAACCCAAAAAATACTATTCTCACTTGATCCAAACACACCCAAGCACGAATGCTAGCATCCAGACTCAAAATGATGAAGCGGATAGGGTTAGCGTCCAAATCCGTACGTCCCTAACCTATTTTCCTAACTAATCAAACCTACTTGAATCCCAGAGTGCCATAATAACAAATGAGTGTTCTGTAAATTCTTTATATTTCTGAAGAATTATCAGGGTCAGATCGTATTATTTTTAACCTTTTTGTGCTTACTGCTTACTGTCAAGCTTTTAAAGGTGCTTAATTTGAATCCTCAGTACGTGATTTCGTTATCGCTCAATTGCAAACCGAAATAAGCAATCATCGTATCGGTATCACAAAGGAGAAAAGTAAAACGGTACTTCACGAATCTTGATATTTGATCTCTCAATACTGGCGTTTCCCGTACTAGGCACCCGTATACAAATGGAGTGCATAAAAAGGAGGTTTGCTGTATATAATTAAAAATTAGAGATGTTTTATAATCAGGATACCACTGATTGAACGAAGCTTACCCTGCGTGATTTTTTTTTTTTCTGTTTAAAGAAAAAGGTAACGGACAGAGGTGAGTAAGCAAATTAGTACTCGGATCATACTGATAAGTTTTAATTACAGCAATCATTCACAAATAATATAAGAAATCTCATCTACCTGAAATTTGCTACAATATTAGGCCCAGTAATGCAATTTAATCCAAAATTAATCATTTTATCCTTTCTGAAGTAGCCCAGCAGTGAAAAATTGAGCACTATGACGCTTTTTTCATTGCCAACCCCTGATAGGTTTTGCAATTTCACCAAAATTACCGGTAAAAAATGAACAGTATAAACAGATCATTGGACAGTACGCTTCCTCTTTGACCTTTTCCCTTTCTTCTGAGAATAATTTGGAAGCTGCTTGCTAGTACTTGAGCTGTAGCTAGGTTCTATCTCTTCCTTCTGAAAAGCATTTAGTATAAGAAGACATATTTACAGATATGATTACTGTTATTCCAAACTTTTGAAAGAGAGATATATGCATGAAAGTTCAAAGATACAATAATGCACATTTATAGTTAATTTTTGTAATTTCTTTTAAGAATTAATTATGTGTACCCGCTGTTTGGTACCAATATTGTAACGAACTACTTAGTTCCAATAGAAACTGGTGGACTTGGTCCACTTTTATTAAAAAAAAATAATGCACATTAAATATGTTTAATTGATAGGAGAGCAGATAGGTAAAAAAGTTTCCCAAAGCAAGTACCTCAGCATTTGCATCATCGTCAGAATCTTCATCAGACTCTGAAGTGGGCCCTGCAGTTTGAGACTCTTGTGCTTTCAATGCTGCCTTTGGAAGCTTTCTTCTGTTCTCTTCATCTTTTAGCTGCTTAAACCTGGAAAAGGAACAGATCTGAATTAGTAAATACTTCTACTACAATGTAAGGAAGGATCTTCCTCAATATTGTACCAAGTCACTTCAGCCCTTTGTACTAGGTGTCTGTAGTCTATACAATACCACTACCAGCTAAAAACAATGAATAAATATCTGTACTTGCCAGATTTTATGGCAAGTAGCCCTTGTGTTTACTTGGATTTTATGGCAAGTAGCCCTTCTTAGTTAATATTAATTGCAGGGTTGAGCATTAATTGGCCTTGATTGAACAGTTGAAGCATTGATCAGCCAATTAGGGAAATGAGTAAAATTTGGGAAACAGGAAACAGGAACCAGCAGAAATCGAGCATGTAGGCAATTTTGTAATTCAGAAACACTACAGGTAGTTTGATTAAAAATAAATAATAGAACAGTAGCAGTACTTGTCACCACGATCTGATCGAATTGCACGGCCAGCACTAATAATACCACCTCCATCTTGACTTACACCTGGTTTAGCACCTCCTAATTTCCTTAACCACACTTGCTGTGCTGTGCTAAGTACATTGTTTGTAAACCTGAAAAAGAAAAGTAAAAGTAGAATTAATGTGCATCTATATTCTCTTAATGTCTTTCTAAGGCTTCTGAAAAATGCTGGAAGCAGTGAGTTTGAGTTGCAATAAGGTGAAGTATGGGGGGCTCATTTGGGAGTAAAAAAAGAAAGAAGAAAATGGATGTAACTAAAAGATATATAATTTCAATTTACAAGGAAATTACCAATAAATGGAGAGACCTGACGGTACAGAGAGAGCAAAGTAGCCAATCAAAAGAGGGAGAAATTTAAAAACTAGAAGTGAATTCTTTGCCGCAGGATCATCATTCTATAATTGAAAATCAAATTAACTTTGTAAGAATCAGCTATTACCCATATTTTTGCATAGAGTGGGAAGCAACCTTTAATGTGAGAAAATAATGTACTCCCAACCTGCCCACGATTGAAGGATAGGCTTTCTGTACTACTCTGGCCGGGTCAGCAGTAGTACACATTGTCATGTTGGTATGCACTATGTACAGAGTTTACTACTAGTTTTTCATTTTGATTTGCGAGTTTTCATATTTGACTGGAGAAAAGAGGGCCAATGAGGACTTTTTTTTAATCTTAGTTGAGCATCTTTGCACTACTCAAAATGTGAGGCCCGGTTGCACAAATTGAGGCCTAATTAGGATTGACATTCGGATAATAATTCAAATTAACTAGTACTGTTTTGACAAGGAAATAGAAAATGAAAAATAAAATAAAAATAAAAACAAACCTGAGGGGGTTTCATGATCTCCATAGAGACATACTGAGAAGCTATCAGTAGTACCGGTAAAACCAGGTAAGCTATTGTGTCCGACCAACCCAGCGGAGGATGACCATCCTGAAAAGAATGAGCTTAGATATATAACAAAAATATTATCTAAGATCCTTTGATCAAATACAGATTGTTAAGATAGAAGTAATGGATACATCCAATAAGATAAAATACTAATATTTTTATATATTCCCCTGTTGTATTAAGATGTGTGCAGACTGCAGAGAGTGCTTCAGAGGCGATCTGAAAAGGCTTTGATTTTTTTGAGGACTGGTGTGAATTAATGAGGATTGGTGCCGACTGGTGAAAGTAGGGTGTGATAAAGAGATCATACTGGTAATGTCCAGACAGGAGCAAAAGGATGGGCAAATCTATGTCCCAGAAATTAAACACAACAAAGCAGGAGCACAGGATGCGCAGGGAATGTATGATTTATGGGACTGGTATACGTCTATAAAAGCAACATATCTCAGAAGCATACACACAGGAGCATTAAAAAGGAGTGCCACATAGAACAAACATTACATTTCTCCTCCTCTATATTTTTTTATGAGCGATGTGCTAGAGTCTAACTTTGTAAAGAGTTGTGTGGTAAATAATTGTCAGATTCAGGTAGTAGTACAGGTAGAGTGTTAGGGTTATAGGGTGATGGATGTAAGTGTAAAGAGAAAAATTGGTTGGATGAGGGGTTGAGTTAGGGTGTAAAAAGAGTTTCTATTTAATGAGAAACTGGTGGTATGGTACGGAAGAAAAAAAGCTAAAATTAAAAATTATGCCCAAACTAACAATTTATTAATATAGTCAATTATGTCTGCTCAATATCCCTAATGTTTGTGAAATCGTAAAATTGTAAGAAATGCACTTTTATGCAAAACAAATTTTACTTTTTAATGATTCAATTATACTCATGCCATCTTTGTCTGTGTCGGGCTAACATATTACAAAAAGGGAAGAAGGTGAAATTTGAGTATTGTAAAATTACCACAAAAGGAAAGAGCCAAGAAATGCCAGAGCCACTTTGACGAGCTGCAATTGTGGTGGGCCCGCCAAGTGATGGTATCCAGAAAAACCCTTCGGTTAATAACCCCTTCAATTTCATAAAAATAAAAAATCTGTTAATTTCATAAAACAAAATCAGTTAAGATCACCTCTTTGCCGAAAAAACAACTAGAGGAGTAAAAATAATTATGTACCTCATTGGCTACGTTTGAAAGAGCTTGGTACAAACCGATCCAGACAGGTATTGTTGCCAAAGTTGGCAAGCACCCTGTTAATGCATTCTAAGTTAAACCAGATAAGAATGAGAGAGCGAGAAAGAGAGAGTTTTTCAAAAAAGAGGGAGGAAGGGAGGGAGGGAGAGAAGCAAGGAGAGGGAGGGGGAGAGAAATTTGGCAGCCACTGCCAAGAATCCACGAGAGATAGTAGAGGAAGGATATAAAATCTGCTTTGCAGCCCTGCCCAGTTTTATTTAAAAAAGAAAAGAGGGAGGGGAAAGGAGGGTAGAGATAGAATAAGGACCTGCTAAAGGATTTACTCCAGCTTGTCTATACAATCGAGCTGTCTCAAGTTGAATTCTCTCCTAAAGTGACACGAGTATTACAAAATTGTTAGGAATCTAAATTTATGAAAGAAAGGACTCAAAAGTTCACTTTCACAAGAAACAAAATAGAACCTGATTGCCAGCATATCTTTCTTGAATTGCCTTCAACTTTGGTTGTAAACTTTGCATTGCAAGTGTCGACTCTACCTATAAAACAAAATCATGGGACATAAATTCCTCTTGCTAGATGAAAACATAACACGCCATATTATCGTTATATTTTCCCATCTTTGATTATTACTTTTCTTTGAGATATCCTTACCAACTTCAGAAAGGTTGTTTGTTACTTAAACCAGTAAAAAAAGCAGTCAGTAATCGGACAAAGAGGTTAGAAATTTCACCTGTTGTTTTGTCAGAGGTAAAGTTGCCACTTTTACAATAATTGTGAGAAGTATAATTGCAAAACCATACGCATATGGTACGTGCAGAGCTGAAAGACCGTCCTTTAGGATCTTCACTCAAAAGATACAATCAAAATAACAAAAAAAAAGTCATTAGAAATAAACTGAAATTCTTGATTAACACTAGAAGAAAAAAAATATAGCATATACAACTAATAAAATGTGGGAAGCATTGCCACCTCCTCAATTTTATAATTGCTGAAACAAACCTTTGTCAGGACTCAAGAGGGATATATGATTTATGAACAGGGAGGGATGATTTTGAACTTTTGAAACTCAGAGAGAATGTATGATAAAACCATTGATTAAACAAAAAGGAAAAAAAAATACCAAATCACGATTTGGTTTGGTCGTTTGGACCTAATTTTGGGTAACATAAGCTTCAATAATTTTAAATTATCTGTAATGCCATAATTACATTCCAATAAGTCAAAATGTCAAGTTCAGCGAGTATCTATTGTCCTGAATCAGGACAAAGTTCATCCAGTGACCAAACTAAATATGAATTGAGTCTGGTCTATCCACCACCAGCTCCACTAATTAGAGTTAGCTATTCAAATTCAAATAAATAAAGACAAATGGAATTTACCTTGAGCACCACTTCCATACCATCAGAAATAAACCCAAACCAGCCACCATTCTTCTGTGTTGTTGCATCAGCAGCACTTCCAGTAACAGGGTCCGCTGCAACTACAGCTGCATCAGCCAGACTATACACCAAACCCTCAATTCTCTCCCCAAGTGCATGCAAGTCGACGTCTACTGAACCCAGAGGAGGTATTATGTCGTTCAAGCTCAATTTCACCTTCACGCCGGTTCTCTTGATGTGTTGCGAAGGGGTGGAGAAGGTGCGAGAGAAGAGGCGACCGTGGCGAGTCGAAAGAGGGGAGAGAGGCGTGAAGATTGTAGCTTGCGCCATGGATTCAAGGGTTGGGGGTTTATCGCCGTCCTCTCTCCGGTCTCTAGGGATTGAAGGGATAAGCAGAGGGGGGAGAGGAGAGAGTGAAGGACAGAGGAAGTGGTCTCTCTCTCTCTCTCTCTTTGAGAGGCTGTTATCCGAGTACTTGGAAGAGTTGAGGGTCAATCTTAGAGTAGACCGGGCTCACAGTGGGCAAATAATTGTGTGCACCTGGACCGTCAGCAAGTTGATTTGTCTCGGTTTATATGGTTTGAACCGAACCAATGAATTTAGACAGAACAATTCGGCTCTGTTTCTAGGATAAATACAAAAAAAATTGGGAAAAAGAAGATAAAATATATTTTTTAATCTTCTGTGATGTTTGAAAACAGAATACTATTATTTATCTTTTGTCATTTTCAAATTTCAAGCTTCACCTTTGCTTCTCAAAAGAAAATATAATTTCTGGGCTATATCCGGTTCGGTTTGCACTGTGCATCGAACCGACCAATTGTCCTCTCCAAGCTCAACTCCCGGCTCAAATGCGGTCATCCCATAATTTTCCTTCAGAAAGAGGGACAGACATGGTTCATGCCTTCATAGTGAACCATGGTGTTTGCTGTTTCGGCGGCAGATATTTACCAATTTCGATAACCATAGTCCATACACAATCAATCAGGCAGGATTCAGAGCAAGCAGGTGTACCCGGAATATACCCAACATAGTTATCTTATCCTGGGTTTTTTGGTCTGGGCCGAAGGAGGGTGTAATGACCATGGGCACGGAAAGTCGTAGGAATAAGTATAAAAATATTTTCCTTTTTATGTTTAACGGAATTGTTGAAAGAAGTAATCAGTTTTTTTGGAATTAACTATTTTTAATTGAGAATATAATCACATGATAATGGTACATGGAGGTTGATTATTAATATGTTTATAAATTTGAGACAGATGTTTATTTATGCGTAATGTTATAAAATATTTTATTTGTCTAATGATACCAAAAATATACACCTACGAGTTTTTAGTTTGACTGCTTAAGAATTTAATTCTCACCTTTAACTAATTTTTTACATTTTAAATATTCTCGCAAAAAAAATATTGATAAATAATGAGTAAAAAATCGTGCCGAAGTAATGCGTAGTGTTGCATCTAGGGTATAGAAATATGCAGAAATAAATTGTTCATTGGAACTGCTAAAGCGGTCAGGGAAATAGTTAGAAGTTCTAAGAGAAGAAAGTGGATGTGGATAAAAAAATAACTCCCAACCTATTTTTTTCCATGAATTGAAACTTTTGTGAAATTAGTCCAAATAAAATGAAATAAATTGCCGAACATTTTTAAGAATATCTTATATTGAGCTAAAATTTATAGGTATTCTCACAACAGATTTGCAGGAAGACCATAATCAATTTTAAAAATTGTATCAAGATGCGTTGATGCTATCCGTATGTACGGACGGCTCAGATTAAACCTGACTTTATTTTGATGTTTTGATTTTCACTTTCTGACTTCTGTCAAATTCTGGTTAGCTGTTAATGGATCCGGAAACAGGAACATGCAATACTCCTTAGAATTCGGATCCTCCCAGGTACCGTAAGGGTACTGTTCGGTAGAATTAGTGGATCTGGATCGTTCTTTTAATATGGCATGAATCTTAAAGGAGAACCTTTCATCTAAATAGCCACCGCACGGTTGGGAGTAAATCTAGACCGTAAAGCTGTGGGCTCCACTTTACGTTACCTGAGAGGATACTTGGCATGAATCTTAAATAGCCACCGCACAGTTGGGAGTAAATCTAGATCGTAAAGCTGTGGACCCCACTTTACGTTACCTGAGAGGATACTCGTTCATACTCCCTATTCTCTGCCTTTGTTTGAGATAATTAAGAAAAGTTAAGAGTGAGCCTATGGTGCTATGCATAGCAAGGATGGCTAGTGTACTACGGCTCAATATGGTACTTTTTAAAATTCTAACGGTCGATCCAACCGTTCAATGTGATAACCATATGAATATGTACTTGCAAACTAAATTTTATATTTTTTCGAATTTTTTTACTATTTTTTTAGATAGGTAGAATTTTGATGGTCCAGAAATTTCAGAAAACACTGATTTTTCTACCTATCTAAAAAAATAGTAAAAAAATTCGAAAAAATATAAAATTTAGTTTGCAAGTACATATTCATATGATTATCACATTGAACGGTTGGATCGACCGTTAGGATTTTAAAAAGTATCATATTGAGCCGTAGTACACTAGCCATCCGTGCTATGCACACCATAGGCTCACTCAAAAGTTAATAACACATCTCCGGAGAATAATTTACTGCCGAGTTTTTACATGTCATCTTGCTCTGAAACATTGCATAACTTTACAGAAACTGCTCACCTGAGCCCATACAGAATCTGAGAACAGTACAGGAGACCTTGTTGGATGTCTATCTGATATACTCTATGAGTCCGCATTGTTTGCATTAACTCAAAAGAGCATCTTTTGAGTTAATACATCTCGACCGTCTGATTTTAAACGGAGTCAATCCGGCACCGCCTATAAAGCAGGGAGCTCTTCAATATTAGTGCAAATCTGATCAGCATGGATCTCAAAGCTAATCAGATGGTACAGATGCACAGATGCATTAACTCAAAAGATTTTTTTTGAGTTAATGCAGAGGATACGAATTCTATACTCTATAAGGGCCTGTTCGGCGCACAGTGGGGAATGGGAATGGGCACGGTATTTGAACTAAATTTTACTGTGCGCGTGGGAAAAAAAAAAATTCAATCAGACTCAATTTTTTTTTTCCCACGGGCACAGTACTGTGCCCGAACAGGCCCTAACAGTATAACTAACTAAATGAGTATCACCCTTGCGACTCTTTCAGAGAACAGAACCTGGGTTCAGCTTGTTTTACTAGAAAAAAATAAAGAACTTCTGCTTAGCTTGTAACAAAAAAGAATTTTTTTGCTCTTAGTTCAAATTCAAATTGCTTCAACATCCATTTTGGAAATATTTTAGTTGTACAACAAAATCTCACTGAATTCCCCATCAAATCAGATCCTGAGACCATCCCGATACTTCTATTGTACTCTATTTTACAAATCTACACACATCATGACTTTTCCAATTAAATATGAGGAATTTCAGCATTTCAAAACCTCTACAATTGATTAAATGTGGCCAGGCCCAGCTCTACACAAAGGGGGTCAAGTTCCTCCTCTAACAAGCTGAGAGCTGCAAAGCCGTAATAGGAGTGATATAGATCGGGTATCGCCTCATACTGAAATTTTGTGAACCCGCCATACTGAAAAATTAAGAAGTAATTAAAGGAATAATATAGTCTCGAGTCAAACAGGAAAAACTTCTTTTGATTACAGGTACAGAAAAATATACATGAAAGAATGAATTTAATTACCGGTGATTGGCAAGATAACAAAAAATCACGAAGTGCCAATTTGTTGATCAAGTGATATAACCCTAACATCTTCAGTGCACCTCCAACCCTGGAGATAGAAAGAGCAAGAGTCAGTTAGGCTTAAAACACGGGCTTAACTTTTATATAATTTGAGTTTATATAACAACAATGAAAATAATCACTATTAGCATTGTTCTAATAGTCAATTAGTCATGATAATAAGCAACAGCAGCAAGACATGAATATATTAAGAATATACCAAAAGGCATAGCATGTATCACTGGGCTTGTTAGCTCGGCCTTGAAACCCTCCATCAGCCCCTTGCCTCTAAAATTAAATTTGGATTCAGCAAAAGAGCATATAAGAACACTGATAATGAGTTTATTTGAAATAAGAAGACTTCACCTGTAAACACCATTCAACAAGTGAAGATATATCAATAATAGTACACCTAGGTAATAATACACCATTATTATAATCAGTCTGGATAAATCCCATGAGAAAAAGAGCAGCAACTGCACAATATGTACCACCACCTGTCACACTAAAGCCAGTTTAGAAATTATACATTACTCATTCAGGGTTCTGGAAGAACCAATAATTATTAAATTGCCACAAAGAATAATTTCTAAATTTTTCATAGTACAGAGCTTTGTTCAGAACTTAAATAGATTGTGTGGCAATTCAGAACAAAACCTACTTCTTTCTAAAGTCGTCATACTAAATTGCTAGACAAAGCTGAAGTAGGTTGAAAAGAACTTAAATAACACAGAGCTTGGCTCAGAATTTAAAGAAAAACACGACCATAATGGTCATAGAGTAGCAATAAAAGTGGGCTGTACAATAATTACTGAAATAAAAGATAGGCAGCCATGGAAATGAAATACATACCATGAGACTCAGAACCCGGTGTCAGGCCAAAACCACCATCATAGGACTGGAAAAGGAGATAGTATTAAATAATAATTAGCAAACTTTACGAGGTACATTAAAAAACTTGACTTTGAAATGCCAACCTGGCACTTGATAATGTAATCCTTGGCCTTCTCTCTATCCATTCCTGACCAATCATTTAGCATGGAACTGATAGCAGCTGAAAACTTAAACCAATGAGTATTCCAATATAAAGAAGCCAGGATAGAGTAACGTTAAGGAAGATGATACGTAAGATATTGTACCAGCACAATAAACAAATCGAAGGTCCGTCTCAGCTCCAGAGTCAACTGGCATAAAGCTGTGCAAAATAGAAAAGGTAATTTCATAATTAGTTTCAAAGGGTTAAAGATCATAAATAGAATTCTAAAGGATTAAATTTAGAATTTTGGCTGGTAAGAGTACTGATAGACACCAGCTCCCTGAAAAGGTCAATAAAAGATATCCAAAGGCTCAATCAACTTCAATTGACCATTAGTTGTGTTAGTTGTGCATAAAAGCCTCAATTTTAATCTAATTTTGCCTCAAATAACCCTGATCTTCTATTTAACCCAATTCTGCCTTATGAACCCTTAAGTACTGAGCTATGATTGTACTAACAAGATTTAGTCTCACTTTGCACGTGAACATTGGAAAAGAACAGGCCAAGATTCTGAAAGAAAACGGGCTCAACATTTATTATGTTGGCAGCAGCAAATAGATACTACTGCTGCAGTGCAAGCATGCCAGTCCTTAACTATTGACTGGCTTGTTTAAGGATACCATTCAAACAACTTGTTTACCTTCCATCTGGCATTTGAAGATTTTTCATAGATTCCAAAATTGACCTTGAGTCAAAATTCTCAGAGTCGTAACCAACAACTTTCAAAATTGCCAAAGCACTATAGGTGCTTGCCAGATTACTCACACTTTGACACGTATCCTGCACAAAAACAAACAGCAGTTGTGTGGAAAATTTTACCTATTAGAAATTGAATATATATGACTTCTTTTATACTGAACCCAAAAGTTTAGAAGAAACTAATCAGATTAATTTAGGTGATTTGAAGTATGAAACATTTGAATATAAACTGAATAATGTGGTGACCTATGTGTTTCTCTATACCAAAAAAATTGAATTGCATAATGTGGTGACCTATGTGTTTCTCTTTACCAAAAAAATATATGTAAAAAGAATAGAGAAGAAAGAGAAGAGTATAAAGGTTACCTCAGAGAATTGAGAACTTCTAGAACCACAAAACCCAAAAAATGTACCTAAATTTAAAAAGACTGATCATAAATCTGACTGGTTTACAGGTAATGACTGATAAAGTAATAAATACACAGAAGAAGAAAAAAAGAAGCAGAGAAATAATATATGTACCGTCAGCTACATTGCTCATCTCCCTTGGTTTTGCTCGAAAGGATAAAACCCATCTGGCAACTTGATCCTTGTCAACCTAAAGATAAATGATGATGCTGTAACTCTCATAAATCTAAATTTGACAATATATATTCCTAAATTCCAACGTCAAGTAAACTAAACATTTCAATGTCGTCACTTTCTTTGTCCAGGGTAAGTGTTCTGTTATCAAACTCAGAATTCCCAAGTTTAACTGAAATTGCACTTTCATTGACAGATCAACGTCTTAATATGAATAACAAAGGGGTTTGAATGCAAGAATTACACGATCAAGGGAGCGAAGGAAGGAGAGAGAGGAGATAGCGAAGTAGGCGAGAGTGAGGTGGTTGATCTCCTGTGAAGCGTATTCTTTCGGCAGCTCGTGCAGCATCATCTCGGCGAACGCCTCGTGTCTCTCCCGTGCGAATTCGCCGTATTCGACCGGCTGTGGACCATCCATCGCCGTCGGATCAGACGGGTACGCGAGAGTTTCAGCGTTTGGTATTCGCCGACTTTTGACTCGATCTTGTCCAGTGGGACTATGCTTGCGAACTAAACATTCTTTTTTATTTATTCTGATCTCCAGTTTCAAGAACAGGAGATGTCCTTTATAACTCAATAAATACGCAGATGGTCGTCAGGAATGGAGATGTTCGAATCAATGAGGGGAAGCTGTTCTTTAATCCGGAGCACAGATTCATTTGGATGTACCAAAAATAGATGCTATTCAGAATAGCTATATACACAAACAATATTTTTAATATTTGAAATATTTAGAAAAGCTATTATTTTTTTTTTTGTAAATATTAGAATAGCTACTGTTTGAAAGTGTAAAGAGAGTAAAAAATATTTCATTTATAGATTTTCGCCAATATAGTTTCAAAATAACAAAGTTCACGTCACTTTTGTCATCTTCATGTCGTGAAAATTCATTTGAGACCCCACTTGTCTATTGTTCCTCTTAATTAGCACATTGTTAGCATTATTTTTTCTCGATTATAGCTATTCACTATTTCAAATGCACAATTCAAATAATCCGAATAGCACTATTCAATATTTTTATTAATATGAATAACACTATTTTCACACTAATCTGAACATCACTATTTTTTCTCTATTTACATCTACTAATCTCAAATTTCGTTATTCGAGGAATGCTGATTATTATTGTGTTTTGTTTTTTTTTTAAATATTAATTAATAAAGAAAAAAAAATATAAATATGAGTTGAACAATTCGGTTACCTTTTTCTTCTATTTCTCGTTTTTGTGTTTCTAGAGTTCTTAAGGGATTTACTGATGTATATCCGATCTATAATCTCTGATATATAAATAAAGATGTTAGACCTCTAAATCTTTTATTCATAAAAATCTTAAATATTTGACTCATGTATTATGTTATTTCTTTTCTCATTTAAAAATAATATGTAGTTGATATATCTAAAGTGCAATATAATTCTTAAAAATTTATAGCTATTTTAAATTTGTTATACATATATTTAACTTTTCGAAAACAAAATTGTTCTCGAAATTTAAGAATTTAATATTTATTTTATAGAATTATATCTATTTTTTTAAATTAACTTTTTTCCGATATCTCTTTTTTCAAAGAATTCCATAAAATACCCGGCATGAAGTTAAAAGGTCAAGTTATCTTGCGCTGTTTTATCGGAAAAAAAGGGATAATGTCATGGTATGCCCCCAAATTTTATGTCTGTGACAAGTTGGTCCTTGAAGCTATTAATTTTAACAAGAGGAGGGATACACTTACAACAAATTTGAGTTACAACAAAGTTACAACATTCATTTTTTTCATTTTCAAAGTCCAAATCGTCGATCCAAACCGTTCAACATGATTATCTAAATAAAATGTACTTGCAGATATTTTTTTGAATTTTTTTACTATTTATTAAGATGGGTACAAAATTCAATGGTCTAAGTATGGCTATTTTTTGTAAACTACTTAATAAATAGTAAAAAAATTCAAAAAAATGTAAAATTTGATCTGCAAGCACATTTTATTGTGGAGATCATGTTGAACGGTTTGGATCGACGATTTGGACTTTGAAAATGAAAAAAATGAATGTTGTAACTTTGTTGTAACTCAAATTTGTTGTAAGTGTATCCCTCCTCTTTTAACAATCATCCTCCCAACTATGCAATTAGTGAAAATGATCCTTTGGAAAGATAATTTATTATTTAATGCTCAATATTTACGTATATAATGACCAGAATATTCCTGATTAAATATTTTTATGCATTATCATACTGTTAATGTTTAATATCAATTTTAAATTATATTAATTTCTTACTACATAATGTTTGTCTTTTGTGTGTAAATAAAAATACTTTTATCGTTGAAATCATATACTCCTGATTTCGCCCAGTTCATTATGACATCATGTTCTTCTTTGAATACTACTGCTTTGTAATCAGTAGAAAGGGGATCTATTGTATCTCTTCTATGTCAGGCTTCTCGTAGGGAGATCAATGGTAATTGTACTGCTTGGTCATAATCTAGGCTTCTCAGCAATCCATTCCATGAATCGTTCCAAAACGAGATTGACCAGCCGTCACCAATCTCTCAACTAGTACTCCACACAAAGATTGAATATATAGCCCTCAACTGTCCCCCAAAAGAAGGAACCTGATTTTAGCCAAAATTTCAGTTTGATATCCGCTGCATCTTTTCTTCTAATGCCAGTCATAGAAGTAGACCAAAGACAGTCAGGTTCATAGTAAAGCTTCCACCACCATCAAAGTAGT
Organism: Carex littledalei; assembly: GCA_011114355.1. NCBI lineage: Eukaryota > Viridiplantae > Streptophyta > Magnoliopsida > Poales > Cyperaceae > Carex > Carex littledalei. The sequence goes on from CM022088.1 coordinate 8,602,897, forward strand.
AGTGATAAATTTGCAATGTTCAGGTTTGTGAGCCCCAAACCACCAAATTTTTTGGGGTAGCATGATATCTCCCAATTCGTCAAAGACATGCCTTTTGTGTTATCATCAGATTTTCCCCAAAGCAATAATCTTTTGGCTTTATCAATTCTCTGTATTATCCATTGAGGGAGCCGAAAGCATATCATGTGGTAAACGGGGATTAAGGAAAGGACTGACTGCACAAGTTGGAGTCTATCTCCCTTTGAGATGTATTTGCCCTTCCATCCTCCCAATTTATTTTCTATTTTCTCAACCAAGGGTAAAAACAGATCCCCTGATGATAAGATGAATTAAGATCTTTTTTGGTAAAAATGAACGTGTAGATCCAGTATGAATCAATGGATCCAATAAATTAGAATCGATAGTAAGTGATATATCAAATCAATCGACTTTTTAGGACTTAATTAAATTACCTATATTTAAATTAATGAATATTTTTTTGTCAAACATATCATAAAAACAGAAAATTTTATATAATGTCCTCCCTTTTCAAAACATAGAACAAAATATCCCCTTCTCAAAATTATTAACAAAATGATCATGTAAATCTCACTTTTCCTCTCTCTTCCCCTCCCTCCCACTCTTTCCTGTTTACTCCCTCTATTCACGTTTTAAAAAATTTAACTGATTTAGAATAATGTAAAATTTTATTTGCTAAAATGAAAAAGCATATTATTAGCTTATATGTAGAATCTTTCAACATATATCTCCATTCTTATATTATGCACGTAGATGTCCTGATCCGCCAATGACTATGATTGAAAGATGAAATTTCGGATTTAATATCAGCCCTCCAATCAAATAATTTATCTTCTTTTGATTAAATGCATCTTTTTTACATGTAAAAGTTTAAATTTAGTTAGAAACATACTCACAACACATATTGCCACACGATATGTTACAACTAAAATTGAATAGAGAACAAAATTGGAGAGAAAATCAATTTATTCATTTCCTTATTTCTCCTCCCCAGCTATCTCTCATTCCTTATTTCCTTATTTAAGAATCATGATGGATGATCAATTTATTTTTAAGAATATCAACTGCTGACATCTTTTAAGAATATCTTATCAAATTATTTGATATCTCCAAATTTAATACACTACTCAATTTAAGCTATGGTGAATCATTTTACAATTTTACTTCTTCAATTTTGATAAGATAAAATATTTTTTATTAGTATGTTCAGGTTCATTCTTAATTTCAATTGTTAAATATCTGGAGAATATATGTTTAGGAGGGATTTTAGTAACATTATTTATAATTAGTGTCACAAAATAGAGCAACTAATTTATTAATTCAAATTTTACTTTCACTAAATATTTTTTGTCCTTTTGGCTTTTCCATATGGGATGTATATATTTCTACAAGTTATTTGTCTTTTTTTTATCAGGTCTCTTTACTTGCATCAAAGTTTGAAATTCAAATTGTAAATCAAACTCTTGATCTTCTTCATTCATTTTATTTAGAAATGGGGGCACGCAATCTTTTTTTTTTTTTTTACTTTTCGAGTTTAACAGATCAAACATTCCAAAAATAAATACACCAAAATTAACCAATCATAGTTTAATTAGAGTTGTTCATTTTTTTATCATTTACGGTATAATACAAGATTCAAAAATCATAAAATCTTATGTGGATGTATCTCTCAATAAAATAAACAATCAACATTTTGGCTTCAAATTTGAATTTTAATCTTTGAAATATAAATAAAAAATAGACTTTTTGCATTTTATGATTTGTGATTTTGGTACCTTTCTAACAAATTGATGGATCTAACTTTTATGAATGGACATGTATAAATTCATCTTAGGATTCCGTGTATTTGTGTTGAATATACCCATTGTTTTGTTAGAAAAATTGAGTGAATACACTTGAATAATATACCCAAGTAGGCTGTGTACTTTAATTTAGGTTCAGTTATTGATCTGGTCCATCTCATCTTAATATAGTTTGTTAACATGATGAATTTCAATATTTTAATATAGATTATTGTAGAAGTTTAAACTTGTTTGGTATCAAGCGGGAAAATCCATCTAAAGGGGAAATTTAATGCATGCTATTTGGTATTTTTCTCTTGGTTATTTTCTAATTTGTCTTTTATTTCATAACTGCGGCAAAAAAATGACATGAATGTTAAGAATTAAAGTGTAATTAGTGAATCAAATTTCTTATTTAGAATGAAATTATGTTTTTACGTAGTAGGTTTTCTATGAAAATAGTACCCGGAACTATGAATGTTTGGGCATTTTTTTTGTTATTTCATTATGGTATTTTTCTTTAACGTTATGGTATGCTTAATTATTTGGACTACATAATTGTTGTTCACATGTGCGATGTGTGCAATCACATTTTCTTGTTTCTTTCTGGTTTATTGGTTTTGGTAGACTCCTTTTTTTTTTATATATATATTGTTACTAATACAAAAGTTGTGTATGAAATAGACAATGTTTCTCTCACTTATATGCTACTCAGGATTTTAAATTAATGAAGGAAAATATGTATAGTTTGATTAGTACCTAATTAATATCCTTTTGTGTTGATATGGAAGAAATCATCATATGTACGTATTATGTGTGCTTTCCAATCATCAGCTTATGGACACAAATATCATTTTAATTCAAACGAAATAACTTATCTTGTACTAGATAGAGTTTCCAATAAAAAAACACTTGCACTGTGCAGGACCCTAAATAATTTATCTATGTACAATTTTTTTTCATTGTGATTCCGATCAACAAAGTCAATTGGAACTCATCTCTATGAATTCTTTTGAATTGAAATCACATGAACTCCATTGAGTGGTATGATCCGATCAAACTCCAAATAATTTTCAACTGTCGTAGAAATTTTTTGTTTGTTTCTCCAAAAAAAAAAAAAAACACTTGCACTGTTATACATGTCTCTCTTCTATTTTTGCATACTGATACTTGTATCAGTGCAGTATTGCGAAGTCAGATTATTCCAACAGTTTGATTCCAAATATTGAATAATCATTCTTCCCATTGATCTATTTTTTTGTTGCTAAAAGTGTGTCATTTTGTAGAAGAAATTTTTTGTTCTATTATAATATGTTTCTGTTGCAACGCACGGGCACAATACTAGTGTTATGCTTAAAACCCTTAGGCATCCTGATTGAGATTCTAAAGGTTTGATGAAAGAACCAGGATTTCTGATGAGTTTCTTTTCCGATTGTGTTACTCTCTTCACGCAAGTTCCCACTTAGGTTACTTTACTTTCTAGAGAATTTCACTAGGAATTGAACATTATGCAGACAAAAATTATTTAAGTTACTTTTATTTTTCCAATAATTCGCAGCAAATACTCTTTTCTCCCTAAGTCACCTTGTGTTTTCTGTTATTCTAAGCTAAAAAAGTACAAGTTAACATGCATGTTAACTTAATTCATTTGATTAACCAATTTCATTAAGAATTAGATTAGTTAACTAATGGTATTTGCTGTAGATTAAATAAATTAATTTTTATGCGTAGTTGTAATTGTGAAGTTGATTTACAGCTAAGTGAATTCGCAAAAAAAAGAAACTAATTTGTTTGTAAGTTATATATATAGTTGATGTATCTGTCTGCTGCAAATTTAACAGTGTATTTGCTTATTTTATAAAGAGAATAATTTTATTTTTTTGTTAATATAAATATGACAATATTTTATCTTATTTTACATGTGCTTTGTTTGGCTAAGGGGAGCATAATTAAAAAATGCATATTTATTGTGCTTATTTTCTAAAAATTAGTTATTTTTCTGAGTACTGGTTACAGTATAATTGATTATATCAATATGCTACTGGATATTTAGATGCATCTTTTTAAGGTATTATAATATTTTATAAAAAAACATATATGTTGAAAGATTCTATATATAAGCTAATAATATGCTTTCTAATTTTAGCAAATAAAATTTTACATTTTTCTAAATCACTTACATTTTTTAAAACGTGAATAGGAGTAAACAGGGAAGAGTGGGAGGGAGTGGAAGAGAAGAGAAAAGTGAAATCTACATAAATATTTTGTTAATAATTTTAGAAAGATAGAATTTTATTCTATATTTTGTAAAAGAAGTACATTATATAAAATTCTCCTCATAAAAACTGCAGCTTTTTATCTTGCGGCTAGCACACCAGACCATATATTATTTATGAATTAATTAACCTTTTCGGTCAAGTAGATCTTTATGAATTTTTAGGCTAGTTACAAATTAGATCGTTTACACCTTTAATATTTTTTTTAGGATAAGGTATTTAATACCTTTCTGTTTGTAAATAATAAAATTTATATCAAAATAATTGTGTAAAAAACAGTATAATTTGTACTGATGATCATTCAATCAAAATTAGTCTTTAAAGACCATTTGTAGAACCAACTAAGATCCAATTCAGATCACAGAGATCTTAAGAAATATATTTAAGTGAGTCACAATAAAACTTTCAACTGATTCAATTTGGTTTTCATGACCATTAGGGAATATAACAAGATTTTATGATCTTAGAGCATCTCCATCTCAGCAACTATATCTAGCCATTCAATTAAATCTAATACAAAATTCATGCATTAAAATTAAAGATTTTTTTAATACATGACGTAATCCTTTAATTCTCGGAAGGAAGTGAACATAACTAAAATTAGTATCATACTCGTGCGTTGCAATGTGATATATTGTAAGAGAACAAAAAAAATCACATACAAAATGACATATTTCATAAAAAATATTAGACTAAATGACAAATAACATTTCTTAAATGACATATACACGTAAATAACATTCCTTAAATGACATATTAAATTGAAATATTTATTTATTTATTTTTTTGACATATTTTCATAAAAATAATCTCAAACAAAATGACATACTAAATGACAAATAACATTCCTTAAACGATAAAAAAATAGAAAGAAATGAAGGCATGATCAATTTAAAAATTCCTTAAATTATTTTAAAAAAATAGAAAGAAATCATGACCAATCATAAAAATGATACAATTTACATATAAAAGAGTATGTGTGGTGAGTACGTATCTAAATAAATTTAGACTTCTACACGTAAAAAAACACTAAAAGGATGTATTAAATTAGAATATTTGATGGGATAGCTGATATTCAATCTGAAATTTCATCTTTTAATCAAAGCTGTCGGCGGATCAGGACATCTACGTGCTTAATATACGAATGGAGATAATGTAATTAATCATTTTAAATCATTTTTTCATAAGTAATAAGATGAGATATACGAGAAAGATTATCAACTACATATATTGTAAATTGATTTGCGCTAAATCAAAGATATGTGCCAAAGTGCAAATATTCAATTGAAATTCATGTATGGTAACATAAGATTTTAATAAATTTGTGGTAAAACTTACACATCAGTCTGAAGGATGCATGCATGCAAGTGGGTCCTACAATATTATTTTTCTCTTAGACCTAACATTTGAATCACACCATTTCATACAGCTTAGATCAAATTGTGTATGTGTACAAATATTATGTGCACAAATTTGAATAGAATATATCAAACTGGATGGAACTGTTGGTTGATGAATAGCATGTATAACACTTTACCTACTGTGATTTTTTAATCGGCTGACAAGTCAAAACATGCATAAAATATTATCTTTTAAGTTTTAACCGTTCAAATATTATCATAAATTAAAAAAATAGATTATATCTGAATGTACCGCTCACAAAGAATAACAAAATCAGATGTTTAAATCCGTCATTTTAAATTAAATTTATACAACATGAATTTTTAACTTTACATGACGCTTTGACTTTTGATGTGGAAATTGATTTTTAAATTACCGGCGTCGAAGTACTTTTGAAATATAATATAACCCAACAACAAAAATAGACATTTAATTTTCTCCGGTAATATTATAACGAAAGAGAAATGATCTCATCCATATAAATAAAAACTAAAAAGTGATCGCATCAGTTGCTTTCTTACAACGAGCCCTTGCTACTTTTCAGCGCGGAATGCCTCCTTGATTTTTTTTTACGGGAGATTTTTATATCTGTTTCAGTACGGATCTCAAAACAAATACATTGTTCATCATACCTGACAAATCCAACGAGAAAAGGATAAAATTCTTCTTTATTTCCTTTGAACTATCTATATAGTTACATTCATGAAGTTAAACTAAAATGAATTAAAAATAATTTCAGAAGCACCGCACTTATATATCAATTTTTTTTTATTAATTTTGATTGCTTTTAGTGTTTAATTTTTTTTAAAAATCCTCATAATTTTTACCAACGCGGCGTTTTAAAAATAATTTTATTAAAAGATATAATTTATTTATACAATTATTATACATCCTTAAAAGTATAAACATAATTACCACCTAAACTTGAAATTGAAATGAAATTATCAATCTTAGATCTCTCTTTGAATTGAATTTCTGCATGGACTGGAATATTTAATTGCCATCATTCTCACTTGAGCAAACATCAGAAGTGGCCCCAGGAGTGGGAGCAAAGCTTGACCGATTTGTGAGATCCAACGAGTCAACTTTTGACCGGTCCAGTCGAATTCACATCACCTAAAGTAACTCAAATTTTGAGTTTATATCCGGACCGTCTGATTTCTTCTCGCACGAATATTAAAGAGAACTGTGCACTCCACATCGAATCACATTGGTCTGGATCTAAAAACAAAATTTGAGTTACTTCAGAGAATCCGGACTGCAAAGTCTGCAGTCTGTTTTCTAGTCAACAATGGCATCCAGATCAGAGAATGCCTTTCCTGAATTTATTCAGAATCAACGGTAAAGTTCACACTTTTTAACTTTAAAAATCCCCATTAAGGTTTGACAGGGCCTAGTGTTAAGTATGAATTAAGGAACTATATAATCACATTCACAATATATTTAAAAAAAAAATACGTAGTTATATCATTTATTAAATTTTGAAAGTTGCAGACTTGGATGAGCTTGTAAATATCTTTATAATTCTGTTTTATGCTGTCACGCAAACCAGATATGGCTGTCAGCACATGATTATGACCAAATCATGACTCGTCAATATCATGAGAATCTTTTTAAAGAAGAAAGAAAATCAACCCCCACACCACCCGAATTCGTATCCTCTGCATTAACTCAAAAAAGAATCTTTCGAGTTAATACATCTGTACTGTTTGATTAGCTTTAAGATTCGTACCAATCAGATCTGCACTAATATTAAAGAGCTCCATGTTTTTAATAGGCAGTGCCAGATTGACTCCGTTTAAAATCAGACGGCCGAGGTGTATTAACTCAAGAGATGCTTTTTGAGTTAATGCAGACGATGCGGACACCACCCTACCCCCCAAATAAAAAGTAAAGTTCTCATCTTATACAAAAGTACGATGCATGGATATATTCCATGTCCAGAAAAAAAAAAGGAAATTTAGATAAATTATATGAGACTAATTATCAAATTTCAAATTCTAAAAAGGTCGCCATCGCCATGGAAAAAGATTAAAAAAACAGAGAAAAACCAACTCTGTCGTTACCAGTGTTGTAAATAACGGTATGCGGCCGTCGGACGGATAGGGTACCGCTAAGTAATTAATCGGTATGCGGCTGATTAATCGGAATTATGCAGACAATTTAACATTTTTTATTAAATTTATGTATATATATATCATAATTTATTAAAAATAATTTATTTAACTCATTAAACTTATCAAATAAACTTAATTTAACTTAGTTTTATTATTATAAATTTATAACATGACACTACACTTATTTCTTCTTAACACATAAGCATTTTACATGTGTAAGTAACACATTTATTTAATGAAAAAATAAAATTGAGAATTAAGCTTTTTCAAATACTAATAACATATTATTTGAAAGAAATGAAACATTCCAACATAAAATCATTAAATTTAGTTTATGATAACAGCTTAATTTCATAAATGAACACGTCGTACTAATTAAAAATTACATCAGTAACTAAGAAAAATATATGGTATATAAATAATAGAAGAATTAATCAATTTCAAAGTAAGTAAGAAGAAAAACATATATAAAAAATATTGGATGTATATCCAAGCACAAATAAAACTATAATACATAATTTATAAACCTTATTATCACACACTATAACAGAAAAAAAAATAATGTGAAAATAAATATTCACTAGAATAAACAGAAATAAATGGAGATAACTGGAAATAAACGGGAATAAAGTAGAATAAACAGACAATTAAACGGTAAAACGGCCGATTACTCGGAAAAAACAGCCGATTAATCATTTTTATCCGCAAACATGCATCCATTAAGTGTATTCGTAACGGTTTGACCGCCATTAACGATTAAATAGCCGATTAAGACCGTTTTTTACAACACTGGTCGTTACTGACAACAACGGACCATATATTCATATTGCTCCCGTAAAATCTGAAAATGAAATAATGGGATTGGCAAAAAGAAAAACAGAGAAAAAGCAACTCTGTCGTTAATAATCAGCACTGGGACCAATTAATTAACGGAAAAGTCATTTGGGTCGTCAACTTTACCAACATCTTCTAGAAATGCGAATTTTGAGCTGATTTGATATTTTTTCCATTTGTTAAACACCAACATAATGTCTGCATGCTCTAAATTGGAAAAAGAAATCTATAAACAGCAGATGCTCTCCATTTCTTTCCCACAGGAGAGCACCCAATTAGCACATGTAAAGAAATGTTAAATTCTCAACCGGAGGGGAAGAGCTCACAAGCCGCCCAATTGACAGAATTCAGATCAAGTGAAGTAACTCATTTTTTGGGTTTTAGATCGGGGCCGTCCGATTCGAATCCGCAACAATTCATTCTAAAGTGGAGCGCACACATTCCGAGCGACGGATTCGAATCCCGAGACGATCCCAAATGACGGATTCGAATCGGACGGTCCCGATCCAAAACCCAAAAGTTCTTTTAGAAAATCCGGATCCCAATTGACAAGGGTCCGGATCAGATCCGATCCCATAAAGTAACTCAAAACTTATTCTTAGATCCTGACCGTCCGATCAGATCCAACCCAATCCGGTCCGAGGTAAAATGCATGGGGTATCTTTAATATATGTGCAGGTTCTGATCGGACGGTCGAAATACAAACTTAAATTTTGAGTTACTTCAGGGTTCGGTGCTCGAATTGACAACTGAGCGGCGGGTTGTTGCGCGCCAAGGATCATAAATCTATACCAACACCAATTTAATCAAAGTATGTATTGACTACTAGTATTTGTTGATCATAAATAAGTTTTTATTCATTAATTAAGCTCGTCGAAATAGACCAGTCGTGGAATCATTCAAACACATGTTACACATCACCGTACGGCACTCAAGAGGAGGTAAAAGAGAGAGAAAAAGGAAACTATTAGAGAAAACCTACTAAACTCCTCCAGATTATAGGAACTTGTATCCCTAATTTGTTGTTTTGTTGTCTCCTATCTTCCTCCGAACAAGGTATGATTGTTTCTTTCTTCTCTCTCTCTCTCTCTGTGTTTTTTTGTTTGGAATATACAGCTTTTTGTGTGTTTGAGAAGCTATAGGCTTGATTTTAGTTCCGATGAAACAAGGAGATGTTTTAGTGGGTTTAATCTCCTTTATTGATTCGATTTTTTTGAAGTAATTATTTTGTAAATGATTCGAAATTATTGATCGGGTGTACTTTTGGAGGCAAGAAAGCTAGAGGTAGATCGTCTATGATTCTAAACCACTCCCCCCCTCTCTCTCTCACTCACACGCGCACATATTTAGTTCACTATGGATACCTATTTTGGATAATTTTTTTGCCAAACAATTAGCGGATGTTGGGTTTTGGTTGTTGGGTTTTTTGGATTAGTTGGTACGGTTTTTTTTTTTAAATTTTACTCTATAAATGGCAAAGGATTTCCGACCTTTCCTTCTTGTAAATTTGAAATATATTTAGATCAAAGGATTATAATTACTAATATTATATCTGTCTTTTTGCTGCTTGCTCGATCATGTAACAGGTTGGATAAAGTCGACTGAGATATATAAAAAGAAAATAGAAAAGAAATTTGGAATTAGTTTCGTGTGAATTAGTTGCTTATTTGATGGCGGGGCCATCATTACAACACCAAGAGTCACATGTGTATATGAGAGATTTCAGAGGCTGTAGGTGGGCCCTCCTTCAGTGGTTCGATTTTCAGCACAGACTCAAATCCATCTCAGGTACCGGATAAATTTGGGTTAGCTCAAATTCAATTAGAAAACCTTCACAACTACTGGCTTTTAAAGTATGGGGTACCAGTTTATAACCAACACTAAGGTACAGTTACAGTGATACTTGGTAATTATGCAAGATTAAAACATACAAAAAGGTTATTGTGCTTATTAGAATGAATATAATTTTCAGGAAGTAAATTTAAAGGCTCGGAAGTTCCTTTGCTTAGTCAAGACGGCGATTCTACGGATATGGATAGTGACTCGAGTGTAAGTCTGACCATTTTATCTTTTCTTTAATTGGTACCAGTTGGTCCATACCGGTATGAAGAACTACTGGTTCAGTAACTATTGCTGGTAATGCATGTACTGTATGTATTTTCCTGGTTTTGGTAATCACACCTGACATCAAGACTGCCTAACTAGACAGAAAAACAAATGTAAAAAATTAATTTATTAAAAAACAAAGCAAGCACAAGTTCAGTCCCATTTATTATGTACTGGCAAACAATGAACTGGAATTGAAACACTTCAAATCATTTGTACCTAGTTGGCTTAAAGAAAAACAAAAGATTCTTGTACCTATTAAGAGCTGACATCTTCTCATGCTTGTTTTGCATTGTTTCAGACATCATCGAAGCACAGTTCCAGGAAAAAACCTTCAGGAAAACGAAAATCCCTCTTGAAATCCTTCATTCCGAAGAAGTTCTACCGGAAACAAGATCAAAAGCAAAAGATTCTCCCTCTGTCACCCCAGCTGTTGCGTACCATCTCCATACATCACTTGGAACCCAAAAAATCTAAACTATCTAGTACCAGTACCAGTACCAGTACCAGTGATAGTTGCAGTGCGAGTGGTAGTTCTCATGGCAATGTTGACATAATGGCAAATGATTCTCTCTTACCAAGACACCTAAATGTGATTCAAGGTATAAATTACTAATGATCCTTAGCTTGTACTCTAGTATTGTATTATTTCATGCCTGTCCCACCCAGTCATGTACCATTTGGTCTCAAGTTTCGAAGTGTTTTTAATGGACTTTATTTTATTGTTGCATGTTAATGTTGTTGTGGCATCACACTGGTACTAGTAAATACTAAGACGACCGCACGAATCAGGAAAGCAATAGACTGGTCAATTTGTTGCAACTGAAATAAAGCTTACATTAACTAGAAAGTGTCAATTCAGTTGTCAGTACCAAAATTATTCCCTTATTTCAGAATAAGATCAATTACACAATACCTTATTTCAATCCTTCTTTCCGTTACCAGAATACATCACTTTTTGGCCTCAATGAATCACAAATTGTTTCTTTGGTCAGTGCATACTAGTTCCAGAAGGTACCAATATGGTGCAGTTAATTTGAGATTGAATAAATCGCTGATGCTTTTCATTTCCTTCTCTCATTCCAGAGAAAAATAGTAACAGGTCTTCCTCAGCACTATCCAAAATACACCCTGACTCGATGTCACCTTACACGAGCAACTTGGATGATGCAACCCGAAATGCCGAAAGCAACCAAAATAGGCCTCAAGTCACCAACAAAAGCATTAAGCAGATGATTACAATGGAGAGTGTGCTTCACAAAATCCCATACGGACAAAAGCTACCTGAACACTCGAAATTTTCAACAAATTTGAATCTCTTCCGATCTGTTTCAGTCACCTATGACAGAGAGGGCCCACACAAGGTGATGAATAGATCGAGATCTCTCTCTGATTCAGTGAGTCGGTATTCTCAACTCCTGGAGTCTCTCTCAAGAGAAAGCACACAGAAAACCACACAACCTCGTTCAAAGCTGGCCACAGATCAGTCCTTCAAAGAAAGCACAATGGCTAATAATACATCACAAGGGAAGGATCCTAGCAGCACACTGGAAACCGTGCCATCCGGTACCGAACTGACTAAAGACGGGCCCTTACAAAAACAGAACAGTGCAGTATTTTCATTACAAGCAACTTACTCTATCTCGAATGCATCAGAAACCGTGGTAGATGACACGAGGTTGACTAAAGAAGAGTCTTTCGGAGATTCGAAAGGTGCAACATGTGCATTGTCAAATGGGGTCGAATCTATCTCATTTGTGCAAGATGTTGCAAAAGGAGTTGGTTCTGGAAGTGAAACTTCGGAGAGTTATGAGGAGTGTGAAAATTTGAACTTGGTGAAAGAGAAAGAAGAATTTGCTGCTGTGCAAGATGAAGTAGGCCGACACGTCAATGATTATGAGATATTTCAAGAAAGCTCGTTGTCCGTTCTTGATTCTGAATTTTTGGATGATCCCATATCTTCGAAAATTCAAAACATGGAAGGTTAGTTTCCTGAGTTATTTCTGTCCACTGGGTGGGCAAAACGTTTCATATGCATTAAAGTTACTATATGCAATTATTTGGCTTATCATATTTAGGGCTCTTTATATAACTACTTTACAATATCAAAAGAAAAATCAAATACGTAAGAATGGTTATATAGTTCCTGAAGTACTTTTCATTTCAGTATAATTTACTGAGTGCACTAACCTAAATCATATAATCTTGTATGCAGATTTATATAATATAACAGGCCATAATCTGAAGGATATTTCAGATGATTCTGAAACTTTTGGCGAAAATGCAAATCCTTGCCTTGCCAATTTTGATATTTTACCATCGCAATTGGTTCAAGAGAATGATGCTGAGCTCGACAACTTGGAGGACCTATTTGAGAATTTTGGATTCAGTGATGGAGATTTCCTTGAAATAATTAATGTTCTTCTCCAAGAAGTACACCAAGAGAATGATAAAATACCTTTCGGTTATGATTTCACAAAATTTGATTATGATTTTGGGGGATTTGATTATGATGAAAACATGTCACTTGATCAAAACATTTTATATGCTATAATTCACGAAGCATTGCGTGAAAATCTTAACAAATATCTTGCAAATGGTACACTGGTATCATCTTACACCATGGTACCAAAATCAAATTCATTGCAGAATGGTTTGATCAAGGATTTGTGGAAAAATCTTAGTTGTTATGTTAATTCAGAAATTTCTTTTAGTAGGAAAAATTTCATTGATGGTTCATTGCAAAATGATGGGTGGTTAAATTATCCAACAGAGAGAGAACATTTAGAGGTGGAATTGGGAGATGAGATTTTTGATAGTATAATGGATGAGCTAATTTGTGAGGTTTGCTAGTTAATTTTCATATTTTTTTTTTCCTCTTTTGTCATCAAAGAAGACAGTGAAGTTTCCGTTAGCCTTTTTTTGTAATTATTGGGGAGAAAATTCCCATTAGTTGAGTGAATTGTTTTGCGTTTGTATATATATTATGTCATCCCAGGTGCTTGAAGGTGTATTATTGTATTGTATAACTTGTACATGAAATAAGCAACAGAAAAGGTTTGTTGTTTCTTTTCCTTGAATCTTCATGTACTTGTTATCTATTTTTCATTTTTTGCTGAGTTTGCTTTATTTTTGGATGAGAATGAGATGGGGGAAGCCTCCTAGTTGCTTTATATAGATTATGTCATCCCAGGTGCTGAAGGTGTATTATTGTATTGTATGACTTGTACATGAAATAAGCAATAGAAAAGGTTTGTTGTTTCTTTTCCTTGAATCTTCATGTACTTGTTATTTATTTTTTATTTTTGGATGAGGATGGGATGGGGGAAGCCTCCTAGTTGGGTATATCTTATTTGCCTCCTGCAGCAAAACCTTGGAAATCAGAATTAATACTCTTGAATTGCCATTATCAATGAGTAAGATATTGGCAGTGCTGTTTTGGCTTCACAACATATGAGTAATATTTTTTTTTTCATTTTGACTCTATTATTTGTTAGGGATCGACTAACAGTCCCCCCCATTCAGTCCCATAAACGTCCCCCTAACTGTCAAAGTACAACTGTCAGTCCCCCATTCAACATACATTAATTCAGTCCCAAAATGGAAAGTATGAATACCTAAGATATGAAGTATTCATATATAATTCATCAAGTATTCATACCTAAGATATCAAGTATTTATTCACATACGAACTGGGGACCATTACTTTTCGGAGACAGTAACTGTCAGACTGCATTGGGGACCACAACCAAAAAGTCACGTGGATCACACCACCAGTCCCCCATTCATTGATTAAATTAATTCACATACAAAATGGAAAATATGAATACCTAAGATATCAAGTATTCATATATAATTTATCAAGTATTCATACCTAAGATATCAAGTATTTACTCTAAAAACTGGACACAATACTACTCATCTTTTACACGTTTTTCAAGGTAGTTTTTTTTTCTCCATTCACTCTAACCCATTTTTGGGACGATCTATGAGGAATTTTGCAAATCTAAAACCACGAACGTGTTCTATTTTTTTTTTCTCTTTCAAATGAGATCCATGATGACATACTTTTACACGTTTTTCAAGGTATCAAATATTCAAATATGGAAAGTATTCATACAAAATGGAAAGTATTCATACCTAACATATCAAATATTTATATATAATTCATCAAGTATTCATACTTAAGATATCAAGTATTTAAATCCAAAAAACTGGACTCAAATATGGAAAGTATTCATACAAAATGGAAAGTATTCATACCTAATTTATCAAATATTCATATATAATTCATCAAGTATTCATACTTATGATATCAAGTATTTAAAGAAAAAAACTGGACTCAACTTTTACACGTTTTACACGTTTTTCAAGGTGGTTCAATAATTGAAAAAGTTAGTTAGAATGGGGAGGCGTTTAGGGGACTGGAGTGGGGGACTACATCTTTACTCTATTTGTTAAATAGGGTCATCGCTAACTTTTAAAGAATGCTATAACCTCGCTAAACTTTGCTAATGAAATAGAAAGGACAAGAGGGGTATGGGGATTGCTTGGACCTGTGCTAGCTAAGACTGGTAAGCGGCTCTATTTCAAGCTTTGGATAGATGAGTGATGAGTCAGTCTGGTTCGAGACGCTGCATGAAGTCAAAACAGCACTGTCAATTTCTTTATTCATAATCATTGCCTTCAGAAACTAGTAAACGACGATGTAGCATCTAATATCCCTGCTTGATCGCGTATGTTCTCTGTTTCCGATCCGGCCCAATTTAAGCTGTCTTGTATTTGCGGGTATTGATATTCCATTTATAACAAAAGGCCCATATAGTGCCATTCTTCAGTTTTTGCTTTGTGGATTGTTATACTTTTGCCCAATTAATTTATCATTTAAGCTTGGGTAATTTACCTTAAAAGGACAGCAAAAATTATAATCCAGCGCTGGCTAGGTCATAATAATCCAGCTCATTAATTGCAATCTTACGAAATCAAGTTTATTAATTACCGTGAAATTTGTATCCATAGCTTCCTCACAATCCCCGCATGGACCCAAATTTTCTAATTTCAAATTTCAAATTTCAGACGAGTCAATGATATGTATCAGACACTTCGGTTCCAAATCTGTGGCCATCAAGTAATGATAGCAGGTTGCGAATCTTGTGATTATTCAATTTTTAAATCGTGGGACAAAAAATCGAACAATTTAAAATCTTTTCACTAATGCTAAATTGCTAATGTCGGATTTAAAATGGAACTGCCGAGAATCAGTCCTCTTCTTCCTATCAAACTATTACTATATAGAGCTTATACAAATAATTCATAATAATTCGATAAAAAATATGTTTATTATAATTTCTAGCTTCTTTCTAATATAACTTATTTTAGTTCTCAAAAATAATATTTATATCTAAACATCAAAATTAACAAAAATTTATTACATCATAATAATAATAAATTTGCGAAAATTCAGTCCTTTAAACGATCAGCAAATATTAAAAAATATATTTTCAGGCGGAGCGCTCTGCGCTCCTGTGCATTAATGGCAGCCGTCTATCACTTTGGACAGATATCCTCCCAGATATCTGACTCAAGCAAATTACAACGGCCGGCCCAGATTAATTCTATCTGGGCCAAACTCAATCCGGTGCCTATTGAGAGTGTAGGGGGTATGTTTTGAGATTCGTGCCATGTTAAATGGGCCGTCCGATCGTAATTTGCTTGAGTCAGGTAACCTGAGGCAGGTGATGTGAATTCCTATCACTTTTTTAAGTGCTATGGACGAATATGTTGTTGGCAATTGCATCAGAAGATACTCCCAGACAAAGAGATACACCGAATGTAGTGTGAAATTAATATGTATGATGGTTATTTTGGTACTTTTTGTTGACGTAAAACATTCTACAAATATAAAAAAATATATATATGCCTGAAAACCATTTTTTATTTCAATAAGATGTCACTAAAGCTAGGTGCGCCGTGCTCCTTTACAATTTTAATTTTTTTCGAGTGATGATTTTTTACAAATTGGCCTACGGGCTGTGAATCACAAAAACAAAATATACTTAAATTTTGATACATCATTCACAAGTCATCAAATTAAATTTATTATTCAAAATCTAACGGGATGCAACGGCCCATATTAGCATACGAGTTGGAGCAAGGTTCAAAATGTATCATGTCTTCTTATTCATGTCTCGCATTTTAAAGTTTATCTGAATAACTCAACATGATATTCATATTAAAATGTGTTTGGAGATCAAATTTTATATATATTTTTTAATAGTTTACTATATTTTAGATAAGTACAAAATCATTGTTAAGAAAATTTTGGACCATCCAAAAACAATGATTTTGTACTTATCTAAAAAAATAGTAAAATATTTTCAAAAAATATAAAATTTGATCTCCAAGCATATTTTAATATGGAGATCATGTTGAGCGGTTCAGATTGATTGTTCGAATTTTGAAAACGAAAATAAGAATATGAGGTACAAATAAGACATGAAAGATGTGAAGTATTTGAACCCTACTCAAAGAGTTATCCACTTTACCAATACACACGTAACACACGTCAATGTTTGTAAAAAAAAAAATGAAATTTTGGTACAAAATTGTCTACATCCAGGTTGCAGGTTCAAAATTTAGATGAAAAAATTCTTGTGAATATCAAAATAGTCGAGTGACTTTTTTTTTAATTATTAAAATATGAGAGTCTAGTCTTCATTTATATTAACCATAAGCGGTTACAAGGTTTTTGAGTTTTTGATAAATAGTCGAGTGACTTGAACTCCCACATTTGTTTAATTAAAAAAAAAATTGTCTGCATCTGTAGAAAAAAGTCATTTTTTTTTTTTGGGAACCCTGACTTTTTACGAGTATAACTCAAAATTACAATTGACCTGAGATGATAGAAAGATCGCCATCACATCTATTATTATAGGCTATAGCAGATCTAAAGATGTGTATAACATTTGGCCACAATTAGAGTTGCTATTTATAGCTTTCTCTATGTTATTATTAACTAGAGTATTTCATATTTTTATATGTATTTTTTTGTCAACTAATTGTAACTTGTGTTTTTTTAAACTAAGTATTTAAAATGAATTCCGTCGATATCATAACATCCAATTGTTTGACTAAAATTCAAATTAAATGACTTTTATCTTAACTAATTAATTAATTACAATTACAAATTATAATCTAATCATTATAAATCAGATTGATTATCTCAGTTAAATCCAACTAATCCGATCCGTTTAAAAGACCTTGGCCCGTGGCCAGGGGTCCCCTCTTTATACAAATCTAACACTATCCATTAACAGTAATAACTAATAAGTGCAAATACGACAACTGAATTCTTTGCTTTCTTTGAAACATTGATCATTGATTTTTACTGTTTAGTCATTATAAATGTACGGATCCAATTTTTTCAACAAACGTTCAATTATTTACCTATCAATTATTTTTGTTTCCTTTCGTTAATATCAGAGGTGGATCTTTTATAAGAAGGGATTACAGACCTCCAAATTTTTTGTCGGTGTATGATTGATGCATAATTAATTAAATACATGGCATAATAAATTATTACACACATATAACATTAGGCTTCACACGAATTTAGCTTAAACATAACATGTTGAAAAAAATATGAACGGTCTATCATTCATGTCGGCGTGCTATTGATAGTATAATGACATGCCGTATTATCATCTCGAAAACTTATCATATAGGCTTCAAATGATGAATTCAAACCTTTGAAACTAATCTACTTTACAAATGATGTGTTTACATGCAAAATTTATAAAATTTCGAATTCATTCAGTATAAAATCAAGCTAGTAAAAAATTAATGAAAACATAAGTACATTAAAATTAACTTATAAATTTTTAACTTTTAGCAAAATATCACTGCTATATAGCATTTGCATAGAAGTGTTATTTGACCAAAAAGTTATAAAATATGTTTTATCATTATGCATGCTACCAAACAGCCTATTAAAATGACTTTTTAAATTTTTTCCATACATTAGTAATTATTCTAAAAATTTAATCCCTTCACAATTATAAGACTTACATTAGTCATGAAAAGATATTTCATAGAAAAAGCATGAAGAAGTTTTCTTTCCTAATCTGCTTACTCTAAAGTCAAAAATAACAGTCACTGCTGTCTAGTGCAGCTGGTTAGGACACTCCACTCTCCTACAGGAGAACGTGGGTTCAAACCCTGCTAAAAGCAGAAAAAAGTATGTGTTGCCGACAGACTATAATAATAAAAAAAAAATAACAATGAAATAACAATAACATCTTTGACAAAGATGAATAACTTTTTGTTGATTTTGACATACATGTTAACATGTTTTTTTTTTACAAACAAAAAAAAAATGTATATTTAATTATTTATAGATGTGGATGGATTGGAATAAATTCAATATTCAATGGCTTATAGAGATAAATAAGTTCATTGATCAATTTTTGTGGGAAACCAAGTTTAGAAACTTTCAAAAAGATTATTACTTTTAATTTAATATTATGATTTTGTTATTAGATCGAATATTAATTGGTCTATTACAGCATTATCTCGTTATAACAAATATCAATTTTAAAATAGCCAAATTTTTTTTTGAGGGTTGGTGGCAATTAAAATTGCCAAACTTAAGAGAGAAAAAACAAAAGGAGAGTTACACTATCATAGAGAATTCGTATATATTTTTTTTATCAATAACATTAAAAAAATAAAAAAAAAATTTATACTACTAACGTATCTTATTTCATAATTCTTCTGATTATTTAGCTGTATAGATCAGGAGGAAACTGGTAGAAAAATCTACGATTAATCCTATGAAATGAGAGGTATGAACCATGCAGTAGTGTCGGTTTGATTTTTTTTTTTTTTTTTGTAATTGCTATTGATAGAAAATTCGGGGATTTCGAACTCTTGAAGTCAGGATTATTGGAGACGTGTATTATTTTACTTTTACCACTATTTATCGTGAAATATCTACCACCCTCTTAGGACACGTTTCAGGCAACCCGCATGGACCCGACTGGATTAGATTGAGCCAATGCACCAAATCGTGACAAGTGGACGGTGGAGAATCTCTCTCGGGCCTTTTGCCTCTATAAATAGGCACTTTCATTTCATCTCTCCCTCAAGAGATCGATATTATCTATCAATTTGATCTGTTCGCGTTTTGAGAAAGAAAGCAAGAAAGAAATGTCGTGCTGTGGTGGAAACTGTGGTTGTGGCTCAGGCTGCAAATGTGGCAGCGGCTGTGGAGGGTGAGTTTGCCAAAAAATTATAAATTTTGTTTATTATTATTATTTCTATTAAAGAAATTCTGATCAACATTGAATAGCCTTTTCTTTATGTAAATTTTTGTCCCGATGAATTATGATGAATCGATCTGTGTAATTGCTAGATCTGATTGTAACATCATCGAATATTTCTAACAAAAGTTTGTGCTTTTATGATGGTAAAAAATAATTGCATGTTTTGCCCGTTAAACTAAAAATTGGGAAACTTTGATTTGATTAATTGTAGATGCAAGATGTATCCGGATTTGGCTGAAGAGAGGAGCACCTCCACTCAAACCCTAGTTCTCGGTGTTGCACCCGCCAAGGAGTACGATCTCTCTCCCTTTATCCCTCCAAAATTCTTTTTATTTTTATTTTTGTGCTGAAAAAAGAAAAAAAAAAAAAAGCATTCCAGATTTTTTCTTTTCTTTTTTGCTAGCATACCGTAGCAAGTTTGTTATTTGTTGTGCTACTTTTTGCATGGTAAAATGGTTTCCCTTTTAAACATACAACTAAAAAACTTGTGGGGGTTTTTGTTTAAAGGGTTTCATCCGAAGCGTTCTATCCCATGCAAATTTTGCATGAACGGTCTATAGATTTTGGGACACTTTTTAAATTTATTAAGTTTTAAATCCATTCGTACGAATCTCAACATAGATGGTTGGTTTAAGCTCAATTCCAAAAACTTGTTACCGTGCTGGCCGGACAAAAATTGATAACACAGATAAGAACAATGAAACCTGGTTTTTTCGCTAAATTATGAGAGTAAATCTAGAAATTTAAGAGTAACGATGGGTTAAAGTTGCTGTATTTTGACTTGCAGGCAATTCGAGGGGTTCGAGGCTGTTGCTGGAGCTGAGAATGGCGGTTGCAAGTGTGGTTCCGATTGCAAGTGTGATCCTTGCACCTGCAAATGAGGATCAGAAGGAAGAATCTAGAGAGTGAGAGATTTTAATCTCTCTTTAACTAATGAACGAAACTGAGAGGAGTGTGTTGTATGTTGGGTGTTGTGTTTGTGAATTGTGAGCGGGATTGTTGTAGGATCAGATGTTGCAATCCGTTTCTATGTTGTGTTTGTGAATTGTGAGCGGGATTGTGTTTGTTCGTGTGTGTAATCGTGTGTGAGAAATTAGAAATAAGCTGTCGCCTGTTGGCTGTATAACTCCTCTCTTTTTATAAAAAAAAGAATATATGAAATAGTTATTTACGATGTTTACTGTTGGAAGGTTTAAAATAAATGAATTAAAATTAATATATTTTGACCACTTATATTGTACTAAAAATTTTCAAAAATTTAAAATTTAGTATAATTTGAAAGTTTAAAAATTTTGCAAGTAGACACATCACAAAAATTTTGCACTCTAGTTCTATTCACAATTATTTTCTTTCTTTTTTTAAGTAAATTGAAAACGATTATTTTCTTTCTTTTTTTAAGTAAATTGAAAAACATAATACAATTAAATCTAACACTTTAGGTAAGTTTAAGGAGTAGAACTAGGGTGCTCCTAAGCTCACCAAGCCCTTCGTGAGCGCGGCTCTAAAACCTATCAAATTGACTTCAAACGACATTTCCAAACCGTTAGATGTTCAATCTATATCAAAATCTACTTGGAGACCAAATTTTACATTTTTTGGAATTTTTTTACTATTTATTAAGATGGTTTGAAAATCGCTGTTTTTATTAAAATTCTGCACCATTGGAAAACAGCGATTTTCAAACCATCTTAATAAATAGTAAAAAAATTCCAAAAAATGTAAAATTTGGTCTCCAAGTAGATTTTAATATAGATTGAACATCTAACGGTTTGGAAATGTCGTTTGAAGTCAATTTGATAGGTTTTAGAGCCGCGCTCACGGAAGGGCTTGGTGAGCTTAGGAGCACCCTAGTTCTACTCAAGTTTAAGTTATTAAATTTAGCAACTAGAAAATTATTAAACTTACAAATATTGTTTGTTGACAATGAAAATGTCTAGCTTCTGTTTTGAGTCAAAATCTTTTAAACCATACAGTCTGGTAACGTTTAGTTTTTTAGCTTTACAATTTCTAGTCTGGTAACACTGACGATATCATAACATATATATGTCATTTTAGGGTTTATATTGACGATATCATAGCATATATATGTCATTTTAGGGTTTATATTGACGATACCATAACATGTATCTGTGGTTTTAGGGCTTATACTGTTCTAACTATCACGACAATTTGTTAACGTAAACAATACAAAATCAATATCTCAATATTGTCATTATTGAAAAGAAAAATCAATAATAAGACAGTTCTAACTATCCTGACAATTTGATTAACAGAAATATTATGAAATCAATATCACAATACTGTCATTATCGGAAAAAAAATCATTGATAAGACAGTTACAACAGTTCATTAGTCTTACAGTCACAATTCATATTTATTCAATATCCCCTACCCAACCGGTACTGGGTTTAGTTGAGGTCATTCACCATATGCGCATAAGGGTCCTGGAGTAAAATCTAGTAGCTAGCTAGACTTTACAATATATTAATCATTTTTCTCCACTATATGGAGGTTCAAGGATTACAGTATTCAATATTCAATCAATTCAATCACTGTGGTCTCAATCAATCATTTGCAATAAGAATCAATCAATCGATAAACAATATCAACATGACAGTCAACAGTCTTACCTGTAATTCAGTTTCAATTGTATTAGGCTATGCATATGATGCAACAGTTCAATTAATGCAGTCAATCAAATATTCAAAATGCACAGCGAGTTACGATTTAATTTCTAGTCATGAATCTCAGACTAATCCAATAACCCCGCACCTGATATCGTAGGGCAACATGTGAGGTCACTAGCAATCTGTTCTTCCTGAACACTCTGTATCATCTATCTCTTTCTTAATTATGCCTATATCAGAATAATATATATATAGAGAGTGGCTAATATCAAAACGTTTGCACCAAGCCTTTAGTGCAACCAAGTTGTTTTTAGATTTTCAAAGTCCAAACGGTCGATCCGAACCGTTAAATGTTCAATCTATACTAAAATCTGCTTGGAGACCAAATTTTACATTTTTTGGAATTTTTTTACTATTTAGTAAGCCACTTTGAAAATTGCTGATCCGGGTGAACAGTAAAAACAGTGCAACAAAATTCTGGACCATGTGATCAGCAATTTTCAAAGTGGCTTAATAAATAGTAAGAAAATTCCAAAAAATGTAAAATTTGGTCTCCAAGCAGATTTTAATATAGAGATCACATCTAACGGCTCGGATCGACCGTTTGGACTTTGAAAATCCGAAAATGACTTGGTTGCACGAGGGGCTTGGTGCAAACGTTTTGATATTAGCCACTCTCTCTCTCTATATATATATATATATATTCTGATCAATACATATATCAATAAAGTATAATTTTATATAGATGAGCTATGGTGCGAAGTGGAGTAAAACCAAGTTTTTACTCGATGGCACTATATTTCCATTTTTTAAATTTAAACAACCGATCTAAACAGCTCAACATGTTCTCTATATTGAAATGTGCTTGGAGACCAAATTTTACATTTTTTTTTGAATTTTTTTTCTATTTATTAAGTCACTTTGAAAATCGCTGATCCAGTGGTCCAAATTTTTTTACTGTTTTTTACTGTTCACAGTGGATCAGCGATTTTCAAAGTGGCTTAATAAATAGTAAAAAAATTCCAAAAAATGTAAAATTTAGTCTCCAAGCACATTTCAATAAAGGGATGTTGAGGATCGCTGAGGGCGACATGAAGAAAAGTGTTTATGTCCTCATGATCCAAGATGGTGGGAGAAAGATCAAAAAGGCGAAAGGGAAAAAGGCTCACAAGTACAAAGGCAAAGGGAAGTTTGTTCCGGTAACAAACGCTCCCAAGATAAAGGTTTCTCCTGACACCGAATGCTATTATTGTAATGGCAAGGGTCACTGGAAGAGAAGCTGCCCGAAATACCTAGGAGATCTGAAGTTTGGGAATGTCTCAAAAGCTTCAGTCTCAGATATATGTTGAAATAAACGTTGCAACATCTCTTAATGATTGGGTATTAGATACCGGATCATGTGCTCATATTTATTCAAATATGCAGTCACTAAGAAATAAGAGGAAGTTACGCAACAAGGAAATACAACTCCGAGTTGGAAATGGAGCAAGTGTTGCAGCCATGACCGTCGGTAGTATAAAGTTGTATTTGCCTAGCGGGTTTGTAATGGAACTAGAAAATGTCTATTTTGTTCCTAGCATTTCCAGAAATATCATATCAATCTCATGTTTAGAGATGAATGATTTTTCATTTGTTATAAAAGAACAATCGTTGTTCTATTTATAAAAATGAATTATATATAGATCACTTATATGATAAATGGTCTTTATATGCTGGAAATGGATAAACCCGTGTTTTACATCAACAATAAATGACTCAAAACGTCTCATGAAAGTACGACTTACATGTGGCATTGTCGCCTAGGTCATATAAACGAGAAACGCATCAAGAAGTTGGACTTCTTGGTAAATTTGATTTTGAATCAATTGACACATGCGAATCTTGTTTACGTGGAAAAATGACCAAGGCTCCTTTCACCAAGAAAGGTGAAAGGGCAAGTGACTTATTAAGTCTTATACATAGTGATGTATGTGGACCGATGAGTACTTGTACAAGAAATGGTTATTATTACTTTATCACATTTACTGATGACTTCAGTAGATATGGTTATGTCTACCTGATGAGACATAAGTCTGAATCCTTTGAAAAATTCAAGGAATTCAAGACTGAAGTAGAAAACCAACTCGACAAAAGATCAGAGCCTTACGATCAGATCGTAGAGGCGAGTATTTGAGTCAGGAATTTAAAACGTACTTGATAGAATGTGGGATAGTCTTACAACTCACGTGTTGAGTATTTTAGGTATAGTGTTTTTATACTCTTTTTGCCTTTAATATTTATAAACTTTCGTACACAATAAATAGGTTAGTTGCAAGCGCACAACCTATCGATTGTAGTATTTAGGTGTCGATCCGCAGAGAGATAGGGAAATACCAATTTTTAATTAAAGAAAACTACTATTAAAACTAAACAATAAAAGTAATAATGGGGGTTTTGTGTAATTTCGTTTTTGAAGGAAAATTAAAGTAAATTAAAAGTTCGTAAAAAGCAATAAAGAGTCGGGTGAAAATCAAGTTGGAGAAGTCTAGAGGTATTCGGTCCACAATCCCTTGCTAATTCTATCTACTCGGTTTGTTTAAATTCATGTTTGATTATGACGAGGTTTCTAACTTATGTCATCCTTGGAATAAATATTGATGCCATTATCTTGGGTGGATGGATTAATGTTCCTCGAATTCTAGAGCTGTCACTAACCTAGAGGGATATTTAAGTCACATGCTCCAAAGTATATATCAATATTTATTCTAAGGTGTCCTAATTAGGTTTTGACTTCACGGTTAAGTCCTTCATCAAATCCTAACCTTAATTCCTATAGTTCCGGGTTGGATATCAAAGTACGGTCGCTTCTAATCCAAATCCTAAGATATGTATTTATGATTTCAATTAGTACTTTCCTTACCTTGACCAATGCTAGAATTTAATAAACTTAAAGCGGAAAGACACGATCAACGCGATTTCAAGCTACTTCAATTCAATAAACCCTAACCAGGTGATTATGATTCAAGTACTAATAAAATTCATAAAGAATAAATCACAGAAATTAACATCAAATCAAACAATCATCATGAAAACTAAAATCCGAGTAAAATAGAATTTAACAAGTTCATGCTACATGACCTAAACCCCTAGAGAGAAACTAGCATCTCATGGAGAAGCAAGCATCTACAAGAAAATACAAGATAAACATGGTAAAAACTGAGAAAATACGTAAGAGAAAAGAATACAACCAATCTCCTAGTTCCTGCCCAAGTTCTTCCCTTGTTGCTGAAGCAAAACATCGACTTCTTCCTTCTCTTCCTTTGCAACTTTGATCACCGCCGAAAAGTGGAGCAGAATAACTTCAATTGAGCAATGATGAGCAGTGATAATTTCTCCTGTGGTTTAGGGTTTAGGGTTTAGGGTTTAGGGTTTAGGGTTTAGGGTTTAGGGTTTAGGGTTTAGGGTTTAGGGTTTAGGGTTTAGGGTTTAGGGTTTAGGGTTTAGGGTTTAGGGTTTAGGGTTTTGTCCTTGATGTTTCTTGTGGTGTTGCTTGCTGATTTTTCTTTGACGGCTGTGAAGCGAGGCTTTCCTTGGTGCCGGCCGTTCGCTTGCCTTGCGATTTCTTCTTTCGGGTAATTAAAGCACACCCTTCTATTTTGATGCTTGTGAGATGCTGTTTCGATTTGGGAAGATTAAATTGTCTCACGCGAGTTGTTGATTTTCTCGGTGAGACGGTGACATTGGGGCTTTGATCAATTGAGTGCGGGTTGTTGATTTTCCCGACTCAATTAAGAGATGAATTTGGGACTTGCGGGTTTGCAATTTGGTTATCTAGTGCAACAGCACTTTTGCTATTTTCTCCTTTGATCCGCTGCTTTGTGTTGTATTTTCGTTGCTTGGCTGTGCCTGTTTCTTTTGCTTGCTTCGCGGTTGGGATTTTCTGGCACCACTGGTACGCCGGTACCAGTACTGTGACTGGTTGTTTTCGTTCCTTTTCTACCCAACTTTGGTACTGCCTTTTGTTCTTGCGACTAGGGTGATTCTTACTGGTACCGGCCATTTTTATTTCGGTGCTGGTTGGTTATATTGTGGTGTGCCCTTTTCTGTTCCTGGTTCCTGTTCTGTGTTGTTTGCGATTGTGCTGTGATGTATTTGTGTGACTGGTATCAGCGGTACCAGCCCAGTATTATGTACTGGTACCGACTTTTCTGTGTGGTATTTCCTATCGTCTATTGCGCGGTTTGCTTACTGGTAAACGGTACCAGTGATACCATTTTTGTCGCTGGCCTTGTTCTTGTTCTGTTGTGCCGATCTGGCACTGGTAAATGGGTACCAGTGACCCTTGCGTTTTCCTTCTGTGAATGCTTAATTAATTGGGAGCCTTCGGCCTTTTTACCTTGCTGGACCGTGACTGTTATGAATTAAATAAATAATGGGCCTTGATTATTAAATAAGTAGAGACCTTGGACCCTTTTTTGTTATTAGGCCGAAATATTGGGAATTATAAATGTGGGCTTTGGAAATTTAAATTAAATAGGCTTGGCCCAAATCAATGATTAAGGATGGAACGTATTAAAATCGGCTTTCGAAAAATAAGTTAAGTAATTAGAATTTTATAAATTAAGTAGAATTTTTAATTAAAGAAAATAATTTTTCAAATAAAATATGTTGTTAATTAATAAAGGACAATTAATTAACAACATGTTAATATTTTCAAATCATTACGATTACAAAAGTTTAGTTAATAGGATAATTAAATAATTATGTATTATTTTATATTTATAAATTAATTGGCTTGTACGAATTACTAAAATAAATTCGTACCACTTTAGAAATATTATAATTAAATATTTATCGTTTATTAAAGTAAGTACTTAGGATTTAAATTAATTGTAGTTAAATTATTAGGGATCAATAGTAGCAATACGGATGGTCTCCTGAGCTTTTTGTGCACAGGTTTTGTATGCAGCATGTTGCTGACAACCTGGTCCAGAACTGTGGAAATGACAAGTGGTACGGATGGAGGTTTAGAGAAGGAGCGAAGAAAAAGAAGCCAAGAAGGTTGAAAGAGATGTTCGAAGAGTTTGCTCAGGTATGTCTAATTTATAACATTTCGTTTAATTATTTTATAAGACTATTCTGAAAATAAAATAACATCTCTTTGTTTTGTGCAGCTAAATTCAAGGTGTAATGCATTTTTAAAGAAGGTGGGTAAGGTACGTCCTAGTGATGCAATGGAGCCGTCTAATTATGAGAAGATTTTTCAAACCTGTAATGGAGGATACCGGTTTGGTATCATGACAACAAACGGCTCCGAGTCGCTCAACAATGTCTTCCGAAAGAGCCATAGAATGCCCGTGGCTGCCATAGTGGAGGATACATTCTATAAGTGCAACAGATGGTTTGTTGAGCGGCGACAGCGAGCAATGGAATTAAAAGACAAGAACCAGGTTCTTTCTGACCGGGTTTTGCAAAAGATCAGAAAACATTGGGAGAAAGCTGCAATAATGCATTTGGTGCGTTATATGCACGGCCAAGGTCAGTACCAAGTTTCATCTCCAAATGAGTACGTTCTTTGCACCCGCAGCGACATAGGCAATATGGAACTTACTCACAGGGAGTTCGTTTACATTGTGACACGCGTTCTCGACAACCAAATGGAATGTACTTACAGAGGGATCCAATTAACTTATATTCCGTACACTCATGTCTTAGCTGTTTGTCGTGACCGAAACTGGTGCGAGGACCAATTTATTGCAGACTGGTATACTGTGAACTATCTTGAAAGTACTTGGAGTGGGGTGTTTGTTCCATTGGCAATATGCCAGAATGGCCTGCTAATACTGAAGCAAAAATCCTTCCGAGCAAGGGTTGAATTAGGGTTGGGAGGCGAAAACACATCCGTCATGTAATGATGATGGATGAAATGTAAGGTAGACGAAGGGGGCATCAGCATCACCGTTCCACTACCAATAGGCAACGAAGAGGTATGTAACATTCATTAAAAATTATATTTCTTTCCAATTATATCAACTTACTAAGTAACAAATGCAAATGCAGAGGCAAGAAACGCAACAACTGCACTAGAAAATGAGTGAGTTATGGTAGAGGCAAGTGGGTCCGGAGGGTCACGGCGTAGCACAGCTATAAGCCGGTTAGATGCATCTGCTATGTTTACAGAAGCAATGGGAGAGAAATTTGATGTCTCCTTATTTGATCTATTGTTTCGACCTATTTTCAGACCAAACATCATGCTTTTAACCACTAAATTGCATTGTTTACATTGAATATCAATAGAATATGGTACTGCTGCATTTTGTGGTTGACTTTGCAGGAAATAGGCGAAAACAAGCAGAGTTCTGACATCCCCCATGCGAGTCGCGTCCCACCTGACGCGGGTCGCATCGCAGTCCAGCGCGACCTCAGACGCGACCCTCATTGCTCACACCAGGTTCCACCTGACGCGGGTCGCATCCCATCTGATGCGGGTCGCGTCGAATTAATTGCGCCAGGGCCTAATTGAAGCCCGTTAAGAAGCCTATATAAGCAGAGGGCCTGGCGCAGGAAAAGGGATCCACGATTTTTCACAAAAAATAGATCTGATCGGGATTTTGAAGAGGAAGCTTGGCGCGCAACAGAGAGAGGCGATCTGGAGCCGATCTGGAGCCAAGAAGGATTCGACTTGGAGAAGAAGATTCGGCCAGAAGCTTCGATCCTCTTTGTTTCTTCAGCTCTCATCATGATTTGCACTCTCTTTCTCTCTTTTATTTTGTTTTTGATCATGTCTGAGTAGTTTTGTAGTTTCAGGGATTTGGATGTAGTTTTAGACTTTGTTTGATAATGCACATTGATTGAATCTGAATGTTAATTTGTGTTTCTTTGATTATTGTATTATTTGTGATTGCTTGACCTAAATTGCTTGATTGATTCTTGATTGTCTACTGTTAAATGCCTATGGTATTTCTTCTTGTAATTTGGCCTTGATGTTTCTTGCAAATTAGGTTAAGTATTTGAGGTAGGTCTGAGATCCGAAAGGTGAGGTCAATAGTAGCCGAGAGGTGAAATTTCCACTTGTGGATATCTTTAGTAAACAGAACTGAGAACTTAGATTTGATTAAACAGTTTGATCAAACCTAGGAAGGTGAAATTGCATTTCCAAACCAGGTCTGTTAAGCCAACACACGAGAGTTGAGGTTTAGTGACATTAGGTACGGTTAATCGAACCTTACATGACTTAAACAACCAGAAACAGACATGTGCAGACTCAGCTCAAGGGGCCATGCGGGTCGCGTGTGAGAGCACGCGGGTCGCATCACAAGGGTCGCGTACGAGAGTACGCGAGTCGCGTGACAGGTCCAGAGTAGCTTGAGGGCCACGCGGGTCGCATGCGAGAGCATGCGGGTCGCGTCACAAGAGTCGCATACGAGAGTATGCGGGTCGCGTGGCAGGTCCAGAGCAGCAAAGTTGAAGATGAAATCTGAAACCCTTGAAACGCCTTTTATACAATAGTCCAAAACAAAACATTTAATTGATTTTACTTTCTGTCATTACATTTGTTCATTTCATTTGTTCATTACATTTGTTACAAAACCTAGGAATAGACAAACACACAACCTTCAAACTTCTAGTACCTAACTAAGTAGAGTAGAAATTCAGAATTTGAGTCGTCCCTGTGGATCGATACCTGATTAGACTACACGACGGGATTGTGCACTTGCAATCTTAGTCGAGAGTTGAATAAGGTTTTAAAAGGTACAGCTTGCTGTACCGAAACTTTGTTCTACCATTTGAGCACGAACAAGTTTTTGGCGCCGTTGCCGGGGACGCCAATCATTTTTCTGAATTTTTGCTTTTCATAGTTAATCTAGATTTTAATCTGTATCTTTTATTTTATTTTTTCTTTTCTTTTCTTTTCTCTTTTTCAGGAACACTCTGGCTTTCAAACTCAAGGACGGTTACCATCTGAGGAGCTCGAGACACCATGGATCTAATGTACAACATGGCGACAGACCACTATTGGTTTGGCCGCGACAGTTCTCGAGCTGGAGGAGGCGACCGATCCAAAGCTGATCAGATCGCAGCTCTATATGCTAGAGCTGCCGAGCTAGAGGAGGCCATGGAGAAGTATTTAATCAAGATGAGCGTGAAGGCAGCCAGTCACCATCAGCCACAGCCATGTGTCATGTGTGGGGACAGGAGACACTCTTACGAGTATTGCCCACTGGCGGAATGGGATGAGGAACCGGAGCAGGACGGCTATCTCAGCAACAACAATTGCAATTTCTACAACATTGCACCATTCAATAACTCGAGCAATCATGCATTTCAATCTGATCCACCCGAGCCGTACATTGATCGGAGCGATTTCACACACGAGCAAGGGAAGATGAACCAGATGATGTGGGAACAGATGCAGAGCATTTCCACTCAAATGGCTGCTCAAAACAAGTTGTTGGAGCAGTTGAGCCACATCGTCGCCTCAAGCCAACCTCAACCTGGAAAGCTGCCAGCTCAGCCAAAACCCAACCCAAGAGGAGAGGACAAGGCGGTCACACTGCAAAGTGGAACCCAATATGAAGGACCAGCCCGGCCAACAGACCAGACCGCACTGCACGCGGGCCGCATCAATGACACGCGCCCCGCGTCACCACCTGAAGAAGAGAACCCGAGCCGCTTCGATCTGACTCGACCGGCAGTCATTGCTGAAGAACCTGTGAACGCGAGCCGCGTAACTGACACGCGGGCCGCGTCGAAGGAGGCTGACAACTTGGGGGAACTGACACACGAACCGCATGCATCTTGCATAAACCACGTGCCACAGTCAGAGGACCTGGAAGAACCTGATGCGTCCCGCACGCCACCTGATACGACCCGCACGCCACTAGATGCGACCCGCATCGAGGCCCAGACAGAGCAGCTGACTCCTGAGCTCAAGCCTCTGCCAGCTAACCTCAGGTATGAGTTCCTGGACCCAGATAGATCTTGTCCTGTGATCATAAGTGCAGATCTTAAACCCGATCGGACTGCTACGCTCTTGGAGAAATTGAAAGCTCACAAAAGCGCAATCAGGTGCTCGATCAAGGACTCGAAAGAAATCTTGTGTATTCTTCTGATGAAAGAGTTTGATCGCGTGGTCCGTGTACCTTAGAAGTGGGTGCTTCCCCCAGTGCCACCCGATCCACCTCCCACCAACTAGTGAGGCAACCCAAACCCTTTTTAATTTTCCTGCACTTAGAATAATTTTCTCTTCCTTTTCTGCATATTTTTTGTTTCTGTTGTTTGCATGCATATTTGTTTTTAGTTATTTTTGCACTTAGGAAAGTCGAAAGAGAGAACTGCAGATTCAGTAAACCATGTGACCCGCGTGATAAATCGACGCAATCTGCGTGAGCGACGCGACCCGCGTTACATACGACGCGACCCGCATCATCGCCAACCGTCGCAGCATTAAAGAAACGCATCCAGGTCGAAACGGAGCGACCCTTTCTTCTTCAACTCACCCCGCTTCACCCCTTCTTCTTCCACAGTGTATCCGACCCCTCACCTCCTCCTCCCTCTACAGTATATCCGGACCCCTTCGATCCGACCACTCGGCCCATCCTGTAGCCCCCTCATCTCCACTTGCTCTCTCTCTCGGCCGCCAGCACCACCTTGCAAACTCTCTCCTTATGGCGAACCTCAGGTAAGTTCCTGCACTCCTCTCCTTATTCACTCTGTTGCTACATTACCTCCGCCATGTCATCTCCGCCGAAACCCTAACCAATTCACGCGAGCTGTATTCGAGCCACGCGACCCGCGTCAGGCATCACGCGAGCCGCATCAAATTCCACTCGACCCGTGTCACTTGAATCCTGAGCCAAACAATGAACCGTGAGCGTCGCTCCAAACAAGTCCAGGACCGTAGGCAGCTGCGTAGCCGTGCCCAGCCACCACCTGCACGAGCTCCTTCTCCACCTGCGTCTAGCTCACACCATTCTGAGCGCTACGACTCTGAGGACTCCCACCGTCTCTCTGGGGACTACACTGATAGGGCAGACGACCATCAGACCGCATCCTTCCGTATCCCCACCCGCTGCATGTTCGAGGACTTCGATTCTTTGCGCTCAAAGAAGTTTGAGAACACGTGCCGAGTCGACATGAACACCCTCCGCGCATTCGGAGTTGAGGAGGACTTCCTGCTTCTCACTGGTAGGATCGGCTTCACCCCCGCCTTCTGGGCTATCGACCACCCTGCCTACGAGAGACTCACACTTGAGTTTCTCTCCTCTCTCCAGCTCAAGGAGGATAACCAGGGCGACCACTCCCGCCACTACATCAAGTTCCTCCTCCGTGGTCAGCCTCACCGCGTCACACTCATTCAGCTCCGCGAGTGGTTCGGTTTCCAGCCGGATCCCCAGACCTCATCTCTTGAGTTCCGCATGGGCCTAGACAAGCACCATTTCTGGAGCTTAATCTCCGGCTCAGTACCAGGGGCCGTTCACAACAAGGACTTCAAGGGCCTCAACATTCCTCACCCTTCTCTTCGCTGCATCCAGCGCGCCCTTGCTGTCACTATCTTTGCACGTGGCGAGACAGTCTCCCGTGCCAATGTTGAGGATCTCAAGCTTCTGGATCACATGCTCCGGCCAGACGGAGAGATAGAGCGGCCCGACCTGATGCTCATCATGATCCACCACTGGCTTGATCTTCAGCGCTCCACGAGGACCGGAGGCACCATCCCCATCGGTGCCTATGTCACGCACATTGCTGAGCACTTAGAGGTACCGACCGCAGGTGATACGCTCTGCAGAGGTCCACGCTTCCTGGATGTCGAGGCCTTCCGTTCGGCGAACTTTATCACGATCAAGACACACTGTGGCCGCCGCATCGGTTACCTTTGGCGCATGCCGGACGGCTCCCCTCGGTACAGGCTGCCCGTCCACGCGCCTCTCTCCTTTGAGGACCGGTCTACTTGGCTTTTCACTGGACCATTACCAGATGTGCCTCCACCCCCTCCTCCTGTTGTTGACGATGCGCCTATGCCTGAGGCTCCTTCCTCTACTCCGCCGAGTACCTCTCATCCCACAGAGCCC
This sequence comes from Carex littledalei, assembly GCA_011114355.1. Lineage (NCBI taxonomy): Eukaryota > Viridiplantae > Streptophyta > Magnoliopsida > Poales > Cyperaceae > Carex > Carex littledalei. Next base: position 8,636,431 of record CM022088.1, read on the forward strand.
ACCATGCAGGACCTCTACCACCTCATCTCAGTCATGCAGTCCACTCAGCTTGACATGCAGTCCACTCAGCGTGACATGCGCTCCCTCCAGCTTGACATGAGGGCGACTCAGCTCCAGCATGATGACACACTTTACGATATTCAGTGTCAGCTGACGGACTATTACGATCGCCTCAGCGGTGTTGAGGATGAGTTGCGCGACTGGCGCTACTATGATGAGCACGGGTACTACCCCGGGCCATCCTCTCCGCAGGACTGATCAGGTATGTTCTTCTCTTTCCCCTTTGCTTTTACTTCTCTTTATCTTGAAGCATTGAGGACAATGCTCAGGCTAAGCTTGGGGGGGGAGACTTTTGTGTTTTAGGATTTATTTTGATTTTACTTAGGTCATGTTTACTTTTCTTCGCATCTTTAGGTGAAAAATTTGCTTGATTGTTTCAATTAGGGACCTGTTTGAAAATTTTTTGTGATTGGGATGACTTTGGGAAATTAGAACTAACCTCATAATTGACCAAACAAAACTGATTAGGAACAAATGTTTTGCGATTTGTAAAAATGGAAACTTGAATGTCGAGATAGCATTTAGAAATCGAACTGTGCCTTTCAAATACGGAAATAGAGATTTCAAATAAAGAAAGGTTGGGATATCCTTTGGTGTGAATGAACACTAGTGGATGTGTGTATTCATGGTATGTGCAAAACGAAAAAAAAAACAGAAAATGAAAAGACGGAGAAAATAAGAGTACTGGCAATAAGTCCGAAAAGGGCGCCTTTGAGCTCGTCTCCCAAATTAGAAGAGAAAGAATAAAACTTTTGCACATATCAACATACGAAATCCGCAACTTTCTGACCTAAGCTTGATCCAAGCTTGGGGGTGCCAAAAGGGAAAATCTCCACAAACGAAGGCATAGTTCAGTGAAAGAATGATAAATCGATAAATTCGAGTACTCAGTTTTGCAAGTTTTAAAACATTTAGAGTTTGAAGTTTTGTTAATCAATTTGTGAGGTGAATCAAAATTGACCAAGGAAAGTCCGAATCATAGCAAAAAGATTCTTGAGTTCTTTTATTGAAACAATCATGTAAGTTTTCACATTTTAGGCATCTAACTTGCATTTAGAATCCAAACCCGGTATGAAAGTACATATTTGCTTGAGGACAAGCAAAAGATAAGCTTGGGGGAATTTGATGTCTCCTTATTTGATCTATTGTTTCGACCTATTTTCAGACCAGACATTATGTTTTTAACCACTAAATTGCATTGTTTACATTGAATATCAATAGAATATGGTACTGCTGCATTTTGTGGTTGACTTTGCAGGAAATAGGCGAAAACAAGCAGAGTTCTGACATCTTCCATGCGAGTCGCGTCCCACCTGACGCGGGTCGCATTGCAGTCCAGACGCGACCTCAGACGCGACCCTCATTACTCACACCAGGTTCCACCTGACGCGGGTCGCATCCCATCTGATGCGGGTCGCGTCGAATTAATTGCGTCAGGGCCCAATTGAAGCCCGTTAAGAAGCCTATATAAGCAGAGGGCCTGGCGCAGGAAAAGGAATCCACAATTTTTCACCAAAAACATATCTGATCGGGATTTTGAAGAGGGAGCTTGGCGCGCAACAGAGAGAGGCGATCTGGAGCCGATCTGGAGCCAAGAAGGATTCGACTTGGAGAAGAAGATTCGGCCAGAAGCTTCGATCCTCTTCGTTTCTTCAGCTCTCATCATGATTTGCACCCTCTTTCTCTCTTTTATTTTGTTTTTTATCATGTCTGAGTAGTTTTGTAGTTTCAGGGATTTGGATGTAGTTTTAGACTTTGTTTGATAATGCACATTGATTGAATCTGAATGTTAATTCGTGTTTCTTTGATTCTTGTATTATTTGTGATTGCTTGACCTAAATTGCTTGATTGATTCTTGATTGTCTACTGTTGAATGCCTATGGTATTTCTTCTTGTAATTTGGCCTTGATGTTTCTTGCAAATTAGGTTAAGTATTTGAGGTAGGTCTAAGATCCGAAAGGTGAGATCAATAGTAGCCGAAAGGTGAAATTTCCACTTGTGGATATCTTTAGTAAATAGAACTGAGAACTTAGATTTGATTAAACAGTTTGATCAAACCTAGGAAGGTGAAATTGCATTTCCAAACCAGGTCTGTTAAGCCAAACACGAGAGTTGAGGTTTAGTGACATTAGGTACGGTCAATCGAACCTTACACGACTTAAACAACCAGAAACAGACATGTGCAGACTCAGCTCAAGGGGCCATGCGGGTCGCGTGTGAGAGCACGCAGGTTGCATCACAAGAAGGGTCGCGTACGAGAGTACGCGAGTCGCGTGACAGGTCCAGAGTAGCTTGAGGGCCACGCGGGTCGCATGTGAGAGCATGCGGGTCGCGTCACAAGAGTCGCATACGAGAGTATGCGGGTCGCGTCACAAGAGTATGCGGGTCGCGTGGCAGGTCCAGAGCAGCAAAGTTGAAGATGAAATCTGAAACCCTTGAAACGCCTTTTATACAATAGTCCAAAGCAAAACATTTAATTGATTTTACTTTCTGTCATTACATTTGTTCATTTCATTTGTTCATTACATTTGTTACAAAACCTAGGAATAGACAAACACACAACCTTCAAACTTCTAGTACCTAACTAAGTAGAGTAGAAATTCAGAATTTGAGTCGTCCCTGTGGATCGATACCTGATTAGACTACACGACGAGATTGTGCACTTGCAGTCTTTAGTCGAGAGTTGAATAAGGTTTAAAAGGTACAGATTCGTCTGTACTGAAACTTTGTTCTACCATTTGAGCACGAACAATAGTTGCCATAGAAGGAGAGGCAGTTGGGGTGCAATGAGAGCCATCTGGAAGCCAACCGATGAGGTCAACTAGTAGGCGTACAACAAGGGCATCTGCAAGCCAAGCAAGGCCATCTGGAACCCAAGCAGAGCCATCTAGTAGGACATCTTATGGAAGTGATTTCTTTCGCGGATTTAGTTTTAGGCGTGATAGTAATAGGTGATTTATATGCATGTTGTGAACTTGTTTATTTAGATGCTTCTTTCACAACTTTTTTATTTGCAATTTGTGTGGATTTTATTTGCAAATTGTGTAGTCTTTTTTATTTGCAATTTGTGTGTACTTTACTGTTTTGTACGAGACTCTGAATTGGCTACGAGACTCTTTTTTATTTGCAATTTGTGATGCAAGTCTGACTTGGCTGTGAATTTAACTGTGACTCTGAATTCTTTCTCACGCCTTCATCTTTAAAGGAAACAACACGTGACTACTAAATGAAAAGTAATTATTATTTAATTAATACTCAAAAAAATTACAACATAATTCATCAAACTACAATAATACTACTTAGAACCAAGCTCAAATGCATCCAAATTTTAAACCCTACTAATACTACTTAGAACAAGCCGATTTTGCCGGATCTGGATCAGTCACAGCAGACGAAGTGGTAGCCTTACTAGTATAAGTACACGGAACAAACTCATCGTCCGATGTTGGTGGCTCTGGATTAACCTTCTTTTTTTTGAACCCATAGCCGTATGGGTTTTCCACAAAGTCATCGTCTGAAATTTCATACCTACGAAATTCCTCCTGTATGAATGGTTGACATTCCTTTTGGCATACTGGACAGTTGTTCTTTTTTTTCCTCATTTTTACCTCGATCACTAATTGACCCTCCTCTCGCTAGGTCACGATTGGACGACCTACCTCGGTTGCTATTGTTCATCCTTTTGGCCCCTTCAAATATCGACATTTTCGCCTCAAAAATCGCCTTCTCTTTCTCTCTATCTGTTCCTCCTTTTCTCTTTTGTGAGTTGCAATTGCTCCTTGTGCAAGCAAATATTTTGCAGTAACTTGTCAAGAAACTCTGAGTGAGATGCACACAAGTATAAAAAAAAAGTACTTAAATAAACAAAACAAAACAAAAACTGCAAGCACAGTAGCAAATGGAGCTTGCCAAACATTCATATCATAATGTATTTAAGGAGTCCAATTTTGAATAATTATATATCTGTCATTTACATATAACAAAAAGATGACATCATGATTCTTGTTCTGATTGTTCTATGAATTATACATTTTTTTCTTGAAATGGACTAATTTGCCCTTTATACCAGTAACATGCATGTACTGGTACAGAGGTTCTGTGATGGCCTAAAGATGCATGAACTTAAGAAAACATGTGAAAATGAAAATTAATTGTGTCATTGATTGTTGTTAACCATAGATAAAATTTAACACAATTAAAAAGTCAAATTTTAAAAAAAAGAACTTTATTACTAAACTCATTTAAAATATTTACACATATTTTGAATCCTTCATCACAATAACACTCATCACAAAAAGAACTTTATTACTAAACACTCATGTTATGCAGGTAACATCCATCTCAACTCTTTCTTTCCAGTGAGCATCTATATTTACAAAACACTCATCACAATCTCATGCAAAATTCCTGCATTAAAATTATCTTCTTCATGATCCAGCTAACAAAAGTATCATCTTCTCAATGACCTTGCGTTAAATTCCTACAGAAAATAAGAATTGAGAGAGTCATCACAATTTGAACACATCTCTCTTCTCAAAGGCTAAAGTTGAAAGAAAAGAATATAAAGAGCTGGAACTCCCAATAATAGTTAACAACCATATCAAAGCATAGCCAACAGTACCTCCATAATCTTTTCTTGACATTTTGTTTCTTGTTTTTAAGGTCCTGTGTTAGTGTGCATTTATGCTCAACAATCAGAAGTGGGGCTGATAACTGCAATGGAAGGTTTCGAGCAATCGAGCAATCCAGTAAAAGATGCAAATATATTTGCATGCACATTCACAAGGACAAATGGTCCACAGTTCAGTTGGTTGATTGCTCAATTGCACAAAATCCTGATTGCATTTAGCAATTTCTATTCACAAGGAATAGTCGCATACCAAATAAGTCTTCTTTGTGTGGCAGCATATGCAATTACAGTAGCCACGACATACACGACATTTTATAGTAACTTCCTCTTCTGACAAGTGGAAGTTAATTCACATGTGCAATCAGATCCATTAATCATAATAATGACATGAACCAAACAATCGCAATCAAACCAGCATGGTCATACAAATACTGAAACTCAACCTACACTCATAAAAATAAAAAAAAACAATCAGAGTTGGGAAAAAACAAGGTAAGATACCTTAGAAGATGAGGTACACGCTAGCTGTTGCAGGAGGAGGATCTTGCAAAGTTTTGAATACCTCGATGCTTCCTTTCCCACACTCAATCCCGACTCGTACAGAAAACCCAACCTCTCCTGCCTCCTGCACCAAATTCAATTAAAAAATGAGTCCAAATTGAACAGTTCATTCAAATCATACTATGAATAGCTATTCACTTGTGTTGTATATTAGTACTGAGGTCTGAGGATATATTGGGCAAAACTGAGACTATATTGAGTAAAGCTGGTAAGTATTCACTACTGAGCTATGAAGATGAAGAAGTAATTGCAGGTATCAGGGTAATGGTATAATACATACAAGCAACACAACATGTACACACCAACACTGACAAGCGAGGGACAAAAAAAAAATAGTCTTATTTGTTTAGCTGTATGAACAGGTTATGGACTCAGAGAGAAGGCCATACTCTAAATTTTTGGTGAAATACATCAACCGTAGCATTCACATTGCGAGTATCAGACCATCCATTTAAAACCCTTGTTAATCAAAATTTTACCTGATATTCTCTTTTCTACTCTCCTCTCTGTCAAATCAGACCGTCCATGGAGGCTTTATCGTCGTCGTTGCCGCGCTCTCTTCTTCCAAAATTGCTCGGCCCCACTCGCTCTCCTCCCATCGTCACCCTAAGCCTCAGTCGGAATCTGTGCCCCGTCTTCTTCACCGTCGCACTTGAGAGACGATGAACGGCGAGGTGAGAGAGGCGGCACACTTGAGAGAGATGAACGACGAGGTGAGAGAGGCGCCGAAGGAGGGGAGAGAAATTTGCGTAGGAAGAGGAGAAATTGGGGAGAAGTCGGAGTCTTTGATGGTTGACGGGTTCAAATTTGGAAAATATAAAATCCGTTTTAATTTATTCGCTTAAGTCGCCAAAATATTAGATTATCTTTTGATGGAATCAACGGTGGATACTGCCCATCAGAATCAAACTAAGTCCGATGGGCATCGGACCTACACCGCTTCCCAACTTGAAACATGTAGTTCTTATTCAGCCAAAAAATATTACAAGAAAAGATGAGTTTTTCACATTTAAGACACTGTTTTTAACTGGAAAATGGAATTATTTCCTAAATATAAAATAAGTGCATTTAATTGGGGTAATTTTTTTTGTGTGATTTTAGATTTGAGACCTATGCAATTTCTAACATAAAATAAAAAAATTCAAGCTTAATTGAATAATATCAACTTGTTGCGTACATATTTAACTTGAAACAAGGTAACAAAAAAAAAAAGACTAGCAGAAAGGTTGAGTTTTTGAGGCATATCTTTTTACAGGAGTATGGAAATTGCATTTTTAATCCTTGAACTTGCGTTTATGTAGGTGTATAATTTACTAACAATATTGTTCAATTTTGAGTGTCTAGTTGATTTAGATTTCAGAGTTGAGATATGGTTAATTAAAGCATCTCCATTTAAGTTAAATAGATAATCTATAATTACAAATGACAATAGATATTTTATTATTCTATTCACATTAGTAGTTTCCTAATTATTTTTCAATCAGTGTAAATATTTTTTTTGGCTGTCTATTTCCGAATAGGCAACGGACATGTCAGTCACGCAAAACATGAGAAATAAATCTGTTGTTATTCCATCAATTTCAACTGTTAATTTTCGTTTTAATTTGCATTTAAAAAATTTTTTTATTAAGATTCGCGCATGAAAAAATTTAAATAGTTGAAATCGGAATAAACAGGCTCTGTAACAGCAGATTTATTTCCCAAAATATGAGATATCTGCCCTGGTTAAGGAATTCACATCCCTTCATATTACCCCGAATTTTTTATTGTTACCACGGCCAAAAATCGGAATTAAATCGTTACCACCCCGCTGACCCTTTATTGAATACTACCACCCCCGCTAACCCAGTTCGCGCACCAAACTGGCTGGTGCGCGGACTGGGTTGGCGCACAAGCTTGGTGCGCCAACTGGGTTAGCGGAGCTCTCTTTTGGGGCTGAATGGATTTGGGTTTAAGGTTTAGGTTTAGAGTTTAGGGTTTAGAGCTGACTGGATTTTAGGGTTTATTTTTATTTTTGCAACGGGTGTCTGAAAATCCTGTTTTATTTTTAACGATGTTCATTCATCAGACGCAAGGCAGCAGGCAGGTAAATAACGTAAAAACTAATGTGTTAAATTGACGGCGGAAGAACTAAACAACAGAAAAACAAAACAACATAAGAACTAATATCAAAATAATATCGAAATAACATCCAAATAACAAGAACTAATACCGAAATAATATCCAAAAACATAAACTACAACAAGTAAGTCTATCATATCTGCTCGAGGGTGTCCACGGCTTCTTCTCTCTCCTAAGTCTCTTACCCCGCCCCTCCTCTTGACGCTCTCTCTCCTCTAGCGATGTGTACTGTCGTGGTGGCTGTGGTGGGGTCTCCTCATGTATCTCCCCAAAAAGTGTCTCCTCGTGTGGTCCCTCATCTGCACCAGGTCCGAAAATAAACTCACGTGTATCTGCAGGGTACACGGGTCCATATGAGACATCCTGCTGGACAGCTGCTGCACTGGACTGTGGGAGTGACGTCTCCTGTGGGAGTGGCGTCTCCTGTGTGGGAAACGGAGGAGAGTCTACATCCTGCGTGTAAGCCCCGTACTGAGAGCCCAAGTGAAACGTAAAATCTGCGGATGGGTCCGGCTCGTCGTACTGATCTCCGCGGGGTATATCTCCCTGAAACAAATAGATAATTAGGTTTCACAATGAAGATGATTATAAAAATAATTACAAAAATATACGTACCGCTGCAAGCCCAACAGCCTCAAATGCGGCCTCAGCAGTCGCTGCCTCGTGTAGGTCTGAGAAATCCGACTCTGGCGTGCTCATAGGCTCCGCAGAATCTGCAGAGTCCATGTCTTTCAAATCTTCATAGCGGGGAAGATCTGAAAGCCTAAGAACTCTCTCGAGCTGATCCTGGTACCCGGCGACGACGACAGGCGGTGCAGCCATACATAACCACTTCTTACCGAATGCCTTCCAACCTCTTGTGACGGCGTATCTTGCGCTCCTAAGCACTTGCTTGATGTTCATGAGTGCCTGCAAAATAAATAAAATTAGTTCGAATTGCAAATGAATTTTCATAATTTTCTTAAACCAAAAAAATTAAAGACTTACAATCTGTGCAGCCGGGCCAGCGCAGGGAATGAAGCCATACTCGTCACTAACCGTGTCGCGTCGTACGTGGAGCGGCTTCGTGTTCATCTCCGTGATCTGACCATGCAAGTACACCGTGAAGGCACAGTACTCCTGATACCAACTGCGATAGGTCTGATCGTATGTATCGAAAGCATACGACTGGAGCTCGTCAGGGATCCTGTCGCCCATCACCTCAAGCCGAGTCACATAATCGGCGTGCACGGTCCGCCAATTCTTGCCGCTGGTAGTGGCCAGATCTTTGTGAAGCTCGTACCACTTGTCCTTGGAGATGGGATCCGGGACGGGAAAGGGCTGACGCATACCGAACTGACGCATCACCCGTCCAGGATAGTAATGCTCGACCATCTGGTAGAACACAAGTGGTACCTGCAAGTACATAAAAATAAATAATCCTACGTATGTAATAAATAAAAGTGATGCAAAATGGGAATACAATAATAATGCAAGGGTTACTTGAGCAAACCAGAACTGACGCTGCTGGAGGCATATATGAGGCAGGTCATGCAGGAAGGAGTGAGGGATAGCATCATCGTCATTAACCTTGACACGCTCTTCGTACGGCCGCCAGCAGACGTGTCTGTCAGGAGTCATTTGCTCGAACTGACTCCGGAAGAAATCAACACCCATAGGTCTGCCGTGCGGGGTCTGGATGTACGTCTTCCTCAAGCACCACTTCTGCGCGTAAGACGGGCATGTAATCCCGTCGGGCTGCCCCCAAGCTGGAGCCCAACCTCTCACTCGTGGCTGTGGACGGCCGAACGGGAACCTCGTCCACGACCAATGCATCAGGAGACCAGCTGGACCGTAGAAATTGTGCTTGTTTGTCTATTTAGGTACAAGTGACAGTTAAAATTCTGGTTTTTTTTGTGTAACCATTTAATTATTCAGATTTAATTTCAAAATAATTTATACCTGACATGCGGTGCACAAACCCCGATATAGACATGCCAATACCGCTGCACCCCAGTTCATCTGTTTCGGCTGGGCCAAGTCCCTCAGCCACTCAAGCAAACATCCAGGGACAGTGGCCCCCGATGAATCTGGGAACTCCAGCAAGCAAACATCTCCATGATGTAAGCCCGGGTCCACCGATCTACCGTCTCAGCATCAGCATCTGCGTCCAGGGCTCCACTGTAAATTCGAACCAATTTAGTGAAAATTGCGAAAAATAGACATCAAATAATTAATTTTATAAAATAAATGTTACCTGAACCGCTCCCGCAACTGTGATAAACTGATGTCATTCTTCGAGTAGACGTACCCCTTCTTGGTCGCCCTCCGCTTCATCAACCCGTCTCTCAGCAGGTCGGTGACGAGCTGCGTGAAGTCTCCGTACTCCACACCCGTCACCGCCTCTCCGGTAATGGGCAGACCCCAGAGACAACTCACGTCCTGAAGAGACACCGTAATCTCTCCGACGGGCAAGTGGAATGTGTGGGTCTCCGGCCGCCACCTCTCGACCAATGCAGATATAAGAGCGACATCTGCATTTAAGTCACTGAGCTGTGACACATGCCACAGACCCAGCCTCTGCAACGCGGGTGCAAATCGAGGGTCGTAGAGGATATTCATCTGGTTGTTCCTCGTCGACGTCAGAGTATGAGTTTGCATTTAATTTCAAAATAAACACAAATACAATTTATTATTTTATTCAAATGAAAATGTATATTATTTGCAAGTGGTATAGAGATGTAAACTTACATATGAGTTTCTAATCTTGTGCTCCTTGTAAGGGAACCAGCAAACGGGACTGATATACTCTGTCGTCAAATGCAGAAAGACGGTCCGAGCTAACACTACATCCAACTCCACATCATCATGAGGCAGACTAGTGCGCTTGGTGCCGCTGGATGACGCCATACTATAATTTGGTGCATTTCTAATCAAATTTGGTCTTAAGTACCTCAAATAGGGTACTTTAATAATTTTCTAAAATAATTTGGCATAAAATACAACATAATATAACTAAAAACAATTCTACTCTATTTGGACACCATTCTAAATATTTAATACAATTATACTCTGTTTGAACACCATTCTAATTATTTAATACAATTCTACTCTGTTTGGACACCATTCTAAATATTTAATACAATTCTACTATGTTTGGACACCATTCTAAATATTTAATACAATTCTACTCTATTTGGACATCATTCTAATTATTTAATACAATTCTACTCTATTTGGACACCATTCTAATTATTTAATACAATTTTACTCTGTTTGAATTTATTTTGAACACTATTCTAATTATTTATTACAATTCTACTCTATTTGGACACCATTCTAATTATTTATTACAATTCTACTCTATTTGGACACAATTCTAATTATTTATTACAATTCTACTCTATTTGAACCTATTTTGGACACCATTCTAATTATTTGGACCTATCTACTCTACAAATAAATAAATAAAAAAGTAAAAAAAAAAAAAACTTACTTTTTTACTGTGCTGCGTGCGCGGAGTGCGGAGCAAAATGAGCTCTCCGCACCCTTATACGGTGAAAAGAGGCCTCCGCGAACCCAGTTGGCGCACCAAGTTTGTGCGCCAACCCAGTCCGCGCACGAGCTAATTTGGTGCGCGAACTGGGTTAGCGGGGGTGGTAGTATTCAATAAAGGGTCAGCGGGGTGGTAACGATTTAATTCCGATTTTTGGCCGTGGTAACAATAAAAAATTCGGCATATTACCGGACTGAGTACAATTGAATCGGACGATTCAAAATTGTTCTTTTTAACTTGACACGAATCTCAAAGCACAGATAATACTGCCCTGCGCCATCCCGAGCCAGCACCGGCTGAGTAAACCTGGTTAAGTCGGTTGGTCATGTTCCTCTATAAATATACCATACCGCTCCGCTTCTTTCCTCTTTCAAAGGAACTTCTTTCTAGCGATCTTGCTCTTGAGTTAGATCGCCTCTCTCCCTCCTCTCTCTCCCTCCTTTCTACTGTTCTCTGAGTCAGATCGCCTCTCTCCCTCCTCTCTCCCTCCTTTCTACTGGCCCCATTTGAACCTGTCGGTAGACTGATTTACCGATTGGGAGGAATTGGTGAGCCATGGATTTGCGGTTTCCTTTCTCGCCAGCTGAGGTGGCGAAGGTCCAAATGGTCCAGTTCGGAATTCTAAGCCCGGATGAGATAGTAATTTTCTTGCCCCGTATAAATTTAATATTTTGGACATTTTTCTTTCTTGAAACTGGCTGGCATGAGACTGAGAGGGAGCCAGGGAGGGGATGTGAGAAGAGAAGGGGGCATTTTACTTCCAATATATATAATTTTAAAATATTTGGACCTTAAGTAGAAGCTGGTACTTTGCCCATTCTGGCATTAACCTGTATTCTTTCCTTTTCATCTATGGTTTCTACCTTCTCTAAGAAAAAAAATAAACAATTGCAGAGACAAATGTCGGTGGTAGAAATAATTCACGGTGAGACGATGGAAAAGGGGAAGCCGAAAATAGGTGGCCTCAGTGACCCTCGACTTGGCACCATTGACCGAAAGATGAAGTGTGAGACTTGCATGGCCAACATGGCGGAGTGCCCGGGGCATTTTGGTCATTTGGAGCTTGCTAAGCCCATGTTCCATGTTGGGTTCCTAAAGACAGTTCTATCAATAATGCGCTGTGTCTGCTTTAACTGCTCTAAGATTCTAGCTGATGAGGTATGCACCTTATTTGAAGTGAACAATTTTCCATTTAGCTTCCTTAGCTTCTAAGGCCAAAGAATGTGGGGGCATGGGGTTTTTTGACAAGATGTAAAAAAATTGACTAAGAGCATTGCAGAAAATCTCAATTATTTGTTACAGAGATACAAACAACTGAGCACATCACAATATGGTCTTATACCGATGCATTCTATTTCAGGATGACACACGGTTCAAGCAAGCCCTAAAAATCAGAAATCCCAAGAACCGTCTGAAACGCATATATGATGCATGCAAGAGCAAGAAGAGATGTGCTGGTGGCGATGATATTGATGTACAAAAAGAACAGGATGGTGACGAGCCGGTAAAAAAGAGCCGAGGTGGTTGTGGGGCCCAGCAGCCTAATATAACCGTTGATGGCATGAAGATGGTGGCTGAGTTTAAGGCACCCAAGAAGAAGTCTGATGAGAACGAGCAGCTTCCTGAGCCGGTTGAGAGGAAACAGATTCTCTCCGCTGATAGGGTACTTTTCACCCTTTTCCCTTACGTGTCAGATTTCTATTGGCTCTTAAACATAGTATTTAGTTAGCAAAAAGTACTCTTGTCCTTTCACAGGATAACATATAATTATGCCTTTTGCATCTGTGGCCCAAAATTTAATTTGGGCAGTAATATCTTTAGGACTCAAATCTTTGCATCAAAGTTGATGTAGTGTTTTCAACAGAGAAGATTACTGCAGATTTTAGTATGTAGTTTTATAGGTAAAAGGAACAAAATTGACGAAAGAACAAAATCTATGGTTTCCAAATTTAATTATTGTCAATAATGTGGAAAACTACAATCAGGGGGTTTTGAAATTTAATTATTGGCAATAAGGTGGAGAACTATAATCAGGGGTTTTCCAATTAAATATTTGGAACTGAGTACAAACTATCCAGTCATTAACATGACCCTTTTTTCTTTTCTATGTTTTTTCACTCTTTCTTCCTTCCATATTTACTTTTATCTTTTAAGCTGAAATGAATTTAACAAAATTCTACAAAGATTGACTGATTGATAAACAAATTGTATTTTGAAAGAGAAGTAATAACCAACTATGCATCTAATTCTTTTGTTAAAACAGGTTCTGAATGTACTGAAGCGCATAAGCGACGAGGATTGCCTCTTATTGGGTCTGAATCCAAAATATGCCCGGCCAGATTGGATGATACTTCAAGTGCTCCCTATCCCTCCTCCCCCTGTTAGGCCTTCTGTTATGATGGACACCTCTGCTAGGAGTGAGGTAAAATTATTTTTGACAAATTACAAAAAAAATGATATCGTTCTTTTTCATGTATATGTTGGCTGATCAAAATGGGTTATCTATGCTTGAGCAGGATGATCTGACACATCAGCTTGCCATGATTATACGGCATAATGAGAACTTGAGGAAGCAAGAGAGAAATGGCGCACCAGCTCACATAATTACTGAATTTGCTCAATTACTCCAATTTCATATTGCTACCTACTTTGACAATGAGCTGCCTGGACAACCCAGGGTTAGTAATTGCTGACTGAAGAAATATTTTTTTTGAGTTCATGAAATGCATCTAATTTGTGGTGTACTTGGTTCTCTTATTTTTGCTTGTTCAGGCAACTCAAAGATCTGGGAGGCCAATTAAATCAATATGCAGCCGGCTCAAGGCAAAAGAAGGTCGGATCAGGGGCAATTTAATGGGCAAGAGGGTTGACTTCTCAGCCCGTACTGTTATCACGCCTGACCCCACCATTAACATTGACCAATTGGGTGTCCCATGGAGTATTGCTCTCAATTTGACCTATCCAGAAACTGTCACCCCATATAATATTGAAAGGTTAGCTATGCAATGCATGTGATGATGTAGCTTAAACTTCAATTCTGGACTATAACAACATCCTCATGTAATGCTCCCACTGTTATTTTCCTTCAGGCTGAAGGAGTTGGTGGAATATGGACCCCACCCACCACCTGGTAAGACTGGTGCGAAGTACATTATTAGAGAAGATGGTCAAAGACTTGATCTTCGCTACTTGAAGAAGAGTAGCGACCAACACTTGGAGCTTGGTTACAAGGTTGGTTTTCACTTCATAAAGAATCAACCCCCTTTTTTTTTCATTTTTGTCTATGGATTTTAGATTTTGAGGGAGTTTGACTAAACATCCCTGGAAAATTAGTAATATATCTGATCCATTATAGAGGAGTATAGAGGAGAGGAGAGACAAATATAAACACATGCTTATACCAAAAGCTGAACATTTGGCATGGATTTGGTCGCTACTTACAACATTAAGGTTTTGAGAGTTTGAGAAATTGCCAGTAGGAAAAAGGGACGCAGTGCAGATGCATGTTGCTTAGTACATCTTTCTAAAGCTAAATTACTGAGATGCAAAAAATTTCCTAAAACAAATTGTTGTCTAATAATGCTTTGTACAGGTTGAGCGGCACTTAAATGACGGCGACTTTGTATTATTCAACCGACAGCCCAGCCTGCACAAGATGTCAATTATGGGCCATCGCATTAAGATCATGCCATACTCCACCTTCCGCCTTAATCTCTCTGTCACATCCCCATACAATGCAGATTTTGATGGGGACGAAATGAATATGCATGTCCCCCAGTCATTTGAGACTCGCGCGGAGGTGCTTGAGCTCATGATGGTGCCCAAATGCATTGTGTCTCCCCAGTCAAATCGACCCGTTATGGGTATCGTGCAGGATACACTGCTCGGATGCCGTAAGATCACCAACAGGGATACATTTATTGAGAAGGTGTCCATTTGTCTTGATATTCTCAGCTACTTGATGCAATTTTTAGGTTTACTGTATATACAACCAAGAGGGCTTACTAATTGGGTAAAATAATTTTTTTCTTTAACCAAATATGTTATTCTGAAAATTTACAATTTATATGTCGTTTTGGTAGGATGTCTTCATGAATATTCTCATGTGGTGGGAGGACTTCGATGGAAAAGTACCTGCACCGGCCATTCTGAAACCAAGGCCTCTGTGGACTGGGAAACAAGTCTTCAACCTAATTATACCGAAACAAATAAATTTGATACGTATGGCTGCATGGCATAGTGAGGCAGAGACGGGTTTTATCACACCTGGTGATACACTTGTGCGTATAGAGAAGGGGGAGCTTCTTTCAGGGACACTTTGCAAAAAGACCCTTGGAACTGGTGGTGGCAGTCTTATTCATGTGATATGGTTAGCATCTCAGCAACTTTTTTATCTTTTTGTACCTACCTACCTACTACAAAATAATGCCAATTTGTTCCAATATCATGCCATTAGTTTCTACTGTACCATTGATCCTTGTATTGTATTTGCCGGGTGAATGGATCAATTTGTTTTGTTATTTCGTTAATTAGGACATTTAATGAGAACTTGTTCAATTGTTATTTTTTCCAGGGAAGAGGTGGGACCTGATGCAGCTCGCAAGTTCCTGGGACATGTTCAATGGCTGGTAAATTACTGGTTGTTACAGAATGGATTCAGCATTGGCATTGGTGACACGATTGCTGATGCAGCCACCATGGAAAAGATTAACGAAACTATTTCGAAGGCAAAAAATGATGTGAAGGAACTGATCAAGCAAGCCCATGACAAGAATCTTGAGCCTGAACCAGGTCGCACCATGATGGACTCTTTTGAGAACAGGGTTAACCAGGTGAATATCTTATATTATCATTTTATATATATTTGTTAACACTTTTTGGTGCGGCCAGACATTGGTTATCATGATTGTCTTTCATTGGGAGAGTTGTATAGATGTTTACTGTTCTGACCTGGTTGGTTCATGAAGTGAGATGTACTGGTTTGATACCCATGTATAGAAAATATTTATTTTATTGGTTAACCTTTTGTCGTCATCCGGTCATCCCATTCTAGTTGGGTTGTTTTGATTATTCTGGTTGAGCATATTTGATCATGCAACAAAAATCTGGAAATCAAATGGTAGCCGGTGAGGGCAATTTTGGTAGAAGGTAAAATCCATCCTGTACAATCTCCTTATGGTTATTCAGGCTTACTCTCTTTTTCTTTTCTTTTTTTTCTCATGCCTAACAGTGAGCACTATTTTTCCTGTCAGGTGTTAAACAAGGCTCGTGATGATGCAGGTGCTAGCGCACAAAAATCTCTGTCTGAAAGCAACAACCTAAAGGCCATGGTGACAGCTGGGTCTAAGGGGTCTTTCATTAACATCTCCCAGATGACTGCTTGTGTCGGACAACAGAATGTTGAAGGGAAGCGTATCCCATTTGGTTTCATTGACCGAACCCTTCCCCATTTCACTAAAGATGATTTAGGTCCTGAGTCTCGAGGTTTTGTTGAAAACTCTTATTTACGAGGTCTGACCCCTCAGGAGTTCTTCTTTCATGCTATGGGAGGTCGCGAGGGTTTGATCGATACTGCTGTCAAAACCTCTGAGACGGGTTACATTCAGAGGAGGCTTGTTAAGGCCATGGAGGATATCATGGTCAAGTATGACGGCACAGTGAGAAATTCTCTTGGGGATGTGATTCAGTTTTTGTATGGCGAGGATGGTATGGATGCCGTGTGGATTGAGTCGCAGAAACTAGATTCACTAAAGATGAAGAAATCAGCATTTGACAACGTTTATAAATATGAATTTGATGATGAGAGCTGGAACCCTAGTTACATGCTTCCGGAGCATGTAGAAGATCTGAGAACTATCCGTGAATTCAGAAATGTGTTTGATGCGGAGGTGCAGAAGCTAGAGGCTGACCGGTTCCAGCTCGGTACTGAGATTGCCACAACAGGAGACAACTCCTGGCACATGCCTGTTAACTTGAAACGGCTGATCTGGAATGCACAAAAGACTTTCAAGATCGACATGAGACGCCCCTCTGACATGCACCCTATGGAGATTGTGGAGGCTATTGATAAACTGCAAGAGAGGCTGAAGGTGGTCCCTGGGGATGATTTTTTGAGCATTGAGGCGCAGAAAAATGCAACCCTACTCTTCAATATCTTACTCCGCAGTACCTTTTCGAGCAAACGGGTTCTGAGCGAGTACCGCTTGACTAGAGAAGCCTTTGAATGGGTTGTGGGAGAAATTGAATCTCGATTCTTGCAATCTCTTGTTGCTCCGGGAGAGATGATCGGTTGTGTGGCAGCACAATCAATTGGGGAACCTGCCACACAAATGACTTTAAACACTTTCCATTTTGCTGGTGTGAGTGCCAAGAATGTGACACTTGGCGTGCCACGGCTGCGTGAAATTATTAACGTGGCCAAGAAGATAAAAACCCCGTCTCTCTCTGTATACCTCAAGCCAGAGATTAACAAGAAGAAAGAGCTTGCAAAGAATGTGCAGTGCGCACTGGAGTATACCACACTCCGGAGCGTGACCCATGCAACAGAGGTCTGGTATGACCCGGACCCACTTAGCACAATTATTGAGGAGGATGTGGAGTTCGTGAAGTCATACTATGAGATGCCAGATGAGGATATTGCCCCTGAGAAGATCTCTCCATGGCTGCTGCGTATCGAACTCAACCGTGAGATGATGGTTGATAAGAAACTCAGCATGGCCGATATTGCAGAGAAAATAAATCAGGAATTCGATGATGATTTGACGTGTATATTCAATGATGATAATGCGGATAAGCTTATCTTGCGTATACGCATCATGAATGACGAGGCACCCAAAGGGGAGTTGCAAGATGAGTCGGCAGAGGATGATGTGTTTTTGAAAAAGATAGAGAGCAACATGTTAACTGAGATGGCACTCAGGGGCATACCAGATATCAACAAGGTGTTTATCAAATCTGGTAAGATAAACCGTTTTGATGAAAATGAGGGTTTTAAACCGGGTCAAGAGTGGATGCTTGATACTGAGGGGGTCAACCTATTGGCAGTGATGTGTCATGAGGATGTAGATCCGACCCGTACCACTAGCAACCACTTGATAGAAGTGATAGAGGTGCTTGGTATCGAGGCAGTTCGACGGTCTCTGTTGGACGAGCTGAGAGTGGTTATTTCATTTGACGGATCTTATGTGAACTACCGGCACCTGGCAATTTTGTGTGACACCATGACATATCGGGGCCACTTGATGGCGATCACTCGGCATGGTATCAACAGGAATGATACTGGCCCACTTATGCGGTGCTCATTTGAGGAGACTGTTGATATTTTGCTTGATGCGGCAGTGTATGCCGAACCTGACCGCCTACGTGGTGTCACTGAAAACATCATGCTGGGCCAGTTGGCACCAATCGGAACTGGCAGTTGTTCCCTGTATTTGAATGCTGAAATGCTCCAGAAAGCAATAGAACTGAACCTACCGAGCTTTGCTGAGCTAGACTATGGCATGACCCCAGCCCGGTCCCCTATAACTGGTACGCCATACCATGAGGGGATGATGTCACCAAGCTATCTCTTAAGTCCAAATATAAGGTCTTCACCAATCACTGATGCACAGTTCTCACCATACGTTGGGGGCATGGCATTTTCTCCCAGTGCATCACCAGGATACAGCCCGAGCTCACCTGGTTACAGCCCGAGCTCGCACGGGTATAGCCCGACTTCCCCTGGGTACAGCCCGACTTCTCCCGGGTACAGTCCCACATCCCCAGGTTACAGTCCCACATCTCCGACTTACAGCCCTAGCTCACCTGGCTATTCCCCTACTAGCCCGGCATATTCTCCGACTAGTCCTTCATACAGCCCCACTTCTCCAAGCTATAGCCCTACTTCTCCAAGCTATAGCCCCACTTCTCCCAGTTATAGCCCCACAAGCCCTAGTTACAGCCCAACATCACCAAGTTATTCTCCCACCTCACCGGTGTATTCCCCGACATCACCAGCGTACTCCCCAACATCTCCGGCGTACTCGCCGACTTCGCCTTCATACTCCCCCACATCACCATCATACTCACCGACTTCACCAAGCTACTCACCCACTTCACCATCGTACTCACCAACAAGCCCCAGTTACAGCCCTACAAGCCCAAGTTACAGTCCAACAAGTCCTAGTTACAGTCCAACTTCACCAGCGTACAGCCCGACATCGCCAGGGTATAGTCCAACATCCCCAAGCTATAACCCACCGTCACTTGCATATTCTCCCACAAGTCCGCGAATTTCCCCCAATTATAGGTGCATACTGCTAAACTTTAAATCTTAGTTTTCACATTAGTACTTGTTTGACAATTCTCATTTTCTAATTGGAAGAATAATTTCTTTTAATTTTTTTTGTGCAGTCCAACTTCGCCGACTTACTCGCCAACATCGCCATCGTATTCTCAGCCGAGCCCGACATACAGCCCAACCAGGTTAGAGACCCTAATATTTCCTTTACTGGCACTGTTCAACAGTCCATTAGTCTGTTCATTGTTCCTGAATTGTTGTTCCAACTTTTTTGTTCAGCCCGTACAATGCTGGTGGGTCAAATCCGGACTACAGCCCTACCTCTCCGCAGTACAGGTAAAGTCTCTTCTATACATCTGTTTGCTAAGAAATTTCATTATGAATGCACTACCAAGTACCAGTACTATGCTTTTTAATTGCTGATTCAACTTGCTTTCTTCGTGCTAATTGGTTGTCCTTTTGTCTCTTATTTTGTGTGTTCGTCAGGAGTTGTATTATGGTAGCTTTATATATTTATGATGTTAACCCCTTGCAGGCTGCAGTATTGACCATTTATATACATATATTTTCCTTTTACATCTGGGTGTTTGGGAACCTTTTTTGGACCTGTTATAAGTTGTCAGTAGTGATACTGATAAGACTTGGTCTATTTGAGGAATCCGTACCTCTTTCTGTTATTATATGACTATCTGATAAAAAAAATTTAATTTAAAATAAAAAACAGCCCAAGTGGAAGTTATTCACCAACTGCACCGGGGTACTCACCACAGTCTAGTCAGTTCTCTCCTCAAATAAATAATAAAGACGATGATGAGCCTGCCTCGTAATGCAATTATGTCTGAGTGTGCATGCATGAGTATCTGGCTGTGCTTAGATCGTCGAAGCTTTATTTATTTATTGAATAGTGTTTATCTCTTTAAAAAGTGTTTATCTTGTTTATTTGTAATTAAATGGCATGTTACAAGTTGCATAGTTTGATATCTTTGAAGTATAAGTGTATAACTATATCCCTCTTTTCTTGATTTTACTGTTTCATTTTCAAATTTTGATATTCACTCCATATTACAGCAAAGAGCAAGACTTGCACAAATATAAAAGAGGGAATGTCAGATCAATGCATCCCTCTTCTTCCATAATTTTATTAACTTTTGATAACATTCAGAACTTAGACTAGTTTAATCTGCAATTTTTCATCCCGTTTTTATCCGTGCCCAAGTAAATTAACATAAGAACTTTCATGGTCTATTCTGTGAATTTCTTTTATACACATTGTCAGAAACTTAAATTTCATGATCAAGACATAATAATTCCTTTTTAATGAAATCAGTGAATAAAAGTGAACTACTCAATTATCGGCTTTGAACAAGGGTATAAAATTACCAATCCCAAAAATAATGAACTGGTACTTGGTACCTTACGGATGGCAAACACACCATACTCGGCCTCGATTCCATGTTATCGACTCTGAGAAACATGGACATAGAAGTGAATTTCGAATCGTATTTGATTCATAAATTCTTTACGCCTAACTTGACGAGACTTCTCCTCGAGTCTCGTTTCAATGTAACCAACATAAGAGATCTCATCCATGTTCAAGTGGATCATCTGCTAAAAGCAGTCGCTTCGTTTCCGGAGGATGAGTTCCATCCAATTAAATAACCGACTTAAAAATGACCGAAATTTTTATTAATAGAAAATAAAATAAAAAAATATCGACATTGAAGAAGAGTTTCGTGGAAATTCGAGATATAGCAAAAACTTCATAGTCCATAACGTCCAGGCTTGCCATCAAGGAACGTAATTAAACAGAACGTTGTGGACTATCGCGGCCTGGGACAGTGGAAAAAAAATATAAAAACTCTGGCCGTTTTGATCTATCACGGCCTGGGAAAGCAAAAAAAAAAAAATCTGGCCGTTTGCGACCTGGAACAGCAAAGAAAAAAAAATTCTGCCCGTTGTGGTCTATCAAGGCCAGGTCTCATTACTCACACGAAGCCCGTCCCTTTCTTTCCTCTTTTGCCTCTAACCCTACCACACGCGCCCCTTTCTTTCCTCTTCTCTGGACCGCGCGAGTCACCGACAGGAAAAAAAAATGCGAGATCCGCTGCACGCACCCAGGATGTTCTTCTCCACGACATCCAGCCCCGCCATCGCCTGCACCCCCCCCCCACAGTGACCGTTTAGAAGGTTTTTTTTTTTTAATTATTGTAGAATTTTGTAAATTGCCAATAATTTAAGGTTGGATTTGTTGTCAAGGTTATTGTTAGGATTAATTATGTGAAATTGCACTTAGCAGAGAATATCCAATTGTGGTACCAACTTTAACCCGTGCAAGTGTTTTTAGGTTGTACTCACTCTCAGAATATCCAAGCTGATGATAATTTCACCTTTAAAAAAAAATCATACCAACCTTGTTCACTAGTTGTCATCAATGAGAATCGAGGACAAATGATATACTCCGCTCCTTTACAACCTTGCCGTATTTCACCACCGAAATGAACCCTCAACATGAGCATGATTAATTATTTTGATGAATTAGCCTGCACAATAATGAATAAACTAGATATAATTTATTATTACACTAATGAACAATAAATATTAATTAATTACCCTACACAATAGTTACTAAAAATTAAAACTAGTAAATTTTTACAATATTTTTTTGAAATAAATAAATAAATTAATATTAACATTACTATTTTTTTTTAATCCATTAACACCATACATAATTAAAATTCATCTAACATAAACCGTAAACCCAAATACATGACATAACTGGAATTGTAATTTTTTTTAAACAATAATTATTACCTTTCAGAGAGGATTTTTTTTTTCAAGAGAAGATGTGTGAGACAGAAGAGGTGCGGGAAGGTTTTGTACATAGCGGGTGGTTGAGCTCATTTTTTATAACCGTCTGGATGTTATGGACTGTAATGTCCAGAATATCACTTTTTCCGTTTTGGTTTCGCTGTATCTTGCCGACAAGACGTTGTATAAACCAACGTCCAAAAAAAAAAAAAAATTTTCCTTCCGCCTGGCCATGATAGACCATAACGACTTGATTTTTTATTTTTATTTTTGGCTCTCCCCCTGACCGTGATAGACCATAACGGCCCGTTTTTGCCAAATTGGTATTATGCTAATCAGGCCGTGATAGTCCATAACGTCACCTGGACGTTATGGACTATGAAATTTTTGCTATATCTCGAATTTTCACGAAACTCTTCTTCAATATCGATATTTTTTTATTTTATTTTCTATTAATTAAAATTTCCGGTAAAAATGATATACACTGATAATCCCTAAATCATACTGAAATCATGGCGTGTTAGTCACGTCATGTCACGATTTTTCCACTTTAAATCTAGCAAGCAAAGGGAAACAAAAATGCCAATCAATAAACATGTTCAAGCGACGAGAGAGAGCTCTCTGCCTTGCGAAGAGAGAGAGAAGAGGACCAAAAGAGATATACCCTCATGATGGATGTCAAAATGAAGAACGTTTTGATACAAAATTCCTTTGGTTTAATTAAATGTGCTGACAAATTAGATGAATAAGCTAAATGATGGTGTGATTTAATTAAATTATGAGAGGTACTATGACATTTATTTGAATTATAAGATATATCTAAATAATGATTAGAATTGTATAATTGATGCTTAGAAATAATTAAATTATGAGAAATATCAAAACTTTTACCAAACAGTGCACTCTCCTCAATTTTTAAAATTTCCAGTGCTTGCCCGTTGGTGTTGTTGGGGAGCTGAATTATTTCCACTCCACGTGAAATGGAGAGCTTCTGCTTGTATGACTGGAGAGGATCCTGTCTGCAGCAGCTTTCACCGAAATTTTTATTAATCGAAAAAAATAAAAAAATATCACTATTGGTATCATTTTGAGCGGAATTTCAAAATGTAGGTAGGATGGGTTGGTTTATTCCGTCCCACAGGACGGGTCATTTTAACCCATCCACTAATTAATTCTAAACCCAAACTAATTAACTAAGTAGATATGGGACGTTAATATCCATCCCGTCCGGCCCAAAAAAAAAAGAAAAAAAAGACCTAGGACGTTAATATCTATTCCGTCCGATCAAAGCATTGATTGACATTGTTGTTTTCTGAAAATAGCTAAGTTGTTTTCAATTAAAGCATTTTTTCCGCTATCAAAGCATTGACTTCAATTCTTTGAATAAGACTTTTTTAGCTACGTCATCTTGGTCCGTTTGATTAAAGAATTGAAGTCCAATCTTTTTGAACTAAAATCAAACCCAAATCTTCTTGGACGGGACGATCTATCCCGTCCCTGATTTTTTTTTTTGGTCAGACAGGAACAAGTATATCGTCCCTGGTTTTTTTTTCCTGTTTAGTTAATTTAATTAGCAGTGGTTAGAGCAAACAGGGATGAGTTAGTGGGACGGATTAAAATGACCCGTCCCGTGGAACGGAATAAACCAACCCGTCCTATCTACATTTCGAAATTCCGTCAAAATATATACAATAGCGATATTTTTTTTATTTTTTTCCGATTAATAAAAATTTCGGCAGCTTTCACGGAGTAAACATTGGCTTTGTAATTTTTTCTTTCGCCTCCAGTTCCATATGACCGGGGCTCTCCAGTACCACCATTTTTCCTCTCCCAAATAGGTCTAAGGAACGGGTACCGGTGCGGATTTGTTTCTCTCATGTGCCCAGCGCGATTACGTTGAGTACATCTCAGTGGTTGATTGGTAATTTTGCTCTGCTTGGAGCGTCAGTGGTGAGTTCCAACAGCCGGCTATGGTGTGAAGTAATCACTGGGGTTGGTTCAGCTATGGTATGACTAAGTGGTGGCTGATTCCGCCATGGGCATCATCGTCTCTGACTGAACAATGTGATTTTGCCATTTTGCAAAACTTTGCAATATTTTCTGATACACAAACTGGATTAAGCGATACGGATCAATTTTGCTCAGATACCATAATACAATTTGAGACTTGATTGAATATTTGTATTATTTGCTTTATTGATAGAAATCATAAAGTTTGCAATGTATATGTTAGAAGTAAATAACCGAAATTTTTATTAATATCCAAAATTAATTATAAAATATTAATTATACCAAGCTTAGCTGGTTTTTTTGTTAATGTCCAAACTGGCCAAAAAAATGGCCGGCTGGATTAAAAATTAGGACCGGCCATTTTAAAGCCGGTCATGAGGTTTTTTTTTTTTTGAAATATTTGTTAGATTACTTCTTTTGATGTATAATTAACATAATTATACTAAAATATGCTAAATTACTTGAAATTATTTAAATTACGCTAAATTACACTAAATTACGCTAAGAGAGACGATATCTTCACTAAGAAGGTGAAAAATGACGATGAAACTTCAAACGGCCATAAAACAGCGCTCGAGTGTCCGATTTTAGCAAATGACCACTTTTCAGAAAGCTTGCGAAAAGATGCATGCGCCTGTGACTGCTTTGCCGTTTTTCGAAATTCAGAATTGCCAAAAACAAAGGGAAGAGCTCAAAACTTGAGTTGAAGTTTTCGATTAAGATTTTCATTTCTATTTTTCGATCTAAGTAGCTCAGTAAATTGGTTATATAATGAACTTGTAGAATACCAATATTTTCTATTTTTGGAATTTTTTACTATTTTTTATGATTTATGAAAGATGTCACAAAATCGGCCTAATTTAGCGTAATTTAGCGTATTTTAGTATAATTAGCGTAATTTAACGTAATTTAGTGTAAATTTAGCGTAATATAACGTAATTTAGTGTAATTAGCGTAATTTAGTGCAATTTACTGTATTTTAGCGTAATTTAACATAATTTCAAGTAATTTAGCGTATTTAATATAATTATGCTAATTATACATCAAAAGAAGTAATCTAACAAATATTTCAAAAAAAAAAAACCTCCTGACCGGCCAAAAAATGGCCAGTCAAATTTAAATCCCAACCGACCATTTTTTGGCCGGTTTGGACATTTTAAAAAAAACTCAGCTAAGCTGGGTATAACTAATATTTTATAATTAATTTTGGATATTAATAAAAAAATACAGTAAATAACATGAAATTTAAGGTACAAAACGTACCTATAAATTTATTGTTTAATTTTCAATTGTTTTTTAAAATTCATTGTCAGGTTGTCAAAATAACCATTATCGAGTGATTCCTCCTCTTTATAAATTATTAAATAATTAGTTGTAATTTAGATCGATTTATGTTAATCATTTACTATGTGAAGCGCGTTCCATAAATTAACCAACCTAGTTACGGTAATCTATAGAAATTATGATAATTAAATTTTAGTAGCAACTAGAAAATTAGATTAATTAAAATTAGGTGAGTTGCTAAGAGGATTAAGGTCTAACATAATTTTGGTCAAAATAGCAGCTCTAGCTCTACGAAATTACTGCGCTTTCCAAGTTAAATTTATGGAGTCTTTGAGTTGAGCTGACCCTTTATTCTTCTAAGAGACAGACTCCTTTATGGAACGTGAATATAAACTTATTGAAGGACTAAGAAGACTCGAGTAAACCTCGAATTAGTAAATATTAGCACTGGTCTAACATTATCTGGCGTATCTGATTTTGTTATCTAAGTTCAACAGTTCAAGTTTGTAAAGATACACTCAAAAGATAATTATAGCCTATGAACTCACAGAAAGAGATCGTAAATGTCATGGATGATACAAAAGACTTTTGGCAACGTTGGAGTATACGCTTATTCTTATTTAGAATATCTTCTCGTTGCGATTCTTTTTTTTATTCCAAACTAATTTGTTGGAACTGGTAACCATTGTGAAATTATGATACCTCGAGAAAAATTAAACAAGGTGTATTATATGTATTCTTCGAGTCCTTAGTCCTTACCCCCAAAACATCTTTCAACATTTTCCCGACTTTTTTTTACAAAAAAAAAAATAGTTGAATAAATATACATCGTCCAATAATATGTGCATTCATTTAATATTTAACTGTGTATTTTAAAAGTTCAAATACGTTTGAAAGACCTCAACACAAGTCAAAATGCATTTTGATTTAATCAAGATCGTGTGATAATTGTCAACAATTATGACTAAATGGAGTGAATAAGTGTGCATCAACGCATTAGACAAATATACATCAACATAAGATACAAATATGTTTAATTATAATAAACAAATATGCATTTTAAACTATATGAAAATTTTATCAGAGGCGTTTAGGAAGTGAGTTTCATGGAAATGGTTATCAGGCCTATAAAACAAAATGATAACGCGAACTAGCTGGCATGTCACTATCATTTGGTTAAAATCCTCGTAGAGCACATAATAATGGATGTATACATCTGAAATTTTCAACCGCATTCCGCCCTTAGTGAACGACCTTCAGGTAAGCCTAATTCAAATAGTTTTTGCAAAAGTAAGGGAGACTCGCTGATAGAGTATCGAACTGCTGGAGTGAGAGCTTGCTGCCCAGCTCAAGCAGAAGCAATTGCTTTGGTACAAGCTATGAAAAAGGTTGCCACCATGAATATAAACTCATGTATGTTTTATACAGACTGTCAAGTGCTAGCAGCTTCCTGTACTTCGTTAAGGCCTCCCATTGAAGCAGATTGGAGAGCATTCAAGAAATTTTACAAGGCATGGGAGCTTTTTAAGGTTTATAAGGATTTTGATTGTACTTTTATTCATAGAGAGAGTAATATGATAGCAGATAGTTTAGCAAAATTAGGAAGAGGAAATGGGTGGGACTACTCAGGTTTTACTTTTCCTTTATTTTTGCAAACTTCTTTTATGGGTTCTGAGTAATAGTAATTGGGAGGGAGGAGTATGATATATGTTGTAATTTTGCCTACGGGCTTGATGTAAGCAAAAAAAAAAAACATGTTTGCAGTAACAGTATCTGTTTCTGATCATTATGGCCATTTAGATTGGCTTCATTGGATCACATACATTTGTAATCATATGGATCCAGAATTGTATGCACAGTTTCGGAATATCTTTTGCGTCACGCTTTTCAATAGCAGAGGCAGACAGGGCCAAGATTCTGGTACAGATATATCTGACTCTAGCCCACTGCATTGATTGAGCGAGAACTGTGATAGAAACAGCGGTTTTGCTGACTTATGGGGCAGATTCCAATTGGAGGAAATAAAGATTCCACAAACTTGCGAGTTTAAAGAGAGATATGAGGCCTAAATTAAAAAGGCGCAGTATAGACTTAAAGCCAACACGTTAGGCCTAATACATTACACTATTAATACACAAGTTAAACAGGGACCAAGTACACCATAACTCAAGAAGAAATTAACAATGGAAGAGCGATTGAGTAAACTATTAGAGGAAATAACTTACTGGAAGATTCAACATTAACAAAATAAGCTAATAAACAAGAATAAAAAAGGAAAAAAAAAAAAGGATGATACGCTTCAACAGTTTTATGTACATTTAACATGAAATCTTAAAGATGGAAAGGCTTAGAGAGGTTGAGTTGATATGGAAGATGGATGTACAAACCTAGCAAGTACTTTCTTGATTTCTTATCTGAAAAATAAAAATAAAAAAGACAAAACAAGTGCATTTATTGATCTCAGTTAAAATTAGTATTCAGTGGTTCTATTTGCACATGAACCATTACAGTTCAACAAAGAGAACAATTCTTTGTGCCGACAAGTATAAAACAAGAACAATTCTTGCTGGTACCAATCTGGTGGACCTGAAGCATGGCGGTACCTATTGATGACATACCAGCCATGACCATAAACCCAAGAGGAGAGACTTGAGAAAATAATAATACAGTTCAACAAAGAGAGACCAGAAAAAGAAAATGTTCTATGATCATAAAGTTTCATACCTAGAGAGCAACAGGTGCCTTTCCAGATTTCAAACTTCTCAGCTCTGTCCATAACCCTAGTCTATGGAATAGAGGCCAATAGTTGTCTGACGAAGCACTTCAGATGTGCGGTCAAGGCTATGAGATGCCACCTGTGAGTAGCATTCAAGATTTGGAAATTTTATTACACCCCTACACAAACCTCAGAACTTTTGTTGTCCCAGACAGCATTTCTTCAACATAAATTTGTCTAGAGACAAACAGGGGCAGAGAAGGTAGATTTCCTATATTTTGTAGGAGCCACATACTTTGTTTTTCAGGTGTATGTGCAATTTTGTTGATTTACAGTGATATATGTGTATCTTTGGAAATGAACCATACCAGGTATGTTAGAGCAGCATATCTCTCTTCGCTCAGATACAAGGGCCTTCCTCTATGCATGTCATGATCCTTTGTTTACAAAACATTACATAGAACAATCAACACAACAGTAATAATTATTACATCATATATAATAATTAGTCAAATAGATAAACAGAGTACAAAAGAAAAGTTCAGCTGTAAAAATAAACAATCACAAAGCAATAGGGTATTTGGAAAAATACAACCATATAAAGATTGAAAATTTAAAATTTTCATATTTGTGAAGAAAACATGTCATGTAACTGTACAGTACCAGTCATCTCGTAACAGTGACATCATGACCAAAATGGTTCCATACGTCGATTACTCGTTTGAGTGAAGGCATTGTGAAAATTTTAACCACTTTATGACTGGGTATATGATAATCTTGATTTCATTGTGACATTTTCTTTTCATTTTATTTTCTATATTTGATATATAAAAAACTTTACCTCTTCACCAAAAGCATCCAAGTAAGGAGATGGCCAAAAGGCAAGCCTTGCGGATCTTTGCAATAAAATTGTCGTTTTCTGGCAAAAATATTTTAATACAAGTCCTTGTCAGAAACAAATGGAGTACAAAAGATTTTTTCTAACAAAATCCAAAGAGAAAGAAGAGAAAATATACAAACCCTGACAAGCAGAAAAACACCGACACCGGCCCCACATGCTAGTGCATGATTCTGGCATTTACCAGCCCTAGAATAATAAAAAAAAATGTACAGCAATGAATTAAACTACAAGCCAATAACGCATGGCCTTATATTTCCAAGGAAAAAGAAGGTCAACTCTGCAATTACCGACAACAAGATTTCCAGCTGGGGGAGCACAATTTCCCACACAAGAGGCATAGTGCAGGCTCGTCTGGTACATTGGCACACTCTGAACATTGCATCTTCACATATCTGAAATTTTTAATTCATCCAACACCCCACCAAAATAAATAAAATAAATATATAAATAGAAGAAAAAAATTAAAAGGAAAAGCTTAAAAAATATTGACATTTAAAAAAAAATTAATGAGAGTGCAAAATGTAGGATATAACCAGGGACAAATACCAAATAGACAAATATTGATACGACAATTACTGGGATTTCTTTATTAGCATTGTCATAGCAGTAAAGAGTGGTGTAGTCGTCCTCAAATTCAGCAAAGATTACCTCTGTAGTAGATCCTGATAAAGTATTGGTAGCTGCATGAGCCTGAATGGGACAGCTGGTACACAATACAAGGGTGCCATGCTCTCAAAATTCTTAAACTCCTCACAGAAATGGCGGCACCATTTCAAGACTAAGCCATTCACCACCTCATCCTTCAAGATAGTCTCCAGTGGAGGCACTCGAAAGGCGGCCTCCAGTTCCCTCACTCCCTCTAGCTCCATTTTCACAAAACGAGCCCGGTCTAATGGGTCTCGCGACAGATTGAGGCCTGACCCATCCCAAATGGTGCAATTGTCATATAACGGGCCCTTGGCCGCTGTTGTCAGCATCTTGTGCAGCAAGGCACATCGACGAAGGAAAGGGAAGGTAAGGCGGCGAAGGCTGTCTATTGGGGAAGAAAACGGGTCACACGAATTGGAGATGAAAAAGGTTTTTACAAAGTCAATGCTGGACATGGATTTCATTATATCATGAATGGGATAATTGGAGAAGCATGATGTGTCGATGATTGAATGAGTGTAGCATGTGATCAAGGCCTACAAAAAAACATTTGAGAAACAATCTCAATAGCAGTATCTTGAAGCTTAAGCGCATTCAAGCTGAAGCAACCCTTAAGTAACCAGTTGAGCTTCACTTCAGCAATGAAGCTTAATAAAATTGAATTGTCCTGCAGGTAGACCTAAATCAGTCAACAATACCTTGACTAACGCACAATTTAGCCCAACTATTTGGCATCAAATTTTCCTTGATTATACAATTAAGGACGGATCACTTAAACACAGAACATTGGAAAAAAGGGAAGCAGAAGTGATTGATGTTTACCTGAACTAGGCAGATGACATAGAAGAGGTGTACAAAAGGAAGGAAAAATTCATCAGAAGAGAGAAATGGGATGGGGAGGCAGAAGAGGGACCACAAAAGAGTAGAAAACGGGTCCCGAGATAAAACCGGATCCGCAATCAGCTTCCAGAACTGCATATCGGGATACATCTCTCCTTCACTTGTAGCCTCTGAAATTGATGCAAACATCCCTGCAGACAATCGGAATGGTTAGACCAGTATACTTTATTGTGATTAGTTGTAGTGGGGCTTAGTTCTAGATTAAGGTTCAAATAAGAAAGATAGTTACAGCCGAACTCACTGCCTAGTAACTCTAATTACTTGGGATTATTATATATTATTTGTATGTGCTCATTATGAGTTCAATTTGATTAATATCCTTATTAGATTTTTAAAGGTCTTTAAAATTCTGTTGGCACCAAGTCATGCAGGCTATATCCCGACCCAGATTCAACCAAAGTGGCCTAACATAAACCATAACAAACCGGTACATTGCATGTTCAAATGCCTTGCCTTTAAAAGTATCCAGCCCTATACAGAACATAAACACTAATGATCTGGAACAGTACGATAAAAAAAAACAATTCTCTCACCTCTCCTCTTGCTCACATCTGAAAGGTCGTTAGCCCCAGTCAAACCAAAACACACTGACCCAGCAAGTAACTGAAGGCCCTTGTGCCGCAACAGCACTTCTGTGCATCTTAAGTTTCGAGCACCTCGAGCCACTCCAAACAATAGAGACAATATAAACCCACTTGAAGAATTTAATTCTCCATTCAATGCCTCCACACACTTCTTCTTTCGGCCTCGAGCAGCTATCTCAGTGGAAATGATGGAGTGCCGCATAGTGTCCCACAAAAAGAGTGACTCGCTCAACCGATCATCTGAGGAGAACTTGGTGCTACTTTGGGGAAAGTATAGTGTAGCGAGCTTCTTGATAGAAAGTTCCAAAGATGGGTACGGGGTTGTCTTAAGGATGCTGGAGATAGTTTTAAGGAAGGATTCTTTGCCCACAGTTTTTGAGGCAGATTGGAGGAGAGAGAGAGCAAGCGAGAGGGGGGAGGAGGCAGTAGCAGTAAGTACATTTGCAGGAAGCAGATGTGCAAATCTGGAAGAAATGTGTGAACTCGCCGGGAGGATGGAGTTTGCGAAGCGGCGGCATACTGGGCACAAGAGTTCACCCTAGAGAGAGAGACTACGCGTAAGAAAATAACTTCTAATTTATGAATTCAAGAAAACAGTAGGAATAATAAGCTTTATAGGGTAGAGAAAAGGAGAGATTATGACAATGACTGACAACTAAAATATCCTTTTAAATTAACTCTTTTCTATAATCAGACTGCAGTAACTTAATAATTTATATCTAAGATGGAGAGGAAGTAAATTAATTTAGTAAATTAAATAGAGTAAAGGTAGAGATGCTTTCTTGACTAAAGACTTGCTAAAACAGGAGAGGGGGAGGGGTAGAGAGAGACAGATTACCATATCTGGATCAACTATGTGGCCTCCCTCGAAACCAAGTCTCCTGACAAATCTGAAAACATCATAAGAGAGCAATAAAAATAGAATAGATTTTGGGAGTACGGTGTCATGTATTACAAACACATAAAAACATCAAGGCCGTCATATAGTGAAGAGTGCTTGAAAAAGAAAACCATAAAAGAAAGACCAAACCAGAGCTGACTGTACTACATATCACACTTGCCCAATATTAGAAGATAAAATAAACAAAAGAAATCTTACCGTTGCTTGAGAGAAAAGAGGTACCGCTCGTGGCACTCTTGGTGTACTGCATGGCCACATGACGATATATGTACCCCGTCACTATTGACAGGGCCAAACCGGGTCTTCCCCAAACCAGAACTCGACCCAGTAACTTTCTCTCTCTTAGGGGACACCAGGCTTGTGCCGCTCTGCATAGAGAACAAGGCACTCGCTCGTAAGCCCGCTGAGGGGCTTTTCGTAATTTTACTACTTTCACAATTCTTCGAGGCATCCCTCTTGAGGCACGCAGCATATACCCCAGACACTGATGGACTTTTTGTAATTTTGCCCTTTTCAGTGTCACGGACGTCCTTACTGAGGTCCTGTAAGATTGAGTTGTATATCTCCTCTTCTATTGTGTCAAGAGAGTGAAACCCACTCAAACTAGGGTTCAGATTAGGATTTATGGTTTGAAGGGGCGTCATAGCAGGGAGCTGTGGGGACTCATCGTCAGAAGAAGGGTCTATTTCAAATGAGTATTCTTCTAGAGAGATACCCGAGCTAGGACTAAAGGGGCTATCAAGTTCCTCTGACGGATCTGAGGAGACTGACCCAATATCTGACGAGGTGGATCCTTCATCCCATGATGGGGTTCCTTTCTCAGCAAAGGTCAGAAGTTTTGATTTCTGGTTTAAAATGAAACATAGTTAGAGAAAGATGGTTTAGAATTCTACTTGTTGGCTATTATATAACAAGTAAAACATCTAGCAAGGTAACTACAATTACATACCTCAAGAAATATGAACTTCAAAAACTAAACTCAGGACCACAACTGCTGATGTCAGTGATTATATAGTATGAACAATATGCTGCAGGATATAACTCATCTGGTACAGGTACCTTTTGATCCTTTACAAGTTGCAAGGATAAATTGCTTTTCATGTCCTAAATCATAACAGGTCCTTTTCCAAATGCAACTACAGTTAATGTAGTAGAATTGCATGTACTTGGCAAGCATAAGGTAACATACCTGGAGAAGAATGAGATAGCACAAGGGGCTCTGAGTAGAGGATGGGTCATGGCATAGAGAGCAAACAGGCAAGGGTTCTTCTTGTTGAACATCCACACTGCTGCTTTCGGCCTTCTCCTTGTCAGGTTTATGATTTTCTGTTGCCTCATCTCCTGAACTCTTTAAGGTCTCCGCGAATTTTGATTGCTCGGCTCTCATTTTAGCCTAATATTTATTTAATTTATTTTAGATTTCTAAAGTGGATGACCAACCAAATAAATCTGGAATCTCATTATCTAATTATCAACGTTTCTTATTATTCTGTCAGACCCGCAGTTCAAGTACCTAGCACTTCCTTTGATCAAGTTTTATATAAATATATTTTTTGTTGTATTTTGGATAAACTAAGGGTTGCTTCAGGATTCAAAACAAAAAATATATGAAATAAAAAAAATTAACCGAAACTGGAAATTGATGCTTCATGGTAGCAACCACAAAAAAGCACATAATAGAATGAAGTTCAGAAAAAGAATAATTTTACAGCAATTTTCTTACCAAGATAGCAGCCTGGCGTTCACGTGCCTTTGCCTTCTTATCCGAGTTAGAATCTGAACCCATGCTAGTCCTAGATGCTAAACTCACTCCCTGACCTGAAGGTCCCATCATGTCTACTATCAGATCTGGCATGACTTCTCTCACCACAGCCATACACTCCCCGCTCATTGCTGCAAATTTCTTCAACAAGTCCTCGATCAAACCTAGCACATTAGAGAACTTGCCAATTCCATGTCCAGTTCCACTTCCATTTTCATTCTCTTCCCTGTACCTTTGCCTCAGCACACACAGCAACGAAACCAGACTTTGCTTTCGGCCGAAATCTTTTTCTGAGCCAAACTCCTCACTTGCATGTTTCAAAAAGGGTAATGATTCTGAACCCAGTTGTGATTTAGATTCCAATTCACAAATTTGAAGGGCTAGAGAGGTTAGGTGTAGCGCCACCACCAAAACATTTTCAGGTGCACGAGATACTGGTGCCAACTCACCGCAAACTGAGTAGTACAACACAGCATGCACAATTTCTAGAGTGGCTGGGGCAGTGGCAATTTTGTATATGTGGTTTAACGGGTTAAATACCTGGGTCCATTTTGGAATTTGGGAATTGAGAGGGGAGGTTTTGCAAAACCGAAAGTATCTCTCTTCAGCAGCTTGCAAGTCTCTCGAGTTCCATCTGGGGTGATACAGGTCAAGCTCCTTCCAGTGCTCCTTTTTCAGAGAGTATTTGCCCTGGTATATGTGAACAGTTTGTCATAATTCAAATGATTCAAAGAAAAGTTAAAAAGGAAGATAAGGAGCGACCAAACTGCTGCTTATCAAAATTCTCTAAGAAAGAACAGATTAGATCAGAAATTCTAAGAAAATCAGAGGCTAATTTTAAATTATCATAACATGGCACCAGCTCCAAGTCTCTCTCTCCTCCCCCCTTTTTTTCTTATGGCGGCTGGGTTTTATTCCATTAAAAAACTATATACCCAAAAATTTATCAGAAGTATAAATCTTCTATCAAAATATACCTGTTTCATCCCAGAAGGGTTTGAATAAACTGCAAGAGAATCAAGGACCTGCTGGAGATTTTCATTTTTCGAGAGGTCGCGAGGGAGAGATTTGACCAGCTGACTGTGGGTGACATCAGTTGTGCATAATTTGTGAATTATCTCTCTCTTTAAATTCGCGACAGCTGAGAGGCCACAATATCGCCTCTCCTTCACTAGTTGTATTAGAAATGTTAGCATCTCTTGTACAAGCACTGCCTCATACCTATAATAAAGCAGCACGGAGAAGTTAATTATGTGAATTACTACTAGCAGCAGTAGGGCCTTGTAACAAGATGTCCTGATACTATCTGAGCTTACTCCATAACATTTGAATATAATAACGTTGCTATATCTACATTTAAAAATTTGACCAAATTACTCAACCTTAACTGTGCATACCATAAACAGGATCATAACCATATCTGTTGGCTGTTGGTATAGATTGATAGTGTTTTCTTTGGTAAATAAAAATGTATCAGGCTTGTTCCACCCCTGAAGATTTGATATCAAAGCCAGCCTTAAGTAATCCATAATTTAGCAGGAATCACACAAAACAAATGAACAAATAAACAAAACAAGAATAAACAAACTTAAAAGGACCGGTAGTGTAAAATGATTTATTTAATATGGGAATCACATACTCATTTTGATCAGTAACATTTAATGAAGTGTAGGTGGAGAGGCCAAATCGCTCCTGTACTGTTCTGACAAAGGCATCAGCTGGGGCCAGGGCAGCACAGCATTGTAAAAGAAACAGATCCGCCTCCAACCCTTGCTCTAGCCTTAATAAATAAAAAATACTTAACAATTAGAAAGGAAGCTTAAACCCTCACAATTATTGACAGAACAGACACAGTTCAGGCAAGCCTGATGCCTTAGTGGGTCCTGTTCACGGGTTGGATCAGGTCCCACCACTTTAGCTTTTAATTTTTTTCTCCTTTCTGTTAAAATAAGCCCCCAAATATCTCCAATTGATTGGCTGATAATTTGGCAATGCCAACCAAATCAATATACTTCCCATCTGTCATCCTTTTGGAAGTTACCCAACATAAAGCTCTCCTTGCATGATTTATTGAAGAGAGATTAAACAGGGTCTATTATAGCCATTTTATAAAATCCAGAGGGCTTTGATAATGCATAAGTTGCAAAGTTGTATTGGTGTAACAATCGATGGAACTCATGAATACACAAATTTAGAAAAGCAGAAAAGAAAATAAAAGATCATGTTAGCAATACCATTGCACCGACCTGTACCACTCAGCGCTCAGTATCACTGCATCCCCATTCTTGCGCCACATGCCAGCCCGTACCTGTGCACAGAATACCCTAACCCTAAGCGGGTGCTCCATCAAAAGTGCAGCTAGACCTGGTGACTTGTAACCGCCCAAAATCTGCCCGAAAAAGTTATCTTCGCTAGAATTTGGTTTGGTGTCAGGGTTTTGGCTGGACCCTCTTTCCCCGTAAGTCCACTTTATAGCTCTCCTTAGAAGTAGAGAAAGAAAGCGGTGCAATGGGATGTGAAATGAAATCTCTTGAGAGCTCACATCAAAGGAAACACATGGCCAGGTAGCCAGTCTGAACAAACTGGATCCTCCATTGACATCAAATTCTGTGCCTGGTTCATTATACACCAAAGTCCCGTCTGATAGCTTACAAAGAAGTGTCTTGTTTTCAGTCGGACTAGGGTTCACTTGGGTTCTCATGATGATGTTTTTTCCTTTCCCAATTTGCATGCGACCAAAGCGGCCAACTTTAATAGGTGACGAAGAGAGTGAAAAACTCGAACTTGAATCAGTATTGTGAGAGAAAAACTCGGGCTTCAACCAAATCTCAACTGCCTTGATGCATTCTAGCACAAGCCACAAAGCCGTGGAAGGGACTGGGGACCCCGCAGGATAACAGCCACTGGCATCACTCTCAGATAACAATCTCCCGACTTTGGCATCCCGGTGCATCCCCTCCATCATTGAAGAACTCGCACAGAGTGTCACGTCAGTGAATTCTTTAATTTCACGAGATGAATTGGAAAATGCACCTTGAACTATTAAATTGTGTACATTACCTATATATTGTCCGAGCACAAAAGGGGCAGCTAGGTTTTCATTTTCATCCTCTGTGTGTATCGTAGTGACCCGCTTATGCGGATCCATAAATTGCAGTGTTTGGAGGATTTGGATCCACTTTGAGGAGATATCAGGTCGATTTTGGGCCAAGTACATAGAGACCTCATCATGGGTCAGTGCGTACTTGGTATCATCTACTAAGCGCATTATTAACTCATATTGGTTCCCCCATTTAATTGCCTAAAAAACAGAAGCAAATTATAGTTAATGAAAGGTTCATATCTAAATTCTTGCTTCCGAGTGGGGTACTTTGCCAAGATCTACTTTTATCAAAATACCCACCCATAATTAGGTTCAAGGTTATCATCTTGGATATTGTCAAGGATCATACCAGTGTAGTATCAGTCATCAGTAAGAGGTACTTTGATCTGTCTCTCTCTCTATCTCTCTCATTATTTGTTTGTTTGTTTTCAGAGAGGGGAAGGGGCGATTAACACTAAATTTAGTTATCCCTGCCAGCACAAGTTCTTGCCTCTTAGTAACAGTATAAAAATTATAAATAACCATCCACACTTTATACTGTGTAAGTGATGGAAGGTCCAAGTACCCATGAAATTATATATGTGGCCCAAGTTCAAATTCCTTAAAAATAAACTTTGTAGTGGAAAGAAAAGGAGATTACCTGTAAACGACCATCATCTCCTACACAAGAAACCAAAACATCTCTCAAGCACCCAACTAAAACGCCCAGCAAGTCAACTTCCCGTACCAGCCGAGGCGTAAGAGTTGGTACAGTGAAAATCTGCACAGAGAAGGTGGCCAACAATGGGTACTCCTCCATGAGCGACAATTCACCTCCATTGGGCCCCACGCCTGATCCCCTGGTAATCTCACCCACTGTCACTGGATAATACCGCACAAAACTAAGAGCAAACTGGAACTTAAAGTTCGGGTCTGCTATTAATTTCAATAAAAGCTCATGCAGCTTTTTCACAACCGGTTTTTCTAGGAGCTTCTCACAGCGTAAGAGGAGATCCAGCAAGTCAGGTTGCGCATAAATGCGGGACGCGACAAAGGAAAGGAGACTCTCACTTGAACTGCAGAACTTCAGTAGCATTTCCAGCACCGCGGTGGTTATGGTATTGGGGGAATAGAACCCAGAAGGTTCTGCAGATGCCACCTGACAATCATGGCAGAGAAAACAATTTAATGATATCCTTTCTTTTGACTTCTTTGTGCACTTGGGGGTACTGTTTTGGTCACAACTGGTACTGGTATTGGTTCCTCAAACCTCCCTACGTTATCAATTAACACCTTTATGGTAC
The DNA here is from genome assembly GCA_011114355.1 of Carex littledalei. Classification (NCBI taxonomy): domain Eukaryota; kingdom Viridiplantae; phylum Streptophyta; class Magnoliopsida; order Poales; family Cyperaceae; genus Carex; species Carex littledalei. The sequence continues at coordinate 8,674,516 of CM022088.1, forward strand.
AAGACTGGTCCTCAGGAGTCAGGACCACTATATGACGGTAATGAGCAGAGACCTATACTGCTCAGGCACTGGACTGGTAAACAGCAGTGCATGCTTGTCAGGCATCAGACCCTTAGTGCACCACTATGAATACATTTCCTAAAGTGGTCAGATACAAATCTATAGGTACTAACCAAAGAACGAACTAACAGTACATCTTTTCAGAATTCATAATCAATACCTTATCCTTCCAATAAAGCAATACAGCATCCAATACAGGCCCCACTGACCGGGCCAGTTCATCAGGCAATGTCTGTATCTTCTCAGCCCCCTGATGCTTATTGCAAAACCCCTCCCGTTTCCATGCAGTTATATCTCCACAGTCACAACACCCCCCTCCTGTGTACATAATTGAGTAATCATGGCCAGTGTGGTCCCCGTTCTGAAAACAAGGTACACAGATCGCACAGGTGGGGTCATGCTCACAGGTCCGGCACCGATATGCCAGGTCGTTGTGGCCCCACACCGAACCGCAGACACCTCGAGTGCCAGCTGACTTCTCAGCTAGGGTTTGAAGGGATACTTGTGGATCTTGCCTGAACATAAGCCACTGGATCCAGCATAGTGCAGTAGTGTATGGCTCGCTTGAGGGCTGAGGCTCTGATGAGCCAGCAGAGAGGATGCAAGAGACAAGGGAAGAGACGATCTGTGGATCGGTTGCATTGTTGGTGTACAGGAGAAGGCCTTCGTAGTAGTTCTGTTTGAGGAATTCTTCTGGGACTCCAAATTCGACTAGTTTCTATAACAAAAGGACGGGGAATATTATCACAGTAAATACAAAATAAGTCTTGTATCAATTTTAATAGCTTGAAGTAAATGAAATCGGAATTATGGATTTAAAAAAAAAGTTTAAAAATAGAACAAAAAAATGTCCATATTATACAATTGGGCTTTACGTGAGGAGTCCGTGTCCCCCCATGTACCTGAGGTGCAATTTAAAAAAATGGACGGCCCAGATTAATCCCAGCCGGACCAAACTCAATCTGGTACCTATTGAAACTATAGGGGTCTGTTTCGAGATTCGTGCCAAGTTAAAAGAACGGTCCGGATTTATCACTTGCATCAGGTACCTGGGGTGATACGGGTTCTTAGGTAAGAGGGATTGAAAGAAGGGAAAGGGAAGCAAGAGGGAAGAAAGAACCCTACTATTTTGCTCCCGAAATCTAATTTAGTTGGTGCATGAAGCTTAATGGAAGAGAAGAATGAGGTGAATCAGTCTATGCATTTCTTCAAGTTTCACTCACATCCCCACCCACCCCTAATCCCGCCCCAAACAATTTTGGGTGTAACCAAAGAACCTCACAATTTTCTTCTCCTCCCTTTCATGTCCCTCCAAAACTCAGTACAGAAAATGACTTCAGTCCAAAATTCATTATGGAATAGTCTAGGGTGTTATTTGTAAGAGTGCGTTGTAAGGCTCTATATAAGCCCAAGTCATTAATCAATAAAGCTAAGGTTTAAAATCCAATTGACCCCCTAGGTTGCATTGAATAGTACAGTATCCAAATTAAGTGAAGAAATCCAACAGCAAAAGAGATCAGAATAAAGGTTGAAAGCCTGGTACTGAACTGGTACATACCAAACCAGGCAAAACAGAGAAACAAATTAAATGCCAACAAAACAAAAAAATATGCCACCGTTAAATATCACCAGAAAGATTTTCACCAAAATTATATCCGTAATTTATAAACCAGTCTAATGAAAAAGCCAGGCAGTATTCATTAATAAGTCATTGAGTCGATCACTATGCCACACCAGATTTCACAACAAACTGATCACAGTTATTGTTTCTATCTATCTGCTGCGTAACCACAGTTAGTGTAAATGAGGATTGTAACTGCAGTAACTTCCATTAGTGGAACTACAACCAGATGAAAAAGTGAGGCGGTATTCATGAAGAAGTTCCATCAATATGCCACGCCTAATTTCACAATACAGTGATTGTGGCTTTTTGTTTAATCAATCTGCTGATTAACCACCATCAGTGTAAATGAGGCCTGTTAGTGTGGTAACTTCCATTAGGAGATACTGCTGGCCCCATTCATGTCTGATGCTCTTGAGAGTACAAGAGTCCGTATGGCACATTGGTAACTAACATTGGAGAAACCCTAGTTGGAAAACAAAAACTACTAACGAAAAGGGTCAATGTTCTTGACAAACCACTTGTCTGCACAACTTACCGTTTGCTCTAGTTTCTTGTCATTACTCTGTCTTAATTTTACTTGTTTTGCGGATCTACTCATTTGCGACTAAGTTCACGTAGACACTTTTAACAGTGCTCATTTAGTTCAATTTTCATCATTTTTATAACCTAGATATTCTGCATTCAGTTACTTGATACTTAATCAGCTTTCCATTACCTTTTTGTATGTCGTCATTTGCACTGAACATTTATATCCTAAATGGTTAGTCATTTCTAGTTTATTCTCCATTTGTATTCACTTCAAAGAAAATGTAGACACTGTAAAAATGTAAGAGTCTATTTTCATCTTTTCTGATCCACCTGGAAACTCAGAAAAAGGATTCATCTTAGTACCAAAATCTCCTGTATTTTCTCCATATTTGACTATAAAGTCCATTAAAAATTACAATAAGAATCTAATGTTGGGGAGGTATCTAGATGCTTCACTGACTTAACCAAACTAGGCAGCTGACAGCATTATCTGACTAAAAAGCCCCTTTTGACAGCTATGTACTAGATATCATGAACCAAAATCCCTAATATCATATTCATTGCACGGTATCAGATGTCTACCTGATACATAAACACAAATTCCAGTGACAGAGATAAAAAAATTGGAAGAACCAACAAAATACAGTAAGTGCTCCTGACCAAAAGACCCGATTCTAATATTGCATTTCTGGGATCAGTCTTGAAACTCAATTAAATTTCATTCAGACTTAACTGAAGATAGAGTCAAAAAGATCAAAGTCATAACCAAAATCCCAATGTTTTCAACATAACCAAAATACAAAGGCCACCACCCTCCCCCCCCCCCACCCACACACCCCTCCTTAACCCGATTCACAAATCCAAATCCAAATCCAGTTATTAACAAAGGGCAAACGTAATTAAGAACTGAAGCAACAATCTTCGCCAACATAACACTTCTTTTTCCTTAAACAAATTACAAGGACCAAACAAAGCTACCTCAATAATCCGATCATCAGTGGGGATTGGCGAATCTATATCCATCATTCCAGCCATGGCGCGAAGCCACAACGTGCAGCCCCAGTTACTCTTGCCCGATCGCGAGTTGCCTCGCCCCAGCCTTACAAGTAACAATTCCCCGAAAGTTGTGTCCTGATAAATTTACAGCAGAAGAGAGGATCCGATGTTGGTCAGGACCTTTCCTGTTGCAATTTTTAATAATTTTCAGGGGTTTTGGTGAAAATTAAGCGGCAGCGGAAGAGAATCCGGATTTCTCCTCACAGTTTCTCATCTACTGCGGCTTTCTTGGCGAGATTAAATTGTTCGACATTTGACATGTCACATGTGTACCCTTATACATAGATATTGATTCGTATAATAGGACTGCTGAACAGGTACGCCGCCATAGAGTTACCGCCAAACATAACTTCTTGTTACCTGCGTGGGTTGAAGACCGGTACCTGGTTGGAGCGAATATAACTTAAAAAAATAATAATGAAGATAATGGTAACAACAATCATTAATTATAAGAGTAGAACTAGAGTGATATTAAGTTGGTCAAATTTATCTGCAAACTCAACTCTAAAATCTATCAGATTTGTTTTAAACGATGAATCTAAATTGTTGAAACTCATCTATTTTAAATGTTAAAATTAATTTTGTATAGAGAAGAGGTCAAAAAACGTGAAAAAATGAATGCGTTAAAAAAATTTGAGTGGTCAACCAACAATTTAATACTCTTGTTATTACAACAAAGGATTTCCCCATCTGAATTTCGATCTCATGACCTCGCACATAGAGACCATGTGCCTCTGTCACTAAACCTTATAATTTTAACCGCTTTATATTATACTAAATTAATTCGAAAGTTTTAAATTTAATGTAATATAATTTAATTGTTGTTCGTATAAAATGAAGAATAATTTATTTTATCTATTGGGATGTCAAATTACTTGTACATTTTTAGTTTGCTCCTATGATTTATAACATATGATTTGAGTTATTCATATTTAACAACATAAACAAGAACTAGGACATTTATTTTCATTTTATACTCTAACCAAACATGGTCTAATTATATCTCATACTGTCATACAATCTGTTATTATTTAATATGTCAAATTTATGGGGTCTGTTGGAAAAATTATACTAAAATCTATTTGGTTGTACTTTTTCTTAGATTGTGGTTTACATGAATAGCTAAAATACAATGTTTGCTGATAACTAATGAGCAACGGCGTATGTGCAATAGAGAACAAAAATATTTTTATCTGTGGCTGACCGAGCTCACATAGGGTGGTTCTATACTAATGCTTTGTTAAGGACATCCTTTCTTTCATTAGCTGGAAATCCGAATTCAGATTCAGTGCAGTACTTTACTTCTGAGCCGTTCATTTTGATCTGACACGAATCTCGAAACGGACTTCCCCATATTTTAAATAAGTTTCGAAATAATTTTAATCTGGCTGAACATATTTTATCTCCTACGATATTCACACTGAAAATTTCCCAACTAGAGCCGTGTCGTTTGAACATAAAATAGTTTGAATGAATACAATATCTTATCATTTTTAACACGTAAGATTATGTTTAGGTTTTTTTATAATAGTGGAATTATATTCCACCGATTTCCAATTAAATCGGACATCTGTGCACCTAGGATAATACCTAGAACACATCAAAGCAAGATTATGTCTGAGTATTAAATTATTTTTTACGACAACTGTTCGCACAAAACAAAAACATAGGCTTAAATTTTCTACTACGACCACCTGTCCTAATAATAAAAGCTTTTCGATATACTCCAGTAATTTTTTTATTATAATTCCAAAAAGCACCTGTCTGTATCGGCGGAAAAAGAGGGTTGGGACATGAAATGGTTTTTAAGAAAAGTGATTTAACATCAGATGTATGATAAGTGATTGTCGCAGTCAGAATTCAGAAACGTCTTGAGATTGATTTTGTGCTGGAGAGTATCTGTTTTTGACTGGTCATGCGCCTTCTACATCCTACATGTAGGAATTCGTATCCTCTGCATTAAACTCAAATTTTTAGTTAAGATCTGGACCGTCCCATTGAGATCCGTACTAATATTAAAGGACTCTCTGTGTTATAGGTGTGGACCGGATTGATCCGAATTTTAATCGTACGGTTCAGAAAATTAACTCAAAAGTTACGTAAATGCAAAGAATACGAATTCCTACAGGTAGCTGGAGCCGAAATTTTTATTAATATTAAAAAAAATATATAAAATTTAACATTATGCACCCAAATTCGGGAAAATTGAAATATGCCCAATTCGGAAAATAATTCTCCGGATCCAGACTTTCTTTCCGAAAAATTATTCTCCGGATTCAAAAATCTCTTTCCGGAGAATTATTCTCCAGATTTGTGTTTTCGGAGAATAATTCTCCGGATTTTTCTTTTTTTTATTTAAATAGAAAATGTTATGATTTATTTATTTTTTGTATTGATATATATATATATATATATCTTTGAAAATATATGAAATATTATATAATTTGATTTATTAGAAAGACTGCGACAAATAACCCGGATCACCATTTTTCAGGTCAGATTTTTTTTGCAGCTGTAAGAAAAATTAAAATATTTCTGTGTGTTATTGAAAAAAAATAAAAATGTTTTGAATCTGAGTTATTGATCCCGGTTCAAAAGTCAATTCTAGGTAAATACATAAAATATTGTGGTCCTTCTATTTTCGAAAAAATAAGAATTTTCTCTGACTTTTGTCAAACGAAATGATTTCTTATCAAAAATTGTATCAAAATAGATACAGAGTATCTTAGAATTTAAATATACTAGAAGGACCACAATATTTTTTTTATTTACTCATAAGTGATTTTTGAATCGAGATCAATAATCTCATATTAAAAATATTTTTATTTTCCGGAAAGTGCCTTTGTAGTCGAAGAAATATTTTTTGAAAAGAAGGTCTAGATCTGGAGAATTATTTTTCGGATTGGACAGATTTTGAAATAATTCGAAAACACGTGGAGATTGTTAAATTTTGAAAAAAAAAAAAAATTGAATATTGATAAAAATTTCGGTAGATGGAGGTGCGGAAAGGCTCCTTGGTACAATATCACCTGGTGTAACTCAAAGTTTTGAGTTTAATTAATCTAGACCATCAGATTATTTTTTTTTAGAGAGAAAAATGAGGGTTAAGCCCTAGGGGTGAACGGTATGGATAATAACCGATCTGTATTCGAAAAATTAGATGTGGATATCCCGATACCTGAATATCCGTGTGGATGTGGATACTGATATGGTTTTACGTTTCAATTATCCGTATCCGAATAGTAGATATATATTATATATTTTAATATATACTATGAAAAAATATTGTTATTCACCATTAAAATTAGATAAATATTATGAACTTTGGTATTTTTTAATATTATTTTAATAAATATCCGATCCGATCCGTATCCGTATCTGTATCCGGCTGATATTCAATCCGTATCCGTATCCGAAAAATTAAAAAAAAATATAGATATGATTTTATCACTATCCGCTCTGTATTCACTCCGTTTTCACCCCTATCAAGGCCTCAAGTTCCATTAATAGTTGACACCAGAATTGTCATTTTTGTGTTACAGTGTTCAAAAGAACTTATTACATGGTAATCATAAAAGGAAACATGAAAGTAAATTTAGTCTAAACAGTACAATGAAATTGTTAGGATGTAATGTAGAAATGAAGTTGTCTAATTTGACACGAATATTAAAATAGTTCGTACATTCTAAACAATCATATTAGTCTTGATTCTGATCAGCTGGTCCATATTTAAACTCAAAATTTGAGTAACTTCAGAGGATCCGGACTCAGTACAAGTTAGAGAATGGAGATAAAGTAAAAATAAAAATAAACTTAATATAAGGGAACATAGTTAAATATTCTCGCATGCTGTCTACAAAGAAAAAAGAAAATATTTTTTTTTCAAATAAATCAGTACTGAAAACTGAACTGCAGTATAATTGCTTAAAATATATAGAAATTCTTCCTGATATTTAGATTGACTCTCTTTTATGTGCTTAATTATCAAATCTAAAGATTAAATTATAATAATTGATGTTTTCGTATCGTACATCATCTTTGAAATTTTATTCAAACTCTGCTACTTGTGCTACCGATTGAGATAAAAAAAAAAAGTGATTGTACCTTTTTAACGAGTCAATCTATAATTATTTAATGCCTACGGGCTTGAATTAAAAAAAAAATCTATAATTATTTAATTATCTGGCATATCCTACCGCGGGCTCAGACCAGTTTATTGAATTAAATTTGGCTGTTCTTGTTATTAAAATATTTCTTTGAACTGAATTTGGCTGGTTTTTATTAACTTGTAAATTTTCATGGCGGCCCTTTTCATTTAATCGGTTTGTTTTTTCTCTTATTTGTGGGCGGGTAAAAAGACAATACCGTCACAGGTTTCCCCGTAGCAATTTCGAATATATATAGTTGAGCATCAGGTCATTTTGAAGATGAAATAGAAAACGGGATTCGATGTAGGAAAATAGAACACACAGGAGATAAAATGCGTGACGACGGTATCCAATCTTCATCTGTTACGCAACCAACCATATCACGTGTTGTTGTAACCGAATTATAATTTAATGATTTTAAAACTGATATCATATTAGTCTTATCATTTTTCTAAGCATTTAATGTTTGATGCATGGAGTTGATGGAATTCGGAAGATCATTCTAGAGCAAATTTCACCGACTTTTAGATTTGTTATGCTTTGTAGATGGAAAATTTAAGTTCCTACAAATCTGCAAAAATCCCAATAAAATGCTGATTAAAATGGTAAATTTCAGAGCGGGTTAGAATTAATTTGCAAAAATATCCATAAAAAATTACTCGAACGTGTAAGAAATTCGAATGAATGTGCAACACAGACTGCACAGCTAAAGTTTTCCTCTGTGCATTATACAGCTGGTTTCGTCTATTTATAAATAAATTTATAAAAATTCAAATTCCAACAACTAATTTTGAGTTTTGACTATACGACGGCCAGAAATTGGATCAGAATTTAATATTTCCGAGGCACAAATATCGTTACAATGAATTTGCTGCATTATGATATTTTTTTTGAGTCAGCTATAAAGGATGAGAATCAATTATAACAAATTCAATACATTTTGCCGGTGTTGTCATCTCTCTTTTCTGTAAATATTAACTCTTTTTTTTCTTTGAATTTACATAACCACATATTAAGTTTAAAAAATATCATTTTTTAAAGTACTTCTTCGAAAATTTGTGTGCTCTCTTACTTTCTCTCATTGTATAATTTCTATTTTTCGTGCAAACTTAGTGTCATTTTTAAAAGCACGGTTAGTGGTTTGACTTAATTTGAGCTTAGAATTTAGTTAGACGCACACAAAGAAAATCAAACTCGATTTAATATGTCTATTCACCCCTACTTCAGGTTAGAAATCGACACAACGTAGAAATTCAGATCCAGTGCAAAATCTGACCATGTGGAATGAGATCTCAGTCGTCCATTTTAATCTGATACGAATCTCAATTTTCCAAAGTGACCTTGTATTCTATCTCCTGTAAGGATTTTAACTCGGCTGTGAGGATTTTATCTGATGCGAATCTCAATTTTATCTCCTGTAATATCGAAGGGATACTTACTCGGGCCGTCCAATCAAAATCAACACGACTATTAAAGCGGCCCAGTGCATTCCACCTCTAGCCGGATTGGCCCGGATTTCAATCGAACGGTTGTGATCCAAACAAAAATATTTTGTTACCTCAGAGGATATTTTTGTTTTTATCAAAGCATGTAGGTACACAACACCCACAACCAATGTTATCAGAACCGGACCGGATGTCGAATCAGTAAAGCTTCAGGTCAACGGTTCACTGATCGAATCGATGAGTCTACTGGTTCGACCGCTGATTTTTTAAATACTTATATTTATGAAATATGGTTATTATTATAAAAAAATCATGTTTTCAAATAGTGAAAATTCTTTAGTACATATTACAATATAAAAATAAATTTATAGAATAACTAAAATTTTCTCACTCAAATATAATAAAACCACTTATTTTATCAAGAAATGACAAAATACTTGCTTTAAGAAGAGAAAAATATAACATCCCAACATTTTAAATTTTTGTATGATAAATTTACTACAATTTTGAAAGTATATGAATTGAGGGCTTCCAATAGCAAATTCAAAAAAATATGTAAATATAGATAAGTTTAAGTTCGTATAAAATCTCAATTAAGTTCAAATTCTTCAATAAAAATTACATTTTTATTTTTTATTTAAAACCTGAGGTATTACTTTATTAACCAAGTTCATTAGACATAATGTAGTTAAAAAAAAAAGATGAAAACGGTTTTCGTATAGTGAAAATGGAAATAAATTGAGTAAATGAAGGCATGTGATCTAAAAAGTTACATTCTATTTAGGAGGAACTTTATATATACCACTTAAAATTTTTGAAATTATGTATTTATCATTTCAAATTCTATAATTACGTATTTATCCTCCTAATTCTAATAACTCACATATTTATCTAATATAATTTAAGTATATTACAAATATACTCAAAACTCAAATTAATTATATTTAAAATTCTAAAAACTACAATTAATTAGAATTAATTAAAACTAGACATGCTCTCCACATTCGGAATGGGCTCTTGTCTTATCCACCTCTCGCATGCGCCCATTGAACGTTATTTATAACCTCCCATGTTGTCTCTCGCATGACTCGCTACTCTATTATTACAGCCAGTTTCTGACAGCAGGAGTGTTTGCGGTTGCGGTGGCTGCTTGCGTAGGGTGGTAGGAAAAGGCGTGGCCAATATTGTTGTCGCAATTGGACTCGAATGAGATGGTGGCAGGCGACACGTCGGGTGGTCGGAGAAGCACAACTTGATGCTATTATCCATTGTCAGAGCGGGTATAGTAGGAATGAGTCCAGTTTTAATTCATCCTTAATTAATTATAGTTTTCAAAATCTTAAACATAATTAATTTGAGTTTTTAGTATATTTTGTAATATACTTAAATTATATTGGGTAAATACGTGAGCTATTAGAATTTAGGATAGTAAATACGTAATTATAGAATTTGAAGTGGTTAATACGTAATTTCAAAATTTTGAGTGGTATATATGAAATGAGGAGGGATCCACTTACAACATTTGAAAGTTACAACATCTTACAAAATTTGGTTTTGCGTTTTTCAAAGTCCAAATAGTCGATTAAAATCATTAAACATGACGTCTGCATTAAAATGTGCTTGAAGATAAATTCTTACATTTTTCGATTATTTTTACTATTTATTAAGTATTTTACAAAACTGCTGTTTTTAGACAATTATGAACCACTGAAAAACATCAGTTTTGTAAAATACTTAATTAATAGTAAAAAAATTCAAAAAAATGTAAAATTTGATTTCCAAGCACATTTTAATATAGATATCAAGTTAAACAGTTTGGATCGACTGTTTGAACTTTAAAAATTGCAAAATCAAATTGTTATAAGATGTTGTAACTTTTAAATGTTGTAAGTAAATCATTCCTCATATGAAATTCCCCGATATTTTTATTAATACCCCCAAAAAAAACAAATTATCAAATATGCCCCCACCCAATTTTATTTTTAAATCTACCCCAACCGCCCGCCCACTGGGCGGTCCACTTTCCCCACCTGACCGCCCAGCGGCTGGGCGGCTCACTACCCAGATCTGACCGCCCAGCAGCTGGAAACTGGACCGCCCGCTGGCTAAGCGCCCAGCAGCTGGGCGGTCCGCTAGTGAATTTTTTTTTTTATATAGAGACAATATGAATATCAAGATGCTGAATTCTTAACGCTGAAAATTCGGATTTTTTTTTTAAATATTAGTTAAATTACTTCTTTTAAGCATATTTATATTAAAATACGCTAAAGTACTTGAAATTATGTTAAATTACATTGAGTTACACTAAATTACATTACATTACGCTAAAATACGGTAAATTACAATAAATTACATATGAATAGGGACGATATCTTCACTAAAAAGGCGAAAAACGACGATGAAACTTCAAACGGTCATAAAACGGCGCTCGAGTGTCCGATTTCAGCAAATGACCACTTTTCGGAAAGCTTGCGAAAATATGCATGCGTTTATGACTACTATGATGTTTTCTGAAATTCAGAATCGCCAAAAAACAAAGGGAAGAGCCTCAAAACTTGAGTTGAAGTTTCCGATTAAGATTTTCATTTTTATTATTCAATCCAAGTAGCTCAGTAAATTAGTTACATAATGAACTTGTAGAATACCAATTTTTACTATTTTCGGAATTTTTTTACTATTTTTTATGATTCATGAAAGATGGCACAGAATCGGTCTACTTTAGCATAATTTTCCGTAGTTTACCATAATTTACTGTATTTCAGCATAATTAGCGAAGTTATTGTTATTTAGTGTAATTTAAAGTAATTTAGTGTAACTCAACGTAATTTAACATAATTCCAAGTAATTTAGCGTATTTTAGTATAAATATGCTTAAAAGAAGTAATCTAACTAATATTTAAAAAAAATCCGAATTTTTAGCGTTAAGAATTCAGCATCTTGATATTCATATTGTCTCTTATCTTAAAAAAAAAAAAAAACACCAGTGGACCGCCCAGCTGTTGGGCGGTTAGCTAGAAAACTGAACCGCCCAGCAGACGGGCAGTTGGAGTAGATTTAAAAATAAGTTTAGAGTGGGGGCAGATTTGATAATTTGTTTTTTTTGGGTATTAATAAAAATATCGGTGAAATTCCTCCTTCTATTTATCTGTCTAGGCACTAGGTTCTAGGTGAGCATGTGACTTTCTTTCTCATTGGATGCTTAAAAAAGGCTAAAGTTATTTAAACTGGGTTTTTTAAAAAACTGGTTTGTGGTTTTTAATAAAAACGGGTTAATTGAATGGTTTTTTTCGGTTCACTGTAAGAACGATCCTTAATGCGAATCGAACAGTCCGGTTCTTATAACTGCCCACAATCTCTATTTCTGCATCCTGCAGGATTCGAACCTAGATTTTCCCTTAGAAAAACATATGCATTAACAGTTGAACTATATAACGCTATAGACCATATGGATTCGCAAAGTAATGGATCAGAACAAATAAACTAAAAAAAAAAAATTTTCCAAAGATGACACGGTTGGAAGAACAACATCCTCACCCTAAAAAGCGAGATAAGGCTGACATGAATTCCCTTACTTTCCTCTGACTTCAATTTTGCATAAAATTTTATAACATTAAATGTTGTAACGGTGGAACCGTGTAACCTCTTTTTTTTTAATTCACACAAGCTAGAAGTCGTGAGAGAAATCGAACTCTCTATTTTTGAGTAACTAACAATCTTAAGACTTTTTTTCTAGCCAACTGTGCTATCCTTTTCTCAACAGTGTAACATTATCTTAATGTATGCTCTATCATTGTTAATTAAGTACGATATATTAGGATTTAGGTTGGAGGGATAATTGTTATTATTTTTATACATATTATAATCGTTAATTAATATTTTCTTAACACATTATATCCTCTTTTATATGTGTATATTCCATCCCATCTTATATTACTATTTTTTTATTAATTTAACATGAGTTTAAAGTAGGCTTACATCTTACTTGAAAAGAAAACATTAAACATTGTAAACCAAATCAATGACGTGTGGTCTTTGACATAATTTTTTATAGACAGTCATAAAAAAATTCAACCAAACATCTGAAATATTAATAAAAAAATAATTTTGACCGCACTTCCCTAAAACTAAAACATTTTAAAATCTCGTCGGGTTTAATTTATTATAGCCCCTGTAATATTTTTATCTGCTTCACTAACTCGTTCAGCGCGAACTACGTGAGAACTAAGAACTGTTTTAAAGTTTTAATTTTACAACTGAATATTTTTTTTTAAAAGAAAGACGAGGATTTAAGAAAACAACAAAGAATTGATGCGCCTTGAATAAATTTACCAGACGATGATGACAGGATATAAAATCACAATATTTTCTAGAAACATTGTAAATCTTAATTCGACCGCACTGACAAAAATAAAAGCGATCTCTGTAAATTCAACTATTCAAGGTGTTGCAAGTTTACGTCGTGACTTCTGATATGATACCTTCGCATCGTAAAAATTTCAGATGCTACATTTTAAAATTGATATTGGCAGCTGCACACAAAATATTGCATAAAACATTTTACCAGAAATCTAAAAAATAACGCGGGGGAGCCATGCTCGTTTATCTAGTTGTATGAATTCTCAATTTAGACCGAAATTTTTTTTTATACCATAAAAAAAACCAAAACACTCTGATTTTGAGGGATTTTCAAAACTACCCAGGCCGCAAAGCCAATATGCGGCCCCAAAAACAGGGGGCCGCCAAATGGTGCTGCGGACCCTGACAAAACACAAAATACACCAAATTTCGGATGGGTTTTATAATAATTGTTTAATAATTTTTAAAAATAGAAAAAACACAATAATTTCAATATTTACTAGAAGTGACTTTTGAACCGGAATTAATAATTCAGATACAAAGTATTTTTATTTTTTTCCAATAACACACCAAGAAATAGTTTAACTTTTTTTACAACTGGAAAAAATCATGCCTGAAAAATGTTTCGGAGTCCTTCTAGTACATCTTAGATGTTATATCTATTTTATTTAATTTTATTTCTAACATATTTAAATTATTAATTATTCTTTCTAATTCTACAAATTATTAAACAATTATTATTTTTCTCACTTCAAATTCGGAGGTTAATTTGTTTTGTCAGGGTCCGCATGACCATTTGGCGACCTAGGTGTTTATGGAAATCTCCCAAAATCATAATTTTTTAGTTTATCTTTTTGGAGAATATGGTATAAATAAAAATTTCGGCAATTTAGATTATGTATATGTATAGTTATTGATGGTTTAGACATTCCTTCGAAAGTTTTGTCTTGAGTTAGAAAAACATTGAGCCATTAATCTAGACTTCAATAGTTCAATAACAATGATAACTTTTAAAAATAAAAGTTCAAATACAAAACTTAATAATGTACGATATATGATGAATATATCATGTTTATAGAAAATGATGAAATCTGATGTACGTTTGGTCATACATTAAATGACTTAAAGTTTCAACAATTTAAAATTAACGGTCCTTAATCCATCAATAACGACGCTTAAATGGTATGAAAATTGATTGTTTGATAAGTGGTGCATCTATGCATAAATAGTTCAGGGGATGCTTAGTCACCCTCATAATTTTAAAATTTTTAACTGTGTATATTAAATTTTAATTGTATTTTCATTTTTCTTAAAAAATTTATATACTAGAGCCTCTCATAAATTATCACACATGTACTTATAATAATGTAGTGGTTAGAATTTCAATTTTTTTATTGTGGGGATATGGATTCAATTCCTGACCATACATATGTATTTTAAAATTTAACCCTATCTAGTTTTCTAATTCCGCCTCCAAAAATACATACAAATTTTCTTTTTGATATATAACCTTTTGGACTAGCATCGTAACGCCTAACTTTTAAATTAAATGAGATAATATAAAATATAATACAATATTAAAGAATATAATAGAAATTTTAATAGATAATTAAATAATAATAACTAATGAGGGTTCAAATACCTCATGCCTTTTATACCTCATCATACCTCATATTTTATATCTTCGTTTTCAAAATCCAAACTGTAGATCCGAACCGCTCAATATGATATCCATACTAAAATATGTTTGGAGATGAAATTTTATAATTTTTGGAAAAAAATTACTATTTTTTTAGATAGGTACAAAATTACTGTTTAACCGTTGAAAAACAATAATTTTCTACCTATCTTAAAAAATAGTAAAAAAAATTCAAAAATTATAAAATTTCATCCCAAACATATTTTAATATAGATACCATGTTGAACGGTTCGGATCAACAGTCTGAACTTTAAAAATGAAGATATAAAATATAAGATATGATGAAGTATGAAAGGCAAGAAGTGTTGGAACCTCCCCATAATTAATTTCGTACATAATAAATAATTAATTTCATACATTGAATTAGATATCCTCCATAAGCGATGAACATTCGTTAAAAGGTTAAATTATTGAGAAATGTTCTGCCCCCGAGCCACCATACCCGAGCGCGCCCCCCAACTAGTTTAACAAAAAATACTTTCCAATTTTGTCTAACTTCCATTTTCAGTGCTCATATTTAAGTTTTTAAAGTTCTGTTTATAACATTTTACAATGCTACTCGTAAGCATTTAAAACAAAGGTAGTTAGGAATTAAAACAAAAGTAGTTAAGAGTTAAAACTACTCAGATTTAGAATTTAAATTCTTCCATATAGAAGTTTAAATGCTTGCGAGTAGAATTGTAAAATGTTATATATAGAGCTTTAAATGTTTGGATATGAGCGTTGAAAATGAAAGTTAGAATTAAATACTTGGGGAGCGCACTAGAAGATTTATTTGGGGACCTAAATTATATTTGGCCATACTATTAAATTAGACAATAATTAAGAGTTGATCTAACGGTTAAAAATATTTGATGACATCACATGTTGTAGAAGTCTTGAAATCCAACTATTTTTATGAAGTATCGATTGACAAACTTATTATGCGTCTAATTTTAGAGAAGTGGATTGACAAATTGATTTAGAACTTTTCCATACGAGTGATGCTATGGTGTTATGCATGACGCAGATTAGTTTGTGCTTTGGATTAATATTTTTGTTTACATAGTTCAAATAATCAGTTTAATACATTTTCATAATATGAAAATGTACTTCTAAATCAAATTATACCTATAAAATCACTATTTTTGAATAATTTATAAATCAATATACTTTCATTTATATATTTTTCTCGTACAAATTATATAAATATACATGGACATAAAATATTATAAATTACGCTCATCCGTGCTTCTATTTTTATATTTTAAAAAAATAATAAAAAATATTTAAAATTCCAGATAATTATAAATCATATCTCACATTGAATTTTACCTCAATCTAATCTAACCGATAAAAATGCTGACTCCACTTTGATAGTCATGAATTCACAATTCAGAAAACGCTATAATAACAAGTGTTTTTTTCATATATCATTTTTTTGTAAGATAAAAAAGAGGAGATGATACTTTTTCATATATCATTTTTTTTGTAAGATAGGAAAAAAGGAGATCTAACTTATCAATTTTTTTATTTAATTGTCTATAAAAAACTATCCACCTAAATTTAAAATTCACGATTTTTTACACATAAAGTGTTGTCTTTTACTATCGGACCAAAGTCCGGTTTTTTATGTATATTTGTTTTGGTACTTGAGTTATGAAATTGCAATCCTATACGTCGTTTGTGACTTGGGATTTCGATTTCACATCTGTTTTTTCTTTTTTGTGACTACGATTTCAATTTCAGCGCGAAATAGTACGGGGGAATGGGGACAGTAATTAGTAGGGACCTTTCTCGTATTGAATGGATAGAACCTCGGAAAAAATACACTTTGGTCGCATTAAAAGAAAATCGTTACAATATGTCGTTTTATTTTTGACATTTTATACGATTAATCAAACAGAATAATTAGCAAGAAATTAAATAAATATTGTAGAATCATTTCCGCAACTTCGGTCATATATTTTTTTGCGTCATGTTCGTATAATTTCAACTTAGTTCCGTTCGGCCAGCCGGTCAAATTTAGGTTAAGACTTAGTTGGAGACTTGGTGGCTGGTGGCGTGATGGTTTTTGGCTTCACATAACACAGTTTCAATTGCTAATTGCTAAATCATTTTAGCAAAAAGTTGACGCAGCATTCTTCTAGAATTAATTATCTATATCGACGAACTTATTTTATTTGATGCGGATCCACTTCAACTAAAAATAAATGTATCTTCATTTCAAAAAAATAAATGTATCTACTGAAGTAGAAATATAATTCGGATCTTCTGAAGTAAATCAAGTTTTGAATTTGAATCCGAACAGTCAGATTAGAATTAGCACGAAAATAAAAAAAAGTTCATAAATTTTAACTTATTCTGAATTAGTTCGAATTATGATCGAATGGTCCGGATCCAAACTCAATTTTTGAATTACCTAGAGGATCCGGATCTGTAAATACACTGATTTTTTTTTTACCATTAAACAAAATAATAAATAAAAACTACGATTTATGAAAATTTCATTTCTGACACGGCCGTAACTTCAAGTTATGAACAAAAGAGTGTCCCAACTTGGCCAACAAAAAGTTTATTTTTTTCTAAGTAAAAACCGCTGCAGCTAAATTTAGTGGGGCCCCAAATATTTTTGGCCAATCAAAACCCTCCATTTCGGTCAAAGCAAACAAGTTTGGTAAAAAATAAGAAGTTTTTGATTTTTTGATTTTTTTTGAATGGTAAAAATAAAAATTTCGGGTAAATTATGGGTAAATTACATGTTGTTTTGCATGTAGTCTTCTGAGTTTCGACGATTGAGTCTCTAAACTAAACGTTCTGCTGTCTCTTTCATTAATTCTCTTCTAAATTGTAATGTGAAACAAATAATTATAATTTAGTAATTCGGTCAACGTTTTTGTTCCTCTCTTTATTTATTTGTATTTGGAACACAAGCATTAAAAAAGTAACCCAATTAACAACTCAGTAAAATATCTATAATTAAAATCGCCCCACACATATTGTTATCTAATTTAAACCGTCCTATCTAATTTTTATTTATTTTGATCAATATAATTTTGTAAGTAAGATGTACCTTTTTTTTATCTTAACTATTCATATTTAATTGGACGATCATATAGAGAAAAATTATATATAATGATATCATATGGTATGTTTTCTGCTTTCTTTATTTTTATTTTAAAATTTCTCATAAGAGCATTTTTTTGCTAAAAGTGTGAGGGCCAGTGGCAGAATTACATTTGGATTTTGAAAACCGTCTATATGTCTACGTATAATTGGACTGTTGTCTATTTTCAGCGAAATTTTTGCTTGTTCTTGAATAATTTACAGTCTGAATTAGTTAATTATCGACAGTCCGCAACCCGTTAGACTTATTAGTAAATGTATTTATCTATCTCTGATAAAAATTATGGCTAGAACGTTGATGAGGACACTCACTCCACTCATATTATCTTTCAAATTAAAGTTTTTTTCAAATTTAATTTTATAATCAGATCATAATGTCGGTGATAAATTAAATCCGGACGCAGAGTCCTCAACACAATAAAATATAGGGATCGACTAACAGTCTCCCCCATTCAGTCCCCTAAACGTCCCCCTAACTGTCAAAGTACAACTGTCAGTCCCCCATTCAACATACATTAATTCAGTCCCAAAATGGAAAGTATGAATACCTAAGATATGAAGTATTTATATATAATTCATCAAGTATTCATACCTAAAATATCAAGTATTAGTTCACATACGAACTGGGGACCATTATTTTTCGGGGACAGTAACTGTCAGACTGCATTGGGGACCACAACCAAAAAGTCACGTGGATCACACCACCAGTCCCCCATTCATTGATTAAATTAATTCACATACAAAATGGAAAGTATGAATACCTAAGATATCAAGTATTCATATATAATTCATTAAGTATTCATACCTAAGATATCAAGTATTTACTCTAAAAACTGGACACAATACTACTCATCTTTTACACGTTTTTCAAGGTAGTTTTTTTTTTCTCCATTCACTCTAACCCATTTTTGGGACGATCTATGAGGAATTTTGCAAATCTAAAACCACGAACGTGTTCTATTTTTTTTTCTCTTTCAAATGAGATCCATGATGACATACTTTTACACGTTTTTCAAGGTATTAAATATTCAAATATGGAAAGTATTCATACAAAATGGAAAGTATTCATACCTAACATATCAAATATTTATATATAATTCATCAAGTATTCATACTTAAGATATCAAGTATTTAAATCCAAAAAACTGGACTCAAATATGGAAAGTATTCATACAAAATGGAAAGTATTCATACCTAACATATCAAATATTTATATATAATTCATCAAGTATTCATACTTAAGATATCAAGTATTTAAATCCAAAAAACTGGACTCAAATATGAAAAGTATTCATACAAAATGGAAAGTATTCATACCTAATTTATCAAATATTCATATATAATTCATCAAGTATTCATACTTATGATATCAAGTATTTAAAGAAAAAAACTGGACTCAACTTTTACACGTTTTTCAAGGTGATTCAATGATTGAAAAAGTTAGTTAGAATGGAGGGACGTTTATGAGACTGGAGTGGGGACTACATCTTTACTCTAAAATATACTCTAAAATATAGTCTACATTTTCGAAGATATATATTAATAAAAAATTATAGTCTATAAGGAGACTTTCCGCTTTCCAGCCGAAGTTTGTTAAAAACCAACGGCCATCCACATCAAACCAGTGGCGAAACATTTTTTCCTTTTTTTTTCTTTTCATTTTCTTTTAAACTTAAAAAAAATGGCGAAACAATTTCATTGTACGGTCTTCAAACCGTTGATTAAAAGTTTAGAATAATTAAAATAAAAAGTGACGACGCGTCAAGCTGCCCATTTATTGTCTAATATATCAATGAATCTTGTGACAACATCTTCGCAAGTCGCAACTAACATTGAAATGTTTGAACTTTGAAGTTAAAAAAAAAATAAAAAAAATCCGTTTATTAAAATCGAAACGAATAATACACAAGCAATTATAATACGAAAAAGATTCTCTAATATAGTAATATCTCCAGAGTTTCGCCCAAATGGATATTAAAAAATTAATTATATAAAAGTTTTAGTGGGATCTAGTCGGACTGATCCGCATTTCCTTGTCGGATCCAATGTGGAGAATTTAACGGGGCCACCTGTGTGTGCCTATGTAATTACCAAATTATCCCTATGCATCGACGTCTTTCGATCCCGAGGTTCAATCGCACGGTCAGAAACTAGGGTCAAGATTTTAAGAGAGCAGTTTATGCTTCATGCAGCGCTGTTTGATTCTATTAGTAATGCGCTGCATGAAGCCAAAACTGCTCCGTTATATCTTTACGCTAGTTTCTGACCGTGCGATTGAACCCAGTGATCCAAACTCAGACGTCGATGCACAGGGATAATTTGGTAATTACATAATTGAAAGTTTATCTCTCGTAAATCCCATTTTTTTATATAGCCTTCCTATCCATGTCCTTTCTTCTCCACCAAGCACCCAAAATCTCCTGATCGCAAACGTAAACCTCTCGATCTAAAGAAATTCCACAAAAATTAAGAGAATGGGCCGGAAATTCTGCGTTGGTGGAAACTGGAAATGCGTACGTTTATTTCATTATTTTCTTTTTACCAGCTAACATAATCCGCTTACTCGATGAAAGTTTCTTTTGTTCCAACGAAATTCTTGTGCAGAATTCAGATCAAAGTAGACGTAACAGCTGGATCGTTGTAAAACTCCTATAAAAAATTACCCCTGTGCTGTTTTTCAAAATAAATGCAACTAGTCAACTTGATTTATACGAGATCTGGGACCCACTGTCCATCTTGCATGTAATTCGTAAATCTAGCAGAAAATCTTATATTTCAAAAATAAAATCATAGTTGAATGTTTGTGTGCTAGTATTCAATCACTTATTACACTTTTTTATTTTCAGAATGGAACACTGGAGGAGGTGAAAAAGATAATCTCCATTCTTAACGCAGGAGATGTTCCTTCATCAGATGTTGTTGGTATGAGAACTCTATTAATTGTTTCTTTTCTAAGAACTAATTGTATACAAAGCTGCCTTTTCTAGATGTTTGATTATAGAAAGTGGAGACTGATAGTTTTATGATTTTGCCTTATAATTGAATTTTTTTTTTTTATCTATTCTTCTAGAGGTGGTGGTAAGCCCGCCATTTGTGTTTTTACCACTGGTGAAAAGCGAGCTTCGTCCCGATTTCCATGTGGCAGCTCAAAATTGCTGGGTCAAAAAGGGTGGTGCCTTTACCGGAGAGATCAGGTATGTTTAAAAGGATATAAGATAATTTTAACGCCTAATTTCAACCTGCGCAATTTAAGTCTATAATTATATGATACAAAGGTAATCTGTATTTATCGGATTTTTTGTTAGTCATATGCACAATGTATTATAACAAGTGAAACTATTATCAGTAAACTGTAGACAGGTGGATCAGTATTGTTCTTACATATATTGAGTCTGAAACTGACCTACACAACAATACTCTATAAGCCAAACCTTTTATAAAGTAACTACTGCCTTCAAACTGTACCTGTTATTTTACTACAACTTGTTCATACTCTTACTATTCATCTCTCTAAAAATGCAGTGCTGAGATGCTTGTGAATTTGGGCATCCCATGGGTCATCATTGGTCACTCTGAGAGGAGAGCTCTTTTGGGAGAAACTAATGAGGTACTTCTTTTTAAATATGAAACAGGTTTCACAATCCTTTAATTTATTCAACCTTTAACTTCAGTTTTACGTCTATAAATAATGTAAACAAAAAATGACCGTAAGCACTAAACCTTTAATTTGGATTTGGTATTGTTTTTTGCACTTTTAGTTTGTAGCGGAGAAGGTAGCTTATGCCTTGTCAAAGGGATTGAAGGTGATAGCATGTGTGGGTGAAACCCTAGAGCAGAGAGAGGCTGGGTCAACCATGGATGTTGTTGCTGCTCAAACCAAAGCCATTGCTGGTACGGTGACATCTTATTATTATTATTAGTGTATTTTTTGATGTTCTTTGGGGAAGGGACTTTTCCTATATGCGTACAAAATGTTATAAGTTCCAATATTCAAGGAAAACATCAGCAGTACCCTCTTTTCTTTTTCCCATTTTTTGTATTATCACCCCCCCCTTCCACCCCTGCCCACCGAAATGTCTCTAGGGGTGTTCATCGGTTCGGTTCTATTGAACCGAACCGATTTAGCATTGTAACCGAACCGAACCAAAATATATTAATTTTTTTATTTAAAGCAATTGTTTTATAATGAACCGAAGTATATTAAGAAATAAACTGGGAAATTAAGAAATAAACCGAAGTATTTAAAGCAATTGATTAAGAAATAAACCGGGGCGGTCCGGACCAAATTCATAATATATAGAAGTTCGGTCGGTTCGGTTATTTCGGTTTTGAAAATTTCCAAACCGAACTGAACTGAAATTATAATTCGGTTTTAAAAAGCAAACCGAACCGAACCGTTAAACCGAAAAAACCAAACTGTTTGGTCCAAACTAATTCGTTTCAAAACTGACTAAACTGGACCCAATGAACACCCCTAAATGTCTCTACCACCCTGCCAAGCTGTTTTTCTTTACATAAACTAAAGAAGAACTATAGTTGGTCTTCAGGTCTTCTGAAGGGCTTTTAGAAGAGGATGGTGCGGATCAATTTGCTTAGTCACTTGGTATTAAGTTAGTATGAACAGTAAGATGTGCAGTTCCATATTATTGTAGTAATAATCACTCCTATTACTTTTTTTCATTCTATTTTAGACAAGATCAGCGACTGGAGCAATGTGGTGATTGCCTATGAGCCGGTGTGGGCTATTGGCACTGGCAAGGTTGCCACACCTGCCCAGGCTCAAGAGGTATCTTCTGTTTTCCTTTTTTATACTAACAAATACATGAAATACAATACTCTTCTGGTGATCTGAATTTTGGTTTCAATCTTTCTTAAAATGGAAAGGTGCATGCTGCTTTGAGGAGCTGGCTTTCAGACAATGTCAGCGCTGAGGTTGCTGAATCTACACGCATTCTCTATGGAGGTACATGCTTATTCAAAATTATTCTTAACTAGATAGTAAGCTATTGTTTTGTAAGTCTTTAATCTTAAAAACATATGTAGGATCCGTAAGTGGTGCTAACTGCAAGGTGCTGGCAGCTCAGCCTGATGTCGATGGTTTCCTTGTTGGTGGTGCTTCTCTCAAGGTAGTCCCCCCTTCTCTCTCTCTCTCTCTCCTCTCTCTATGCTGGTACAGAACTTCTATATCTGGATGTAAATGTGCCGTGTCACTACTGAAGCTGAATAGTAGGATATGATACTGGTAAACCCTTAGGGGTATGATACTGTTAAACCCTAGAGATACTTAACTGGCAAGGAATTGGTCAATTCATACCTGACTGATACATCTCCTTTGACTCCTTGTGTCATGGTGTTTCTTGCAAGGTACGGGAACATACCCAACTGTTGTGGTACCCAGCAGTAAACATCACCAAGAAAGATGAGCTATATACATTCTACTTATCTTTTTTTCTTCTTCTTTCAGCCTGAATTTATTGACATCATCAAGGCAGCTACTGTGAAATCTGCCTAAAATGCTGAGGCCTTCTTTTCATCAAGAGACGTTCTAAGCATTTCATAGTGTGATGTTTTGTTTCTATAGATTTTCGTCGTGTATGGCTACTCACTTTTGACTTGGTTTTTGCCTGAGAGATACTTTTTGAGTTAATAACAGGCAAATAATAATTTGGTTAAATCATAGATCTCTCCAGTTCCTTTTTGGCGACCAGTCTTACTTGAATGACAATTTGCATGTTTTACTGGGATATTTATGGATGATGGCGACTTCTAGGACTAACAGTGTTTTGGGCTTTACTAAAGATCTTTGGTTGTGTTTAATTTCCCCTAAATGGATGGGATGCCTTTGGCAGTAACTTTTTTTTTTCTATATTGACAATAAATTAATCGAATCAAATTATGCATAGCCTAATTTTTTTAGTACAAATTTGACAATGCATCAGGAGTTGTTAAATTTAGATTGCTGTAAATGGTTGAACAATTAAACATCTACCAACTTCATCATTTCTATAAAATTTAAATTTTTGTAAATAGCTGATTAACAATAAAACATAGAGCAAAGCTAGAGTGTGTTGTGCTCACTAAAAGTTTGGTGAGCATAACTCCAAAATTTATCATATGGACTTAAAACAAGACAAATTTAAACTATTAAAACCGATCTATTTTACGAGTGATATTTTAATGCATTTATCATCAATTTTTGACTGCTTGACTTTGTACTAAATAAATTCGAAAATTTCAAAATTTTGCATGTACATGCATCACTCGTAAAGTAGATCGGTTTCACCGGTTTGAATTCATCTCGATTGAACTCAATCCGATAGATTTTAGAGTTATGCTCATTAAACCCTTTAGTGAGCACAACACACCCTAGCTTCGCTTTAAAACATGATTTCATCATTTTTATATGCATGATATGTACTAATAATCACGCCTAATGTGTTAAATTTAATTTGTGATTGTCAGTGAATAACTAAGAATTTATAAATTCGGATAAGTTATTTCTACGGAGAGATGAGTGCTCTTTTTCTTTTTTTCTAAAAAAAAAAAATGAAATTTGCAGCTTCCATGTACCGTTGCTCAAATGTGTACGACATTTGGCATAAGTTTATAACACTAGGATGCCATTAATGTGCAGTAGCCGCTTGTGATTAAAAGCAACTCATGGGATGCATGCATGCTATGCTTAACAGAGGTCATATGCTTGGATTTGAATTTAGGTGGTGCACGCAAGATTAACATGTCAACTCATATAAACTTTATTCTGTCGCTTTCTCTTAAGATGTCATTACCTAAACTATAATAAACAAAGAGAAAATACGTCTATTTAAAAATTATACAATTTATTCAAATTTTATAAGGACCGGTTTAAATTTACTTCCTATTTATTTAATTTCAAATTCTACAACAAAGAAGTACTAAAAGATGTGGAAAATATTTTCAGTCGTTAGTTTCTTTAACAAATATATTATATCTATAGATAGTACCTAATTAGTCATCTTAAACAAAATAGCTTTTAACATATATACATGATTCACTTTCTCAAAAAAAAAAAAAAAACATATATACATGATTCATGCAGTCCATGTTATTAACATTAAACTAAGTAACCAACATATTATTGCTCTCATAAACGCTTAGGGTGCTTTTTAAAAAAAAAAACACTCATACAATTAAAGTTTTCAAGGCATATATGATGACAGTATGAAAGTGTAATGATGACCGCACATATGACTTATGTACAGTCTTCGGACACGTCTTGAGTATTGTATTATATACGTATTCAAATGTTGAAATAAATTAAGTGTTTACAAGAATAATTTTTGTTTAAAACAAGAAGCTTAATGTTAAAAATACAATCAGACGGTCATATTTTTAAAGACTATATACAAAAAAATTTAATAATAAAAACAACTAACAAATTATTAAATATATTACATATCTGTAAAAAAAAAAAACTAATTACCGAATACATTAGAAATGAGTGTAAGGTGGAAATATGGCCTTCATTTTTTCTAAAATAAATTATAATGGTACATCAGCCATCAGGGCATGACAAAGTTACATCATATGTAAGCATAAATGCATGTGAAAATCGACGACAGTGTCAATAACCCCCTCTGCAGTTTTCGTTATTTGAGTTAAGCACTGGTCGAACATGTACTTTTTCTTAATTTTGTCTTCTTAGAGAAAACTTCCCCAATTTCTCTACACTTCAGATACACACACCCATAACAAAAAGAAGAAGAAAACAAAATAAACCAGAAACCACGTTCAAGAATTTTAAACCCCCACCCCCCAATGAATTCACCTCTGGCCATGCTTGCCACCTCTTCACATTAATGTTTCTACATTTGAATTAATGCACATACACCATCTTGTAAGCAGATATATTCACCGTTACACTACTATGAAGTTCAAGTACTTCCTCATGAGCAGAGAGGAGAAGCATCAAAGGCGACTTGAGCTTGAACTTGAGGTATGTAACATATGTTTACATTACTCACAACTCATCAGTTACTTTTAGCTAGATGTTCATAATTAAATTGTGTTTTAGTGGTGGGACTTAAACATGATTTCTTATGCCAAATTTGACAGTCATAGCTATTTTATGTTAAATATAATTTGTGCTAGATCTTTTTCTTTAACACCGGGGAATTGTTTGCATTTGATATAGCATACAAGTATACAACTCTTAATCCAATGGTGTATCGTTACTTTTTTGACCGTATACGCCTTTCTCGACTTTAGTACTTATCTTCTTTATGTGGTCATTATCAATCCTTTGCATTTGGGTATCAAAATTAGTCATTGCAATCACACTTCAAAATTTACATATTAGAAGTTTAAACTTTAGGTGGCCGAGTTACAAAATACACTGGAGAAGGAACAGAGAGTGAATCAGATTCTACAATGCTCATTACAAGGCCGTCTCGTGTGCCCGTCATGCCTCTCCTCATTGGTCCCTTTGCAGGTGCGTCAATTTCTCGCAAGTTAACAGTAACTGGATATC
Source organism: Carex littledalei (assembly GCA_011114355.1). Lineage (NCBI taxonomy): Eukaryota > Viridiplantae > Streptophyta > Magnoliopsida > Poales > Cyperaceae > Carex > Carex littledalei. The sequence goes on from CM022088.1 coordinate 8,701,046, forward strand.
CAGTTAACAGTAATTTTCATGAATATCCAGTTAACAGTATTGGACATGTAGCAATTATATTTAATTACCTTAATCATTTACTGCGATTAACTTTAACTACTTCGGAATATGCAGCAAACATAGGAACATTATGAATTTGATAACACACCTCTCATTTGTAGACATTATCAACAGCTTTTATTTTCATTTTCTCATTTGAGCTTAATTAATTAGAAATTATGTTTATTAATGTCCATTTGTACATAATTTTAATTATGTACATCTTGTTACTCTCTGAGATGCAACTGCAAGCTCATTTCTATTTGCTTTCAGAAAAAAATAAGGAAGAAAGAATAATTTCAGTCTCTCTAGAAATTTCTTACGCAGTAAAACCAATGTAGGTACAAGTACTACTTGCAGAGCTAGCAATGGTGGAAGAGGAAATAATTTACCTGGAGAGAAAGGTGGATGATTTGAAGCTATGCTTGCATAGAGAGAGAAAACAAAACAAGGAATGGAGTCTGCTCTGGTGGCAGAGGAAACAAAAACACCATTTCCTATGCGGTTTAGGTACTAAAAAGGAAATAAGAAGAGATCAAGACATGTCACTTGTACCGAGTGTAGCATGGGGCGAGAGGTTTTTTTATCATGGAAGGAGAGTTTCTTTTGATTTGGTGTCTGATAAAAGCATCTCTTGTGCAGATTTGATAGGTACAAGACATTTGAACTTTGTAGCATTGGATGAAAATTGGTGCAGTGCCTCATATTTTTGTTTTTCAAATTATTAGTTATCCGATACTTAATAATGTACGAAGAGGGTTTAAAAAAGAAAATCTAATGTTGCATTTTATTAAAAAAATATTGTGAAATTAAAATCTTAATTTTGGATGTGTCAGGGCAGGAGATGGACAGACCGAGAAGACGTAGCAAATCAGGTTGCAGCAAGTCAAGTTGCAACATCAATTTCCTAGAGGGAGAGAGCAACACAGAGCAGCCAAGCAAATTATCTGAGGAAATAATCAAACTCTTGATAAATATCTTTCACAAATTAAACAAGAGCACCGAGCAACTTGATTATGATTCAAATTCAAGCCCTAAACTTAGCATCTCATGCATTAGCTCAAAAAGCATTGAATTTAAACCTTCTCCAAGCAACACCGGTTTGTCCAATGCTGATGATGCAATGAGAAACAATAACGGTTTTAGCAGATTTATCAACCTTACGAGCGATTCTTTCGATATAAGCCGCATTGCCTTGTACATTCCACAAGTAAGAAGATTGAGGTATGTGCAATTATATACTGAAAGCTAGAACTGAATATTGCATTTTTAACTTCATATGTCAGCGCACGCACTCGTAGGGAAATTTACAAGATTCTGAGACAAGTTTCCAGAAATGTAGATAAAAAATAATTAATAGATAGTGTAATTTATGTAATTTATCAGAAACTTTTTTTTTTTTTTTTTTAAACAATGCAGAGAATTGATTCAAAGACTTAGTTTTGTGGACCTGAGCCTAATGACATATAAGCAAAAGTTGGCATTTTGGATCAACATCTACAATTCCTGCATTATGCAAGTAGTAACACTAAACTCTATTTTCATCGATACAATTACCAAAAAAGGGTTATAATTGGTAATAGATAATTTGTTTGATAGGCATTTCTACATCACGGGTTACCACCATCTCCGGATAAGCTTCTTGGATTGCTAAATAAGGTGAAGAAACTTTACTTTCATGATTAATTTTAGGTCACTATTCCTATTAATAGACTGAACATTCGAAAGAGAGAGAATAGTTATAACTAATTAAAAGTCTATTATAATTTTCTATTTAGGCTGCAGTAAATATAGGGGGAATTGTACTGAATGCTCTTGCGATCGAACATTTCATCATAAGGCAGTCTTCTTTTGATACAAATCCTGTAAGCAATCTATGTGCAAATATGTTTTCTCAGTTAACTAGAAAAATACACTAATGTAATTAATTTTAAAAGGGTAAATTGGATGAAAGGAAAGGATTTTTACGAGATGCGTATGGCCTGGAGTACCCCGAACCAAATGTCACATTTGCCTTGTGCAGAGGCAGTCGATCTTCACCAGCAGTAAGTGATGTATCTTTCCTAGTGGAGTTGTAGTTAATCATATATTACAATAAATTAAAGAAACTAATTAACATAATAAATGACTTAAAATGAGTAAAGAAAGAGCTCAGGCCCTCCTTTTTTTCATAAATCCTAGCTAGTCTAGGTTTTGAATTGAATAAAATTATATGTATACATGCATTCAACCTTTCTGCAAGGACAATATAAGCAATATTCTGACAAACTACCTGTGGAGGCTTAACCAAGGTTCGCTCTCGTTGATATTTGCATTTTACATTGGAATGCTAAGAACCTCATGTAATACAGCAAATTTCTGTTAATTATGAAAAACTCATTTTATTTTCTGAAATTACTGTGTTTTTTTTATAACTTTCTGGAATTACTGTTGGAAAGTAAAAATGATAATTAGATAAGGGGCTTGGTTATTTGGAAGAGGGGATTGCTTGTATTTTCAATGCCTTAATCCATGAGGCAACAGCCTTTATTTATAGGCTGAAAAAACCATGCTTCATCAAATCCTTCTATAATTAATTTTCATCTCAAGGCAATTCCCTGCCTATCAAGCCCCCAGCTACGCCCCCATATCTCATTCAATCTCCAAATTAATTTACAGTATATATATCTATATCTTGATCAATCAATTTACCTTGATTGATCAATTACCTTTTTGTGAGGGCAATGACCATATACAACTCATAGTTGCAACAATTACAAAAGAGGGGGCAAAATGCAAACTTGCTAAAATCTAACAGCAAATTAACAATTACATTTCTTTAATTCCTTTCTATGCTTGCATATGCAGTTGAGGGTGTACACTGCAGAAAATGTAACGCACGAGCTAGAGATTGCAAAAATAGAATACTTGGAATCATCGATAAAAATTGCCGGGAGAAGAAAAATTGTCTTACCAAAACTCCTCTACTGGCACATGCGGGATTTCGCAGATGATATGGAGTCACTGCTAGAGTGGGTCCACAGCCAATTACCAAAACATGGATCGCTCAAGCAAGTAATAAAAGAGCTGTTAAGCAGCAACTCAAAAGTAAAATCGCCGCTTTTAAAAGCTATTGAGATAGAACCTTATGATGCAGAGTTTTGCTACTTGTTACCTATTTAGAGATAGAAATAATGAACAGTTGTGTTTTGATGAGGGATACTGGTATGTACAACTGAACCAATAAAATCTGGCCAATAAAGAGAAAAACAAGGGCTTGTTAAATGTAATGTTATCTGAGTAATGTTTCAGCTTTATTTGATCTGACTTTTGGTTTTTGTCGGTTGTTCCAGTTCCTTATCATTTTCCTTTGGGTTATTAATTTTGGTTTGAACATCAATATGTCCAATATTTACTAATTAACCAATTGGAACAACCTAAAATTTTGTCTCAAGCTGTTCTCAGACGTGGGATCAATGTTAGAAAATCCAAACGCAATTCAAAAGATTTCAAACAAGTAAACAACTAATATACCGAGTACCAATGTTATCATAACCGGACCGGTTATCAACCAGGTTGAACTGTACTGTTGAACTGTTTATTTTAAAATATAAAAATATCACCTATATTGATGTATTATAGTTATAAACTGTGAAAAAGATAGATCTACAACTTTATTGGAACCTATAAACATAATACTTCGTATCTCTTATATTTCTGACGAATTTAAACCAAGAACCACAAAATATATGTTCTTTTTTTCTGTCATAAATTATAATACTCATACTTAAATAAGAGTAGGGTTAAAATGCCCAATTGGTTTTGTGCCCCATCATGCCCCAACATCATTATTTCTATTTTCAAAGTCTAAATAATCGATTTGAACCATTCAACATGATCTTCATACTAAAATGTGCTTGGATAACAAATTTTATAATTTTTATAATTTTTTAATAATTGTTTAGAGAGGTACAAAATCACTATTTTTGAATGGTCTAGAATATTTTAAAAACAATGATTTTGTACTTATTTTAAAAAATGGCAAAAAAATTTAAAAAAATATAAAATTTTGTATCCAAGTACATTTCAATATGGAAAATGTAAAGCCATTGTAACACAATTTTAGATGCCTGAAATGACTTCTAAATGCACCGGACAGTAATAAAGGAAAGAGATCTAAATAAGATTACATGGCAGATATTGTGAACTTCCCTTATTTGCTTCAATAAAGGAAAGAGATCTAAATAAGATTACATGGCAGATTTTGTGAACTTCCCTTGTTTGCTTCAATAAAGGAATGAGATCTAAATAATATTACATGGCAGATTTTGTGAACTTCTCTTATTTGCTTCTAATAACGTGCTTTGATTACGTTGCTTAAATTTTTTTTTTTTTTTTTTTTAAGAAATGCCATTAGTTATACATGAACCACTGTTGAACCGTGGGTTTTATGGTCCACTGTATCTGGTTTTTTAGATAAAACCGGCCGGGTTAACTAAATTTTTTCGATTCAATTACATGCCCGATCATAGATCCGGCTTATTCTGGCCGGACCAAATATACTTGAAGATCAAATTTTACATTTTTTAGAATTTGTTTACTATTGTTTTAGATAAGTAGAAAATCATTGTTTTTGGATAGTTTATAATATTTTATATCAAATAATTATATAGAGACCATATTTAACGGTTCAGATCAACTGTTTAAATTTTAAAAAATAGAAATTATTTTGAAAGCTTCATGAGCGGAGCTCGAACTCTTAATCTTTCAGTTCTAAGAGCATCTACATCCCAGCAACTCAAATTAGTTTCTAAATAACTGTTAACTATTTTTTAGAAATTAAGGTCTCTAAAGTTTCTAACTCTCACACTCCTGAAATTAATTTTAGAGTTTTTATTAAGCCAAGTCAGCAACAAATTAAAAATAAGAAATAATTTAAGCCAATCATTTGGCCAATATGGAGTTCATAAACAGTTTCTTAATAAGAAACTTTACTGTATAGTTTCTAAATAAAAAACTCTCTCACATTTCTGAAACTGAATTAAAAACTGTCACGTAAAATTAAAAAACTCTAATTATACCGGAGATGCAGATGCTATAGGAAGCCGACTATACTGCCGCCCGTACTATGCGGATTACCGCAGCCTTCAACTTCGGTTTATATACATTATATATAGACCGGGCTTGATGGTTCTTTGGGCCGTGCAACCCTAGTACTTGACAGATGTTAGTTTACTCTTTTGTGAAGGCCCAACAAGCAAATAATACCATTTGTAAGGATACAAGCGCAATAATAAGCTTTTACCGGGAGAGAATGCACTAGGTGTCGAACGAACCCTCGCGAAGAACCTTTCCAAAACCCTTTCTTTGCGGCTCGTCTCCTTTTTAACCTCTCCTCTCCTCTCGGCGTTTTTCTCTATTTTCTCTTACTGCTAGCCAGGCCAGCCATGGCCTTAAACTCTCCAGTTCTCGTCTTGAGTAAGCCTCTTGCTCTCTCTCTGGTATACGAGTTATTTCATTTCATTTTTTATGTTGACGCAGCCTCGGTGAAGGATGTCTGCGCGTCTACAACAGGAGACTGAGATCTAGCTTGTTGCATTTTGGAACCGCTTCTTTTTTTTGTTTTTTTGTTCCATTTTGCGATTTTACATTGAAACAAGCTTTGTAATCACACAGACATGATCAGGCGATTTAGATTGTTTTCCGTTATTAGATCTTTGTGTTGCGCAATTTTTCACTTCTCTGAAAAACTAGATCTTGCATAGAGACTTGACAAGCCCCCCTTTTTTGTGCCACTAGATCCATAAAAATAAAAATCAGCTTCATACTTATGGGAATGTACCTTTGAGACCTAACTTACAATGTCTGTTTAGGGGCCTATTTCTAATCTATATTTTTAATAATATAACAGTGGGACTATGCAGCAAAAAACTAAGAAAAAAGTATTGCTTTATACTTTTTAACTAGATAAGTTCAACTCTTCTAACGTAGTTTTTCCAATATGTTCTGAACATTATTTTTCTCTTACTTGATCAGAGGATTCATTGAAAAGAGAATCTGGTGCGAGGGTTCAACATGGCAACATCCAAGCTGCTAAGGTTTCAATAACTCTCTCTCCCTCTCTCTCTCAGTTTTTTAGTTGACGTCATGTTTTGGTTAAATGTTTAACTGATTTGAATTTTGGTTGTACAGGGGGTGGCTGACATCATTCGTACAACATTGGGCCCCAGATCTATGTTGAAGATGCTTCTTGATGCTGGCGGTGGTGAGTCCCATGCACAGAGAAACACACACTCTTATATACACAAGCAGAGTACCATAAGCACATGCAAGTATGGTAACCCAAATAAAAAGTTGCATATCATAAGAAAGACAAAAGCTTGTTCATTAGTGTTGTACTATATGTGCAGGAGAAAGTTTCCAGTGTTTTAGTCATAATTTCTTTTGTACCTAATTTTGTGTTTTTTTTCTTTGACAAATTACACATGACATGACTGACATTTGCATCTTTTTTGCAAACAACCCTGTTCATCAAGGCAAGTTTGAGTCAGATGAAACTAAATGTCACATAAATTTTTCATACTAATTAATTAGAGGCTTTTATTCATGCAATTTATGTAACATGGAATGCAGCTTGCTATTTCCTTTGCATGATTTCAGTTTAATTTGGGTTCAGGGAATATGCTTAGCAAACAATGGGGCAAACCTTTTAATTTTTAATAAAATATACTTATGTTGTAACTGCAAGCTGTTGTTGGTGTTATTTTAAAAGAATCCTGTTATTATTATTGTGCTTGCTTTTCTAAATTTAACTTACTGAAATGGAAACAGGGATTGTTGTGACAAATGATGGGAATGCAATTTTGCGTGAGTTAGATTTAGCGCATCCTGCTGCCAAGGCAAGCATCATTAAAATCTACTCTTTTCTTTTGTCAAGTGTTAAATTTGAAGCGAGTATCTTTTACTTCACCCTCATTTGATGGATTATTTTTAATTATTTGTAATTTCAGTCAATGATCGAGCTAAGTCGCACGCAAGATGAGGAGGTTGGTGATGGTACTACATCTGTAATTGTTCTTGGTACGTCATTACTATTTTTTTTTAAATGAGAAATTATAGCTGTTTTCAAGAAAAGATACTAATTCCTTCGAAATTATGTTATAGCTGGAGAGATGCTCCATGTGGCACAAGCATTCATATACAGGAACTACCATCCTACTGTTATCTGCCGGGGTAATTAGCATACCATTTGAAGATGTATCTCATGCCTCATGCTTTTTTTTTTATGTTAGTGCTAATATCTTTTTTCTTATCTTTTTTAGCTTATACCAAAGCTCTAGAGGATGCAATTGCAGTGCTTGACAAGATTGCTATTCCAGTTGATGTAAATGACCGTAAGTGCTGACCTAATTAATTGGTACTTTTTTTATTTTTGTTCTTATCTTTAGCAACATATATCACTCTTTTATCTTTATAATTTTTTTTTTTGCAGACGCAACAATGCTGGGCCTGGTTAAAAGTTGCATTAGCACCAAATTTACTAGCCAGTTTGGTGATCTCATCGCTGTCAGTGCTTCTCTTTTCTTGTTTCATATATGTGTGTGTGCTTGTGCACGTGTGTACGCCGGTTATTAGTCCGTGGTCCGTTTATAGCTTAGTTTCTAGAAACCTGGAAATCAACCATGCCATGTTTGCATTTTTTGTATTTCTCATATTCTTTTCTAAAATGAAGCTGTGACAAAAGTAGGGCTTCGTGTAGGACCAGAGCAACCTACCCCCCTAACCCTTCACCCCCTGCACCCCATAACCTGCCCCCACCCTACCCATTTAAAGGAAAAAATAAAACCATACAATCAGGAAGGTAGGTTGACTAACAGTACAATATTTGTAATGGTTTATCCAGAGTACTTCTGTGTATGTTATCTAAAATAGATTAGACCATATGACCATGTACCGTGTATATAATAGCTAACTCTATTAACCACTTTATTGTAGGATCTTGCAATTGATGCAACCACAACGGTAGGTGTAGACCTAGGTCAGGGGATGCGTGAGGTTGACATTAAAAAATACATAAAAGTTGAGAAAGTGCCTGGTGGCCAGTTAGAGGACTCCAAAGTTTTGAAAGGAGTTATGTTTAACAAAGACGTAGTTGCACCAGGGAAGATGCGTAGAAAGATAGTCAACCCCCGGATTATGCTACTTGATTCCCCATTGGAGTATAAGAAGGGAGAGAATCAAACCAATGCCGAGCTTATGAAAGAAGAAGACTGGTGTGTGTTGAGACACCTTATTTTGATAGTGTTTTCCTGTGGATATACTGTTGAGCGGCATGATGAGTGTGGTACTCTGGTACTAGCCAGAATGAAGTCCAAATTCTAAAGACAAAAAACAAGTTAAAACCAGCACTACCAAAAAAAAAATTATTTAAGGAAAGATAAGGATCTTAAATCTAGTGTGGAAACACTACTTGATGAGTGCAAAACAAAAATGAAAAATAGTCGTCATTTTTGCAGTATTTGTCTGTCCACCACTCCACCAGCACTCCTATGTGTTTCCTTAATGTGAAATATCATCATAGGGCTTTTTCTTTTTTGTAACTTAATGAAATATATTGTTTTGCTTTTGGTTTTCCCTTTAATTTGAAGGGAGGTGCTTTTAAAAATGGAGGAAGAATACATTGAGAACTTGTGCGCACAAATCTTAAAATTCAAGCCTGACCTTGTCATAACTGAGAAAGGACTAAGTGACCTTGCATGCCACTTCCTCAGCAAGGCTGGTGTCACCGCAATCCGACGGCTCAGAAAGACTGACAACAACCGCATTGCTAAGGCATGTGGTGCTACCATCGTTAACCGACCTGAGGAGTTGCAGGAGTCTGACATCGGGACTCGTGCAGGTTTGTTTGAGGTTAAGAAATTTGGGGATGAGTTCTTTGCTTTTATTGTAGACTGCAAGGACCCAAAGGCGTGCACAGTTTTGTTGAGGGGTGCAAGTAAGGATTTGTTAAATGAGGTTGAGCGAAATCTTCAGGTATGGTGCATGTAACATAATTGAGGTTTTTTTAACCATATAGATTGGTTCTCATCTATACCTGTCTTTTACTGGTAGGATGTTTTCTCTTTTTTGTGGATGTGGTTTGTGTAGGGTGTAAATTTTAGGTATGCATTGGTCTTATTTGAGACTTCATGTGACTGGTAGTAGCAGCCAAAAAAATTTGTATGTTTGTTCGGATTTGTGTCTATTGGGTTACCTGTAGATCAGTGTGAATTAGGATGTTTTACTGTGAAATTGGTGGAATGTAAGTCGGTTTCATGCCAAGCTATTCTGATGTTGGGCGTTTTTATGAAGGTTTTCTTCTTTTGTTGGTTTATTTGTGGTCTTGGTTTTTTTTTTAATTAAGGTTATTAATGCACATGCATTGATTTCACTGTAATGGTGCCTGTACTCGTCAGTTGCTGATATGATACCGCTATAAAATCTATTATCTAGTTTGTTACTGGCTTGATTTATGGCATCGGCTGTGCTGTCATCAGTTTAGCAGTTAGTTTCTTGTATTCTGCTGAGAGCTAGTTAATATAATTTTCGGTGATATGACAGGATGCAATGGCAGTTGCACGCAACATATTGAAGAACCCTAAGCTTCTGCCAGGGGGCGGTGCAACCGAATTGACTGTATCAGCTTCTCTCAAACAAAAGAGTTCTTCAATTGAAGGCATTGAGAAGGTAATGTACCACATAACCATTACATAAAACCGGAGCTGTTGAACTTAAAAAGGCTTGGAGACCAACGTACACAAGTGCAACACAAAATATGTGAAACATCATGTGCAGTTAATGAGATATGGCTTATGTGTTGCTATATAATAGCTTGGAGACCAACGTACACTCTTTTAGTAATATATGTTAAGATGGCTTACTCAAATTGTCCCTCTTGTTTTGCTGGGATATACATGGTATTCTTGAAGTTTTTCTGGTTATTAACAGAAGTGACTTAAAAAAAAGAAAGCTAATTAATTGAAAATATTTAACTAGTTCTCGTATATTGTTTTTACTTATTTAACTTTTTTCATCTGAAATTTTAGTGGCCTTATGAAGCAGCTGCACTAGCTTTTGAGGCGATACCTAGGACCCTGGCTCAGAATTGTGGATTGAATGTCATTCGTACCATGACTCAACTCCAAGGAAAGGTATGATCGATATTAATATGTGAAGTATCAGTGCTGGACCGCTGGCACTAGCTCTTTCTTTTTTTGCTTTTCTTTTCTTTTTCTGCAATTAATATTGAAGCAAAGGCATATTAGTTCTTTTTAATGTTATTTTCTTAATAGTTTCTTTTTAAGTTTAGTTTTTTCTGGCTAATTAGAGATGAATTAAATTTTCTTGATTGTAGCATGCTAATGCTGAAAATGCATGGGTCGGAATTGATGGTAGCACTGGTGAGATGGTCGACATGAAGGATAGAAAGGCAATTCCTGTCTCTCAAGTTATTGATATATGGTTAGGACTTCGATTGGTTTATTGTTAATTATACCCTGTTCAATGTATTGCAGATATGGGACTCATACAATGTGAAGGCACAAACATTTAAGACAGCAATAGAGGCAGCATGCATGCTTCTACGCATAGATGACATTGTTAGTGGAATAAAGAAGAAACAGGCACCTGGTGCGGGCGCCGCACAAAAGCCGACAATTGAACAAGAGGGGGATGCTGATAATGAACAAATGATACCTGAGTAACCATATATAACAAAGTTGTTTTTTATTTGCTTTATATCAACCGATGCTTTCCAGGATTTAGAATTCACAAGATGGTATGCATTTTTGTAAACTGGGAAATTTTTGCAGGATTTGTTGTGGTTGGTTAGATTTCCTTGATTAGGCTTTTCAGAATGGTTTGTTTAAATTGGGTAAGGCTAGATCTCCATTAGTAGATTATTTTCTAATGTTGTTTTCTCTCTAATATTTTTAATTTTTGTACTTTCGGTTATGAACTGTGAAGTAAATTTTCTCTTTTTCTTGTTTGAAACTTTGAATTTCATACGCTATGCTTTTGTGTAAACCTGGTTGCTCTATGCTTCATTTTTGCAGGTTGTAATTAACAATTTTACCGTATTCTGAAAAGGTTATCTCGGTGAGCCGAGTATAAGATGGAACATTATGGTATCATGTTGGTCTCTTGTTGACTGTGTGATTGAGAATTTGAGATATTCGTTTTGGTATATGAGTTTGTTAAAAATGTTTGGATGCATCTGCAGAAGCAGTTGTCCTTGTCCATACCGAAATTTTTATTAATATCCAAACAAAATATTAAATTTCAAAATCTATATTTTGTTTGACAAGATTTCAAAAACTGTCCAAATGATGGATTTATTTCTCAGTTTTAAGTTGAATAATCACAGATTTATTTTCCAGTTTTAGGCATTCCAAAATCACATTATTTTTACAGAACCGGGAAATAAATTTCCGGTTTTAAGTTCATTAAGGTTGATGGTTTTTCCTTGCGAAACCAGGAATTAAAAAATAAAAAGATTCTCGATAAATTCTTTTTCTCACAATTTTTTTTATTTTAAAAAAATAGAATTATAATATTTTCTGTATTTATTTAGAAGTGATTTTTGAATCGAGATCAATAAATTAGATTCAAAATATTTTTTTTTTTTTCTAATTAGACATAAAGAAATATTTTAATTTTTCTTACGGTCGTAAAAAATCTAGCCTGAAAAATGTTGATCTGGGTTATTTGTCACAGTCTTTCTAATAAATCAAATTATATAGTATTCATCTATTTTCAAAGAAATATATAAAATATATAAAATATTTTAAATATTTTAATACAAAAAATAAATAAATTATAACATTGTCTGTTTAATTAGAAAAAAACTTAAAACCGGAAATTAAATTTCCGGTTTTGGAATTCTAAAACCAAAATCGGAAATTTATTTCCTGGTTCTGGAATTTCAAAACTGGAAAATAAATTTTCGGTAATTCGACTTAAAATCGGAAAATAAATCTACAGTTTGAACAGTTTTCGAAATCTTGTCAAACACGATGTAGATTTTGAAATTTAATATTTTTTTTGGATATTAATAAAAATTTCGGTTGTCCATATCTTGATGACAGTCGAGGAAACATTGCTACGAATTCAATGTTTCTGTAGCCGATTGTAATTATAGGCTACTAATTAGAAGCGTCATCAACCAAAACACTCTGGGCATATCTAACTACCATCGTTTAAGGAACTCTGCTGGGTACCAGAGATCATGAACAATTAATATTGAGTACTAAATTTTTTATTGCAAACCGTATACGGAAAGACCTCTACATTCGATTAGATCATTACACTGCATCATCAGTGACATATTTCAATTTTCAAAATTTTCTTCTCAATAGACATAAATGTAATGATCTTCTTCTACAGTAAGCAGATCCAAAAAGAAGTGTTTCCCTCTTTCACCTCTTTTCTTTTCAATACCCAAAGGGATACACACCCCCCCAACCCCCAAGAACCGAACATCATAAAGTCTTATTCGAGTAACGTGATGCCTGAGGTTAAGGTTACCGGAATAATTATGTTGCTTTGGAATAAATTGCAACTTCAATTAAACGTGCAGTAGGGAGTTTGACAAGCATGAGTAGGCATATAGTTCCATTTTCAAATAGAGCAAATTTGACTGAATCTCCCAATTAACAAACAGTAGATTATGGAACACCAGAGAAGCCAATAAAAATAGCACTTGCAAAGTTTGGCTGTGAACTACTTATTTATACATCCACTTGCTAATAATCAGCTTTAATACAAACCATCCATGGCATAGCAAACTAGAGCACCACACGGGGGCTATTACTGAAAACATCCTAACAAAGCCCCAGATGTTAAAAAGGTAGATAATATAATAATAGGTTTAGAATAGTAAACTGCACTACGTTCGCGGGCGCTTGTTTTTCCACTGCCTGATGATGTACTGGAGCACCTCCTTCAGAGTTGCTTTCCGGCCTTCCTTGAAATTCCAGAGCTCTTGTACCACATATCGGCCGCTCGGGTTGTACTCATTCAGCTCTGCCAGAGCTGTTTTTACAGCATTGCACACATCATCTCCAAAGTCAAGCCAGAGGCTGCGCAACTGGGGGTCATCTTCGTCCACCACTTCCTGCAAAATGAGTAACATGCAAATCAAAACTATTGGTATTGATATCATGCATGTTGAAGGAGGCACATAGTGATCTTACATTTTTTGTAGGCTACTTGCGCATACCTATCAGGTGTTCAGAAACTGGTAGATACTAATACAAAACATGAACAGCATGCAACAGTACTACACCTTCCTGAACCAGTACGTACCAAAAATCTGAGATTGCAATTATTAAGATTAAAGCCAGCTGAACCAGTATACTGTTCCAAGAAAACCAGCTCTTCAATGTCAGATATTTGGTAAAGTACCAAGTACCATACGGGTGTCTACCTCCTTGTCAGATCTTTCAATATAAACAGAAAGTCCAGAAGTTATCAGATCACAAACACACCAATCGACATCACACTAAACCAAACAACCTTCTACATGTAGCGGGCGTAACAAGTATAATTTACCTTTGTTACTCCACCAATCTCTACTCTTTTGTAGGGATGCCATGCTGGTTTCTTTAATTCCTCTTGCCATTGTGAAATTAACTCGGCTGCTCTCATTTCAGCATCTTCATAGCTACACCGTCTCTTGCAAGCAGCATGAAAGGGTTTCTCATCCAGCTCCCCCATTCTCTTTATACCAATCAAGGTCTTCTGCCCTGACAATATATCCTCTAATCCCTATATTTACAATGCAAACCGCTGTATTAACAAGAGCCAATATTCAACAATTCCAAACACGCACATACACGAGACACTCATAAGGAAAATAAATGTATTTACATGTCAAAGTGCAAATGCTATTCTTGTGATTCTTTAGGCATGCATGTGAAAACTATTCAAGGAGTAAGCAAAAATATTTAGAAACTGATAATGCTTAACAAAAGCTCACCCATCAAATTAGATACTATGCTGCTTCAAGCTTGTTTTGAGGCACAAATCAAACCCAAATATGAAATTAAGTGTTCAAACAATCCAAACCAAGGAAAAATTTCCTGTGCACTCCAACAAAATTACAAAAGACTACCAAATGAGAAGATTTCATGTGCCCCCATAAGAAATGAATTTATTAACAGCCAGGACCCTCCTTTTTTGGCTCACTTGTACCAGAAGACATGGTAAGATGAGGGATTGTTTGTGCTTTTTTTTTGGGAGAATAATAAGGCACAGCAAGAGGCATAGTGCAATACTTTGCTTTTTCTTCTTTTTTCAGTAGGACCTCTACTGTTTTGTAAATTTTGTGGCAGCTAGCATCGCATTTCATATTTTAAATTTGTGCAAAATAGTCACACACAAAAAAAATAGGCTCGCACCGCAATAAGTTCTTTACGGATATCTTGTAACTCATCATTTCTCTGCCTCTCCTTCTTAATTAAGTCTCCACTTAGATCCTCCAGCCGCTTCTTCTCCAATTCGAGCTTATCATTTAACTTTGCCATTTTTTCATGGATTGCCTGGTCAGTCTCATCTCCCTCGCCTTCTAGATGCTTCATGACCTTCAAAGTACCATTCAATTGCTCAATCTCAAGTTCAAGCTCCTGCTTCTCGTGCAGTTGCTTCTCCAGTTGTAGCAACTTGGCAAATGCCTCCTCCTTTTCTCTCTGTTTCAATTTTAAACGAGCTATTTAATTTACAAAATTGTCAAATGCAAAAAATACAACACTGCTCGTCATCAGGTTTCAGCTATTCGTTTCGATTTTACTCTCTAAGATATGCAAGTAAAATCCAGACATAGTGGGCTTTGTATGATTATATAGCAACAATAGCACAGATGGCCTCACAGGTCCAAGACCAGGTGAAGGCAAAAGATTGACCAAGTCTTAAAAAGTCAGAAGCAAAAGCTGTCGGGTTCAGGTGTTTCCAAAAAAAAATGGAAAGTAATTGCACAGAGAAAGAGAGAGGAAGAGACCTTCTGGTCCTCGACAAGCTTTAGAACTTCTTCATCTGCTCTTTTTTGTACCATACTGGCCATCTCTAGTGAGCTATTCTCCATTGCTGCCTGAAATGGAGAAAGAAAACCCATTACTAACTGAGCCAATAACGTCAGCTCAGTACATAGCATCCCTGCGGTAATACCAGTGATCAGAAATACATCAGTAACACTTATAATGTCAGATAACTCACCAGTATTTGGTATGGACACAGTGTTAACTGCTAGGATAATTTATGCTTGATACAATTTTGGCCTCTTCACTGGACACCTTCCAGTAGTTCCAGCTCGCAGCAGGAACAATTTTTAAATTGACCACTGGAAATGCTAACATAAATACCAAGTTCTGGTGAAGTCTAGGGCAGTTGCAGTCCCTTGTGCTTGTGTAAAGCTACATACATTATACCTTTTGCTTCTCATCGTACAGCCTCCTTTTGTCACCTTCACTGGCAGCCTCCAATCGATCAAGCTCACGGGTACGTGATTCAATCTCTTTTTTCTTGCTGTCAAGATCATGTTTCAACTTTTCATTCTCTTCAAATATCCTATGTGCGCTTTCCCTTGCTTTTCTTTGCAAACTTCTCATTTCTACATCCAAAAATATTACAATACTGAATGAGGCTACGGTACTAATGCATAGCACGGATTGGTCTGTATTACAGATCAATATTTTCATTTCAACATGATTTCCATATGAACATGTGCTTGCAGACTAAATTTTATATTTTTTAGAATTTCTTCACTATTTTTTTAGATAGGTAGAAAATCACTACTTTTGAATGGTCTAGAATCTTAGATCAAGTGATTTTCTACCTATCTAAGAAAAATAGTAAAAAAAATCTAATAAATGTAAAATTTGATCTACAAGTACATTTTCATATAAAGATCATGTTGAACAGTTCAGATCGATTGTTTGGACTTTGAAAATGAAGACATTGATCCAAAGTATGAACCAATATGCCCTATGCATAGTACCATAGCCTCATACTAATTTCATATATGAGAAATACGTGCTTCAAACTTTTTGGGTAAGTTCTAGATTTAGTTTACTTGCGAATTTAAATACAAATGAACTTAAACAAGATACAGACATATGTACATTAAAAAATGTCAACAGCAAATGAAACCGACAGGACCGTATCATTGCTGAACCAAATTATGGCACAACCAGTAAAACTAGATAGTATGCCAGGCATCACCAGTGCAGTGCCAAATGCAACAATTATTATAGTAGTTTATTTTAGCTAGCCGTGTCAGTACATTACACCAAAAGATGAAGTACAAAATCCCAGACTATATCTCAAAAAAAAAAAAGAACACTGGTTTTCTAAGAACTGGTAGCTTACCTTCATTGTAGGAATCATGGAGCCTCTTTTTTTCCTCCTCCAAGAGTGACATCTGCAATGCTGTCTCATTAAATTTCACCTCTAAGTCGTACAAAAATCTGTTTTTGGCCTCTATCTGGCTCGCCAGCATGGCAACTGTTTTAATGGTCTCCTTTGACCCCTGCTTCGCCACATCATCTACTGTTCTTAACTCCAGCTCCTGTTTCCCCCTTAGATAATTCCCGACAATGTTTTGTCCTCTATAATCCTCCTCCCGCGTAATCCAACCAAACGCCCCCTGAGAATCAGGTAACTGTTAGGTTTTAGGAGGAAGAATAGGGAAGGAAGGAGAATCTTTGCCAAAGAATTTACTAACACCTTATGCACTCTCTATTAGCAAATAAAATCCAGCACATCTCATTATTAGAACTATTTTAACAAAATTTTGGAAAGCTGCAAATAGTGCCTAAAAGTTACAAAGATGCGAATGGTATATTCCATTAAATATTTACACATGTCTACTCCTTTACCAAGCATGCAGCGTCCTGATCTGCCAACAGTTAAGATTGAACACTCCAAGGCACTCATTAACCTTGAATCATCTGATTGATGATGATACCACCAATTTCTATTTCTTTTTTGCCCACCTCTACACACTGATCTCCTCACCACTCTCCTCTCACATCTTCCAAATTTTGCCCAACCATATGGAAATGCAATCAAGTTACAGTAGGAGTTCATGCCAACTATAGCATTTACAGAAAAAACGTAGTTTACCATCTGGAGATCAAATATCAGCAAATTTGGTACTGTCCTAAACATACGTTTTTTAGATTTCTTACTAGTTTCTTCAGTTTTGGTACTGTTCTAATATCAACATAAGTTTGTTTACCGGCTTCCATGTATCTTCATTATTTTCTTTTGTTAATGTACTGAATTTTTTAATTTACATCAGTGCTGCATTACCTCTCCAAAAGGGTCAGCTAGAAACTCTTTCTTGCCACACTTCTTGGCCCTGAAATAGTTTTCAAATGCAATGGCGTCCTTGAATCCACTCCAGTTATCCTGGAATCGCACAATAATTGCACGCTCGTGCAATGGGACAATTTCTTCAGGGTTGAAGCGGGTTAGGTCCTCATTTACAAGACTTGTAAGAACCCCTGTCCAGGGCCACACAAAGAGCTCTTCATTTGTCTGCTGGTGTGGCTGCTGCAGGTTACAAGGGGGAAAGGAGAGTTATAAGACGCCAAGACCTTATGTCATTGTAAAATTGATGTCGTAAAAAAGTACTCAGAATTGATTTTCTTCAAAATGTATGTGAATTACATGCATTGTGCTGTGGGATAACTAAAATTTCAAGTTTTTTCAGTTAAGTCCATGAGATCGCCTGTTTTATAAATGATGAGGGATCCAATTACACCATTTTATGGTGACACATCTTGACACCATATGCTTATAAGTCATTTTTGCGATTTCAAAGTCCAAACAGTCGATCTGAACCGTTCAACATGAACTTCATATTAAAATGTGCTTAGAGACCAAATTTTACATTTTTTTTAAATTGTTTACTATGTTTTTAGAATTTTTGAAAATCGCTGTTTGTAAATGGTCCAGAATTGTCTAAAAACAACATGTTTGTACACATCTTAATAAATAGTAAAAAAATTCCAAAAAAATGTAAAATTTGGTCTCCAAGCACATTTTAATATGGAGTCATGTTGAACGGTTCGGATCGACTGTTTGGACTTTGAAATTGTAAAAATGATTTATAAGCATACGGTGTCAAGATGTGTCACCATAAAATGGCGTAATTGGATCCCTCCTCTTTCTAAATTTGTTACTTCCAGAGCCTTTAGCTTCAACATCTACTGTACCTTCATTGATGCAATCTGGCTCCTAACTTTCATTTCTACAATCCTGAATTTGCCACTGTCAGACAATTCCAATTTAGTTTGCTGACTGTCCCCTGAACTTTTGGTGTATGCAAAAAAGCAAAACAAAAAAAAAAATACAAAGCAAAAGAACAGCAATATATATACCTCATTCTGCTCAATTGGCTGTGCACGACTGGTAGACGCTTCAGCAGAGAAGCTGGTAGCAACCTTACCGTTACTGGTACCAACCACGACACTGGTTCCATTACCTATATCTGATTTCAGATACCTTGCAAGGGCTCTGTGATGGGCTACCTCTCTCGGCTTCCTTCTCGAGCTAGTAGTGGATCCTCCCACTCCAGTTGCATGCGCCAACAGATCTTTGTAAGTGTAACTCCGTTTCTTCTTCCCGGGACAGTACGGACACCGGTAGGTGCTGTCCGGGTTTACTACCCGTATCTGGGACCCGACTGGAGCGGATCGGAGCTGAAGGTATGATTTCTTCTCGTAGACTTCAAGATCCGAGTCGCTCAGCTCTGACTCCTCCGACTCGGATTCGGATTCAGGATCCGAGGCCGACGGATGGTCCGACTCGTCCGGCATTAAATAGTATGTAAATGTTAAAGAGGGGATTGAAGAGGGAGAGGCTTCTTCGATACGCGAGAGAAAGAAAAATAGGATAGTAACAAAGAAAAGGAGAGGGGATTGTTAGGGTTTTAGGAGGGTTTGATTGAAGAGTGTTTAGTGTTATCCGAGTATTTCCATTTTCCACTAAACTTTTTTTTTTTTTGCCCATAAATATTTCCACTAATTGGAAACGAAGATCTATGTATGTTTTCTTCTTTGTTGTGTTATGGCGCCACGACCACGAGTACAGTACAGTCACAGATGATCAGCGATTCAGATGGCAAAAGTTGATGACAAGTGGCGGACAACATTTCTCTTGGACGTGGTGTACAATATTTATTTCTGTTAAAAGCGGAAATTAGGTAAAAGCACGTTTGGAGTGTACTGTGTACACTGTACAGTATTTATTACCGATATTTTTATTAAAACCCCAAAAAAAAAACAAATTATCAAATCTGCTCCCACTCCAAAGTTATAATTATTTCTACCCTAACCGCCCGTGGGCCGGGCGGTCCGCTAGTGTTTTTTTTTTTTTTTAAGATTAGATTAGAGACAATATGAATATAAAGATGCTGAATTCTTAACGCTAAAAGTTCGAATTTTTTTTGTAAATATTAGTTAGATTATTTCTGTGAAGCATATTTATACTAAAATACGCTAAATTACTTGGAATTATGTTAAATTACGTTGAGTTACACTATATTAAGTTAAATTACACTAAATCACATTACATTACGCTAAAATACGGTAAATTACATATGAATAGGGACGATATCTTCACTGAAAAGGCGAAAAACGACGACGAAATGAAAATCTTAAGTAATTTACTCAATATGTAATTACTTAAGTGAGTTATACTAAATTACTCAATACGCTAAATTACTTAAGTGAGTTATTCTCAAGCTTTCCGAAAAGTGCTCATTTGCTGAAATCGGACACTAAAATACGCTAAAATATGCTAAAATACGCTAAATTACGCAATACGCTAAAATACGCTAAATTACTCAATACGCTAAAATACGCTAAATTACTCAATACGCTAAATTACTCAATACGCTAAACTACTCAATACGCTAAAATACGCTAAATTACTCAATACGCTAAATTACTCAATACGCTAAACTACTAAATACGCTACTCAATACGCTAAATTACTGAATACGCTAAAATACGCTAAATTACTCAATACGCTAAATTACTCAATATGCTAAAATACGCTAAATTACTGAATACGCTAAATTACTCAATACGCTAAATTACTCAATACGCTAAATTACGCAATACGCTAAAATACGCTAAATTACGCAATACGCTAAAATACGCTAAATTACTCAATACGCTAAAATACGCTAAATTACTCAATACGCTAAATTACTTGGAATTATGTTAAATTACGTTGAATTACACTAAATTACGCTAAATAACAATAACTTCGCTAATTATGCTGAAATATGGTAAATTACGCTAAACTACGCAAAATTACGCTAAAGTAGACCGATTCTGTGCCATCTTTCATGAATCATAAAAAATAGTAAAAAAATTCCAAAAATAGTAAAAATTGGTATTCTACAAGTTCATTATGTAACTAATTTACTGAACTACTTGGATTGAATAATAGAAATGAAAATCTTAATCGGAAACTTCAACTCAAGTTTTGAGGCTCTTCCCTTTGTTTTTTGGTGATTCTGAATTTTGAAATCCGGCATAGCTAGCACGGACGCATGCGCATTTTCTCAAGCTTTCCGAAAAGTGCTCATTTGCTGAAATCGGACACTCGAGCGCCGTTTTATGACCGTTTGAAGTTTCGTCGTCGTTTTTCGCCTTTTCAGTGAAGATATCGTCCCTATTCATATGTAATTTACCGTATTTTAGCGTAATGTAATGTGATTTAGTGTAATTTAACTTAATATAGTGTAACTCAACGTAATTTAACATAATTCCAAGTAATTTAGCGTATTTTAGTATAAATATGCTTCACAGAAGTAATCTAACTAATATTTACAAAAAAAATTCGAACTTTTAGCGTTAAGAATTCAGCATCTTTATATTCATATTGTCTCTAATCTAATCTTAAAAAAAAAAAAAAAAAAACACTATCGGACCGCCCAGCTGCTGGGCGGTCAGCTATGCACAGTGGACCGCCCGGCTGCTGGGCGGTCAGGTGGAAAAAGTGGACCGCCCAGCCCACGGGCGGTTAGGGTAGAAATAATTATAACTTTGGAGTGGGAGCAGATTTGATAATTTGTTTTTTTTTGGGGTTTTATTAAAAATATCGGTATTTATTATATCTGAAGTATAGTCCATTTATTTTGAGATCAATAGTTGCAATAAGATACGAGGAGGATACCACTTATAATATTTAAAAGTTATAACATCTTATTAAAATTTGATTTTTGTGATTTTCGATTTTCAAAATTTGAGTAGTCGATTCAAATCGTTCAACATGATCTATATATTAAAATGTGTTTGGAGATTAAATTTTACATTTTTTTTAATTTTATTACTATTTGTTAAGTATTCTATAAAACGGTTGTTTTTAAACAATTTTGGACCACCGAAAAACAACAGTTTTGTAAAATACTTAATAATTAGTAAAGACATCATGTTGAACGGTTTAGATCGATTGTTTGGACTTTAAAAATTACAAAACCGAATTATTGTAAGATGTTATAACTTACATATGTTGTAAGTGGATTTCTCCTCATAAGTTAAGGGTACA
The DNA here is from genome assembly GCA_011114355.1 of Carex littledalei. Classification (NCBI taxonomy): domain Eukaryota; kingdom Viridiplantae; phylum Streptophyta; class Magnoliopsida; order Poales; family Cyperaceae; genus Carex; species Carex littledalei. The sequence goes on from CM022088.1 coordinate 8,722,664, forward strand.
GATAATTTGCGGATACAAATATAAATTATGTAGATACGGATACGAATACGGTTTCAACTTTAGAAACAGATACGGATAATTAAGGATACGGACAATTATCCGTAATTTTTCAAATTTCAAATATCCGTGAAGCCTTCCGCAATGACCGCAACCCGCTATAAATTCGTGGTATTTTATTCCTCCTTCGTACCTTGTTTCTCTCATTGTACCGATATTTTTATTAATACCAAAAAAAACAAATTATCAAATCTGCCCCCACCCCAAACTTATTTTTATTTCTACCCCAACCGCCCGTCCACTGGGCGGTCCAATTTCCCCACCTGACCGCCCAGCAGCTGGGCGGTCCGCTCTTTTTTTTTTTTTAAAAGCGGTCCGACCCCTCATTGAACCGCCCATCTCTCTCTCTCTTCTTCTCTGCCTCCCCGCCGCCCCGCCGCCCGAGCATGGATAGGGCCGAAAGGCAAGTAAGTCCTAGATCCGTCACCCGTAAGTCTCCGTCGAAGAGCATCACCATAGTCCCCCTGTAGATAAATCTCGGCATGCCCCATCTCTGGTACCAGACTAAATATCGCAATCTCCAAGGCCCGACCGGCATAGGGGCATCTGGAGCTGGAGGTGGGGTCCATAAGTGATCCATCGGCCTTGCAGCAAGCTGGTAGTGCTCCCAGAAACGCGTGCTCCAGTTGACTTTGGGCTTGTTGTGTTTAGTGCTGCAATATAAATTAATTAGTAACGTGTATGGCTGAACAAGTAATAAAATAGACAAACAATAAGGCAGTGGGTAGTTACCTGTGCAGCTGGGTGGTCTGCTGCTCGCCCAACTCTGGAAAATCAAGGACATAGGCATCCAAGCCAAACTGACGGGGCACTCGATCAGGATAGTGATACTCAACTATCCAGAAGCATACGCACGGCCCCCGATAAAACGAGAGATATCTCTGCTCTAATGTCAGCTGGCACAGAAGGCCCCGATCGTAGAACAGACGATAGGGGTACCAGGTGATGCTCGCCTCGTGAAGCATCTGGAGCTGACCCCGGACATACGAAATCCCCACGGACCTCCCCCTGCCCGTGTCCTCGTATGTGTGGGGAGTACCCCATATGGCACCGTACCCCGGACGTCTCTCGGGGTCATCTCCCATCCATAACCCCGCCTGAGCTGGAGGAACAGGTCGACACACTGGTATATGCGACCAGGACCACTGCTGGAGTAGAAGAAGCGGTCCGGCAATCTGCTTGTTCGTCGCCTAAATTTTGGACATGCGGTGCACTTCTGGTAAATATGGAACCCTAATATTTGTAATAAAAAAATTAAAATATTTGTACAAACTTACTAGACAAGCATGACACAAGCCCCGGTATAAGTGGGCGAGCACGGCTCCACCCCAGTTCCACTTCGACGGCCGCTGAATGTATCTCAGCAGGGAGAGGAACATAATCGGGACTGCGTCACCGCTGGAATCGACAAAAATGACGCTGCCACATAAATCCATGACAAACGCCCTCACGTACCTGTAATATAAATTAGAGACATAAATAACTACATTTTTTGTTGAATCCATAACATATTTTAATTTGCAACTGTTTGTGATTACCTCATAACGGTCTGCTCGTCACGTGTATCGGGGGTGATCCTACGCCGGTGGAAGTAACTGTGGAGCGCCGCAAGACTAATGTAGTATTTGGAATACCGGTACTCCTTCTCCTCCTCATCCTCTCCTTTCTTCTTCTTCTGCAAGTCCGTCAGATGGGCCCCCAGCAGATCCGGTATCATGTCCATCAGGTCCGGATGGTCTGAGACACCACCGATGGGGTCGCCATCTATCCGTAAACCCCATAAGGCGCTGACGTCACCTAGTGTGACTGTCATCTCCCCAACCGAAAGGTGAAATGTATGCGTCTCCGGTCGCCATCTCTCCACTAGACCGCAAACGAGAGCCTGGTCAATATCACAGTGAGGCATGGTGGCCAACTGCTACAACCCGAGATGCATAATGTACTGCTCCATCAACGGGTGACGGACGTATGGTATCTCGGGGGTGCGATGTCTCACTGTCATCATCGTCGTGTCCTGCATTTTACAATGATTTCAATATAAACGTCTAATTATCTGTAATATTAAATAATGCTATTTAAATTAGGAATATAAATCCAACGTACCTCCATAGATGCAAGTGAGACACGGTGACGGACATGTGGGGTCCAAAGAAGAGGACTAAATGTGTCAGGATGGTGCGGGGGATAATCTCCAAAGGGAGCATCTGCACCGGACGTCTCTGCACCGGACGTCTCTACACCGGATGCCTCTGCACTGTGATCATGTGAACTCTTCCCCGTCTCCAGAGGGGCATCCCATGCACGTCCCCGTCTAGTTCTGACCATACTACATTTCAATAAACAGAAGATTCTATCTTATAAATCCTGATTTATAAACCCTAACTTATAAACTCCAATTTTGTCAACCCTAAACCCTAATTTAACAATTCAACCCTAAACCCTAATTTAACAATTCAACCCTAATTTAACAATTCAACCCTAAACCCTAATTTAACAATTCAACCCTAAACCCAAATTTAACCATTCAACCCAAATTTAACAATTCAACCCTAATTTAACAAATTCAACCCTAAACCCAAATTTAACAATTCAACCCTAAACCCAAATTTAACAATTCAACCCTAAACCCTAATTTAACCATTCAACCCTAAACCCTAATTTAACAATTCAACCCTAATTTAACCATTCAACCTTAAACCCTAATTTAACAAATTCAACCCTAATTTAACCATTCAACCTTAAACCCTAATTTAACAAATTCAACCCTAAACCCAAATTTAACAATTCAACCCTAAACCCTAATTTAACAATTCAACCCTAAACCCAAATTTAACCATTCAACCCAAATTTAACAATTCAACCCAAATTTAACAATTCAACCCTAAACCCTAATTTAACAATTCAACCCTAATTTAAACAATTCAACCCTAAATCCTAATTTAACAATTCAACCATAAACTTGGAAACCCTAATTTTGAACAATTCAATCGTGTCGGGAAAATCAACAACCCGCACAAGATAATTAACAATTTAATTCTACCAATCGTTCCAATGCCAATACAAGATACAAAATATAAATTAAAAAAATTATTTAGAAACTTACTCGAAAATAATCGGATTGTCGCGAGATGGCCGAAAATTAGGGTTCGGGTGAGAGAGAGAGAGAGAGAGAGAGAGAGAGGAAGAGAGAGAGAGGAAGAGGGAAAGGAAGAGAGAGAGGGTGGCAGATTTTAAGAGAGAGAGGAAGAGAGGGAGAGAGAGAGAGAGAGAGAGAGAGAGAGAGAGAGAGAGAGAGAGAGAGGAAGAGAGGGAGAGAGGAAGAGAGGAGAGAGAGAGAGATGGGCGCTGGTTTCGGGCGGCGGCGACGGCGGGCGGCGGGGAGGCAGAGAAGAAGAGAGAGAGAGATGGGCGGTTCAATGGGGGGTCGGACCGCTTTTAAAAAAAAAGAGCGGACCGCCCAGCAGCTGGGTGGTCAGGTGGGGAAATTGGACCGCCTAATGGACGGGCGGTTGGGGTAGAAATAAAAATAAGTTTGGGGTGGAGGCAGATTTGATAATTTGTTTTTTTTTTGGGGTATTAATAAAAAATCGGCTCATTGTAGATGTAGAAGACATTTAAAGCAGACAGCTGTTTTTTTTTTGACGTTATGCGAAGTTGCAAACAGATGAAATCTCAAATTATGACAGTTGGACCCACAAACCAAAAAGTAACAATGAGATTAATATTTTCGGAAGTTGCTAATATGCTATGCATAGTACAGAGGGCCTCAAAATTCTAACGGTCGATCCGAACCATGCAACATGATCTCCATATGAATATGTACTTGCAAACCAAATTTTATATTTTTTAGAATTTTTTTACTATTTTTTAGATAGGTAGAAAATCACTTGATCTGAAAATTCTATACCACTCAGATCAAGTGTTTTTCTACCTGTCTAAAAAAATAAAAAAATTCTAAAAAATGTAAAATTTGGTTTGCAAGTACATATTCATATGAAGATCATGTTGAACGGTTTGGATCGACCGTTAGGATTTTGAAAACTCAAATATTAAGCCGAAGCACGGAGGCCCTCTATGCTATGCGTAGCACCGTAGTCAACTCCAATATTTCCAGTGCTTAATTATAAGACACATGGACCCACAATTAAAAAAAAATTACGAGATTAATATTTCCTATGCTTTAACTATAAGACATTAATATAAAATCAAGAATCAAATATACGAATTAATATAAACAATAGGATTGTAGTATTCTTCTAAAACAAATTAAGAAATGTATATGAATTAATATAAACAATCTAGTATTCTTCTAAAACAAAGAAGAGAAATCAATCTAAAATTCAAATAGAATCGGAGTTTGATAGTGTGGTTATGAATTAATTTTGTTTGAGAAAAATTATTTGTTAAATAATAAATTAATTTTATTACAATATCCAAATCATGTATCTGAATGATATCCGTATTCGTATCCGTATCCGTTTAATATCCGATCCGTATCCATATCGTATCTGTATCCGTTTAATGTCCGATCCGTATCCGAAAAATAAAAACGGATACGGATATGATTTTGCCACTATCCGATCCGTATCCTATCCGTTTGCACCCCTATCATAAGTTATTCCCTTAATGTAAGTAATTAGTTGAAAAAATAAATAATTTGTCGTCATTAGTGATAATATTGTCATAGTCTACGTAATTAATCAAAGAAAATTTATTTTTTGTTCATCATTAAAAACAACTTTCCTGCAATTACGAAAATTAAATTCATTGATCACATCAGCAATTTACTAATTTTCTTCACATAAATTTTAAAAAGGTCCTATCATGCAAGACTGCAATTTCAATTTTGTTGTCATAGGAAAAAAAAATTAAATTAATCTTGTACGATTATGCGGAATATGCTCGTATTACTTGCAAAGTAATTGTGAAATATTATGTTGCACTTATTAGACAAATTGTTAATTTAATAAGATTACTAAATTAGCAAGTGATCCATATTCATACAATTAAAATTGTAAGTGTCACGTCATCATTTGAAAATGGGGTGGAGATGTTCTAAACAAGTGGAGCAACCTTTCTTAGCTGGAAAAGTAAATAGCATACGCAATTTTTTATTGAAAAAATAAATGACAAATATAATTTTGACATGCATTTAAGATATTTTCTTAACATGGAGCGATCTGGACTTCATATATTTTTGGAAAAATTATTGTCGCAATAAATAAATTAAATATATTTTTTTTAATAGAAGATATCACTATGTTTCATTGTTTCTAGTGTGTATTTATTGCTCATGAGGATTTGAATCAAGGAGTAAAACTGTAAAAGTGTCATGTCATTGAATTTATAACGAGTACTTATGCACCGACAAAAGAAATAAAAAAAAAATTAGACCCGCTATAAAGCTCGAATATCGTTTATTTTAAAATGACTTATTTCTTAAATTCGTGCATTTTCAGATATCTATTACTTGAAAATTTTGAAGCGACGGAAAGAAACCATACAAAAGACTTGTTATTAGACACAACTTTTCAGCGAAGATGAGGCTGTACATATACAAAATGGAGTTTACCTTTAACGAGTAGAATTAGGGTGTTTTTAAGTTCATTAATTTTTTTTGTGAACTCAATACTAAAATTTGTCGGATTGACTTCAAATGACGAATCTGAACCATTAAAATCTATCTATCTTACGAGTGATGCGTCTACATACAAAAATTTAAAATTTTTGAAAAAATTTGTTTTGAGTCAAGTGGTAAAAAAGTATTCAAAAAATGAATGCATTTTTTTTTGCAAAAGTGGTATATCCACCTGTTTCATTACGAAACCACAGAGTTCATACAAAACAATCAAAGTAAGGCCTAACTAGAGGGAATAACCAACATCCACAGCTAATAAAAGCACAACAAAAACATAACAGGAAAGATAACAGCATCGAAGAGACAAACATGTTGATAACAGTAATACTAAATGGTATCACTAATGATTAAACACTAGAAGAGGAGGAACTAGCTGATGAGGTACTAGGGAGAAGACCAGCAGCGACATCAATAGCATCATAAACTGCTCTGTCACACAAATAATCAACTAGGTCCGACCCTTATAAACCAAGACCAGGGTCCACGTCGGAATCCAGCAGGGAGTTGTCCTGGTCATGTGTATCTGTGTCTGATAGTACTATCAGAGGGCCTCTCTGAGTCTAAAAATGAATGCATTAAAATTAATTTATGAACATTCTAATTTTGACCGCTTAATTTTATTCTAAATTAATTTGAAAGTTTAAATTTTTTGCATGTAGACGCATCACTCGTAAGGTGGATGAGTTTCAACGGTTCGAATTCATCATTTGAAGTCAATCCAATTGATTTTAGAGTTGAGTTCACAAAGAAGTTTAATGTTTTTACCCTAGTTTTACTGTACCTATTAATTGTGAGTCTTCTTTTACTGTTTGGACTTCTTTCGAGTCCTGAATTTTCTTCGTAATCTCTTGAATTTATTAATGGGGTTTGTTTACTGTGTTAAATCCCTCGTGTTTTACCATCTAAAAATCATGACTTGAGCTTCTTGAACAAAGTCCGTTCATTCTCTCTTAAAATCGAGTGAAAACGGTTCCCTTAAATCTCTCCTAGTCTCCGAAAGGCGTCTAGAAGTATATTCTGACTTATTCAGACGAGATTTAAGAAATATAGATTTCATATCAGAATCGGGATTTTTTTTTAAAAACGTAATTAAAATAATTAATTTTAAAAAAAAAAACATGATTACTATTTTTTTTTACAAAAATCATAAAAACCGAATTGCCAATTCGGTCTGAATGTTTTTTTTTACTAGACCGAATTGGCAATTCGGTCTAGTCTTTTTTCACCGGGTTGTAGAAGAACGCCACAGCCAACTCGGTCTACATTTTTTTTTTTTTTTTTTGTAGAGGCACTATGAAATCTAACACTGAAAATTTGAATTTTTTTGTTTAAATTATTTGATAGATTACTTCTTTTGATATATAATTAGTATATTTATACTAAAATACACTAAATTACTTGAAATTATGTTGAATTACACTAAATTACATTACATTACATTAAAATAAGTAAATTATGCTAAATTACATATGAATATGAACGATATCTTCACTGAAAAGGCGAAAAACGACGGCGAAACTTCAAACGGTCATAAACGGCGCTCGAGTGTCCGATTTCAGCAAATGACCACTTTTCGGAAAGCTTGCGAAAATACGCATGCATTCATGCCTACTATGTTGGATTTCAAAATTCAGAATTGCCAAAAAACTAAGGGAAGAGCCTCAAAACTTGAGTTGAAGTTTCCGATTAAGATTTTCATTTATATTATTCAATCTAAGTAGCTCAGTAAATTAGTTACATAATGAACTTGTAGAATACCAATTTTTACTATTTTTTATGATTCATGGAAGATGACACAAAATCAGTCTACTTTAGCGTAATTTACCGTATTTCAGCATAATTAGCGAAGTTATTGTAATTTAGCGTATTTTAGTGTAATTCAACATAATTTATTGTAATATAGTGTAATTCAACATAATTTCAAATAATTTAGTATAAATATGCTAATTATAAATCAAAAGAAGTAATCTAACAAATAATTTAAACAAAAATTTTGCTCTTCTTAATGTCTCTAAAAAAAAAAAAAAAAAAAGAAGCCCCTAGACCGAATTGGCAATTCGGTCTAGGCTAAAAAAGCCTCTGGACCGAATTGCCAATTCGGTCCAGAAGGTGTTACACGCAAGGCCACAGGAAATGGTGGGAAATCTGTGAAAAAATGCTAGACCGAATTGCCAATTCGGTCTAGGAAAAAAAAAAACATTCAGATCGAATTGGCAGTTCAATTTTTATGATTTTTGTTAAAAAAACAGTAATCATGTTGTTTTTTTAAAATTAATTATTTTAATTACTTTTTTTTTTAAAAATCCTCAGAATCGGGGGCGGTAAGATTAGTACGGTACCATCTTTTTTTATTCATCAGAGCTGTTCAATCCGTGCTTGATTCACACGAATAATTTTAAAATTCATGTAGATTAAGTGCGCTCGAATTTTAATGCGAATTGATATCTATGTTCTGATATCGAACCGAATTTAATTCAATAACCATCAAACTGCCTCCATTCCTTTCGTATCAGGCAAAACGAGGGGAGACACCCACTTGATTCCATCACGATAAGTCTGTTTTTGTTATAACGGAATTTATAACAAAATTATCTACAATATTTCACAGCATATTATCGTTTTCATGCATTTAATAGTTCTCTAAATTTAGTTTCAAATTGAATTATGGTGAATATTAAACTACATGGATAGCTTGATCTCAACTTTACTAAAAATAGCATTTCTCTAAAATTAGTCTAAAAAATAACAATAACTCTCTTTGTTGCATAAAATTTACTCGATATCATATTGACATCAGGTCTAACAAGATTGGAGTTAATATAAGACATGCTCGATTGTTACATGATTGTACGGGATGTAATTTGTCAGACAATTAACTAAACTGCACTTGTAATGAAAAAAAATTGTTAAAATATAAAGAGATAATGAACAAGAGATGACATGTGAGAAAAAAAAATTGTGTTTTTTTCCGTGCATCTGTGTACAAATTTGATTCCATATATTTCCTCATGGATCAAGTTTTCATTATCAAAAGACCGCCTAACACTATTCGGATCATAAATCTCATCTCATTAGAATTCTCACAAATAAAAAAAAAAAATAGATCATCCAAACGTATCCTAAAAAGATTCCGTATATTAGACTTGAAAAAATTTGATCGAAATTTTTATTGAATGGTTCAAATTGAAACTCAAACACAAAAATGCATTCCTTCAAATGATCCGGACTCTTTGGAGAAAGAAAGCAACGACAAAAGCTCTCGTCTTGTCTCGAAAGCGTTTCTTCTGAGGTGTCCAGATTCAACATAGCAGAGATGCAGATGGAAATTTTTTATCGGTAGTAATTAATATAAAAGAAGAGAGACAAACAGTAAGAGTACAGTAATATTTATATTGGTAGTAAGATCGGTAGCAATTCTACCGATCTTAAAAATAAAAAAATTTGGATCGATAGGAATTTTACCGATCTAAACCAGCTTGTTTTTTTTCCTTTTAATTTTTTCTAGTAAAATATATTTTTTACAAAAATAGATAAAGTACCTTAAAATTTAGATATATCAAAAACATTCTATCTATTTTTTGAAAAACTTTTTATATTTTACTAGAAACAAATATAAGAATTCTCTCCATCTATACATCAGACTAAATAAAAAACTAATCAATAAAATTGCTAACGATCTTACTACCAATATAAACATTACTGTACTCTTGCTGTTTATTTATCTCTTTTCTATTAAAAGAAGAGATGGTAAACTCGAAAATCTCAAACTCGAAAATTTCCGATGCAGATGATGGTAAACTCGAAAATCTCAAACTCTGACAGTCTAGGGAACAGATATCGAGGCAGTATTGGACCGTTGATTTCAGACTGGCCTGGGCCGGGCCTCGTTGATCAGCGGTTCGGGTCAAAACAAGATCAAATCCGAATACAATGAGAGAGTAATGCGACTGGCCCAACACGGACCCAATCCATTTTCTAACATTATACATAATTTTGCATCAAGCAATAAAAAATATTTGCCCACAAGTCGTAATAAATAAGCCTAAATTGGGTCCATTAGGCAGCTCCAGGTTAGGCAAGTATGTAAAACTGTTAACATTTTCCTAATTATAAACCACTATGATTATATAGAAAATGAGCACATAAAAATATTTGAAGATAATATTGGGAGGTCAAATATGAAGTAGACCCCTTTCTTTACCACAACAAAGAAAAAAAACATTGATCGCTTCGTGTTAGTAGTAAGAAAAGACAAAAATAGTAACGAGTCTTTAAAATTCAAAAATCAACTGCAAAGGTCGACACAGAGCTGATAAATGGTATCAGTGGCATTTGGACTTTGGAGATTATATGTGCGCATTTTATTGGTTGCTTCACACGTCAAATTTAGTTGATTTCCAAGTTGCGATGACTGAAAAAAAGAAAAACAAATAAGAAAGAGAGCATTACAACGTGTCATTAGCAAAAGAAACATTAGCAAAGAGATGTTACACGGGTGCTCTGGAATGTGATAAGAAAAGTACGATATATCAAGCTGGTATAGTGGTATGACACTGTAACCGGTATAATAGTACATAGTATTAAGTGCACTTACGAGACAAGAAGTACCAGAGCGGGAACTGGAACAAGACCATTTGGAAGTGGGGATGCAGCTCAAATAGTGGCACCAACTACACTTCTGACTTACATTCATCCCTGAAAATAGAACTAGAAGTCCCACCACAAACCTAATGCAAGATGAAATATTTTTTCTAGTTAGAAAAGTTCAACGGATACAATTTTTATTAAATTACGAAAAGGCTCATGTATATCCTTACTTAAAATCACCTAACTTTTTTTCTTAGATCAGGACTTTATGTTGCTTTAGCTTATTTATCCAACTACCTTCCTCGAAAACCAATGACAAATGAAATGCAGAACATATTTTTGTTTGAGGGATCAAATGCCTTCAAAATTTATGCTTCCACCATTCCTCCACTTTTTATGACAAAATAAAATTTGTAAAACTCAAATGATAGAATAAACCTATCTCTATGTGCACGTACAATATTGCAACATTTTGACTTAGTTCTGGTATCCATGAAGAGCCTGTAAGAATACAATGCATAAAACTTGTCTGCAGTAGTTGATTGCACAATATATCCATAAAAAAGTCCACAACAAAATTGACATTTCCTAACCTTTTACGCACATGTAGAGAAAGTGCTTTAGACAATATGAGAGTTTTATGTTGCCATTTGAGCTTTATGTTTTTTATATTGAATTTAAAAAAATTGAATCCATGGTGGAGGCCAAATTTTGGAGGTGTTTGATTTCTATTTATTTTGCTCTATCCTTAAATTGGAAAAGCATAGCATTTGCAAGATTATGTTCCTCATAGGATCACACTCCTAACAATTCCTACAAGAAATATGACATTCTATTCACTTATTCTCAAACCATTGTTTTACAGTAAGCAGATAAATAAAAAAGAAAGTATATTTGAACAAACACCTAGACTATATTAAGCTGTGAAACTAAAATGTTACAAACTTACCCAAGAACAAGAAGGATTGAGGCAATAATCAGGAGAATAAGCTGGTATATCTTGTATTTGCGCTTGGTCGGTGCTTGATACACCAGAGGAGCATTTTTGTTATTTATGTAGCTAAATTGTGGCCTGATTAGGATGATAAATCCTAGTAAAAATCCAGAGATAAATCCTCCAATATGCGCAGAATTATCCACATGGGGTAATATTCCAACTGCCAAATTTATCGCAATTATGATAACCAAGGTGAACAAAGCTGCAAGCTACAGAAAAGATGGACGTATAATGTTAGTAGTGAGATAAATAATATTAATTAAATAACAGTAAAAATAAAAGTACAATATGGTTATGGTGATGATGATGACAAATTTGGATGAAGTTAAGTAGAACAAAATTTATTTTAAACTTGCATTTTTGAAGAAAAAATTTATAAAGGAACCACGATGGATGGTACCAATATGCTATGCAATTGACCAGGAGTACTTCTTTTTGGTTTGATCAATGTTTAGTTCAGATATTTACGGTGAATTAGAGATTTTACTGAGGTTGAAATCAATGGTCTAATCTAGAGAGTCAACTACACAGAAAAGAAAGAAAAAACTGGCAGTTTTGAAATGCCAAGAAAACATGGGATCGAAATAGGTACCTTGTTATCATAGATAGTCCAGTTGGTGAGGAGCTCAGAGAGCATAGAGCCTAATAAACCAAAGAGAGCTCCAGATGCACCTACAGATATGCTTCCTTGCATGAAGAGGGCTGATAGTAAACTCCCACCTATCCCACTTATCACATACAACATTCCTATTTTCACTGTCAATTAATAAGAACAACAAATGAAAACAAGAAAATGTAAGTAAAGAGTGAAATTAAGTTTAGACGGAGGATCGCGATTTTGTTAGTTTTGTTTTACAAAGTACAAAATAGTGTAGTTGGTAGTGATAAAGATTTACAACTACATAATATATATTATAATGTATAACACATGACTAATATAGGACAAAAAGTGTCATAGAGCAGAGATTTACAAGGCTTCCAGGATTAATCAACGACGATTAAAAAACAAACTAAATGATACTTCCGGGATGGCAATCAAAATTTTCTCTTTTGTTCTTTTTTGGGTAATAATCCTTTCGGGATGGCAAACAAACTATATGATAATATCATGATGCATTCCTAAGTCGCCCATTCAAAAACCCAAACTAAGCAGAATAAAAACACATATAGGAAAATTAATATATAGTGTCGAAAAGAAAAACATGTATTAAACCTTATCTTTAAAGACAGGTAGGAGCCAAATTAGGATTAGACTTTTTTTTTTGGAGCACAAAATTAGGATTAGACTTTACAGTCGCAAGTTGCATCAACTTTTACCTTAAATAAAAATTACCAATACCAGTCATAACTGCCAATATAATAATGCATCAATTTATCTCTCGTCCTTCCACAAAACCCCAACTAACCACAAATCAAACCAAACAAAAAAAAGGAGAATTATGCTAGTCTGTCCCTTGCTCTGAGAGTTATTGGAGTTTATGGCTAAAGAGAGAGTATCTTCAGAATCAGGGTTAGACCGAAAAAAGACGAGCAAAGCACCAATAATACTTTTTTTTTTCTAATTGTTTAGAATATGATGCGCACCAAAGCCAAATTCTTGTTCAAGGCGGAAGCCGATCAAGATAAGGCTGAACATGTTGGCAAATATGTGAACAACACCTCCATGCAACCAGATGCAAGTGAACATGCGCCAACTCTGCCCCCCACTTACCACATTGCTCAGTGCCAAAGCCCCCATCTTTAATAACCTGTTTAATAGATTTTACGATGTTTACATAAGATAAAAATACAAAAATAAGATTCCCATATGTTATTGTAACAATAAGGAAGTTATTGGTTACACTAATTTTGAACAAACAAGTTAGACGAACACGGGTCTGTTGGAATTTTTAAAGTTAATTTTTGTTTTACAAAGCTCACAATTCCAAATATGATATTATCACAGTCAAGTGAAGTGCAGTCACCTGCCCATTAGTGGTTTAAGTGTCAGCAAATTTAGTTTTGTTTTTGTTCTTCAAGTGTCACTCTTGAGAATATTTTCGGTTAAATATAGGCTATTAGGTTCAGGTGCAAATTGGTATGACCTACAGGGCAACTGTCAATGGACACATAAAATTGTACGATACACTTGAATTCCTTGTTATTACAAGGCTGCAAATGAAAAAAAACCACTTATCTGCAACAAAACCTTAAAAAAAGGGCTCTGGAAAACTAGTTCTGCTAGTCCGGATTTCTTTGGTACAACGCAAATTACACAAACTAAAAGGTAAAATAAATAACTTAATTAATAGAACAGAAAAGAAATTTTGAAAGCTTACGTAGCAGAAGAGGGCCCAAGGAGAGGGTTCTGGCGAATTGGCTGGAAAGAGAACCTTCCCAGCTCCGATCGAAGTATGCAACGAGAGGATGACGTCACCCCTTCCACCTTGGCGAGTCCTGATTCGTTCTTGGGACAGTTGTTAACGTACATTGTGAGGACGAAAAGCGCCACGTTGGCAACGACGAACAGAGGTACGAGCCAGGGGAACCATCGCTTAAATGGTCGGAACTCGACTGATCTGCCACGTGGCGCAACCCCATCACCCTTCCGATGCAAGGGTAACGCGTCTCCTCCCTTCCGTTTCCCCATTTTCTTCAAAATTTGGCTTTTGTAGGGGGTGAATTGAAAAATTGAGGATGGAAACTTTTTAGAAAGGAAGTAAATTGTACGTCGTAAGTGTTAAATGGAAGCTAATGGAGGGTAAAAGGAAGATTGAATGAGAGAGATTAATTGCGATTGATTAATTAATCTCTCTTTTTTTTGAATTGATTAATTAATCTCTCTCTGATCAGGAATTAGTGGAGGGTTTTCTCACTAGGAGAAGTTTTCTCCTCCTTTCTACGTCCCTTGACCATTGTCGGACAAATGCAAGGTGCAATTCTAAAAAGAGAAAGACCGAGATCACTAATCAGTTACGCTTTTACGAAAATTTGTCAAGAGAATAGAAAATTGATCGAGAAAAGAAAAAAAAATAATAAAATAAAAGAGGGAGTTTTAGAGGCGGGAAAACGAACAGAGAAGGAAACCGCAGTTTTTCTGTGGCATTTAGGTATGTCTAATTGTGTAACGGTGTCTATTATCAAACCATATCAGCTTATCCTCTCTTCAATTCACCATATCTTTTATATCAATAAAGAAAAAGATTAACATTGGGGCTACGGTTGCCTAAATTGCACAAATCGATTCTTCTTTCAGTGCTCCTTGCATCATGATTTGCATACAGCTGACACACAAGCTGCCACACAACTTAAAATCCAGACCAAGGTTTTGTTCCTAGTCTCGGCTACTATGTTTAGTAAACTAGCTAGCTGGAGAGAAGAGGGAGAGGTTAAAATTCGATTGGAAGTTACATTTGAGTTTTGGCCAAAAAGTGTAGAAAATATCTTGTAGTTGTACTGCCAAAATGGAAATTTTCATTGTCCGTTTTCATACCTTATTTTATCAGACTATATATTTCATTTTATGAAATATATAATAAGAACATAAATGTTGTACCAACGACAAATGCGTAACCAATATCTGTCAAATGATTATCTCAGCTTTAAGCTTATTCCGAGAGTGGTGGGAAAAGTAATAGTAAAAAAATAAGAGTGAGGCTACGGTGCTATGCATAGCACGGATTGGGTCCGTGATGCGGCTCAAAATTTGACTTTCCAAAATTCTAATGGTCGATCCGAACCGTTCAACATGATTATAAAATGAATATGTACTTGCAAACCAAATTTTACATTTTTTTCGAATTTTTTTACTATTTTTTCGAAAATCACTTGATCTGAACATTCTGGACCATCCAAAAACAGCCTATCTAAAAAATAGTAAAAAAATTCGAAAAAATGTAAAATTTGGTTTGCAAGTACATATTCATTTTATAATCATGTTGAACGGTTCGGATCGACCGTTAGGATTTTGAAAAGTCAAATTTTGAGCCGTAGCACGGACCCAATCCGTGCTATGCATAGCACCGTAGCCTCACTCAAAAAATAAACCGCAAATTTTTGAAAGTTGCATGCATCCGGTGACCGAATTTCTTTGAAAAGAAAAAAAAAATTGCTTGAAGGTTGACATGACCATGGTGCATGTATTACGTACACTGCACTGAACACTAATAAGGTGTCAAAGTCTGCCCCCATGCAGGGATCATGCATCCCTGAGAACATATTTGTTCGCTTAAAATTACCAGACATTCTAAAAAATACCATTGCTACATTAATCTTACCTTTTACATTGAATAGAAACACTTTTGTTGTCAATAATACAAAAGTCCTTATATTGGTTTGCAATTTTAGTTCTCTCATATACTCCTTAATTGGAATTACATATTTATGATGTTCATATAACTGGAAAGACTGAAATGTCTTCCGGGCAGAGTTATGCGACCTCGGAGCAATCTCTAACGGTCTCTAAATGGTGATCAGGGACTTCAATGCCAGCATAAAATAGAGCCATAAGAGATCACCTTGAATGTTGACATGACTAGATGGTTTGATTATGTCATCACTGATTTGAAGCTAATAGAACTTAAATGGTGAAAAAAAACGATTCTCCTAGGCTCTATTGCCTTACTAGATGGGTTCTTTGTAATAAATCTGTGAGAATTTCCATGCTCTCACTATGAGGCGTACTCCTTTTCAACATCCTATCAGAACATAATCCTCTGATCCTCACATTTTAAGAAGGCGTCCAGCCTATCCCACGCGGCCACACCTCAGATCAAGATAAAATAAACATTGAAGAAGGCCTCATGACAACCCCTTCACTGACAAAGAAGTAAAAAAAAAAAAAAATGGTGTTCAAATGGGGTAGACAAGGCCATTGGTCCAGATGGATTCTGTGTGGTAATTTACTATATTTTTGGGATACTATCAATAAGAATATTTAAGTCTCCACCATCTTAATTTCAGGCCTTGCATAATGGTTCTCTGCATGTCTCCACCATCAATAAGAATATCCAAGTCTTGATAATCAACGGCTACATGCGCATTAGTCTTTCAGGCCTTGCATAATGGTTCTCTGCATGTCTCCACCATCAATAAGAATATCCAAGTCTTGATAATCAACGGCTACATGCACATTAGTCTATAAGAATTGCAGCTGTAAGCATTACAAAATCCTTATAGCAGGGAATTTTGGATTAGTTATTTGTGCTCAGATGGAGTCAATCTAACACTTGTTCTTGCATTGCCACAAGGACTCTTCCTTCCGAAGTTGGCTTCCTCATTTCCAACAGGACTTGAACATCTTTTCCTCAGACAACTGTATCAATCTCAACGCAAACACAACGTTTATGGTGTTCTCGTGGGAGTGCAACAAGCAAACCTTTCGACCCGGTAACTAGCTGCAACTTAACCAACTGTTTACGCACAAGTTGTGTCACTATTTGTTTTGGACAGGATGCAGATATTGAAAATATACCACGGCGGAGTATTCTGCAACAGCGCACTGACAATGAACTTGTCATGTTTTTGTTCATATCAGACTTGATGGTTTTGGTTGTGTAGTTATTTTGTTTACTGCTCTTGTGCGTTTGCTTTATGTTTCCAGGATTTGTAGTTCTTTTGATTTTTTTTTTTTTTATTAGGCTTGGATGTACAAGTGTTAAGAGGGAAAGGATTCTGATCTGGCTTGTTAAAAGTGTATGCTTGCTTGCATTTACCTAGACTTATTGTTTAAATTTTAAGCATGATCTTAATTTAACGACTTCAATGGAATTAGTGACAAATTAAAACCCCATTCTCCATAATAAAAAATAATAAAATAAGAAAAGAGTGTCAATGAAAGAAACTTACTATAAAGTCAACAAGGAAATATTTGTAAACTTCACTCTATATTTGTTCAGCCGAAGTACAAGGAGATAACGAAGAGTCAAAGAGGGAAAATAACGGTGAGCAAGCCTTCTTATTTTTCCCCTCTATTGCTTGATTGCAAAACTCCTCTCTTTCCCTCAATTTTGGGGAGGTAACAGACGCATTGATAGCCTCCATTAACCATAAATCTCCGACCATTAATTTCAATCAAACAAAACTAATTTATCAGCATCCCCTTACCCCGACTAAACCCCATCCATACATGGACTCTGTTAAGCAAACACAAGATAGAAACAAGCAGTCAATCTTGCTGGACAACTGAGATGTTTAATTCCAGATGCTTTACACTATATACTACAAGGATAAATTCAGATAAGCATGACCTATTATTCAGAGTACAAAATTTCAATCCCCGAAACTCTTTCACAATTATTGAGTCTTATAATGATTCAATTAGCATAGATCTTTTTCAAATATAGGGCATGGCACAGGCGCCTGAGAGATTTGCATGGAAGGAGACGCGTCATGCAGTATTGAGCAGTTAGAGATACTTGACCATGCCACGACCCTCCACACTTAATTTAGATGCCTGGAGGTTCTTCTTTTTTGGGGCCTTCAGTTGCTGTAGCTTCTTTTGCATCTGATTACATACAATTTTAAATTTCACAGATAAATATATGAGTATATAGCTTATATTAATGTACAGAAGAAGTTCAATCAAAGGAATTTTATTTTCCATCACGATATGTTTTCTGCAAACTATAATGAACACAGCTCAATACACAAATTTAAATAACAGCCTACCACTAATGGAATACTTCTGATCACAACCGGTACACTTAAAATTCTTCCAAGCAAGTCTCTAAATCACATATGTTATTTTCAAGGAAAGCGCTTGTGTACAGATGCAATTGTAATATGAAAAGTTGATATTAGGAAGTGAATAGAGGAAAAACACGACACCTTTTGGCGCCTTGGGTCAGGCACATTTTGCTTAGCACGGGCCCGTATCTCTTCCGGGTCAACCTTCGACTGAGGTCGTATCATGTAATCAAGTGCTGATGCTTCTGGCCTTGTGGTGTATTGCCTTGATGTACCACCCTGGCCTGACTTACGACCCCTAAAATTTACCCCATTTGGTAAAAAATTTCCAACCAAAGTATAATTTCTTGGAAGACTTGGCACCACAGCACTCCAAAGGACCAAACTTTATAACAATGATGACTATTATGTTATTATTAGTAGTATTTCACCTGGAAGTTCTGTTCATGAATACCCTTTTGTACCATCTTGTCATTTTTTTTTTCCCATTTTTCAAACATTAAATAGTAACCTGCTAAAATCAGAGTTATACTCTTAAAATCATCAGCTAGGGCCAAACGAGTATGTAGCTACACTACTTCAAAAAAATCCGTTAGGGTCCACTAAAAAAATAGACCAGGGAGTGGGGAGAGTAAAGAATTGAGAACTTACTGAGATGAACCGGCCAAATCAAGATCATCATCTCTTGATGCTAATCCTGAATCACTTGTCATTGGCCTTCATTCACCAAACAATAACAGCAAGAAATTAGATAACAAGCTTTTCAAATAGCAAAAAGAAACAGAAGTAGGATTGTCATAAAATCAAGAAAGAAAAAATATACTTCTTAGAAGCTGGTCTACGATACTGGACCCGCTCATCGTCATAATTCCTCATATCCTCAAACCGGAGGCTTTTGTTGAATATAGGCCGGCTCTATATTTCATAATTTTGACATGAAGTAAGAAAAGA
Organism: Carex littledalei; assembly: GCA_011114355.1. NCBI lineage: Eukaryota > Viridiplantae > Streptophyta > Magnoliopsida > Poales > Cyperaceae > Carex > Carex littledalei. The sequence goes on from CM022088.1 coordinate 8,741,560, forward strand.
GACGCTTTCAGTATCCTAAAGTGTATATATACTTTACAGCTCTAGAACGACCACAGAAAATGCTACGCAGCAAAGCAAAGAATTGCAAAATCCCAAATATTTACCCAAAAAGACATGTCCTTGACCATTAATAGGTTTAAGACGGCACCCCTAATGGTTGCTTATCTTTACTTGAAAGTGCATAGGAGATCTACACTCACCCATTTGTCCACCAATTCCTTGGCTATTTTCCTATTTGCTGTTGTTTCCTCATCAGATTTTGACAAAAACATGATAACCTACAAACCGAAGTAAACAAAAAGTAATTAAACTCATGTTAACAAGAGAATTATGCTAACTACGGACATTCTGCAGTTAACAAGAATAGTTTATTTGTCACGTGGAATATTTTAATTATCTTAACAAAAAGGTAGAAGAAAACAACATTAGGCTTTAATTACCATGGCACAACACTTAATGTAAGAACCGCACAGTATACAGTCATTCACAATACCCTTAGAAAGTTATATCAGTTATAAGCAAAAATGCAAACCTTGCCCAGACCACTTTTCTTCAGCTGTTCTCTCCTGTCATACTGGTCAAGATCTATCGGAAACTGCAACACAAATTCCAAATTTCAAATATTAAACAACATACACATATGAGTGTGCACAACTATCCATCTAGTAGCAAAGCATGCCAAATAAAGAGCTCAAAATAAAAACTTACATCAGTAAGTATTTTGAGAATGGCGCTTCTGATATTCATATTTGGTAAACTACCATCAGGCAATGGCTCAAGCCAGTTCTTTAAAAGGGTCAACACACCATGGTCTAAGAACTCTTGTTGTAGCTTCTTTCTGCCGCACAAATATATTACACATTAGGGTCATTACTCTCTAATGTAATTAAATGCTATTTCTTGTGATGAGCTCCAGCAATCCTAAAAACTATAATACGTACTAACAGCATAACTTTTTATGCATTCCATTGCAAGACTTGAGCTCAACACGCATAACCTCACAGCTTTTTCAGTTTTACAGGAATGAATTTGGAAAAACAGTACTATCAGCATCAATTCGGAAACAGAACTGCTGTCTTGTGATACCTTTTGTCACTTACAAAAATTCAATACCATTAGCAACACTGTTCCATAGTACTATGGAACATGTGCAGTTTGCAAATCCGCCAATAGTGGTTTGTTCTGAGCTTGTCGCATTAAAAGGAATTAAATCACATCTGTCAGTGTTGGGATCCATTGACGAAGAATTAACTGACAATGTTGACAATATTTTTCAAATCAAGGCAAAAGATTTTCCAAAAATAGGAGCAAGTTTACAGACATACTGTTGGTCTAGTAGATTGGTTGTGTATCGAACTTCAAGCAATTTGAACTCATTTGGTATTTGCCATCAAAGGCATTTAAACATGGGCCATTGCAAAACTTCAAATCATCTGATAAATAGTAAATATACATAATTTATAAATCATATTCCAAATATCAGATTTCAAAATTACGAGTTACAGTCGAGTTGTTAAAATTATCAAATTAATCCATTGTCAATGGATTCCCACCCTTTTCGCAATCAAATCAAAGGTCATTGAAAGGGAAATATCAAATGTTATGTAAAGAAGTTTGGACAAGGACAGCTCCACTTACTTGGAGAGAGCATCTATGAGCAACGGCAATTTACGTAATTTGTTAATTGCCGGTTTAGATTGCCTATTTAACTCAGCGTCTTCTTCAGCCGTCACCTCAAGCTCTGCCATCAAATTTTCTACAATCATTGCAATTTCTTGGGGTGATTTCTCATTTTTCTTCTTCTTCTTTCCTGATTTGAAAAGTCTTGATATCTCATCCTCCTCCTCCCCTTCCTCTGCCTATAAATAAAAAAATATATGCATATAAGGCATAGTTAACACAAGTCTAGCTCCATGATATCAGAATGCATCTATGTATGTGCAACTGGGATAACTTCGCATAACTAGCTTTGGACTGTCTGATGTCAAACTTTCATCTTATATGTTATTCAAGAGGCAGACACTTTTCACACAGCCACAATGGTAAAAAAGAAAGACTACTCTTAATGTACTACGACTTTCAAAGACACCTCCGTTGAAACTTTTTCAAAAGCATGCATGTAGACAAGGAAAACCACTCCAAAGTTGCAAATGTTATACCGACATGTCAAATAAAGTTAATTTCAAAACAACAATTTAGTATGGTCCTTTGTTAAGAGTCTGTTAGAGTTGGAAGATGATACTTCATATTGTTCTAACAAGAGCTCTTAATGTGGCTACATAGCTGCTTTGAAAACAAAAATTCAGAAATACAAGTTGACACCTGTGGGAGATGGGTAGGAGACCGGTCATTGTCACTGCCATACCGATCAGCAGGATCCACACCAGTGTCATCTATGAAGTTGTCATCGTCTACTGTTCTAGCACCATCTTGGTCATTCTGTATAATGTTGCAAAAATAAGGGACTAATTAACAAAAAGCACCAGACTGAGAAACATCTTCGAACACCTCCCAAAAGTATATGAATCTGTTACCCCATAATATAACCAAAGATGCTTACTTCCTCAATAATTAAAAAGTCAGTTTGAGTACAGTTGAGTTAATAATTTAAATTGTTGCTGAAGCACGCAAAACAAGAAATAAGGTTCCAACATTCCAGGAGTAGAAAAATGAACACTGCAGATTTAGCAAGGAAGCCAGCTTTGCTATTCGTAATCAAACAGTACCAAAAGAAACATGAAGAAACGTTAGAATACCAAAGTTGAAACCAACATAAAATACTCAAAATAACTCAGAATAATTTCAAACCAACATCCAGTGCTTATGAAAAGTAATGAAAACTGATCAATTTCAGATGTTCAAAGAAAAATTGACAAAAATTATTTCATACCTCTGAATCTTCTCCTGCAACAGTATTCCACATTTCTCGCTCTTCTTCTTCCAAACCCCCACTTCCATATGCCCCCTTTTCTCCCTTCCCACCCTTTCTTCTTTCAATCTCCACACCCTTTTCTCTCTTTCTATCTCTTACCTTCTCTCTTTCCTCTTTCACATACTCCTTCTTTCTCTTCTTCTTGACGCTGGAACTGGATGGCGTGTCCTCTCGCACTTCATCATCCCAGTCATTTAATTCTTGCTCCATCAGTCCGTCGCTGTCACCTTTCCCACCAGTCGATTTCTTGATTAATCTCTTCTTCGGCTTACCCCCTTTGTCCGAGGAAGTATATACCGGCGTGGGAGATCTGTCGCGTCGCTCTGCTTCGTCATCATCTCCGTCCATGTACGGATCCGGTGATTCGGGAGCCAGGGGAGGAGACGACGGTGCATCTGGATCCATGAGAGGTTCGCCGTCTTCATCGATGTAGCTACAAAAGAAAAGATAAAATAAAAACCTAGGCGACATCAGGACGAAACCCTAGCTTGTGAAAAGAGAAAGCAAAAACTCACGGATCGCTAGAGAAATCCATCGGCCTCAAGCTGCGAGGGAAGCTAGAAAGGCTAACTTCACAAACCCTAGAAGAGATAGATCCGAGGGAAGATGGAAACTGGAAAGAGCAAGGGATAATGGCTCGCAAAGGCGAGTGCGGCGGTGAGGAATTTTCAATTGAGTCCCCGCAAGGCTGCAAAGCTACTACAGAGTTCTTGAAAACTTGCTCATGTTCTCGGGTCCGGACGCTATCTTATCGGACCAACTGTAACATGGCCCGATTTGGTTCTCTGGTAACGTGTGAAAGTTGAGGATTTCTTTTTACTTTATAAATTAAAAAATTAAATGTCCAGGAAATAGATTGATTGAATAGCAGATATTTTCGAGTATAAAGAGACTGAAAAAATACTTATTTCTCGGATTTTAACGTTACTTATGTCATTTTCTATATCGTCTCTGTATCGTGACAGTTTGTTTGAGATTTCACTTATCTATTTTTTTTCTTAATTAGTATTACATTAACATTATTTACTATTTCAAAATGTACAATTCAAAAAATATTTTTACTAATTCAAATAATATCATTGTCATACTAATTTAATCATTTACTAATCTAGATTTCTCCATTCTTGCACTATGATTCAAACATACCATAGTTTTGTAATATACGTTACACGAGAGCAGGAAATTAGAAATGTTTCCACTTTATATTACTCATGTTATCTAATCCAAGATCGAACGTACGTGATTTCTTTCAGTTCTTCGGTCTGAGACGTGAATTTGCATTGAGACACAAGTTTGCACTATGAGAACGTGAACTGAGTAGAACTAGGGTTAAGTTCATCAAGTTTCTTGTGAACTCAACTCTAAAATTTATTAAATTGACTTCAAACAACTAATTCGAACTGTTGAAACTCATATACTTTACGAGTGCTGCGTCTATATACGAAAATTTAAAAATTTTGAATTAATTTTATATAGAGTCAAGTGGTAAAAAACGTTCAAGAAATGAACGCATTAAAATTAATTAATTAATATTTTAATTTTGACCACTTGACTTTATATTAAATTAATTCAAAAGTTCAAAATTTTCACATATAGACATAGGGTAGATGAGTTTCAACGGTTCAGATTTGTCGTTTGAAGCTAATTCGATAGATTTTAGAGCTAAGTTCACAAAAGGAACTTGATGAAACTAAGAACACCCTAGTTCTACTCACATGAACTAATCAAACAACAAATCTTGCTTTGCCGATCTGTATCCTAGTTTAGACCAAAAGGCTGTTCTTTTAAGGTAGCATAGCTTTCTCTGAAATTCATATCATCGTTACATTTTAATTTCTTTCTACAGAACCATCGAATACATGTTTTATTCAGAGATCACTTCATCGTTGTAATGGATGAGACTGGTGATAAATGATCAAATTTGAATAAAACATATACTCAGTTTGTTTCAGAAAGAAAGATTAAAGTTCGATGATCAGATAACAATTTTTAAACAATAGAGCGACCTTCGAAACGAATTGTCCAACATCAAAGGGGATTAACAGGTAAGACTTCTTGTCTTTCCGGGGAAAAGGGACCCCACTTGTGAAAGTTTGCATCCATCACCTCTGTATATAAAACACACAGCTGTGCCGTTGTTCGAATTGATGGTATGTGCCATTGTTCTACTTGAGGAATGGAGACCCCACTTGTGGAATGGAGACCCCACTCTTGTTTTCCTACAAGCTCTATCCTCTATTAAGTAGACCAAATATCATTTCTCCTTGTCCCAAATAGATTAATGTAGGCATCGAGAGGAGCTTATATTATGATAGGTTAAAAAAGGCAAAAAAGTACGCCACCCATTTGATAAATCATTTTATAAGATATCATAACCAAACTGTACTGATATTATGAACTTTGAAAAACCTTTTTTTTCTTTCAAAAGCGCAATACAACTCACACACCCACCACAGTTCGGTCCTAGAAAACAAAAGAATTAACTACAAATATTCTAAGCCTCAGTAGTGAGTACCAGTTTTCTGCACCAATGCCACACATGCTCCATTCTCATTACCATCTGCGGGAAGAATGCATAGCTATACTAGTTCTCTCCATGACCAATAACATGGGGCCATGTCCCCAAAGCAAGTTCTCAGATTTACAAAAAGTTACAAAAATATCTCCCCATCAGTACTGAAAAACATCTCCCAATTAATAAAGCAAAAAAGAAAAATTTGTAGCCCAAAAGATCATTCTAAACCCTAAAAAAGCAAACTAGCTCATACTTTCACCAATCATGAAAACACCACAACCCATCAAAAGTTTGCAGAACGGAACTGGAACTGCAAGCATTCCAAAATTCAGTTAAACTTTTTAAAACAAAAACAAGAAAACAGACAAGACTATTCATGAATCAAAATTCCTGAAAGTCCAGTCAAAGAAAACTAGTTCCAACAAATCACATGAGGCCAAATCAGCCATTCAGTTAGTCGTCTCTGATCTTCTTGAGCAGTTTAGTAGCCCAGCGCCTAACCCGAGTCTTAAGCATGAAGCCCACAACAATACCAACCCCAAAGCTGAGCAAACTTATCTTTGTACATGTCCACAGAGAAACCACTCTCCTGCCAAATGGAAAAACATTTAATTTTTAGTTGGTGATTGTTATAGACTTAACAGATAACATGGATCCTGGTAGGGGACTCAGAGTGGAACCAATAAGTGCCAGATGAGTATGGTCTTAATTGCATCAATTGTCTTTAGATGTGCGTGCTACTGATCACATTTATTTGTTGTGTGCAATTTTTTTGTAACTAAGCACATTCTATAGAGAAAGATCAGTATCTGTAAAAATTTAGGTCCATAAAAAATCAGTGACATATCTTGAATAAAAAAGTAAATAAATAAGAACTGTACTTTCTATAATAAGGAAAGATAGTCAGAACATGGACAAATTCCAAAGAAGGTTAATAACCAATGCTATTTAGCATTTAAGATAAATAAGCAAAGCCAAGATTGAACTTCTTTGCCTAAAACCTCGACTAAGAACCCTAAATACCAAATGATCATTCTCTTGAATCGTAGAATAAAGCCAATTACAAGAGCAACTTTTCCGAATTTTTTTTGTTAGTTTAGCAATATTATTCCCACTAAGTAACACTATGTAGAAACTAGAAAATTAGAATAAGGTTCTTATTATAATTTTCTAGTTTCTGCATAGTGTTACTCGGTATAAGATCGACTTTGGTATCCAGTAGTTAAACTCTCTCTTTCTCTTCCCTCCCCCTCCATTTAGTAGGTAGCTAGATTATGGAGGAAGAGGATAGAGAGAGCATCGGAGCACTGTGGTCAAGGATTGGGCCCGATTACAGCTAAAATATAGTTATCCCAGAAAAAATACACGTACCAACAGGAATAAGGTAATTCCAATACTTATCCCGGCTGCAACCGCAACAAAATAAACTTCTCTTCCCTTGTATCCTAACTTAAAAGTGCTAAAATCTCCTTTTAAAATTCCAAAAGAAAAAATTAATTCAAGGTACCATACCCAGTAGGTGCACGTACGAGGATTTGGGGTTGACTTGAACTGTTCGAGAGCGATCCGGAGGCAATACCGGGACTAGTAAAGGCCTTTCTCGATTCTTGCGCCAGTGAAATTAGGTCTCCGATCTTCGTTTTCTCCATCGACGCGATTTTCTAACTTGCAAGCGAGAGAGAGGAAATGCTAAATGGTGACTGTTGAGCGAAGGCAGCGATCAGAAATTCAGAATTATCAAATTTAGGGTGAAAAAGCATGGATGCCCTCAAAAACTGAAATTTCTCGCCACCGTCATTTGAAATATCCGTAAATTTTCGTGGGTCAAACATCCGAAATTTTTATTTTTACCATCTTCAAAAAAAAAAATTACTCTATTCCAAACAAAGTTTCATATTTAACATAATCACACTTTGAAACTGCGGTCCTATTAGCTTGTATAGTGTATTGATTATACCCGCCCGGTCCAACCCGACCCGCGCAAACCCGGGACCCGAACCCGAACCGACCCCGACCCGACCTTGAATCCGACCCGACCCGTTCTAAAGTGATGGGTCGGGTTTGAAACGGGTCGGATCCGGTTTCCTGGGCGAAACCCGACCTTCCCCCCGCCGAGTCAACCCGTCTACCCGAACCCGACCCGGACCGGCCTAAATCCGACCCGAACCGACCTAACCCGACCCAAAACCCGGCTGAACTGGCCGAACCCGGGTGAACCCGACCTACCCCGACCCAAACCCGGGTCAGAACCGACCTAACCCGACCTACCCCGACCCTAACCCGGGTCAGAACCGACCTAACCCGACGTAACCCGGGTCAGACCCGACCTAACCCCCCCGAAACCCGGGTCTAACCCGGCGGGACCCGAGTCAACCCGACCCAACCCGCCCCCAGCCGAAATTCAAATTTTTTTAGAATTCCAACGGCAAATTCCCCCCCCCCCCCCCCCCAAACACACCCTTAAATATACCCCCGTTCTTCATAAATTTTCACATCTCAATCTCATACTCATTATTCTCAAATCTCAATCTCTCATTCTCTCAATCTCATATTCTCATACTCTCAATATTTTTATTATTCTCAAATTTTATTTTTATTGTTTAAAAAAAAAGAGTTGCAATTTATTTCCTTCTACAAAATACAAATACGCAAAGGAATACGAAAGACGAAAGTAGAGGAATTACGAAGGATTTTTTTCATTCTACCTCCCGCAAGATTTTTCCGCGAGATTAAAAGGTTAGATTTATTTTTAGTAATTGTTAAATAATTAGAATTAGTTTAAATAGGTTAATTTAGTAATTGTTAGGAATTGTTAGATAATTTTTAGTAATTGTTAGTAATGTTTAGAAATTTGTAGTAATTTTGAGTAATTGTTATTTGTTAGTAATTGTTAGTATTTTTTAGTAGTTGTTAGTAATTTTTAGTAATTGTTAGTAATTTTTAGTAATTGTTAGATATTGTTAGTAATTTTTAATATTGTTAGTTTTTATTTGTTAAATTCGGATTTATTTTTAAATTTGTTAGATAAATAAGCTACATTTATTTGTTTGTTCAAATAAATGTTATATTGGATTATTGGATTTGTTAGATTATTGGATTTGTTAGATTATTATATTTTATTATTATTTTCGGATTTATTTTGAAATAGGTTAGATTTTATTTTTTAAAATTCGAATTTATCTTAAATAGGTTAGATTTTTTAGTTATTTCTTATTTTTGAAGTGGTTGGATAGTTAGATTTATTTCTAAATATGTTATCTTTATTTTTAATAGGTTACATTTGAATATTTTATATTTTATTTTGTTAGAGTTATAAGTTGAATTAGACTTATTTTTTCTTAAATATATCTTTTAAATTTGAATTAGAGTTATTTTTTTAAATTTTTTAAATTTGAATTAGACATTTTTTTTAAAATTTGAATTAGACTTTATTTTTTAAATTTTAATTAAACTTTATTTTTTTAAATTTTTTATTTTTTTCTTTTTCTTTTTCTTTTTCTTTTTCCTTTTCTTTTTCCTTTTCTTTTTCTTTTTCTTTTTCTGTTTCTTTTTCTTTTGAATTTCGGACCTTGGCTTCGGTGAGTTCGGTCAATGACATAGGCAGAGGCAGAGGCCAATTTCATTCGGCCAAGAAATTTTTTTTTTTTTTTTTTCTTGTGAAGTTCGGCCAATTTGAATTTAGATACTTAGAGGCCAATTTGAATTTAGATTTATTTTTGTTAGATTTAATTTATATTTAATTTAGATTTAATTTAGATTTAATTTGAATTTAGAGGCCAATGAGTCCACTAATTTATATTTAATTTAGATTTATGTTAGATTTAATTTAGATTTATTTTAGACGTAATTTAGAATTAATTTACATTTAATCTAATTTATATTGAATTTATATTTACATTTAAATAGGTTAGATAATTTCGGATTTATTTTGAATGGATTTAATTTTAATATGTAGAACAAATGGCGGACGAATCTTGGATGCATAGAGCTTCCGCCGATCTTTTCGACCCTACGCCCGATGGTCAACATCAAAATATGGACGCAATAGAAAGTAGGATTCAACAACAAGAACCACAATATATTCCACAACAAGAACCACAATATATTCCACAAAATCCCTCGCAAGTGCAACCGCCGTATCCACAAAATCCCTCCCAAGTGCCACCACCTATTTATCCACAACAATATCCTAACTATTATCCACAAAATCCATCCCAAATGGCACCACCTAATTACTATTATTCTAACCCTTCATATGGAGCAGGTACGGCTTCTACAGGATCGACTCAATACACCGCCCCTATAGGAAGCGGTCCCTCGACAAGTGTCCCGGAAATTGAAGTTGTCCCCGCAACCCAAGCCGAAGTTGTTGCTCCCATTCCCATCGAACCACCGAAGAAGAGGAAAACCAAGACACCCGAATACAAGGCGGATTGGTGGCGGTATTACGAGAGGACATTGAATGCGAGTGGAGTTGTCCGTTCTCTAAAATGTAAGGTACGCGGTTGCAAGACTATTTACGAGTATAAACTTGCAAATGGTATGTCCACTTTTAAGAAACATGCCGATGGTCATGCGAAAAAGGGTGAGCAACCGCAAGAAAATGCGGACCCGCGGTTAGTCCAAACCCTTATGAACCCGGATGGTAGTAGAACCCACCAACGGTATGATGAAAAATTAATGCTTGAAGAATTTGCCCGATATATTGCCCATAAGGAACAACCAATTAGTATGGGTAATTGTAGTAGTTTTGCCCGGCTATGCATTCGGGGGTTAGCTCAACCATTGTATAAGAAAATCCATCATAGAAAAATGGTACGTGAAATGAAAAACCAGTTTATCCAAAAGAAAAATGACCTACGGGCTATATTTGGATATGCCAATTATAGTGTCTCCATTACCTCCGATATATGGACTGCCGGTAAACACGGCCTAGGGTACTCTTGTATTACCGGTCATTGGATCGATGAGAATTGGGTTTTACAAAAAACGGGTTTTAAGTTTTCGGGTGTTAGATTCCCCGCACACTGCACAAGTTATTTACCATTCAATTATTGAGGTTTTACAAGAATACAATCTCAAAAGGGATTTACGGAACAAGGTTTTTTCTATCTCGTTCGATAATGCTAGCAACAATGTAGCGTCCATCAATCATTTCATCCGGTCCCTAAACCCAATCATGAATGGTGCACTGTTTCACCAAAAGTGTGCTTGCCATATACTAAACCTTACCATAAAAGATGGTCTTAAGGTAGAAGCCGTAAATGACTTGATAATTAAATTCAAGGGAGGTCTTGCCCATATTTATTCAAACCAAGAAAGAAAACAAAATTTCGCAGCTTTGTGCGAAAGAATAGGTTTGGGCAAAATGAGGGTACCTTGGGATATAGACACCCGTTGGAATTCCACCTACAGGATGCTGCACCGATGCATTCCTTACAAGGCGGCTATAGGGGAGATGTTGAGATCGACGAACGAAGGACAAGCTTTGGATCTCACCGACCTCGAATGGCAGCTAATAATAATGCTTGCACAATTCCTTGGAACCTTTTTCACCGCAACCGTGAAATTATCTTGCTCGTACACACCGACGGCACATGAGTTGCTGCACCATCTCTACTATATTTCCAAGGTGTACCGTGATATGGAAGATAGGGATAGTGAGGATTCCCTTCTCCATCCGATCGTAGCAGCCATGAAGGTAAAATTTCTTAAATATTGGGAAGAGGTACCCCTCTTGACCGTTCTCGCAAACTGCCTCCATCCGGCATACAAGAAGAAGTTCACGGTAAAAATACTCGTAGCCTACAAGAAAAATCTAAAATTAAATTGGAGGGACGAGGATCCCCGCGTACAAAAGGCATTGGACGACATGTTTGCCATATATTACGAAAGAAGAAATGCCGACCAACCGCCTTCGACCGGTGGCGTGAGGTACGAATATAAATATACATATGTTTTTAATATTTATTATTTATAATATCTACATTATTTGTCCACTAATTTTTTCTATTGTTTTAATAGTCTATCCACACACAGCAGTACTGGATTGTTAGGCGATTTTCAGGATGATGACGACCCGACGGGATCCCAAGGTAACACGAACGAGTTAATGAGCTACTTATTGGGGACCACCGAAAGTGAAGGAGTTGACGTCATGGATTGGTGGAGGAGGAATGCAACTGCCTATCCAACACTGGCGATGATGGCCCGCGACATATTTGCCGTGCCCGTGTCAACCGTCCCTTCTGAATCCTGTTTTAGCTCGGCGAACAGGATCCTTACCGATAAACGAAGTAAGCTGGGTGCACATGTTTTCGAGAGACTTGTGTGCTTGAAAGACTGGATTGATGCTGAAAATCGCACGCAACATGCCATGAGATTGGAAGCGTCATCATCCGGTGTCGACACTCAAGAAAGCGGTACCGAGGGACCTGAGCCTAACGAGGATTCGGACGGTGAGCAAGAGAGCGACCTATGGTATATGCACAACAACTACTAGATAGGTAGTGTCGGTATAAAATTCTATCCTCTTTTAATTTTTATTTACATTTTTTTAAATTATAATTTCTAAATATTTCAATTGTTTTATTTTAAAGAATAATTACTAACAAAAAAAAAGTTAGAACTCCGCCTATGTTATTTTACATAGCCGGTCCCAAGCCCGGAATAAAGGAGGAGGGTAACTTTTGTTTTTAAATCTATTGTTTTAAAATAATTCGATTTTAAAGATAAAAAATAATTCGGTTTTAAACTAATTCGGTATATCTCGGTTTTAGAATAATTTGGTTTTAACAAAATTCGGTTTTAACTTAATTTGATTTTGTTAAAAGTTATAACAAAAATATATTGAGTTAAAATAAAATAAAAAGAAAAAAAAAATGCAAAAAAAAAAAAAAAAACCCCTCTGCCGCTGCCCTCTGCCCCTCTCTGCCTCTCTGGAAACAGAAAACAAAAAAAACAGAAACCGAAAAAAAAAAAAAAAAAAAAACCAAACCGGACCGGCCCTACCCGGACCGGACCGACCCCTGACCCGACCTAACCCGCCCCGTCCTAACCCGCCGGGTTTAGACCGGGTTAGGTTCGGCCGAGTCAGACCCCAACCCGCCCCCCCCCTACCCGACTCAACCCGTTGACCCGGGCTAACCCGTGCCCGAGTCAACCCGGGGACCGGGCGGGTTTGGACCGGACCGACCCGACCCGGCCCCTTTTCAATTCACTAAGCTTGTACCGCAATTTCAAACTTGACTCTTTTAAGTTTTCACTAATTTTCGGACCTTTCTAATACCTTTATGGAACTACAGTTTGAAACTGCGGTACAAGCCAATAGAACTGCCGTTTCACACCAGTAAAAATATAATTTCTCCGAAAAAATAGTTAATTGGTTTATTTATTTTTCTTGAAGATGGTAAATAAAAATTTCGGCGACACATTGAAAATATCCTAGTTAGCCAAACAAACTTGAAATGAAATATCAGGATAATAACCGATTTTTTTTTTTTTTTCAAAAACAGTGGTTATAACAAAAATTTTACAAACTTGAAAAGTTAAAATTTTAATAAATTAAACATGACAGAAATTTTTTTCCGTCTCAAATTTTTTTTTTAAGCTGATATGAGTACCCGCACCTTAACTGTCATATTTCTGACGATATGTGAGAAATTTTGCGAATCTAAAACCACGAACATCTTCTACGTAATTTTCTCTTTCAAATGAGATCCATGATGACATACTTTCGGACTCGTCGTCACGCAAGTATTTATATCTATACTTGCAAGTATTTTTTTACATATGACACTGAATTACATCTGAAAGTATTAATATCAAGTATTGTAAGTATTTATACCTATAAGGTCAAATTATTTTTGTTAGAGGAAGGTTGATGCGGAGACTATTAGAGAATGTTGATGAGGGGATATGGGGTCCCTACTACTTCATTAGATGAAGGTTGACGCGAGAACGATTAGGGGACTGGAAAAGGGGATGATCATATCAAGTTACGCATGCAAGTATTTATATCTTATTTTGCAAGTATTAATATTTTATGTTCAAAGTATTTATACCTATAAAAGTTGACGTGGAGATGAGTGTGGAGACTGAGAAATGAGGACTATAGTACAACCTTCCTCTAATTAGTGGGAACCGTATTACAACATTTCTTTATTGTTGTTGCAGGTACAATGCGGATACTCAAGTGGGGGGATTGAAATAATATTTTTTTTATAAACACAACCAGCGAAGAAGAGAGAAAAACGTAAGGGGGTTGATAATGGACAAGTGTTATTTTTTGCACCTTTTCTTATATGCCGCTGGTTGTGTCTCATAAAATATTGAAGGATGGAAAATAATTGTCCGTTCTTTTTATTTTTAAAATTTGACACTAAAACTTCTAGAAAAATAATTTTAGGTATAATTGTTATTGCTTACAAAATTTCAGTTCGAGGTATCATCCAGGGCTCTTAGAACTTAGAAGTTTTGTTCGGCTTATTTTTAACATGCATCAGTTTAATGTTAAAAATTGTCATTTGCATCTTATTAATTTCTAGACCTGCTTAAAATCAGGAGTTTAATTTTTTTTTTTTTCGTATTTCTATGGTTCGTCTGTTTCTTTACAAAAAAAATGAACAGATTCCAAAAACGAACAAATGATGGATTCTGAATTAAAGAATTTTTTTATTATCTGTCTATCCCATATTCTTAAAAGAATAATAATTAAAAGCACGATAAATTCGGACCGTACCGATTTGTTAGGCATCCGGTTTAGGAAATAAATCTGCTGTTATTCCGATCCTAATTGTTGATTTTCATTGAGATTGATGCATAAAAAACTTATTTCATTAAATTCGCATTTGAAAAAATTTGAACAGTTAGGATCCGAATAACAGGTTCATGTTATTTTCAAGGAATAACAACAGATTTATTCCCTCCGATTTATGCTTGGATCATCATACTTTTTGCAGCCAATTATGTGGTGTTAAGAGGGCCAATGAGCTGTTTGGTTCTTATACTTGCATCTGCATTGTATTACGGCAAAAAGGGCCAGACGAAGAAAAAGTTGTGACCGATGAAATTGGAGAGAAGTATATTGTATTACGCCAATAAGTACTTTATTCTACGCTTATGGAGTCAAACAAGAATAAAATTAGATAAAACAACATAGCATAAGAAACCAATTATGCCGTTATAAATTAACCCACTTATATCCGACATTTTTATTAGTATCCAAAATTAATTACAAATTATTAATTATACCCGCCAAAACTGGGTATTTTTAAAAATGCCCAAACCGGTCAAAAAATGACTGGCTGGGATTAAAATAAGAACCGACCAAAAAATGGCCGGTTAGAAATATTTTTTTTTCTATTTCAGACCCTATAAATACCTCTCTTTCTCTCTCCTCCCTCTCACAACTCACTCAAAATCACAGAATAGAAAGAGAGAAAGAGAGAAAGATAGAAAGAGAAGGCGATCTCTAAGGAGAAAAGGGTGATTTCAGAAGCGATTTTCAGGTTTTTTTTTTATTTTTTTTCAGCAACCCATACATTTAAATTAGTAACCTGACAATTGTTTGCCATTTACCAAAATGTAGTTTGTTGACTATGTTAATGATGATTTCATTACACTGTAGTGGAAAGTTTTTGACTAATACATATGGGGTTTATTACTCCAAAGAGACAATTAATTCATTTATGGTTGATGATGATACCTCAAGTTGGGACTTGAAGTCTTTGATTTACGAATGCACTGGTTATAACTCAGAAATGTGAAACTTAGAATTGGCAACCCGAGTGAACTTTTGAACGCCCCCAACCTATACTAGAGTTACGATATTAAGTGATGCTGCATGAAGAGGCCTGTACGGGCGGTTAAAGGCCATTGAAAATTTTATCATAGAAATCTACGCCAAGAGAGTTCCGATAGAGTCAGGGGTTGAAATTTCTGGCCAAAATTCGGTTGCGCCAAATTATACATCACAATCAGAACCTCCTTTATTCGTACCTGACCCAGAACCATACACTCCCATGGCTCCTTTCAAATGAGCCAGAGAATGCCCGTGGCTGCTATTGTGGAGGATACGTTCTACAAGTGCAACATATGGTTTGTTGAGCGGCGGAAGCGAACCATGGATTTAAAAGATGCAAATCAGTTATTTTCCTAACGGGTGGAGCTCAAGCTCAAAAAACGGTGGCTCAAAGCTGCAGAAATGCATTTTGTCCTTTATACACACGGCAAATGTCAGTACCAAGTTTCATCCCCAAATAAGTACGTTCCAATCACCCGCGGCTCCAATGGAAGTATAGATATTATTCATATGGAGTTCCAGTACGTTGTGACATGCGGGCCCAGTAACAAAATGGAATGTACATGCAGAGGTATCCTATTAACATCTATTCCGTGCCCTCATGTCTTAGAGGTTTGTCATGTAAAAAACTAGAGCGAGAACCAATTTGTTGCAGACTGATATACTGTGAACTATCTTGAAAGTACTTGGAGTGGGCTGTTTGTTCCTTATGGCAATATGGGCGAATGGCCAGTTTGCCATTCTCCTAGAATTCTTCTTATCAAGGCTTGGATTAGGGTTGGGAGGAGAAAACATACCCGTCATGTAATGACCATGGACAAAATACAGGGTAGGCGAATGGGGTATCAGGCTCGCCGTTCCACTACCGACAGGAATAAAAGAGGTATGTAACGTTCATCAAAAATTATATTTCATTCCAATTTTGACTAGCTTACTAAGTAACAAATGCAATGCAGAGGCCAGAAACACAGCAAATGCAACAGAAAATGAGCGAGTTATCGCAGAGGCAACTGGGTCACAGGGGTCACGGTGTAGCATATCTATAAGCCGTTTAAATGCATCTGCTATGTTTGCAGAAGCAATGGGAGAGACAGTTGCTATGAGAGGAGAGGCAGTTGGGGGTGCAAGGAGAGCCATTTGATAGCCAACCAAAGAGGTCAACTGGTAGGCGTACCAGGGCATCTGGAAGCCAAGCAGGGCCATCTGGTAGGCCATCTTATGGAACTGGTCAGTTTCTCGGAATACCGTTTAGGCGTAGTAATAGGTGATTTAAATTGATGTTTGTATGCAGGTTGTGAATTTATTTATTTAGATGCAGCTTTGAAAACTATTTTATTTGCAATTTGTGTGGATTTTATTTAGACTAAGTTATGAGTTAGTTGAATGTTAGTTTTTATAACTGTACTGTTTTTTACCATATTTAAAAATTAATTATGGGATTTCTCTAAACCAAAAATTTGGTTCTTTTAATGAAAATGTAGAGAAACATCAAATCTACATTCAAATAAAATACATCCAACTCAAATGCATCAAAATTTTTAAACTCTAATAATACTACTTCTTAGAATGAGCCTTGAAAGTACAGGGAACAAACTCCTCGTATGATGTTGTCGTATCTGGATCAGTGACAACAAGCGAAGTGCTAGCCTTACTAGTATAAGTATACGGAATAAACTCATCGTCCGATGTTGGAGGCTCTGGATCAACCTTTTTTTTTCAAACCGTAGCCATAGAGGTTTTCCACAAAGTTATTGTCTGAAATTTCATACCGAATAAGCCGTCTAAGAAATTCCTCCATCAGACATACTTGACAGTTCTTTTTATCACGGTATACTTGACAGTTTTTTCCCCTCACTTTTACCTCGACCACTAATTGACCCTCCTCTCAATACGCCACGATGGGACGATGTACCTCGGTTGCTATTGTTCATCCTTTTGTCACCCGAAAAATCACCTCCGAAATCGCCCTTTTCGCCTTAGAAATCTCTCTCTCTCTTTCTCTTCTGGGGAGTTTGAGTGAGTTGTGAGAGGGAGGAGAGAAAAAACATGGTATTTATAGATTCTGAAACACAAAAAAAAAAAACAATTCCCAACCGGCCAAAAAATTGCTGGTTCTAATTTTAATCCTGACCGGTTTGGGCATTTTTAAAAATACCCAGCTAAGCTGTGTATAATTAATAATTTGTATTTAATTTTAGATATTAATAAAAATGTCGGCACCTATATAGATGGAATAAAGTTATGACACAATTTGTAGAATCTCTTCCATGACTTAATTTTAAATCACAACCAAACAAAAATACCTTATGCTGTTGTAATTGGAATAAACAACTTATTCCATCATAACTTTAATCCACAATCAAACATAGGCTATATGAGCAAGGTCAAGTATACCAGTGTTCTGTATGAGCTGTTCAGTTGTTCAGACTTGTTAGGTATTTTCTACTTTTTAACAGTTATAGTTTTGAGTTTTTATTTAACTCCAACTACAACAAAAACACTATTTTGCGGCCACAACACATTTGTAGATTTTTGACGATTAATTTAGGGTACACATTTTGACAGGATTATTTTTTAGGATCCATATCCTCCCACGTATCTTAGACGATTTCTCTCACTTTACAGTTTGAGATTAAATCTCAGCCGCTTTGGAATTCGAGCTAACGCAGATGTAGTATTATTGGACTTTGAGATTCGTGTCAAGTTAAAAAGAACGGTCCAAATCCACTAATTGTAAAAAATTTCCTTGTACAGTAATGGAGAGGATGTGAATTCTATTTTTGATTCATGCAAGGCAAATATCATGTATTGGTCTGCCCGTCTTGACTTAGTAAGTAGTTTTTAATGCGGTTTTGAGCTCTATTGCAATGCTATGTATGAATCAAATACAATCTTGTTTATATTCTTAAATGAGTAAAGTTTAGGTACTATGGATAGCATAAGGTCTTCCGTGCTACGGTCTCAAAGATCTATCGTATAAATTTCAAACTTCAATCTTAGTAGCTCAGTAAATTGGTTATATAATGAACTTGTAGAATATCAATTTTTACTATTTTTGAAATTTTTTTTACTATTTTTTTATGATTTACGAAAGACGACAAAAAATGACTTAAAAATAAAAGAAAATTGCCAATGTTTTAGGCTATTTTTTACCATCTTTCATAAATCATAAAAAATAGTAAAAAACTTTCAAAAATAGTAAAAATTGGTATTCTACAGGTTCATTGTATAACCAATTTACTGAGCTACTTAGATCGAAATTTAAAGTTCATACGATAGGTTTTTGAGGCCGTAGCACGGAAGGGCTTATGCTATCCATAGTACCTAAGCCTTACTCTTCTTACATAGAATCAGCATTACAAAATATGTATTTGGGCATCCTCGTTTTCACTTTTGTTCAGTTATGTAGATGCAAGAGCACAAGATTAAAGATGAGCGTACCAATAAATGCACTAGCCATTTCTTCAAAGGTACTGAATGATCAAATAGAGGAAAAATCTCCAGAAGTACACTGGTTTGTTGCATCAACATATCTGAAAAGGAGATGTATTAACCTATACTTCTATGCCAGCATTAACTACTCTCCCCCTAATCATACAGAGAGTAAACAATATTGTATCTCCTTAGCCAATCCTCCCCCTTCTCATTATAATCTTGCAAACTAAATATTTGTGTGCTAAACATCTCAGAAGCTGCATACACAGAAGCCCCTCTCCATGCATCCATCACTGAGTCTACTGCTCGCACAATTTTCAAAGGGGAGAGGTATGGTCGGGTTGCCCTGATACCTGTCTCCAGCCTTTGCTCAAGACCAGGCAATAAGGAGCCACCGCCTATCACATACAAACAATATATAATATAATAAAAATAAGTAATTGTTTAGCATCAAAGTATCTAGCATTCCCTTCAGAATATTTCCAAAACCTGTAGCATATCTGATCCTTAAGTTCCACTGCAAAGTACAAACAGGAAAATCAAGGGGTTGGTTCTGCACCACTCAGTACATACCAATACAGAAGCACCTGTTGCCACAATATATATCTGACCATCTGGTACATACTAATTCTAGATAAAACTGGTATAGGTCTGGTAAAATATGGTACATTATGGTAATACAGGTCTGGTGTGACTGCTTATATTTACTGGCACTGAATCCAAACAGAATGACAATTATGACAATTCTTATATGGAAGTGGCAGAGCTGAACTGTTTCATGCCAGTAGGTCCCATACTCTGTGTGTGTGTGTGTGTGTGTGTGTGAGAGAGAGAGAGTGTGTGAGAGAGAGAGAGAGAGAGAGAGAGAGAGAGAGGTCAAACCACCTGTCAGAAATATAGATTGGCACATGTGGTCTTTAACCGAACTGTCCAAATTTGGTAGCCTCCTAAGAGAGTGAGAAACCATCTCATCTAGACCCACCTGGTACTCTCCAACCATGCCTGGCTGGAATAGTACTTCAGGGCACCTAAAACGCTCCACACCAAGCACAACCTGGTAGTCTTCAGCTGTGAGGGTGCGTGGCCGGGGAGGCTCTTGGGCGCTCTGCATCAGCCTCGCTTCGGTCCTCTCTACAAAAGATGGGTCAAATTCCTACATAACAAAAGGAACCCTTTTAATTTCTTTTCCCAATGAAATTCGTAGCTAAAATGCAGAAAAAAAAAGGGAACACTGCATAAGCAAGCATATTCCATATTTGTACAAGGCCTCAGCAAAATTAGCATTTGTGCCTCCAAACTGAAACAAGCTACTATGCATACCCTCCACACAAGGTACACTGATATCAAAACTAATTTAGATACACACTTGTGCACACAAAAAAGAAATAAAAGATCCTTCAAAACAGAAAGTAGTTCAACCTGGAGCTTAGTAGCGACTCTTTCCAGCTCGGCCTCATCAGGATCCACCACATCATCGTCGTCATCAGTATCTTTACTCATTAGCTTGTATAATTGCCAATCTTCATCTTTTAATCCAAATGTATCCTCTCCCTTGCCCCTATATTTTTGGAAATTATAATGATGTTATGGAAACAAAAACCAATCAATACAACAGTAAACTGATGATTTACAAGGATCCAAGGTTGACTACAATAACAGATTCATAACATTAATAAATAAAAACACAGTCAGAAGCAAAAGAAATAAAAGATAAAAGAAAAGGAAATAAATAATATTGTAATGCCATTTCTTCAAAAGCAGCCTTGAAACACAAATGACAATAACAAGCAAATTAACATATGAAAACAACAACAACCAGTTACAACAATGCAATTGAGTGGTTGTTTGGTCCTTACTTATCATAAAGGGCAGTAGTTAGAAGCCGCATGCGCTCTCTCTGAGCCGCATTCAGTCGCTCACCACGGCCAGTCCCACCAGAAACATTATTCCCATTTCCATTACCATTTCCATTTGTTTTCAGTCTCTTTCTCTGGTCCATTTTCTCAGAAAGCTCTTTGTATTTCGCCCGTAGTTCTTCCAGATAAAGCTCAGGATTCTCTCTACAGACATTGAAATTAATTACCTTGTTTGTTTAGGAGAAGCAAATTTTTAAAGAGAAAGACAGGAGAAAATACATACAATCTTCTCTCTTCCTCTAGCTGGTTCTGTCTCTCCCTCATCATTTCTTCCTCTGACCGTTTCTGTTTTGCACGTAGACGGCCTTCAGATGTGGTTTTTAAAAATAATTGCCTCTTCTTTTCTTTTAGCTACAAAAGAAGAAAAAAATTGAACCAGCTTGATTTCAGTTGTGCTCACAGGCAAAAGACATTAGCAAACAGTAGATATCCTGTATCCTGATGAAAGTGACCAAAAGAGCCTAATTGCATGTACCATTTGGTACCTACCTAAATAAAATATTAACACACTGTACCTGGTCAGGTGTCAGCATCTCATCAGGTATAGACACAAGTGGGTACTTATCAGCTGATGTGACATTGTCTGCATTGTCTTCTACTGTACCAGTTGGCTCCCCCCTGGCCTTTCTGAGAGATTGAGAAACCCTAAAATGAGCACTTTCAATCTCTTGTCTAGAAAGGTAACCTGATCGGGCCAAAATACTAGATGCCACCTGCTTATTGATTCAACCAAAAAGCAGAAAACATCATCTGTTATAACTGGGAAACAAGCATGTTCTCTTGAACCAGGCACAAAAAGTATCAGTATATGGAGGAACAATTATATGAAGGATGCACCAGTCAGAGTAACCACTGTATTAATAACAACTTAATATAACACGAAGATAAGGCAATCTGACAGCATCAGTCCAGTTCCATACAAGTATGGCACAACACCAGTCAAGCCATTTTATGTCAGTACAGATTACCAAAATCTTGTCTTATAGCCAAAGTTATCTTTGCTGTATCTAAATTGATACTGCATTATACCATAGGTACCAGTCTGACCCTCAGCACCAGCAAGAGACGGTGCAAGGACAGTACTGGTACACGCTACAAAGCTTGGCACCATTTGAACAGTAGACATGTACACTTGTACTGGTACAATAATCTTAGCATTGATACAAAACCCATAATTGTGGTAACAATTACTAACAACCATAAGCACAAATGGTTAATTACGGTATGACTGCTAGAAATCAGTATAAAAGAGATACTTCATGATCAACTGGTATTACTGCAGCAAACTTGACCTGGAAAAAGAACTTACCTCTGGTTGCTCAGCTTGTTCAAGCTGACTCAGCAAAGTCTCCAAAACATGCAGCTCATTTTCCAGGTCTGTGATCTTCTGTGACCGTTTTGCTGCAGCCATTTCGCGCAGTCTCTGACCTTGTTTTTCTCTTATAGCAGCCTTTCTAGCAAGCTCCTCCTCTGATGGGGGCTCCTCTTGTGGAGGCGGGATCCATGGAAGCTGCCACACCCGTTTCTTTTCTTCTGACTCTTTTGTCCCTTTCTACAAAGTTGAGAGCATCTTACATAATCAACATGCCAAAAAGAGCATTTTGCATAGATCCTTTTAGACACCTATAACCGGTGCCATTTAGATATATATTTTGTAATTGTGAAACATATGTTGGTACTGTTACTAGCTTGCAAAATCAAAAAAATTATATATGCCCCTAGAAAAGCGCATTTATTTCAGCAAAACCTCTAGAGACTTTTTATTAGCAGTACCCAAACATTGGCAGTACATCACTTTTATGCACTAGGTTAATAACTATCTTTGCTAGGGCTTTTAAGAGAAATGTGATAACGTCTTTCCTTTATTATTTTAATGGGAAAACTTAGATCCTTTATACAAAATATTAAATTTTAGATAGCAAAACAAAGTCTCCATTTCTTAAAATAAAGTAGCAGTAACAAATTAACAGAAGAAAAAAAAATCAAACTTTGAAAATTTGCAGCTCTGATGCGTAGTCAGGTGCCACATAACAGTGCTCCCTCTTCAGTTCCTCTGACTTTTCCCAAGTAATACTTGACCTTTTTAAAATCCAAAAAGTTACATAAGATTTTTAAACAAACATCATATCACTATGCAAAGCAGAGAAAAGAAAAAACTTACGCATGATAGGGGTATTTAAGAGAGAGAAGCTCCTTTAAATAGTTGGTGACATGGTAACCCCCCACATTAGTACGGCAACTTCCCTCTGGTAGTGGTTCGCCTTTTAAAAACTGTAAATGGAATTTCATATGATATCATTAGTATTTCGCGAAAAAAACAAGTTAAAGAAAAGAGTGTCGAAACCCTAAAAGACTAACGCAGGGTGTATATGCACACGTAAACACGTTTTAAGCACAAATCAGTAGGTGCTTTGTAGTGCCAGCATGTTTATATCTCTATTGTACCTCCTGGTTTATCAGTGCCAAAACAAGCATACCTGTAAGGTAATCCTTGGGTATATTTTACTTACCGGGATAGAATGACTTGTCATGTAACCGACAGAAAGAGCAATCCCATCTTCAGCACAAATCCCAAGATTTTGATTGTACTTATAGCTAAATGCAGCATCTACACCAAATGCTGGATTTCACAAAAAGAAGTATTGTCACAATTAAACAACATTTCTGCAAGTAATTGCTTGTGATTAAACCAATAATATAAGTCCAGCACTGAAATATGAGATGATAATTTGAAAAGCAACATCAGAGCAATTCTAGAAGGACATAACGGGTACATAAACATCAATTTCAATTTAGTATGTGACGAGAGTCAGGTACACATGTACCAATGTCAACTTATGCATACTGGAGGTCAACAGCCATTTTCTTCCTAACAAAAATCAATCATTATAAAATGACAACGATGCCTCTCATACCTACAGATGGTGCGCCATATGTTTCAAAGAGAAGTTCAGCCATTTTAGCACGAGAGGAAACTGGATTCAAAATGCACTCTGTCATAAGGATTGGATGATCAACCTTCCCTGCCTCCATTTTCAAATTTTCAAAATAACAAAAAATAAATTATTGAAAGATGATTGACAATGACAATATTTTAACTATGCAAATTATTTTAACCTACCATAGAAGAACTTGCACCTAACTGATCAAATCCATAGTCAAGCACCTAAAATTGAACAGCAAGGAATTCTAGAGTTAGAGAGCATCCACGGCCCTTTTAGAACTAAAAAGTTGTTGAAAAGGCATTACAAAAAGAGCTCAGAAAATGAAAGCTATTGCTGGAAGATCCTTTTTTATATATATTTTATAAGTTTTTCTCTGTATGCATGCCCATAAGAGGTACCATTAGCTGGTAGAACCAACTAAAAGATTCTTTTACATCCCTTTAATTAACATAAAAAAGTTAGAAACAATCCTAAAGATACTTGAGAAAAGTGACCTTACAAAGAAAACAAAAGTTGACATTAATACCAGTGAATGGTTGATCTTGAAAGAAGAAGAGAAAAAAAATAGGGTCTACTGGAACTAACATATTCCATGATTTCGAATTGATACACAACATTGTTGTCAAATGGAGAGCGCCATGATGACCTCGTGCAGTCAAAATATTTGAATAATGCTGGGTCATGCTCTCCTACTACTGTCACAGTCTCCCCTAGAGTAATTTGATACAAATGAATCGTAGAGATTATTCTAGATAAATGGTTTTAAATGGTACACAGATTTTATGAAATAAGTAACTTTGATGGCACAGTTTAGCAAAAGCAAATCAATGGTATAGAGTAGAACCACAATTCTATACTGCACTTATTTAATTCATCTGTACATGAATATGAGAGAGAGAGAGAGAGATGAACCAGTGGATCTATGCCGAGGCCTCAAAGCGACATTTCGAAACATGATGCGGGGGTCCGACTCACCAGCCCATCTAATATAACAGAACAAAATTTCTTCATAGGGGCCCTTAGAAAGTTAAAATTACGATTTACTTATGTCCCTCTAAGATTAGATAGTATTTTGTATTAATTATGAAACCCTCAACTCAAGATAGCTCACTGCGAGTGAGAACTATACATAAAACTATCATTTTCAGGACAAAGAGAAGCACTCTTCTGAGAAGTTTGCATCGTGCTGTGCTAATACAAACTAACCGGGTAAAAGTAAAAATTTAAGCAACCTGCTGGGCTATCAATGCAAACTAAGCAGCTTAGACAGGTACATTTGCAAAATTCCTTAGAGAAGCAGAGGAACAAACACTCTTGGTAAAGCAAATCCCAAACTCAAACCCTACCTTTGGAAAGTGGCCCGAAAACAAAAAAAAAGGGAGAAATTTACAGGGTTTCAATTGCAAAAGTGGAAAACAGTGGAGGAACGTACCCAATTCGGAAGGTGGAGCCGCCATTATCGATGACAATCGGAGTGGTCGGAGAGAAGAGATCGTAGTCGGTCTGCCTCGCGATTCGTGCTTCCGCCATCTCAGTTCTCTCTCGCGAAAAATAACTGTTAGTGCCGTCTCCGTGGGTTTTGGGGACAGGACTGGAGAAGCATCGCCCTTTTCCTCCTAAGCCTCCTCTTCTGTTCGAGACTCGAGTGGCGGGGACAATAAAACATTCTCAATATATATTTATTATTTGTTACTTAATTACTGAAGATTATACAAAAGAGTCAAGATGGCCGAGTTGGTCTAAGGCGCCAGTTTCAGGTACTGGTCCGAAAGGGCATGGGTTCGAATCCCATTCTTGACAAATAAATTTTTAAGTCTAAGGTGCCATTTTCAGGTACTGGATCGAAAGGGCATGAGTTCGGATTCCATTCTTCACAATTAGAATTTTAATATATTTGTGCTGTAAAGTTAGCATATAAATTTGTAAAGTACTGACTATTTGACAGTCTATTTGATTTTTTTTTTTCTTCGAGTTAACACGTACCACTTCGTTCAAGATAACAATTAACATGCACCACTTCGTCTTTTGTTTGGAACTTCATAGCTTACCACTTTTATTAGTTCCTTTCATTAATTCCATTGGAAATTGATTTGCAATCTTTTTTTTCTTTGACTTGCTTTATATGCTCGATGCTCCGTCTGTCTCTGTCTGGTGTCAGCCTATTGGATGCTGAAGTAGAGAATGGTTGGGAGACCTCCTCTACCCCTAGCCATCAATCTTCATCAACCAAATATAGGTAGAGCTAAATTTTACCACCCTTACTGAATGGATTTTCAACGTTAATATTTGTAGAGAGAAAAAAGGATCCGAGATTGAAAATATAGAAAGACACCAGAGTAAGAGAGGATTAAAACATGGCTCAAGAGGAAGACCAAGATCAGCATGAATGGATGAAGGCGTGGGCTTCCCCTAGGAACCCAAATGATGGTAACTTTTTTTCAAAGAAAATATTTAAATGCAAATTAATTTATAAAAAAAAAACATTATGCAACAAATTCTCAACAACACAGCTCATCGTTTGCAAATGTTCTCCCTACTACTAACTCCCTGATTTTGCATGCACCTCCATAGGTAAGAAGCATCTGGAGGATTATTTGGATGATGCGGGACATATGTGTTCGACGCCAAATACACCGACCGCCAAGACCCGGTTCAGTCGTGAACCAAGTTTTGACAGTGCTCAGAATAGCCAGGAGAAGCCAACTATCATGACAAAGGTTCATGAAAAGGCCAAGAAATGGAAGCAAATACTTCCTTATATAAAGAAGCACTTGCATGGACAAGCGCATGACAATGAGCAGAGGCAAGGACATGAAATTGATAACGCAACTACTTCGGTCGATTTGGGGGACGGTGGAAACACGGAAGAGCGTGTTGCTGACTATCTCAGGGCACCGAGTAATAAATTATACTCGAATAATTCTTATCCAAGAACATGTAAAATTTTAGTTACCTTTTGTTACTTTAAATATTTGGTTTTTTTTTCATAATTACATGTAGGGTCATAATGAACTCATCAAGAAAAATATCTTAGATACACTATCAAATAAACAAAGCAAGCCAAAAAATATATATAGGATAAACAACGGCATATATTAAATTCAAAACATATACTTTATCACCAAGGAAAAGTATACCAGACAAAAGGTATTTTCAATCGAAGCTAGATATATTGGAGCAATTATAAGCCTTGGATTATATTTTTCTTCTTCTTAAGAAGTATCATTTCCCTGTTGCAATTCTTAACCTTTGTTATGAATTGTTCGCCTTATAACTACCTTTTTCTTGTTAATTAGTACCTTCCGACAAGTTAGTTTGATTGGTATTTTTTTTTGTTTTAGTTCGGCATCAAATATATCCACCTAAATGAATTAAGAATGTGCGCCCATTTTGTTTTGGCTCTTTGCAGTGTATGAATCCGAAATTGCACCAAAATTGTACAGGCAACAGTCGGTGACACAACAAGGATCAGTATTGAACTCCCCACCACAACCTGCCCAGCCCCAATCGCGACGCGCCACGTCCCCACCACAACTCACACGTTGCAAATCTTACAGACCGCGACCTGGAGTCAAGTCAGGAATAGAAGAAGTCCAAGTCCATGATATGGCCAGGACCAAATCTGACCCGGTGCGACTCAAGCCTGTTCGAGTAGGCTCAAGTGAGTGTCCACCCACCTCCTTCTCATTTCCGACCTCGCCTGAAATTAAAGAACTTGATGGAAGTGAACAAGTGATAATTAACAACCGCAAACTCGAACGGACCAAATATCCTTCATCTCTATCACCTCGGTTTGTTGGCAGTCCTTCATCTTTATCGCCTCGACTTGTAGTCAATACATATAATGAACCTCAATATTCAGAGACTCGGCTGTCAAATACATCAAACTCTAGAATGATTTGCGGAAACAATAGTAATGACATAACTTTCACTGACTACAACATCATAGTAGAAGAAATCAACGAAATACTGGATTCACCCTCCAGTTTGTCCTCTAAGGCTCAAGATCATCACCAAGATAGTACAAAAATGTACCAAGCGGTTTCCTTCTCGGGTTCACCTGAGCTAAACAGTCATAATAAACCCGAAACCTCAAGACACGTCTCTGCAAACATGTGGAATGATGGCAAGGATACTGAGGCAAATCCTAATGAGTCGCCTACTTATAAAGTACTTTCAGAAGTCGCTCATAAGATTGCCGATTCGAAGGTTGCAACAAATCAAGAACCTGAACTCAATGCTACCGGTGACCGCCTCACAGTTTCTTTTGCACCCACCGAGACCAAGCCTAGAATTTCCATGACCGGAATCCAAATTCCTACAGATGCACCAGATCATAGCAAATTTGAAGACAGTAGAACCACAACTTTTGATAACTCTAAGATAGCTGGATCAACTCAAATACTTGGCATGGATTTTAAAGGAAGCTCATCAAATCAAGTTAACAACACAGCAGCATCACAATTAACCAGTGAAAAATTGTCACAAAATACAGCTGAACCCCAACCCTTAGAGCTCAACTCAACGTCACTCGAAATTGGAAAACCCATCAACTTAAAACCCATTTCCACAAAGTTAACAGTCAATCATCCCAAGGGATCTAATAGCAATCCCGTTAATCAGGATGATTATAAGACAGTCACCGAAGCGGTCACTGAGATATTGACACCAGCATATCATGCAGTTTCTGAAGCAGCCAGTAAGATAGTTGAGTCGGCCCGGATTGGAACAAAAAAAGTTGCTAAAAATGTACCAGATGATAACTCTAATTCGAACACTGTTGTGTCTGATGGTGGAGACTACAAGACAGTAACTGAAGCAGTCGGTGAAATGTTAACACCAGTTTATAGTGCAGTTTCTCACGCAACAAACAGGGTAGCTGGCACAGGATACCAGAAAGGAATTTCTCTTAGAGATTATTTAAAGAGCAAGGCTGTTGTTGGAAATACAAGAACCAGGGATTATTCTTTAGTAGGAAATGAAAAAGTGCCTGGTTCACCTGTACCTGTCTCAAGAAACCCATATACAGGTATATTATAATATTCATTTATTTATTCAAGTATTGATTAACAGAGTTTTTTAAAGGAGAAGTTTTAATTAACAAAATTAAAAGCACAAGCCTTTTTAAACAAGTATATGTTGGTTTATTTAGGCTGTTGCTGGTTTAAGATATGAGTGGTACCAATATGGTACGATTATATCATGGAACTCAAATTCACAAATAGTATTTCTTGTACTTTTCCTGAAATATGTAGAAGAAAAAGAAGAAGCTGATGGTAATGGAAGGAGGCTCCAAATCAATTGATAATGGCAAGGACTATTTGCAAATAATTCCCTAGGAACTTCTATTTTGAGCATTTCATGATTTTTAGACCTCCATATGGAGAGTTCCTCTTGTAAAGGTTAGTCATTAAATACAATGGCCCGGGTAAAGTAAATCATACGAAGGCTTCTTGGCATTTTTGTAAAGATCTCCTGGGTCATATATATAGGAGCATTTTTTGTATCAAATTTGTAATTAGACATGACTATTGGTCCAAAAGTATGATATATATATCCCACTTAACATTCTGCTTCAATTGATATTGCTTTTAGATCAATACGTACCTTACTAAATGTTGTAAACAATTTAGTGAAATAATTTGTAAACAATTTACAAAGCGCAAAATACATGTATCAGGGGCTGGAGCGAGTAGGGGTACAGACAGTGGCGGATCCATTAAGGTCCAGAGGTATTTGAATTTTTTTTTAAGCCCGGTACTAATGTTTGTAGTGCCTACCTCTGGCCCGACTGAGTGTCTATCCTGATTAGATTTAGTGTCCTATTCTTGACCCATAATGTTTTAAAAAGCATGGCCCAACCGCTTGAGCTGTGGCACCAGCATGGCAGCATAGATAGAAAGTAAAAATCTAATTTTTGCGCCATACAAGAATCGAACCCGGGCAAGTAAAGTAAGTTGAGCAACATCCCTCTTTAGTACTACACCAACACATGTTTGTTGTTAGAATAGAGTAGATCTGATATTTAATGTGTACTTGGTAGCTTACCAAGGAATACATACAAATTAAAGTTAGTGTTACAACAAATATAAAAGCAAAACCCAAAACATATTGACAATCTAAACGCATTATGATTCCTTCAATCTTTGTACCATGCGCTTTCTGTGAATTCTCATTTGGATATTTTTGGACAAAATCTTATTTGAAAATGGAGGTACAGCTTTTAAGTAGTTCTAAATTTTTTAAATTCTGGATTGAAATTGAAGTATGCAAAATTATGAGTTAAATTATTTTATATTTAGTACCCGATTAGTTAACAGGTTTAAACCATATTAGCTATTTAAATCCAATTAGTGCTCTATCCTAACGGAAATCCTGAATCCGCCGAGCATATGCATTGGAAATTAGAACTATCAAATATAGTATTTGAATGATTAGATTTATAGTTTTAAATTGAGGACGTAAATAAAACCGTGATTTTTATTTTTACCCAAAAAAAAAATATTTTAATATAAATAACCAGGTTTTTAAAAGATTTTTATTTCTACCCAAACCGCTAGGAATATTTACGGTTCGAATTTTATCAGCGGTCTGAATTCTTAATTCGAACCGCTAGGATTCCTAGCGGCCTGAATTAATAATTCAAGCCGCTGATATTCCTAGCGGTCTGAAATGTTAATTCAGGCGAAAATATGACCCCTTTAATCGCCCTAGACTCGGATCACGCAAGTTCTATGCAAAGCTCTAAGCGGTCAGTGAAGCAGCACATTGTAGACCGCGTTTACCGAAGTCCAGAAACTAAAATGGGAATTCAAGCATACCAGCGTGACCCCTTCGTTTTCCCTGAACCCGGATCATGCAAAATCAATGCAGTGCTTCAAGATGTCAGCGATATGGTGCATTATGAGCCTTGTCCACCGAAATATAATGATATGAAATGGGAATTCAAATGGCAGCGGCTATCCATTTGACCCCTTCGTGCTCCATGCTCCTAGAGTATAGTACACCAAGTGAATTGATTCAAGTCTGGTGCTCGGTCTATGGCACGCCAGGTGCAGCTAAGGGACGGGTCTTAATGATTCAGGCGAGGCTTTTTTCCTTTTTTCTGGCGGAGAGGCGACACAGAGAATTAACATTTCAAGCCGCTAGGAATCCTAGCGGTTTGAGTAGAAATAAAAATATTTTAAAAACCTGATTATTTATATTAAAATATATTTTTTTTTGGGTAAAAATAAAAATCACGGTAAATAAAAGAAGGAATAATTTCTGGTGTACCCATAGAAACTTTTGAAATAGCCCATATCCCCGTAAAAACACAATAATATCTAATATCCCATAAAAACTTAACAATATTTCTTCTATCCCCATTTAATTATTTAACATTTTATTTAATTATATTAGAATTTGATTTGACCAATGAGGAGGGTTCCAATACCTCATATTTTATATCTTTATTTTCAAAGTCCAATATGTCGATCTGAACCGCTCAATATGATATCCGTACTAAAATATGCTTGGGGATGAAATTTTATAATTTTTGGAAATTTTTTACTATTTTTTTAAATTGGCAGAAAATCACTGTTTTTGAACGGTCCAGATACAGTGATTTTGTACCTATCTTCAAAAATAGTAAAAAAATTGCAAAAATTATAAAATTTCATCCCCAAGCATATTTTAGTATGAATATCATGTTGAGCGGTTCGGATCGACAGTTTGGACTTTAAAATTAGAAATATACAATATGAGGTATGAAAGACACGAGGTATTGGACCCCTCCTCTTGACCAATATACCTTTCTAATGTCAAATTGAGGTGTTTTGTACAACAATTGAGACGCTGTGCTGCAAATGAATTGGAATCAGGGATGATATACCATCTAATTCTTAAACTGCCGAAGGTTTTATTGTTTACTCAGGATTTTTACAAAGGTTTTACTATCTTAAGACAGTATATTTATCCGTAGAGAGACAATACTAATCACCGGTAATTGTCCCAGCTTGAATGATACACCATCTAATTCTTAAGACATTATCTCTTACAACGACCGGGTGAGCTGGTTCAGAGAAGCTGGTACCGTACCAGCGAGGTGGTCAAGCCAGAACAGCCGGTGTAGAGAGGAGATTGTGGGAGGCATTGCCTTACAAAATTGTTGTAAGCGAGAAAGAAAACCTTGAGCCCGGAGAGAGGTGATAAATCGGGTATGGGACCCCATAACAGGTTTGATTTGAGGCTAATTACCTTGAGACCGTCAAGCTGGGACAAAGCCAACTGTAACGGTCAGGTTCAAGTCTTCAAGTACCAGGCGCATGACCCGGCCGCCAGCGCACGTGACCCTGAGCCACGTGGCACATGGAGACGGGTCGGAGCGGTTCCAGGTTCAGAGCGCACCTAATTGGTCGGAGACCGTGCAAAAGTTGAGCAAAGCGGTGAGGTCGCTGTCCAGTGAGCCGGAGGCAGAAGAGAGAGTTTGTGGTTAGGAGAAAGAGGCATTTTGTTTTGGCCTCTGCCATTTCTCCTGGAGAGAGAAGGAGAAATGAGAAAGATAACAGAGAGAGTACGGACGTATTGTAATTTAAGATTGAGGGAAGGAAAATGAAACTAAAATACATCTCGTTCTTTCATTGCAATTAAGCATAAAGCACAGGAAAGAGATGAAGAAGATAATTAGAAACAAAAATCACCTAAAAATTAGAGGGTATACTGGTCAAATCAAATTTTAATATAATTAAATAAAAAGTTAAATAATTAAATGGGGATAGAAGAAAGATTGTTAAGTTTTGATGAGAATATTGGATATTATTGTGTTTTTATGGAGATATTGGCTATTTCAAAAATTTGTATGTGTGCACTACAAATTTTCTGATCATAAAAGGGAAGAGAAAGAAACAATTTAGACTTTAATCCCTAAACTTTCTTTAAAAAAAGTTTGTCTTTATTTTATTTTACACATCAAATTAGTCTTTGAACTTTATCTGAAAAAAAAATCAAGTTCAATCCTGAACTTTTAGTTACACTAAATCAGCCCTTCAACTTGGAAAAAAAAAATGTTTGTCCTTCAACTTTTCTCAAATTAACTAAATTAATCTTTACATTTTAGTTTTTTTTTTAAATAACTAAAGAACTAAGTTAAGGCAAATAGTAGTTTTAAGACTAAGTTTATCATTTTTTAAAATTTTCGATGACCAATTTATTTATTTTTTTGTTGAAAATTTAGATCTTATTTGACATAAATTACAATCTAGCAGCTAAGTTTGTTTTGGAAAAAAGAAAAAAAAAATGAAGAACCAAAACTTCAATTTGCACTAAAAAAAAAAGAGTGAGGCTACGGTACTATGCATAGCACGGTTGGGTCCGTGCTACGGCTCAATATTTGAGTTTTCAAAATCCTAACGGTCGATCCGAACCGTTCAACATGATTATAAAATGAATATGTACTTGCAAACCAAATTTTACATTTTTTCAATTTTTTTTTACTATTTTTTTAGATAGGTAGAAAATCACTTGATCTGAAAATTCTGGATCATCCGACTCTCTGCCTCCTACTCCAGAGATGGCAGATACAGCTGCCACAAAGACGGCTGTACCTAGGAAAAGTTTGAGGGTCCAGGCTCAGGCAGATCCCTCCTCAACCATGAGTAAGGCCATTAAAAGATTTTGTCACAAAGAAGTAGGAGCTAGCAGTACTTCAGGTATCCCTTTGCTTAATAATTTTTCTTATATTAGATTTACTGTAGAACAAGTTAGGGACCTGTTTCGAGTATATCAGATTACATTAGGTAATTCTGTAGAAGATGCTTCTCCTATTATTTCAGCAATTCAACATTTAGATAGAAGTCATTTTGAACAGGTTATTACCAATATCCTTCACTCTGTTAAGGATAGTAATACACCTGTTCCCCTTACTTTAGATTTACTTAAATCTACAACTTTACATGGTACAAGGGGTGCATTAGATGCTAAATGAATATACTCAATTGGAACTGTAGAGGTCTTAATTCTAATAGGAAAAAACAGGTACTACATGATTTCATTAGAGATTATCAAGTAGATATTATTGCTGTTCAAGAAACAAAAAAAGAGGATTTTACTTTAAGAACCTGTTTGACCCTAAAAAGTCGGGATTAAAAAATAAAAAATAAGAAAATGATAATAATAAAAATAATTCGAAGCTCACGGTTTTGAGTTCAATTGAAATGGCATTTATTTGGCGGAATATTTGAGTTCAATTGAAGCTACTGGCCGAAACAAAAAAAAAAGGTATAATAATCGGATTAAAATATTGAGCTGCTTCAATTAGGATTTTGCTATGCCGAATGAAATTAAGTTGCTGCATGAATTAAGCTACTTGAATTAAATGGAGCTGCTGCTATTGGCCGAATTAAATGGATTAAAATCAATTTGCTACATGGGCCGTCGGATGCATTTGGAATATAATTGAAGTGAGCCGAAAGATGAAATAATTGGCCGAACCAAATTGATGGGGCTGCTGTTGGCCGAAATTAAATAGGCCAGCCCAATTATTGCAAAGTCCAAAAGGATGAAGATGCTCTAGAATATGCTCTAGATATTTTTGCTCCTATGGACACATGTCACATGACCAATGAAGATGCTAAAATGCCAAGAATATTCTCTTCAAGCTTGAGGGATAAGCATGACACTTGGATGCATCTAAACCTTTGGATGAGAGTTAATGCAAAGGAGTGGTGGGGATCATGCCAACAAGGCTCCTCTAAACCCTAGATTCTACCCCTTGCCATAGCCTATATAAACCCCTCATTTGAAGAAGAAGGGAGATATATACAAAAGAAGCACAATATATACAATAGAAACCACAATATATAGAACCCACACAAAAACACAATATATAGACCATACACAAACACACCCCAAGGCCGAAACCCTCTTCTTCCACTACAAAAATCAAAATAGAAATAGGTAAAGATTAGGATTTTGCAATGTAAAAGCTCAATAGAGCTTGATGTTCATGTATGTTAATCATGAAGAAATAAAAAGATATTCTTGCTTTGAGATTTTCTTTCTTTCCCTTTTATGCAATTGGAGCTTTTATTTGTTAATCTCTTCCTTTTCTCCTTTCTTTTAAATTTCGGTTTTGATTGAGTGTTTCTAATTCATATGAATGAGTTTAGAAGCATGAAATCATATAAATAAATAATCTCCTTTTATATAATAATCAAATATTATATTAAAAGGTTTAAAAATAAAAATGAAATAGAGGAGGCATTAATAGCTTTTATAGCTAGCTTTCAAGCCTATGATTCTAAACAAAAAAATATGCATATGTAAATATTTGTGATTTTCTTGCTCCTCTTTGTCTTCTCTACCTCCTCTTCCCTTTTCTTCTTTTCTTTTCCTTTTCTTTCTTTCATTTTATATTGCAAAGGAAAAAGAGACAAAAACACACAACCACACAAAATATAAAAATGCTATATATATTAAAAGTGACATTTTGTATTATAAGAAATATAAAAGAAGAAGATATTAAAAGTTGATGTTTAACTACATCCTTTTAAATATCCAATTCTTGCATAGTTCTTTTAATATAAAATCAACTAAAAGTGCAAAACAAATAAAAATGAATTGATGTCTCCTTATTTATGTTAATTTTGGACTTTTGAAGAACCTTGATGCATAAAAGAGAAATAAGACAAGTAATGCATGAAAGATTGATGTTTCACTACATCTCTTTCTATATTATGAGTTTTATTAATCTTTAAAGGGCCTAGATGCATAATTGTTGAAGAAGAGAGCAAATGAAAAGAGGGAAATAACCAATCCCAATGAAATAATGCTCAAGGACCTTCACATAATTATGCAAATGACATAGGACCTATATGCAAATTCGAAATGGTATTGGTAAGTGACATATTGTGATACCAATGCCTCTTTTGATTCTTGATGACCAAATCTTGACACAAGGGTTTAGATATAGTCTAATCAAACCAAATACCCCATGATATCTCAAATACCCCAAATGTCTCAAAATGACCTGCTGTCACAAACCGGCCAATATGAACTGATCGCGAAACTCAAACCAGAAATCCAAATACACAGTTAGATAGAGGACTCAAAAACACACAATTTAGACTCAAACTTTACATTTATAGCATTTTTACACGATTTACTAGCTATTTTTAAAGTTAGCTTTCTACAATACAAAAAAACTGGTAAATAAGCTTGCTGTCCCAGAATATGCCTCTTACAAAGTCACAAATTAAAAATAGATTTAGGCCTTCTAAATTCTTGAAACTTTTTGAGGATATAGATTGTGCTTTCCTGAAGATTTTGGTACCAAGAACACTCAAATCGGAGTTGTAGTCTATCTTGTACAAATTTTACAAAAATAATTGTCAGCAAACAAAACTGGTACTAGACTGAAATGACCCTCTCTGGTAAAATGATTAATCTAGACCAGAATAAAGGCTAAAATGCAAAATGGACTGCACCAAGATGTAAATAACTTCAAAACACACAAGATGGACACAAAGTTCATATTATTTGGATTTTATTTCGATTTAATATGGATTTTTGAAGTTCAGCTTTTCAAAATGGAAATACAAAAACTGTAGAAAGAAAAACTGCATCTTTTACCAGTCTATCTCTGCACTCAAGCATCTGTTAAAAATGGTTAGGAAAGTGCAAAGATCTTGAAATTTGGCATGCGTATAGAGTAGACTTTTCTCTACACTCTCATAAAAAGAACCAAAAATTTGGCTTTGTAGATTATCCAGAATAAATCTTTAAAGATTGGTCACCAGAATAGCGAAACAGCAGCTGAAAATAAAATACTAGCAGATACCCCTGTCTTTGCATGGCCTTTAAGCATAGAAAAAGAACTCAAAATCTCATGAAATTCCACAGAGTTATAGATTGAATTCCCCTCTGTAAAACCATATAAAGAATACAAAATTTGGTTTAGCCAATTGTCGGAAATGGTCTTCAAAGTTCAGCAAAACAGAAAACTGCTGCTCCATTTACCAGCAGACACCTCTGCACGAAAACACACATTTGGCATAGCTCTGAATAGAGTTTTGCAAAACTGTTATACATGCATATAGATCATGACTAAACAAACATTTTCATATGCAGGATACAAGATTTGGTGTAGCCAATTGGCAGGAATCGACCTTCGAAGTTCAGCAGTTCAGAAAAACAGAAAACTGCTGGTCACTACTTGGAATTTCCGTTTGACATAGCTGAACACCATGAAAAATCATGAAAGTTGGCCGAATTATAGTCCTGATATCATAGTACAAGACAGCAAAATTCCATTTAAAACCATCAAGTGAACAAAAAAATATGAAGTCTCAAAAACTGACCAAACTGGTAAAAACTGCACATGTAAAAGTAGCAGCTCCCACGTCACCCGTGCCTTTGTGCAATCTTAAGACCTAGAAATAATGTGCTAAAATTCTCATATGCCCTCCAGATCTAATGTTTCATACTTGCAGGTTAAAACCATGCCATCATAGGATCAAATCCCATGAAAAAGGAGTCGTTGACATTCATTTAAAGCAATGTCGAAAGCTGGCAAGAGTTCCTCCTCTACAAACCCAATTCGCAAAAGAATTAACCGAAACCACGAAGAACATGAAGGCAGCAATAGCAAGAGGCCCTCAACACAAACCTTGAAGGATCAATACAAATCTCAAAGTCCCGAATAACAAAGAATCGAAACCTTTTTCAAACAGACCCTTATGACAAAAGAAGTCACAAGTGCAGTCCTTCGACATCCACAAATCAGTCCCTGACGTCTTACAAACTTCTCAAACAAGTCCTTGGGAATCCCACTTACAGCCCAAACTTCATCTAAAATTCAAATTACAAATCTCAATCCTTTTCAGCTTCACAAATAAGTCCCTGAAAAACATAAAACTTCACAAACAAGCCCTTTCCAGCCCTTTTTGGCCATAACTTCTTCATTTTAAATCCAAATTAACTCAAACCAACTCTAAATGAACCCAAATCAAATCCTTCATATTTCTAAATCGAAATCAAGCATAATCAAACAACATACAACCTGCCAAATGACCAAAATACCCTTTTCTTCATGTTTAAATCATTTCCTCTTAAATAAAATATAAATAAAGCACAAATATATTTTCTCAAATACAAAGATGTTTCTAAAATAAATAAAAAGGTATAATAAATGTATTTTAATAACATTCATTGCATCTTGTGCATACATATTAATTAAATACCTAAAACAATGATAATCAAATGAACATAAAAAGACCAAGTACATGAGTTTGTAGGGTTTTGACTGTTCAAACCCAGGTGATTAACTTTTAGGCTCAAGCTGCGGAAAGACCGTAGAACAAAAATTTCTACGTCTAATCTCAAGCCAAGGATTAAAAGATGGTATCGTTCTTTTAATCCTTTAAGGATCTATTCCCGTAATTGATTTCTAAAACTTAAATCTATCTACCAAGTAAATAAATTTATATAACATTTATACCTTGTTTCCAAATTACAATTGGAATGCAGACCGAGCGAGAAGACCGGATCTGAGCAATGTCTTCTTTCGGAGCAATGACTTCTCTCGGAGCACCAAACATATGGTGCCTCTATAGGTTATCCACCAGGACTAACCAGAGAGCGGTTTATTTCTTTTGCCAGAAATACCGTAAACCGCGGTATTACGCAAAAACACTATTCACAGGAAAAAGACAAAATAGCAGAATTCCCGACCGGCAGTTATTCTGATTTTACTAATAAGCAAAACAGAAATACCGTGACTTTCGGGAAAACACTATTCACCGCAAACACCATTCACGGCTTGGAAGATATACGTAATCAAATTACGTATTCTTTCTTTTCTTACGAAAACACTATTCACCAAAATCCCACAAACACTATTCAACAACTCGAAAGATAATACGTATCAGATACGTATAACTTTCGTTTTAACCGCAACACTATTTGGAAGAGAAAAATATTATAACCGAATCAAATCGAGTCGAATCTGATTTCTATATTTTTCTCAACCCCTACCCCTCTATTTATAGCCTTTGAAATGTTGTGAAAAGACCAAAATACCCCCATGACAAGGCATGCCACCTAGGGGGTGAGGTGTCATGTGGATAGGATTGATGACATGTCATGTGGATAGGATCGGTGACGTGTCATGCGGATAAGGACGAATCTGAAAAGACCAGAATGCCCTCGCTCCGAACACAATTAATATCCGTATAATTATTCTGAATAATTACATTTCTTGCGGTTGTTGATTTCGGTAATTTATACAACGTGTCCTGCACGTTTATAAATTAACCGGTTAACTTTTATACAACGTGTCATACACGTTTATAAATTAACCAATGTTTTTGCTTGTCATTTTTACATGACATTTATAATATAATTATATCAAGTATAATTAATTATAAATCATCTTATTATTGATCATAATCAATTTATAATCAATCAATAAGATTCTCCGATTAACTCCTATAGGTGTGACCCGATAGGATCTGTGTTATGTTGGTAAATAGAATTAAAACCGTTTTAACTTCTATAATCATGAGAGGCATCTGGCAAAACGCATCATGACCATCCAATTACACAGATGATGCTGTACAGTACAATATCACGATCCAGTAAACTATTTTACTCGTGTTAATTCTTTTGTCTCATAGCTGTCAGATTAATTTCAAGGTAGGTTTGTGTCATCCTTGCAAATTAATCTTTTCTTGATCTTGAGCAGATTATCAAATATGATTACTCTTGTATTCATACTGCTAGCAGATATTCTTACTCTATCAAGGGGCCCAGTGACACTATAACTCGTATAATAAATACGAGAGACAATAGTACTTTTGGTAGACCATCACTACCTCAGCTAAGTTATGTATACCGAAGAGCTACCGTTATAGCTACTTTTTACAGATAGCGTTAGGTAACAATCACACATACACATCTCTTAGTTAGGAAAGATGAATACCTTATACTGTAGAACTTAACACTGAATGAAAGCATTAATGACACGAACACAATTCCGTATAATGTTTCATTCGGGGTCTGTCAAATACCATGTTCTCTAACATGTATCTATGTGATTAAATTGACAACTCATTGTCTATAGTCAGTAAAACTTTAACTATCATTTAATCCACATACTAACATTTAATTGGTTAATTAGTGTTTTTGCTAATTACCTCGGTCAGTGACTATTAAGAGTATTTATCATCTATATTATGAAGTTCTACTCATTTCGAATCCAAATGCCGAAATGATCCATAATTCGATAAAACTCAAAGAACAAAATGATAATATTATTAATCATTCAATTCATGAACAAAGCTTTATATAATTAAATTATCGTATTATTGACTTCTAGATTATTACTTACTAACAGAGTTCTCCCCTTTTAGCCCCCTTTATTCAATTTACAACAAATAGGCTTCAAATCCTGGAATGAACGAGGTATTCAGTATGGCTTGGAAGGGTCATCTGATGTAATTAACAGCGGGGGCTTGCGCCCGCTGGGAGTTAAACGTCCCCACAATCATTAAACTCTCTCGATGGACTGATTATGAATCGTAGGTCTGTCGAGGGTGAACCGGAAGGAATAGCAGAAAGAAAGAAATGAATGTTTCAAGTTCGATGTTCTTTAACCAATCGAGAGCATTGAACCATGAGACATTTAAATACATATGCACACACCTTCCATACCAGCTGTGCAACTTTCTGCGCCCTACAGAACCTTACGTAGCTTCTCAAATAGATTAGATGAATGGCAATGGGTTCCATCGATCGGTAGGTCAGGTGGGATTCTCTTCGGTTGTGACAGTAATAAAATCAAGATTTTAGACTATACTTTACATAAATTTTACTTAGATATTGTTTTTGAAAATAAACTTGATTCTCAACAGTGGCAGATGACCATTGTCTATGGTCCTGTGCTTAGGACATTTAAAAAAGATCTTTGGGTTGCCCTAGACTTAATTCGACACACTCACATCCCGTTATGGATTTTGTGTGGTGATTTTAATGCCATACGACATAAAAAAGAAAAATCTGGTACCAAATTTGAAGTTAGTTTAAGTAGAGAATTCAATCTTTTTGTGAATAAGCACTCATTAGTAGAACATAAATTGCAATCTAGGAACTTTACTTGGGCTAGTGGTAGAAATTTCGCTCTTTTAGATAGATTCTTTACTTCTTTGCCTTGGACAATTTCATATCCTGATAGTGTTCTCCAAGACCTTCCTAAGAGTGGGTCTGACCATTGTCCTCTCCTCTTTCAAGTTGGGAATAAGAACTCCAATAATTCTCCCCAATTCAGATTTGATCCTGAATGGATTTCACAAGAAGGATTTAGAGATCTTATCTTTAAATGGTGGAATGCTTGTCCTTTAGATGTTAATAATTTAGGATTTAGTTGGAACTATAAACTAAAAACCATGAGACAAAAGATTAGAGGGTGGGCAAAGAATTTTTATGGGGAGAAAAAAAGAACCAAAACTAGGATTATTAAAGAACTACATCACTTAGAAGTATTGCAAGAAACTCTGGAACTGACTGAGGAGGAATATTTGCATTGGGCTGCATTAAAAAAACATTTAGATGAATTATACTTAGAAGAAGAAATCTATTGGAAGACTAGATCTAAACAACAGTGGCTAATGGAGGAGGATCACAATACTAAATTTTTTCATATCATGGCTTCCCATAGAAGTAAGAAAAATATGATTAACTCTCTTGTGATCAATGGTAATTCTACCACCAACTTAGGGATTATGAAAAGACATGCACTAGATTTTTATAAACAATTACTAGGAGAACCAGGCATTAAATATGCGCATTTAGAGCAACAGTTTTGGACCCCATTAGATAAACTCACTGATTTAGAGCAACAACATTTAGAAGATCCTATATCTGAACAGGAAATTAAGGAAGCTCTTTTTGCTTCATCAGCTTAAGGGGCACCTGGGCCTGATGGTTTTTCCTTCTTATTTTATCAAACTTACTGGGACATAGTAAAACAGGACCTACTTTTATTGTGTTCTCAATTTTACACTCATCAATTAGACCTTAACTCCTTAAATAAGTCAGTCATTTGTCTCATTCCCAAAGAAAAAGATGCTTCTTTAATCACCAAATATAGACCCATTAGCTTAGTCAATTGTAGCTTTAAACTCATATCTAAAATTCTCACTACTAGGTTAGAGCATATCATGAGTAGAATTATGGATATCAGCCAATCTGCATTTCTCAAAAATAGGTATATCTTAGATAATGTTATCTTAAGTCAAGAATTGATCCATTATTGTAGTGTAACTAAGGAACCTGGGATAGTTATTAAAATTGATTTTGAGAAAACTTACGATAAAATTCATTGGGATTACATCTTAGAAATTCTAGAGAGTAGAGGATTTGGTGAAAAATGGCGATATTGGATCAAAGACTACTTATATAGCTCTCAATCTTGTATTAATTTCAATGGGGAGCTTACACAGTATTTCTATTGCAAGAGAGGAGTAAGGCAGGGTGACCCTCTCTCACCCTTTCTCTTCATTCTTGCAGCAGATACACTGTGCAAAATATTCTCTAAGGGTAGAGGACCGGCATGTTTAGAAAACAAAGCCATTACTAATTGCCATTACGCCGATGATACCATACTTTTCTTACAAGCTAATCACCAAAATGTTGAATCAGCTTGGTGGGCTCTTATGGGATTTGAAGCTTTATCTGGAATCAAAATGAATTTACTCAAAACTGAATTGTATGCTATTAATACCACTGGTACCCAATATGCTCAGACTTTCAAATGTAAAGAAGGTTCATTCCCTTTCAAATACTTAGGTTTACCTCTCAAACACCAAAAATTGAATATGGCTGATTGGCAATTTCTTGTAGATAAAATAGAAAGTCGACTTCAACATTGGAAAGGGCAACTTTTATCATTAGGTGGTAGATTAACACTAATCAATTCTGTTCTGTCCTCTATTCCTTTATACACATTATCAGTTTTTAAGGCACCTAAGACAATAATTAAGAGAATTGATTCCATTAGAAATAGATTTCTTTGGCAAGGTAGTAGCAATCATAGGAAAAAATATTCTTTAGTTAATTGGTCTAAGGCTTGTTTACTTAAACAACATGGGGGTCTTGGAATACTTGATTTGCATAACATGAATCTAGCTTTATTATTAAAATGGTGGTGGAAATTCCAAGATTCTTCTTATCAAGGTCTTTGGAAAACAATCATCATTCACAAATATTACACTCCTAATTCTAGAATAGCATTCTCTCATTTCTGGCATTCAATTGTTAAACTTGATACTTTAGGCAAAATTAGTGTTACTTTTGAACCTTGTTCTCAATCCTCTTTGTCATTTTGGAATTCTATTTGGCATGGTCATTGTAGTCTAGCTACCCAATATCCCCACTTATACAATATCTGCTCTAATCCTCACATTAATATCACTACTGTTTTTAATTCACAAGGTCTGGCATTGAAATTTAGGCGTAGCTTAACTGGGGTAATGGTTTCTGAATGGCATGAACTCCTTTTATTAATTAGTTCTTGTAGCTTTACTCACCATGTAGACAAGATAGCTTGGAGATGGACATCACATGGTCGTTTTACAGTACAATCCCTATACCAAATTATTAATTTTAGGGGTGTCAATAACAATAAGTATGCCATCTGGTGGGATATCCCCGTACCTCCCAAAATAAGGATTTTTATGTGGTTATTAAGTACTAATAGAATCCTTACCAAAAAAAACTTACAAAAACGAGGTTGGTCTGGTACCACACAGTGCCCATTTTGTCCAAAAACTGAAACCATTTCACACCTATTTCTCAAATGCAAAATTTCCCAACACTTGTGGTTCTGGCTTGGTAACTGTCAAGAGATGTTTAGGCATTGGGATAAATGTAATGATATTTTTGAATTCTCATGCACATTAGATACAATACATCAACAAGCATTCTTAGTTGTATATAGTGCATTATGTTGGACTGTTTGGAAGTATAGAAATGCCGTTATCTTTCAAGGCTCCCCACTTAAAAATGTTAAATCACTGATCGTTCTTATTTTATCGGTGTTTGAATATTGGGCAGGTCATATGGATAAGAAGATTAAAGAGGCCGCGCTTGACTATCTCCCTGTTGATCTGGAGGTCATTCCCTTGCGGGTTTGGGATCCAAATGATCATCAGATGGTTCTGTTTCACGACACCTCAGCTTCTGCGGCAGATCAGTTCGTCGGGGCGACGGGGGATTACACAACTTCAATCTGATGTCTACACATGTTCGTAATAATCTCGGGTTTAGGATGTCTTACCTCAGCCCCTGTTTGGGAGGCTTACTTAGA
This sequence comes from Carex littledalei, assembly GCA_011114355.1. NCBI lineage: Eukaryota > Viridiplantae > Streptophyta > Magnoliopsida > Poales > Cyperaceae > Carex > Carex littledalei. The sequence goes on from CM022088.1 coordinate 8,785,446, forward strand.
ATCAAATTTTCTATTTCGGTTTTTTGGTGGATTATTAAACGAAGGGCATATGTTTTCTGTTTTGTTTTGGCTCAATGTTTGAGCTATGGGACTAGCGGAATGCGTTAGTAGCAGTAATATGTAATTAACCACTATCTGTTTCTAATATGAAACGGGCACTTCGTTGCCTTTTATCAAAAAAAAAAAAAATTCTGATGTCAAACCCAGCTGGGGTGATATTGAGATCTGAAATGGTATTGCTTGTTGAGGACCTTTATTTAGTGGTATTGTTATCAGATGTTACTTCTATTAGATCCTAAACTGAATGCTTTCTTTTTTGTTTGTATCGTGAGTCCTGCCATTTGTTTGCAAAAATTTTCAATTTCATCAGCCGTCAACAATGGCGGGTTATCCTCCAATACCCACTTGCCGTTATCAACAAAATCTTCAAAGCTAATAGGATTATAATTTTTTCCGCGAAATGATATCCTATAGTTCAAGAACAACTTCTTTTAATTTTCTTGTTGGAAAAGTTAATTTTATTTCACTTGTAATACCTTTCTTACCTTTGATGCAATCTCAAGTTGTATCGAACATAAACAAGATCATTCAACCTTTGGTGCTCCATCCCGTTCCTTTTTTTTTAGTGAATGAACTAAAAAACACTCCAATTTCTCTCACATCTGGATGAACTACAAGTTTGACCCAAGATGCGCACTGCAAACTTTTGTAAATTTGGTGCACTGCTACCATATGTTATCCACCATTCATCTACAAAAATAATGACAAACGTGCATTTGCTAAATAATACTAGGACATAATATCTGTTAGTAAGTAATAATCTAGAAGTCAATAATACAATAAAATTATCATAAAGCTTTGTTCATGAATTGAATGATTAATAAAATATCATTTTGTTTCCTTGAGTATTATTGAATATATGAATCATTTCGAGTTAATGACTGGAATTGTGAAACTTCATAATACAGATGATATATACTCTTAAAAAGTCACTGACCGAGGTAATTAGCAGGAACACTAATTACCGCTACAAGGTTAGTATGTGGATTAAAAGATGGTCAAGTTTTACAGACCATAGACACAGAGTTGTCATTTTAATCACATAGATACATGTTCCAGGAACATGGTATTTGACAGACCCCGAATGAAACATTATACGGAATTGTGTTCGTGTCATTAATGCTTTCATTCAGTGTTAAATTCTAAAGTATGAGGTATTCATCGTTCCTACATAAGAAATGTATCTGTGACTGTTACCTAACGCTATCCGTAAAAAGTAGCTATAACGGTAGCTCTTCGGTATACATAACTTATGCTGAGGAAGTGATGGTCTGCCAAAAGTACTATTGTCCCTCGTATTTATTATACGAGTTATAGCGTCACTGGGCCCCTTGATAGAATAAGATTATCTGCATGCGGTATGATTAACAAGAGTTAATCATATTTGATAATCTGTTCAAGATTAAGAAAAGATTAATTTGCAAGGATGACACAAACCTACCTTGAAATTAATCTGACAGATATGAGACGAAATAATTAAACACAAGTAAAATAGTTTACTGGATCGTGATATTGTATAGTACAACATCATCTGTGTAATTGGATGGTCATGATGCGTTTTGCCGATGCCTCTCATGATTATAGAAGTTAAAAACAGTTTTAATTCTATTTACCAACATAACACAGATCCTATCGGGTCACACCAATAGGAAAGTAATCAGAGAATTAATTTATTTGATTAATTATAAATGTTATAATTAATAAATAAATGTCATAGAGATGACAAGCTTAAACACATTAAATTTATAAGCGTGTACGACACGTTGTATAAATTTATCGCAACAAGCACCTCGCTGCAAGCTGCTTACAAGCACCTCAACAAACCTCCTTACTATTCACAACCTCCTTACTATTCATGGGGTATTTTGGTCTTTTCACAACATTTCAAAGGCTATAAATAGAGGGGTAGGGGTAGAGAAAAATATAGAAATCAGATTCGACTTGATTCGATTCGGTTATAATATTTTCTCTCCCAAATAGTGTTTTCATGAGAAAAGAAAGAATACGTAATTTGATTACGTATATCTTGCGAGTCGTGAATAGTATTTACGGTGAATAGTGTTCTGGGATTCGTGAATAGTGTTTTTGCGAAGTACGCGGTATTTTTGCCGTCGATCGTGAATCATCTTTTGCGAAACCGTGAATAGTGTTTTCGCCTTTTTTGTGAATAGTGTTTTTGCGAAAAACGCAGTTATAGTATTTCTGGCAAAAGAAATAACCGTTCTCTGGTTATTCCTGGTGGACAACCGATAGAGGCATCAGACGTCTGGTGCTACGAGACGCGACTACAATCCAATTGGAATTTGGATACAAGGTATAAACTTGTTATATTAATCTGTTTAATTTGTAAATAGATTAAAACTTTAGAAATCAATTATGGAGTAGATCTATAAAAGGATTAAATCGGATTTTGATGCCAAAGGAATACTGAAGGTGGACCGCCTTGGAAAATTTCCTGACATACCCCGTTTAATCCGTAGCTTAAGTTAGAAGTAAAAATTTTTGTTTTACGTTCTTTCCGCATCTTAAGCTAATGAACGGGTTTGAACAGTCAAAACTCGAGATCAATGGGTTTGAACAGTCAAAACCCAACTATAAATAGAGGGGTAGGGGTAGAGAAAAATATAGAAATCAGATCCGACTCGATTCGATTCGGTTATAATATTTTCCTCTCAAATAGTGTTTTCGTTAGAAAAGAAAGAATACGTAATTTGATTACGTATATCTTGCGAGTCGTGAATAGTGTTTATGGTGAATAGTGTTTTTGCAAAGTACGTGGTATTTTGCCGTCGATCGTGAATCATCTTTTGCGAAATTGTGAATAGTGTTTTCGCCTTTCGTGAATAGTGTTTTTGCGAATAACGCGGTTATAGTATTTCTGGCAAAAGAAATAACCGCTCTCTGGTTATTCCTGGTGGACAACCGATAGAGGCATCAGACGTCTGGTGCTGCGAGACGCGACTACAATCCAATTGGAATTTGGATACAAGGTATAAATGTTATATTAATCTGTTTAATTTGTAAATAGATTAAAACTTTAGAAATCAATTATGGAGTAGATCTATAAAATGATTAAATCGGGTTTTGATGCCAAAGGAATACTGAAGGTGGACCGCCTTTGAAAGTTTCCTGACATACCCCGTTTAATCCGTAGCTTAAGTTAGAAGTAAAAATTTTTGTTTTACGTTCTTTCGCATCTTAAGCTAATGAACGGGTTTGAACAGTCAAAACTCGAGATCAATGGGTTTGAACAGTCAAAACGCAACAGTGGTATATATCAACATATAACTTTATGACAGAGAAAGAGAGAGAGAGAGACAGTAAACTGAGATAGAATAACTTAAATGTCTTAATCCAAAAACTTATATATTACCTGGAGGCATCACAGAACGACTGCGAATGGCAGTAGCCCTCCCAAAATCACCTTCTGCATTTCGAAACAACCTCATCTCACCCGTCAGCTTAGTTTGCAATTCTATTTTTCCATAAGCAAACCTTTCTATCACATTATGCACGCCAGAGATGGTTGCTCGATGTTTGGAAAGTTCAGTAATATTATACTGATAGGATGGATTAAACCAATATCCCGCAGCATGAAGGTTCTTACTGAGTTGATTATCCCAACGTTTATCAATTATTTCTAGAAATGGTTGCACAACTGTTTTCTTCCTTTGGAATCTTCGGACAATTTCTTCTTTTGCAGCATGAATACCATATAGGTAACCCATTGCAGGTCTCTCATCACTGTCGACTATGCGTAGGACACGAACTAGCGGTTCTGTTATTTGACAAATTGTTGCACAATATTTCCAAAACTCTTGGTCTAAAACATTTTTTTTGAATTTCTTACCCTTTTTATCTTTTGCATATGCTGATGTTGTCCACTCTCTAGATGTTACCATGGCATGCAATGCATCCTTTTGTGCAAAGATGCTTTGTAGAGCAATGAAATTAGTTGCAAAATGGGTTGGTGCTGGTCGGAGTATTTCTCTTCCTTTAATGAACTGTCTCATCAAATGCAAAGGATAACAGTGATTGTAAATATACTTGGTCATACTTGATGCCTTATCAACTACTGCTCCAACTTCAACCAACTTTCCCATATCCGAGAGCATTAAATTTATGCAATGCGCAGCACAAGGTGGCCAATAAAGGATAGGAAATTCTCGTTCGAGGAGTTTACCTACAAATAATACAAAAAAAAAAAATCAGTCTTTATGGCATACTTTTATTAAGACCAGATTGGTAAAGCTTGATGAAAGCCTTAGTTATTGATACAAGCAATTTATCTAATAAATAAAGAATATAAAAGCCTTAATTGTTGGTAAAATGTCTTAATCTGGTTCAGGTCATTGTTGTCCAATAATAAGAAAAATGCCTTCACATAAATCTTTAGAATAAGCAATGTGTTCATATAAGGGCATTGTTGTCCATATCTTTCAAAAAATTATATCTCTTTATCCTTTTGAATTTCATTCTAAAATTTACACAGTACATAGATTATGGTTAGAAGTATTTTTCTATGATTTTTGCATAATTTTTGAATTAACAGATTGAGAGAAACAAACAAAATAACTTGGATCTGGAAAAAAAAATGAGATTCTTGTCTCTTATGATTCGACACTTGAAATGAACTGTGTTAAGCTTAGATACACTGGACAGACCTGGAACCATGGAACTAGATTAAGGCAATTTAGCAAGAATTTACCTTCAACAGTTTGTTTTGCGAGAAAATGGGAAGAGAAGTGACTTTATTTACCTAAAGCAAAAATGTCATTATATATCAGATAAATTATATTAGTCTTGCTTAAACCAACTAAGGGGACTGTAAATAGCATGCTCACAATTTAGATTGTAATTGCTTCAAAGGAAATGAACACTACAAGAAAGTTACGGAATTCATTTCTACATCTTCGATCTTTTCTATATTCAGAACGTCATAGCATGCCTTTTCTTTTTCTATTTTCTTCTATAAATGGCCATTGGCTATCCCGAACCATGTTAATGCCATATTATCAGCTCATACTGTTTTATTTTTGTTTTTAAGTTTAGAACTCCTAAATAAGAGCTTGTTTTACAGGCATGATCGATTTTGATTTCTTCCTCTGATTATCACAGATGCTTTTACTTATGTCTGAATTTGATCATTCCATCACTACTTTTGTCATCTATATGTATAGCTAAAAAAGAAAACTACTCTTAAGTATCACAATTTCTGACACCCACAAGAACCCTATTACTCGAAGCCATAACCGAGGTGTCTCAGCTAATTAAATCGCTTGGCTCGCACTCCCGCCAAATTGGGTGTACGTGTGCACTGGCTGCAGCTAGTCATTTGCTAACGGGTACCTCGGGCAGGGCAAGGCAGTGCCCGTCCCGGGCAGCGGGTAGGCGGGTTTTTTTTTGAAAAACTCCGCCCTGCCCGTCTCAAACCCGTGCCCGTTGCGGGTAGACGGGTACAGCGGGCACGGGCACGGGTATTTTTTTTTTTTTTTTTTGCTGTTTTCTGTTTTGTGTTTTGATTTGTTTTCTTATTTTTTTTACCGTGTCGTACGAATATTATTACGTGTTTATAATTCGACTTTTAAAATCTGAATAGTTCAATATCAAATATTGTATATATATATACATAAAATTATCAAGTCACATCTTTATAATTCCTAAATAAATAAAATTTGTAACTCATATATAAAAATTATTTGTGCGAAAATTTGTATATTTATTCGGCTAAGTACAAGTCTAATTATTTATTTCTTTACAGAAGTAATTTTATACTAAAATACGCTAGATTACTTGAAATTATGTTGAATTACACTATATTACAATAAATTATGTTCAATTATACTAAATTACGTTAAATTACAATAACCTCGCTAATTATGCTGAAATACGGTAAAAAAAACACTAAACTACACAAAATTACGCTATAGTAGACTGATTTTGCTCATCTTTCATGAATTATAAAAAATAGTAAAAAAAATTCCAAAAATAGTAAAAATTGGTAATCTGCAAGTTCATTATGTAACTAATTTACTGAGCTACTTGGATTGAATGATAGACATGAAAATCTTAATCGGAAACTTCAACTCAAGTTTTGAGGCTCTTCCCTTAGTTTTTTGACGATTCCGACGGTTGGATCGGGCTAGAAAATAAGTTAGCTTGGTTTTGGGGCTGTGGAGCTCATGTCAAAATTTCAGCCCGATCCGACGGACGGATCAAAAGTTATGCCCTTTTTTGTCAAAATTTCATTTTAAATTGATAATATATTTTCTAAACGTTCATTTATTTTTAATAGGTTAAATAAAATATAAATCAAAAATATCTTAAATCAATTACTTTAAAACAATAAACATTTTAAATTGATAATATATTTTGTAAACGTTCAATTTAAATTGATAATCTAAATCTAAATTAAATAAAAATTCAAATCTAAATTTATATGCAAATTAAATTAAATCTAAATTGAATATAAATATAAATCTAAATTAAAATTTAAATTGAATCCAAATCTAATTTAAATCTAAATTAAATTAAATAAAATGAAACTTCTCTGTAGCCAAAACTACTCAATGCGCAACATTAACAGAGCAATATTCATGCAGCGCAATATTCATGCAGCGCAATATTCACAGAGCAGGTTTAGCTTCATGTAGCGCAATATTCACATGCATTGCTGTACTAAGTGCGCTGCCTGTAGCCAAAACTGCTCTGTTAACAGTAGCCAGTGGGGGGAAAAAATTCAAAATTTCTGGTTTCGGCGGGCAGCGGGCACGGGTACGGGTACGGGCACGGGTACGCGGGTGCGGGTACACCCGTGGCGGGTGCGGGCAGACGGGCAGACGGGCAGCGGGCACGGGTCTGCCGGGTACGGGTACACCCGGGTTTGGCACCAAAACAGGCCACCCTGCCCATTTCAAGCCCGTACCCGTGTACCCGTTTACCCGGGTATACCCGGGCACGGGTACGGGTACCCCGGGCACCGGGCACGGGCGGACCGGGTTCGGGCAACCCGTTAAGGGCACTGTCAAACCACTAGCTGCAGCATCTCAACCAGAATAATCAAATGGTAGCACTTGTGATTAGTTGGAAGGCCGATATTTTTATTAATACCCCAAAAAAAAAAATTATCAAATCTGCCCCCACCCCAAACTTATTTTTAAATCTACCCCAACCGCCCGTCCACTGGGCGGTCCACTTTCCCCACCTGACCGCCCAGCAGCTGGGCGGTCCGCTATAAAACCCCTATAAAAGGGGTTTTTCTCTCTCCTGATGTGCACAGTATTCATTCCAACAAATCCAGAACCGAAAGAGAGGCGATTTTGAGTGATTTTGAGGCTAGTAGAGGTATGGACAGTAACAAACGAGGTACGAAAGCGAGCAACCGAGATCGTGGCGTAGCGAGAGGAGTGTCTATTAGTGATCGAGGTAAAAACGAGGGAAAAAAGTACAAGTGTCAAGTATGTCGTGATTTTCTTAATTGTGAGACATGTAAGATGGAGGAATGGAGTAGACGACATGGTCGGTATGAAATTTCAGACGATGACTTTGTGGAAAACTCCTACGGCTTTGGTTTGAAAAAGAAGAAAGTTGATCCAGAGCCTCCAGCATCGGACGACGAGTTTGTTTCTTGTACTGGTAAGGCTACCACTTCGTCTGCTGTGACTGATCCAGATCAGGCAAACTCTGATGATGACTTTGTTCCATGCACTTTCAAGACTCGTTGTAAGAAGTAGACTTTTTAGGAATTTATGTTGTAGAATTTTTAGGAATTTATGTCATAGACTTTATTTCATTAGTTGTGTGTTTGTTTATATTTTATGTTGTTAGTTTTTGTATATGTAATTAAGTATTAAAAATAACAAAAATGAAGCATATAAAATAATCGAGGCAAATTAAAAATTGCATAGTTCACAAACTACCAATTAGAATAGTTCACAATATACATCTAAAATAGTTCATAACATAATTTAACAAAACTTGGTAATCAGCGACGACGGCCGAACAAACTCAAAATACGACGTCTGGGTCTGAGTGCAGCTGGTTGTGCGACACTACCAGATGTCTCTCCATGGCTACTACCGGTTCCTGGGCTTTCATGAGTGCGGTGGCTACTACCGGTTCTCTTTCGTTGGCTTCGTTAATGGCATTTGCATTGCATTCCAGTTGAAATAAAATCAAAATAAAATATAAGTAAATAAATAAAATCAACCGTACCTGCTCGCTGCCTGTCAGTTGTTGAACGGCGGGCCTGATGTCCCATTCGCCTACCTTCCATCTCGACCATGGTCATTACTTGACGCTTGTGGGGTCTTCTTCCTTTTCTGATCCACCCGCTTGCGGGACAGATTTTATCACCAACATAGGGCGGCCACTGATACTGGTTGGGATAAGGATGGAAAGATGCACCCCAAGTACTCGCAAGGTAATCGGTACGGTACATGTCTGCGACATAATCATCCTCAGAGAAGTTTCTCTCTCGGCACACCGCCATAACATGAGAACAAGATAGGTGGGTAGGGGTGCAAACGGATCGGATATTATCCGACCGTATTCGGATCCGTATCCGAAAATTAGATATGAATATCCGATATCCGAATATCCGTGTGAATACGGATATGAATATGATTTTAAATTTTAATTATCTGTATTCGAATAGTAACAATATATCATATAGTTTGATATATATTATGAACAATTTTATATAATTCACTATTATAAAATGCGGATATCCGTATCCGTATCTGTTCAATATCCGATCCATATCTGTATCCGTCTAATATCCGATCTGTATCCGTATCCGTATCCGAAAAATAAAAACGGATACGGATATGGTTTTACCACTATCCGATCCGTTTGCACCCCTATAGGTGGGCCAACTAGATTCCTTGGCAAGTGCATGTTACAGTATTGTCAGGTGCAAAAATAACAACATACTTGAACATCCTTTTCACAAACTCCATAGTCCCATCGGTCTACGGCCGGTTGGAGCAAACTCATCTAGACAGTGCACTTCGAATTCCAATTGGTTATCCCCGTACGGGACAACTCTCATAGCTGCACCTTTCTCCCTATGTTCCTTAGTTTCCCCTCCACCCTTGTTGAAAATGTTTGATTCCTAGACAGTAATTCGAGGGCTTTAACACGCCGTGCAACAAACCATGCATTTAACTTGTAGAAGGTGTCCTCCACAATTGCTGCCACGGGTAACTGCCGGCTCTGCTTGAAAACAACATTCAAGGACTCAAACCCATTCGTGGTCATAATTCTCCATCGGAAACCTCCATCACAGGCTTGCAATATCTTTTCATATGCGGGTGGCTCAGCAAGATCGGCGGGGTTATTTTTTCCCGCCTTGAGTAAGTACAAATTTGCCTTTGGACAGTACTGCAAAAAAAAAATTTCAGATGAGAAAATTTAAGTAAATAATTCAGAAAATATAAGTCAACAAATAAAAATATACATACCTTGGCAAAATCTTTGAACGTCTCTTCTACCCTTCTCGGCTTCTTCCTTTTGCAACCAATTCTGAATGTATCTGTGATAGGTGTAAATTATATACACCGTCGATCTAGTTTTTATCATAAAATAACACCAAATATCTTGTATTTTGAATATAAAGTAAATAGAATACACCAAGAATCAAGTTACTGCGAACGCTCGGTTTTATAATGCAGGAAATGATGCAAAATGAAGAAAAGTCTCCCAGTGCGGACGCACTCAGTACTTGGCCAATTTTCCAGCATCGCAGAACCTCACAGACAAAAAGTCCGAGCGCAGTGCGGACGCACTCACTACTTAGCCGATTTTTGATATCTTCAGATTCTTCCAAAAATAGAAATTTCCAAAGCCAGTGCGGACGCACTCAAGGAAAAACGCAGAAAATCCAGAAAAGGGAACTTGGAACCAAATGAGAGTTGGAGCCAGTGCGACCCAGACCACCCGCACTCACCACCAGTGCGGACGCACTGGACTCGCAGACAGCCAGAAATTCGCATTTTCAAGAGGTTTTCTATTTTTGGCACATCAGGGACACGTTTTAGAAGGCCAAAAATAGACATGGCAGTCTGAGGAGTGCACCCACTAACTCCACTTCTACCCTCTAAATTGGGCAAGACATTTGGCTATAAAAGAAGAAGAATTTCATCTCTCTCAACATCCATTATTACATATCCACTTTCCACAAATTGAGAGAGAGAGATCCTGCAGAAATTCTCGAAGCTTTTCAAGGAAGGAGAAGAAGAAGATTCAAGCAAGGAATCGGCAAGATCGAGGTTTTTGATCTAAGAAAGGGTGTAATCATTTCTTTATTTCATTTCTTATTGTTTTTGCCAATCTTTGTTATGGATCTCTCCAAGAGAGAGTAGTTCTCTTTCTAGGGGTTTAGGTCAATGCATGAACTTGTTTAATTCTAGCTTATTCGGATATTTGTTTTTATTATGATTGTTTTATCGGATTTGATTGTTAATTTCTGTGATTTATTCTTTATGAATTTCATTAGTACTTAGCCCTTTTAGTTCACCTGGTTAGGGTTTATTGAAATTGAAGTAGCTTGAAATCGCGTTGATCGTGTCTTTCTGCTTTAAGTTTATTAAATTCTTAGCATTGGTCAAGGTAAGGAGAGTACTAATTGAAACCATAAAGACATACCTTAGGATTTGGATTAGAAGCGACCGTACTTTGATATCCGATCCAGAACTATAGAAATTAAGGTTAGGTGTTTGGTGAAGGACTTAACGGTGAAGGCAAACCCTAATTAGGACACCTTAGAACAAATATCGATATATACTTTGAAGCATGTGATTAAATATCCCTCTAGGTTAGTGACAGCCCTAGAATTCGAGGCACATTAATCTATCCACCCAAAGTATTTGTATTAATATTTGTTCCAAAGGCTAACTTAGGTTAGAAACCTCATCAAATCAAACATGAATTTAAACAAACCGAATAGATAGAATTAGCAAGGGATTGTAGACCGAATGCCCCTAGATCTACTCAAACTTGAAAACAAACCAATCTTTCTTTCCTTTATTTTATTTACATTTATTTGTTTGAAACTCCTCTCTTTTGGGTATTGAACCCAACCTTAGGATTTTAGAACAAAACCCCCCTTTTACTTTTATTGTTTAGTTTTAGAAGTAGTTTTCTTTATTAAAAATTAGTATTTCCCTATTTCCCTGCGGATCGACACCTAAATACTACAATCGATAGGTTGTGCGCTTGCAACTAACCTATTTATTGGGTACGAAGGTTTATAAATATTAAAGGCAAAAAGAGTACAAAATTCCTATATCTAAAATACTCAACAAGCTTTTACCCATTTTTCAGATCCGCAGTTCTTGTGTAGGTTGTCTGTAACATGTTGTATACACAGCCTGTGCACACAATCGCCGTTCGCTGTAGACCACCCGAAATCTGGGCGATCAAAAACATATTTGATTCCTTTGTGCTGGTCTGATATGACACAAAAGAACCGGTCGCTAACCACTTGTCTTCTTACGAACCTCATGAAAAATTCCCAGTTTTTCCCGTCCTCCTTCTCAACAATTGCAAAGGCCAAAGGCAACAACTGGTTTTCAGCATCATATGCACATGCGATCAGCAGTCTCCCGTCGTAACGGCCAGACAGGAAGCATGCATCTACACTGATGATCGGTCTAATGTATGGCACAGCTTGAATACATGGACCGAACGCCCATGCTATGGCCTTGAATTGCAACGCGTTGTCGACAGTCCGTACGCCTATATTCCAACATTCAAAGACAGTGCCAGGATTTGTACTTGCTATGGCCTGCAGCAATGGTGCAAGCAAGTTGTATGAACCATGCCAGCTACCGAACATTCGGCAAATCGCAAGTTCACGCCCTCTCCACAACCTGTTGTATTTTGGGACGACATGCTTGTAAACCCGTCTGACAGCTCTACCGACCTCCTTAAGGCTCATCGATGGGTCCTCCTTAATGTCATTCTCAATTACATCGGCAATAAGTGAAGCCGTAAGCTGTGCATGGTCTTTCCTTGATGACGCAAACTTGCATGTGTGAGGTGGTTCACACTTCTTAATAATCCATGTCTCGCCCTTACCCACAGGGGTTGCATACAGAGGGAAGTGGCAATGCGCTTCGTCTTTACAAACAATTACTAACCTTCTTTGGTCCCTTTTTTCAGTTATGCACTCCCAATTGCTGTGAACATGGACCTCGTTTATTTTCTTCATAAGTTCATCTATGTTGTTGTAAACCTGTCTGCCTCTTCAAAAGCAGTGGTATCATTGAATGTGGGGCACGGATTCCTATCTGTCCGACCTCTAATCGGAAATCTATCTTTCTTAGGTAAATAATCTCCATCACCTTCTGACAGGTGATCAGAATCCCAATTCCCGTCCCATTCGTCACCCGTTTGCAAATCTCTTTGTGGTATGGCATCGATCTCAGCATCAAGGTCAAGGTCACTCCGATCAACAACGGGTGCCACTATAGGTATAGATGGTGGTACAGATGGAAATTTGGGTTGGATTGGGGTTTCAGGAGGAGGGGGTGGTGGTGGTAGATCGGTGGTAAAATCAGGTACATAATTCTCATAAACGGGTGATACGGGCGGTTCATAACTCGAGTGGCGGGGGTTGTCATACCTCGAGGGGCGGGGGTTGTCATAACTATAGTGGCGGGGGTTGTCATAACTAGAGTGGCGGGGGTTGTCATACCCCGAGTGCTCATGACCTGAGTTGTCATAACCCGAGTGTCATAACTCGAGCTGTCATAACTCGAGTGACGCGGGTTGCCATAACCCGAGTGATCATAACCTCTATTTTCCCTAGATGTTCCAACCCCGGATTCACGCTAAACTCTCCTAGAATATAAGTCCATTACCATTACCCCCTGTAACTCAAAAGTGTTGTAAACACTCCTCCATAACGACTCATCTGTTATTGGATACCTGGTATAGTAAGGTCTACCACCACTTACTGTATTAATCCGAGTAGCTAAATCTATATCATACCGGTTGGGGTTCACACCGATCTTTTCATACACTATTCCCTTCAGTTCAACAAATGAGGTATTTTCATTTACCTCGAAGCCGTAGGCTGCTTCCTGAGTGTACTGTGCTCCCTCCGCACCCCGGGTAAACTTCCCGCCCACATACAGTGCAACCAACATCTGGAATTACTGTTCTGGAATTACTGTTCAAAATAGCCTCTCTTTCTCTCATTCGGTTCTGAAAAAATGGTTGGAATGAATACTGTGCTCATCAGGAGAGAGAAAAACTCCTTTTATAGGGGTTTTATAGCGGACCGCCCAGCTGCTGGGCGGTCAGATCTGGGTAGTGAACCGCCCAGCCGCTGGGCGGTCAGGTGGGGAAAGTGGACCGCCCAGTGGACGGGCGGTTGGGTAGATTTAAAAATAAGTTTGGGGTGGGGGCAGATTTGATAATTTGTTTTTTTTTTGGGGTATTAATAAAAATATCGGGTTGGAAGGATCCTAAATTCCTAATTTTCTTTTTTTTTTTTTTTCTCTCTTGCGTTATTAGATTTGACATACATAGAGTGGCTACATGAGGCTTCAACTTGGTGCTGCATCTAGGAGTTTAACAAGAAGAAAACAATTAAAAATAATATTTTGCATATGGACGTAGGAGTGAAAGCATTCATTATTTATTTGTTTTCTCCAAAATTTCAAGTATTCTGTGAACTACTAGCAAGAATAGATTGTTTAAACTGTAAAATTTTACAAGGGATGTACGTATCAAGGTATATGTTCACCAACAATGGCCCACAAGGCCATATAGACAAGTCCATGGCCTAAACTTGAGTGGCTTGGTTTTATTGTATTTTGCCTCCAGCCCAGCCATGTACAGATCAAGCCCAAGAAATTCGCTATCACAAATGAATCGACGACCAAGTCTTGAAATCAAAGGATACGCAGGATTCTAGTAAAATGGTAATGGATTGCCTTAACACCCTATTGCATTGCACTTCAAGGTAAAGAAAATTAAAGGTGGAACGAGAAAAGAAGAGGAAAAAGAGAGATTAAGTTAGCCACTGCGAAAGTTGAAGGAGCCCGATAGAGGGGGAAATGCGCAGGACCTAAGGTAATATCTGATATTAAACCTTAGTTTCATTTGTACAGTTATTTGTCATCCAATGAATTTGCATTTTTAAAATAAAACTTTAATAGTTGAAACTTCCACTATGGCAAATTCCAATGAGGCACTGAGATAGTGAGATGCCCACTAAAGACCAAACTGGTTTCCAGTTCTTCCCAGCTTGTCAGCTATATACTATTGAGATTTGGCCTTCAGAAAGTAGCTTAAAAACAAAACAAACATATAAATTGTATATAAGGTTTTCTATACAATCATACAGCCATCAACTGGAAGCCTAGAGCAACACAACAAATAAACAGAACAAAAGCTTGTTTTAAATGAAATCTCAGAATTAGGGCAATTCAGCGTCAAACTAGTTCATATGAAGAGAAGGAAAAGCCACCCGGTTTCTCATTCATGCACTTGAGTTCCAGCTTCTGAAATGGACTATAGTAGGAAAGCAAGAAAGCAAGAGAGAGAGAGATTATTTTTGGGTTGACAAAAAAATCTCTTCAGGTAACAATCAGGTAACAATCAGGTAACAGTGGGGCAATAAAAATAATAAAAAGTGAGCATTGTAACAAATTGGCAGGAGAGTCGATTTTTCTATACGCATATCCAGTACCAAATGTATGCACACAAAAATGATAATTTATCAGCACAAATATTGACAGAAACACTGATAATATTGTAAGACGAAACAAGATTAAAAGCAAGAGAAAGAGAGAGAACCTGCTATTTGGGTCATAATAGAAGCCACTGATAGACCCATCAGTACAAGAGAAACAAACATAGTAGAAGCCTGCTATTGTCAATCCGCAATCTGCTCCCACATTAACAAAGTATTGTTCTTTCCATCTCTACAAAATGGTACCACGATAAAAAATAGATAAGCAATGTCTGTTGGCATGGCCATCTGTTGTTTGGTTCTTAACAAATATCTTAAGTTTGAGATATCCTCAAAAGAAAAAAAAAATTTGTCGTAGGGGGCTTTAGCGGTCTAGATGAGTCTTTTGCTTCTGATAGCTTCCTGCTGATACTAAGAGTTAGTACCAATTCCTTTGGTATAGATCCTGCGTTACTGTGTATATCAGCACATGCCTTGTAAAGCAATATCTACGGATCAAATAAACAGAAAGATCTCTCTAAAGAGTTGAACAACCTCCAAATTAAGATGCAAGAAACATATTAAACGGTAATCGTCGGAAAGATAAGTTTTCAGAAATAATTGATAAAAGAAGAGTACCAATAAAGAGAGTGACAAAACTGTAGTACCATAAAGATATAAGGATAGTTGCTTAAATCCAGGGATTTCCCACCGTCCTCCTCGATCTGGCTCTACAAACAGGAATAAGGTGATGAGAAATAAAATACAAAAAAACAAATAATACACAAAATTGCAAAACATTTTTTTCATTCTTACAAGGAGAGGAGTAAAGGATGGGAATTTTGACCAGTGTCTTATATCATCCTCTGGTCTGCACCAAACCAACAACAACAGTACAGAAACCAAAAGTATCAGCAAGTAAATAAAAAGAAACATTGTTGGGAGATGAACCAAACTAAGAGCAATGATTTCAACCTTAGACTTGAACAGATCAGCCAATATTAACTTGTGTGTTATTATTGTTTTTGTGGCTCTTCTTGTTGTTATTTCTATCTTACTCATTTATGTTTTTATTTTAAGTTTGCATTCAATTTATTTTTTAAGTTTGCTTTTAATGCGGAAAAAATAATTAAATCTAGCATGAACAGAAAGGAAGAAGAGCATACGTGGCTTCCCATTTGCCGGTGAAAAATGTGTGGTTCTTAGCATCTACAATTTCACCCTCCCAAAATGTGACCACCTAATGCAGACATAAACAAAATCACACAAAAATATATGCATCAATGAACAAGGAAAAAGGTATGTAAGACAGTAAAAGAGAGGAGGGGAAAAAAGCAAAATCAACAAACTTCCCATGAATAAACACAAAAATAGAGAGATATAAGAGTTTCAAATACCTGCTTTCATTGCCATATTTTAAAACCTTTTGAAAAGGTATATTATTACAAACAAGAGCTTTGCAAAATTAGAACAAAAGTTTGGTACCGGTGTGTCAGCAAGGGGGACATTTAATGCTTCCATTGTACCACATAGAAAACCATGTTCAATATCGCAACCCTGAATCCTTACATTAACCTTCCACGCCTCATCCTTTTGAAGACTCGACACATTTTGAGTACCACAAAATGACTGAAGCAGAAAACAAAGGAAGTTAGAATTATCCTAAACCCAATGTCTATAGGTCTAGGATGCAAAGTGACAGCATAGGAGAATGGTCAGAGACGATGCAACAAAGTGAAGTCTGCTCATTTTTTTATAAAGACATTAAAGGATGTTGAAACTTAAATCAGAGCCTATAAATTACTAAACCTCAGATTTAAACCCCCAGTAAACATAGACCCTGAGAAGTCCAAAATAGCCTCAGACTTTCAAATATTGTACAAAATCTGACCACTCAGTTTCTTTCATTCAATTGGACCCCTAAACTATTGTTTCTGTAGATTAAAAATTATAATTAGTTATCTTCAGTGGTGCCAGTGTGGCAACAAATATATAAAACCTTTCAAGCTTTTATCTCCCATAAAACCAGTGCAACTGGTATGGCCCTGACTTTATATTATTAACAATAAATCTCATTCCTACCTGAAATAACAGAATAAATAGTAGTTTGATATAGTAACTAAATGAATGGAAGTTTCATGGCTGTAGTTTAGTGCAGAAAAGACACTTAATCATGGTATGTAAATTTGTATATTGCTCACCCGACCAGCACATAAAAGAGAACAGCTTGGAGGCGAAGGTTGCGCTGAACTCAGATCTTGTCCTGAAAAGATAAAAATAAAATTTTGATTGATGGTGTGCAAGCGATCATTTAGTCAAGTTTCTGCAAAATGCTATTGAACCATCTCAATATAAAATTTTAAGTATTTACATTACAGCCTCTACCAATCCAAAATTATTTTAATTTGGTTTAACTGAGTATTTCTAGACGATTAGGGTTTGATCGAGGCTCTAATTCGGTATTAAAACTGATCAGGCAAACTTAAATTCAAGATAAAACCTGAGGAATGGGAAGGAGAGGAGGTTTCGACCACTCTGACTGGCATTTCTTTATCTCCTCTCTCTCTCGCTCTCTCCTTTCTCTTTCTCCGTGATATTATTCAGTAACCAAAGAGAAGGAAACCTTGGACCCGGAGACGATAAATGGAGAAGAAGGCGAAAAGACAGAAGAAAAAGAAAAGACGCATTTTCATGTATGCCCTATTAAAGTTTAAAATTATGTATTTTTCCTCAAAAAAGATAAATATTTATATTTACTCTTCTAAAACACAAAACCTCTTATATTTATCCATATAAACATCGATTTACATATTTTATTTCAAAATTTCAATATAACGTTTGTTCTTGTAAAATAAAAAATTATCAAATTTCACCTTTTAAATTTCAAAATTACATTTTTTCTCTCCTTATTTCCATGAATTACCTTCTTATCTTATTCTAAATAAAAAAATTATCTCTTTCTCCCTCCCTCTGTCTTTCTAGACTAGCAATGCTATATGCAATAAAGAAATACAAAGACAAAAAGTAACTGAATTAAGACATGATTCAAAGTTTGCAAATACAATTTGTGTGTCCTAAATGGATAAAATTACAGATTTTGAGTCATAACATGTACCTTGTTTAGCTTTATCTCTGTATTTTCTACATTGTCAGCATGGCTAGATGAGAGAGATAAGGGGGGGTTTCTTTTTAATTAGAATGATGGTATAAAGGTGATTTATATGTGTAGGAAGTTAAATATGTAATTTTCAGATTTTAGAAGGTAAAAATGTGAGTTTTTATACTATACAAAAGTAAATTTGATATATTACAATTTTTGAGGGAGAAATGTAATTTTGAAACTTAAGTAAGTATAATTTTGAAACTTAAGTTAAATACAATATTTATAATTTTTGTAAGAAATTATGTAATTTTAAAGTTGTAGAAAGATATAAATGAAACTGTGCTAGGAAGTTTTTACTTAACATGTAAAATGCTTCTTGTATCTAAATTTCAAGCGCTCGTTCAGTTCGGTAGAACACGGGTCTCCAGAACCCAAATACCCAATGTCGGAGGTTCAAATGCCAGAGAGCGTGATTTCGTCTCTACAAAAACAAAACGAAATGAAATTCAGACTGAAATATGACCTCCATCTCTATATTTAATCATTTATATCTCGATGATCTTACTTAATCAGATGGTTTACATATAAGCCAACAATCAAATGGTACGCGCGTGAGAATCTCCACCCCCCATCCCCTATGGAGTGCGTACTATCCTCTGAGAACCTTTGCGTGGCCGACGTGTACGGTGCCTATTCGGGGATAGCGCGCTAGGCAGGGCGGGCAGTTAGCCAGTATTATTTGTGCTTTGAGATTCGTGCAGTTAAGATATTCCAAAAAAACACTCAAAAGTTTTGAGATATCTCAGAGGATACGAATTCTCCCCTATCTGGGTCCGTACAATTGGGTTGGCGGAGCCGAACCCGTTAAAATCACTCGGTCCTTTTGACTCTCTCACTTGTGGATAAGGTCTTCAAAATAAGAGAGATTGAGAAAGAGATTTGTCATTTTTTCAAAAATGGCGTCATCATCTATTGGCACCAGCAGCTTGAAGAACTTGAATTTAAACCACAAATCCTTGTATCGTTCCAAAGTCAGGTTACCTCCGCCCGTGGCGGTGAAGTTACCGCCCTCAGACTCAGACGGTACGGGCCCACATTGGCTGGTCGGGCCGGCTGCCGCAGTGCTCCTTGCTACTTCTCTCTGCCTCGCCGACCCTGCTCTTGCTTTTAAGGTTTTATAGCATATACACCCCTTAATCATTGGTAATTATATTATTTTAGTATGGAGCTCAGTACAGGTACAGGTATTGTAAAGCATATCTGTACCAAGTATGATTATCATAATTCCAAGAGCCAGGTTGGGATCCATCTATGTTATTTTTAATGAAAAATCACTCTTGGTTAGACGTAAATATATGTTTTCTATTGTCTATTTGTTTGAATGAAGGGAGGTGGCCCGTATGGAGCTCAAGTGACACGTGGACAGGATCTGACAGGAAAGGATTTTAGTGGTCAAACTCTCATCAAACAAGATTTTAAAACGGTTAGATTGCCAGATTCTTCTGTGCCATGTATTGGTGTTCTACCAGTCATTCTCTGTGTCAGCATTTTACTAATTTTACAAGGATTATAACTTAATCACCAAATAAATTGATCACATCCAGTGGAACCTTTGATGATACCATTCTTACCGTGCTGTACCATTCAGGTTCTGCATCAGTAAGAAATCGCTTGTTTGCTAATCCATGTTTACAGTTTATAACTAACTGGGTCTTTTCATGGTAGCATATTTGTATGGTCCTATGTTGCATGGATACGGGTACGGGTATCGTATCGGATATGATACGGATACGGCGATACGGTAATTTTAAAAAATTTAGGATACGATACGCCTATTATATATATTATTTTTTATTATTTTAATTATGGTATTTAGAAAATAATAAAGAAGAAACATGATTAAATTAAAAAAAATCATATTAAAAAGGTAAAATGGAGAAGTTCCGAATGGAGAAGAGTGAAAGAAAAATAAAGCATTTGATGCTGATGAAATAGTAAAAGCGGAAGTATTATAATAAATAATGAATAAGGTCCAGCTAAGATCCAGCGAAAAACCATTCCAGAGCACATAATTCATTAAGTCCCACAATCGATGTTGATATTAATTTGAAGCGCATATATTTCAATCCCGGACATAAGCGTCCGAAATGAAAACCTAGACAACGTATCCCGAGCGTGTCCGACTGAGCCGTCCGTATCCATGACCTTCAAAAGCCGTATCGCTGACCGTATCCCTCAAGTAAGGGTACGCCACGTAAGCCGATACGCCAGCTGGCGTATCGGATACATATCCATGCCGTATCGGGCGCGTATCAAGTATCCGATACGTGTCTGATACGGATACGGAGCCTATTTCGAAGTATCCGAGTAACATAGGTACGGTCAGTACAATGCACCCCCCCTGCTGGTACAAAGTGATAAGCAATTAAGCATGTTGATCCAATTTTTTTATTCTACTTCGCATATTTCATGCTATCTTTAAAAATTTTGGGGGCAAAAGACACTAAAATAAAGCTAATGATAGCACATTTCATTTAATGCAGTCTATACTAAGACAAGCAAATTTCAAAGGGGCTAAATTACTTGGCGCAAGCTTCTTTGATGCTGATCTGACTGGTCTAATTTTGTTTTCCTTTTCTTTCATTTGAGGGGCATACTGTTATGTTAATTTCAAATTATACTGTTCTGCTTTACATTGTACTTTCCTTTTTCTTTAATTAGCTGCTGATCTGTCTGATGCGGACCTGAGAGGTGCTGATTTCTCCTTGGCTAATTTAACAAAGGTACTCCCCCAACCCTCCATCTCTCTCTCTCTCTCACACACACACACACACACACAAACAATCGAGTTGTTTGATAATTTTGTCTTTGCCTTTTATGTATCAGGCAAATTTGCAAAATGCAAATTTAGAAGGGGCACTTGCTACAGGAAACACCTCTTTTAAAGGTTCAATCATAAACGGGGCAGGTCATATTTTCACTCTCTAGCATTGTATAGAAGTTAACAACAATTGATGTATATCTTATTGTACTAATTGAAGATAAGTTAGATGCTTGCTTTTGTTTCATATCTTTAGATTTTACTGATGTTCCTTTAAGAGACGATCAAAAGGAGTACCTATGCAAAGTCGCTGATGGGTAAATTTGTGCATCTACATTCCTTAATTATCGTGAGTAGGTTTTGTCAAATATGTGTCTCCTTGAGAATTATATATTAAGCATTTTCTTTTTCGTTTTTCCTGTCAACCAGGGTAAATCCAACTACTGGAAATGCAACACGAGAAACGCTGCTGTGTGAATAATACTATTTAACAACAGCTTGCAAGCATGCACTGGTTTCTTCTCATTTTTGTATATCGAATCAATAATTTGCTTTGGAGCAAAGCGAGAGAGCTTGTAAGTATTTTATTATGTTTGTGACTTGTAAAATGCTGCATAAATGAATGATAAACATAAATGTTGAAACGAGTATATGTCTTACTTATATATTCCATGTCCTTTTGGTACATTCTAAAAAAATTTCTTTTTGAGAGTTGTCATGACTGTTGCATCATTTTGTAGATTATGTTAGGTAGAATTCTGACACATCAATGATTGATGATTTCATCAAATAGTATTATTCGATGGGATCCTTGACAGTGGAATTGTTTGACAGTACAAGCAATATTTTTCCAAAATAAAAATAAAAAATCAATCTAGAAGAACTTGAAAAATGAGACAAAAAAAAGGTCAATAAAGTGTGCTTTTCGACATTCAAATTGAAGCCCCACACAAGAAAACCTCATTGAAAGTTTGAAACACATATATTCCCTCCCCTCTTGGAGCCTTGAGGTACATCCAGTCTAAGCAACAGAAAAGGAGAAATCTCACTGACCAAAATCAGTGCCTAATTTTTAATATTTCTTAGAAAAATTAGCACAATTTAGCCCACTAGCCATCGGTACGAGACTTTTGTTAGTCACAAAAAATCATTAACTATTGTACAGCCTTTAGTATTAACATACATATAGTAAAGCAACACAAACTGCAGAAATCATAAGAAAATGTGAACAATATTACTATCAAGTTAAAAGACTTTATCATTAATTAAATTATGAGTTATGTTAATGTATTAATGTTAGAATTTCATGTCATATGCTAACGGTTAAAATCTTACAATTTCATTTCCGAATGATTGATTCAAATCGCTCAATAACACCTGCCTATCAAAATTTTGTACGATATCATATGTTGCTATTTTTAAATTTTTGTTACTCTTTTGTTATTTTTGAAAAATGACTCTATAATAATAAATACCAAAATACATATCAAATATGGTCATTTTTTAAAAATTCTTAATAATAGTAAAAAAAAAAAAGTTTAATCTAGTCTATACAAATAAATCTAAACCATTAATTTAACCAATTCAAATTGATTTTGACCGTTGACACATTCTCCCCATACCTAATTTTGCTTTGAAAGGCAATATATAACCGTCTGATTTGAAATGAGCTAAAGATATCTTCAACTATCTTTTTCCAAGTGGAGAAGAGTCTAACCCCATCAAACACCGCCTACACAAAATCAGACGATCATGATTAGTGCATGCAACGCTCGAGAAAAAAAATGACTATTTAGTTAACAATTGCATTAATCAAACCGTCTCAGCACATTTGCTTGTTTCGTTTTACTCGGTTACATTTTGCTCTTTGTTTCCGATTATATAAAGCAACACAAATAGGTGTGCCCTGAGATATAGTGGTATGCGATGAGATACAGTGGCGTCGCATTTTTCATCTGAATTAATGGGAAAATTAGATGATGGATTACTTGCACGTGTTTAGAAATGTAAAAGGATATGAATTTTGATCCTAATACTAGTGTAAATTTTAGAGGATGTTTGTTACTTTGTTGAGTGAGGCTATGATACTATGCATAGCGCATATTGGCCCGTGCTATGGACTCAAATTTTTAGTTTGAAAGCTCTCACGGTCGATCTAAACCGTTCAACATAATTTTCATATGAATATGTACTTGTAAACTAAATTTTATATTTTTCACAAAAAGTTTATTATTTTTTAGGATGGGTAGAACAATTACTTGATCTCTGAACCATCTAAAAATAGTGATTTTCTACTCATCTAAAAAATAGTAAAAAATTCTAAGAAATGTAAAATTTAGTTTACAAGTACATATTCATATGAAGAGCGTGCTGAACGGTTCAGATCGACTGTAAAAATTTCGAAAATAAAAATATTGATCTGTAGTACGAACCAATCCGCACTATGCATAATACCATAGCCTCACTCTATTTTGTTTTCAAATAGTTGAAAGTTGGCATAACAACAAAGTAGGTTTACTAATTGTTATTTACTCTTTCTTATTTTAGATCATCAAGGAAGCTAATTAAATTGTTCAAATGTACAAACGAACCTAGTATTCTGAGTTTAGCCTGAAAACCCAGAATACATTTTGATAATTTTGAAATGAAAACCCTTGTTTAATTAGCACTTCTTTTCTGCTCTTTTATAGTTGTAACCCATGAATGCAAGTATCATATACTTAGTTACTTACACATCTTCTTAAAATTTTCAAGTCGTTTATGTTGGTTTTAACAGCTCTTTCCATTAATTTTAGTAAAATTTAAGAATATCAACTTTCAATCAGTTTTTCTTGCTAAAAAAACACGATACTTGGGTTAGTGCTTTGAAATAATGTTAAGGAATCATCAATTATGCTTTATTGGGAGAACCAGACATTGATTTAGTGGCAACAACAATATTCTCTATGTGGGAGGTCACATGTTCAAACTCAGATAGGAACTCCGTATGAATCCTTTACTCAAAAAATTATGCTTTGTTTGGATTTCTTTTCTCGTTTATAATTCGACAATCTTTTTGTAATAATTGAGAGTCACAGCGCCTCGTTGAATTAATGAGACATTTTGTGAGAATGTTCAAATAAATTAAAATTAGATTTTTTTATTTAAAAATAAAATAAATATTCTAAAAAAGAAAAAAGTCATGTAGATTTTTGAAAAATGAGTAACACAAGAAAATTGTTAGTGTAAACATGGACATATTGCTTACATTGTAGAAAAATTGAGAGCAAGATTTTTTTCCCACCCAATCACACAACATTAAACACTATATTATATATAGTAAAAGGGCAATGGGGTGTTACTGTAGCGAGGAACAGTGACACCCCCATTCCCTGCCGTCCGATCTTCGATGGACTATCCAGATCAATTTCAGTGACGTAGTCTGATGTCATCGCCAAGAAAATTCTTCCCACAACGTATCTTACCGTCCATCCAGCCATTCAAGTTCTCCACCGCTCGCTTCCTCAGCTCGATGACGCGTGTCTCTCCGATTGAATGCCGCGTGCCCCCACTGTGACTCCTGACTGAACTTCTCCACCGTCAATAGAGGCCGCAAATCACTCTCATCTTCCCACCCTCTCCTCCTCGTCCGACACTGCTTGCTTCGCCACGTCGGTTGCCAAGTGACGAGACGCTAAAACGGAGGTACTGTCTCTTGCGATTAATTCTTCCTACTCTGATTTTCTTCCCCATTTATTTATTACAATTAGATGTTCTAAGTGCAACATTAAGGTGACGTAAGTCAGCTCTAATACCACTCCAATGCCAGAAATGTATTTTGGCAAGGTCTTCCGTGATTATCATTTCTCCCAGTAGCAAATAAGTTCTCAACCTAAGCGCAAAATTGATAGTTTCAACTGCCATTAACTACGTCGCAACAAACAAAAAGGTATAAACATTTATTAACAGCCCCAAAAAACCTTCTATTTAATCATTGGTCCATGTCAGTTCTGAACCGTGCCAGAATCAGAGGACTGTACCGAACGGGTTCCAGTCTACAAATACATTTAGAGTATGAAAGGTATCACATTTTAGATGATGACGTGGCGACAAATAAAGATTCATCTCTCAGCCTAGCACTTTCTCAGCTTGCATGTAGTTCTAACCAGATTCTTTGAACTGATTCTTTTGCACTAGGTACAATTCAGTCATCTCCACTGGTTCTCTTAATTCGATCAAGCTCTTGGCATTAGAGGGCTGCCAAAGGTACTTTTACTGTAGTTTTAACCAGTTTTAACTGAAAGTGCTTATGTTCCTAATATTTGCCAAAAGGGATTGTGGCCAAGTCCATTACATGCTGATTCCATCGATAAGCAACAGACAAGCTGATGAAATTAAAATTATTACAAAAAGAAACAAAAAATTGCGGTAAGCTTGAAGAGTAGGGTTAAAATGTCTCATTGTTTAAGTGCCCCAATCATGTCTCACATCCTTATCTCCATTTTCAAAGTCCAAACAGTTGATCCGTATCGCTCAATTTGATTTCCATATTTAAATGTGCTCGGAGACCAAATTTTATAATTTTAAATAGGTACAGAAATCATTGTTTTTGGAGGGCATTGTAAATTAGGGTGCGTGGGACTCAAATTTGCTTCATGGTGACATTTGATTGAAGGATAAAATGGGAGGAAATCACGGGACCTGCTGCTGTCCAGAAAACTGTAGCAGGTTGCGTCAACTTCGAAGACCCCAAAAATGGGTCTCCCAAAGGCTTACGACCTTCAAATTTTGTAGGCGACTAGGGTTTCAAGTGCACACCGTTACCATATTTCACTTTAGCCTAAATTATTACCCTAATGTCTACTGGTACAGGTTTCTCTCCGACCGGTCCATATTCTGAGAAATTATGGACTGTTGGAGAAAAATGTGCAGAAACATATGTTACATTGCTTACTTTCACTTAAAACTTTGTGTAATGTCAGTCAACATATAGAGTACGATTATGTAGAGTTCTGAGGAGAGGTAATTTGTGGGGAAAATTTTAGAAAAAGCCATTTTAGCTGGTGTACCAGCTGTTGTTCAGAAAACTGCAGTAGGTTGCGTCAAGTTCGAAGGCACTAAAACTCGGTCTCCAAAAGGCGTGCACTCCAATTGAGAGCATCAAGAAAATATAATATGTCAGGATACAAAAGTTTCCCTAAATTTATTCTGAGATATTGATTTTCTTTGTGAATTGTACTTTACTTAATTTCAATGGTTCTAATTTCGAAGAACTTTCCTAAAGTGACCCAAATATTGATCATCTTCTTACAACAAGAGGATCCTCACAAGCCTACTTACCTTTACATCAATTCTACTGGAGTAGTCAAGGTTTTGTCGGGGACCTGTCAGTACTATTTTATGTCATGTACCAGTCTGAAAATTTCCCCACTCCTATTTTTGAGGTACTGTATAGATATGATGTATTTTGCAACTGAATTAGGTGTATCTGTCTTTTTTTTTCTACCACGTGCCATTTGTATCATATCAGCATTGCTTGATATCTTTTGCACAGTACCACTACCAACCCAATCTCTGTGGACAAGTCATATATAAGTAAAGAGTGCATGCACATGTTTGACAACAGATGAAGCATTTAGCACTCTATACATACAAATCAAGCACCACAAAAGAAACAACCACATCAGGTCATAAGAAGTAAATGAAAATGAAATATTTAACTAGAGAACAACAATGCCAACAAAAGATATCCATACGCATAAACATTTTAGAATTGAAACTCAAGTCCCCATCTGTATCTTGGAGGTTTAATTTAGATTTTTTTCTACATTTAATTAGTATAATGCCTCTACTTGCCTCTTGTAATAATTGTTTATTTAATGTTCTTAGAATGACCCAAGGTTAGGATATGAGACGAAGGCTTTTGCATTGTATGATATTATGAGGTATGCATATTGTTCTTTAATATATTGTACATTAGTTTATTTTTACTATTCATCTTTTCTTCACTCTGAATTTTTTTCCCATTTATTACACCAACACATATTCTTCCAATTTATAGTTGCTTCTCCTGCACAATGATAGAAGACGGAGCTTAGTACCTGCTAGGTTGGGAGGTAATTTCCTCAACTTGTATTTCAACTGGCCACCCAGGCGCTGTTATAGCTACCCAAAAGAAAGTCTGTTTCCATAAGCCAATGACCATAACAGGTCGGGAAAAATAAATACAATAAGAACATATGTGATTTTCTGGTATGGGTTGGTAGCTCAAAAAAAAAAACCAGCTTTTTCCTACTTATTTCTGGTATGTACTGTTAGCTCAAAGAAACCTCTGATATTCCGTCCTTTTTTTCCTGTTGTTTTTTTATGCGAGAGATCTCATGGACCAGATAATAGGTGAGACTGTTGATTCAAGCACCCAATCAGGTTGAACTCTGAAATAATCTACTTCTACTTTAGGGTTTTGTGCAACTTGTATTGGTGCAGTTATGCTAGATCAGACTTGCTAAGTCAGCGCAGAGTAGGTACAAAATTTCAAATAATGTTTAGTTCGAACAACTTGAGAAATGAGTTCAAATGTTGAAATTAATGACATGTCACCAATGTAAATTTGTACCCCTTATTATTTCCACTACACAAAAAGTTTGCAAATCTAGAGAAATTAGATGAACTAATTTCTACGTAATCAACTCTGATTTTACAAAATGGAGCGACGAGAAAGAAACTACATGTCTCATCACTCTCTTCACATAGAAACTTCAAGTTTGACGGTACAGCTTCTGATATTTGTGCTTCCTCATACCACAAGGTACCGTCTATTCATTTTTCTTCTCACAACTGACTTATTACTTAATTGTTTCTTGTCAACAACAACAAGGTACATTCAAATTTCTCCTCCTTTGTCCTTTGATTTTGGGTTATGTAGCTCAGTATGTCTGCATGCAATGAGGTACTTCTCTAATTACTATTTATTTTTATAAATTAGGTTGAGAGTAATACAATCATAAAGATGCCTCAATAATAGTCTTCAAAATTCAATAATTAAGAGAAGTATATATTCAACACATGCTTCAACTGAATGATGAATGACATTTATTTTCCAACTTTATCTGAAATAACCACTTAATAGCAACAAATATCGAATCAGCGAACTGAGGGAATCCATCATAATGATATATAAGTTACTATGGTCACTCTTTTTGTTCAATATTCCAACTATTGAATAATTTCTTCTACCTTGAATTTTAGGATAATAAGACAGGTGCCATCTAGCTTCAAATCTTATAAATAGGGTTTACTGATTGAGTATCATGAGATTCTCAAGAAAAAAAAAATTTGCTTTACAGATCGGTATGTATATCAACTAAGACATGTGCATAACTATTTGAGCATTGTATCTTCAATGTGTTATTTACTTGAGCAATTTGTTTTTTAATCCTACTACTAGACAAAAATTAGTTGTACTGGCTTATTTAGGTAAATAGCATATAATACACTAAGATGGTATATAACCTATAGTATTCCTAGACCAATATAAAGTTTGCAAGATAATATACCTCTGTTTGATTCGCGTGGAAATATTTCAAAACTTATCCATGCAATTAAAAGTCTCTGATGATTCCACATAAATATTTCGCCACATACATCTTCATATTTGATAATGATTGTGCCTCAACAGTAGCTTTCATCATCCAATAATGAAGTTGATTAAGAGTAATACAGGTTCCAAAAACTGAGTTTAGATTATTAAAATGTTTACTCCACAACATTCAGTTAATTGCTGATAGCAACGAGCGTTGCATGGCTGATTTCCTTTTAGTTGACATGCTTATAATCTTTTCTTCAAACTATTTTGTAGGTAACAAATATGAGCTTCGGAAGTTTGTTTTCAGCGAACCCACATATTTGATTAGAGATTCATGAAAAAACAGGAACAATTGGGGCTTTAGTATAAAAAGTATGTAAACTTCAATTGTGTTTACCTATTATTGTTTCATATTCTACATATGACTTCAAGCGAACGCCTTCATATATAATTTCTTTGTTTCTACAGCATCATTTGATTGTAAAGTTCTCAGATGTTGTGTGTATGAGAGAGAGAGAGAGAGGACATCCTTATCGGGTCGAGTAAGCTAATGGTGAGCCTTGTCTCATCAATTACGGTACGGGTCAAGTAAACTCATAAAAGGGTACCATTAACATTCATATTGCAGTTAGAATTTTCTCTTTCCAGCCATTATGTAACTTCCTCAAAGTACAGTGTGCATTGATAGAAGCCAAGAAATTAATTCCAGAGCTATGTCAAGGAGAAACCATTTACAATATCAGAGAAACGTACTTCAACCGATAGACTTAATCTCCATATTGTTCGATCAATAATTGTCTTACCAGGCCTCAAGACATCTCATATAATTTTGAAAACATTATTGTGCAAGCTTTATCAATTTCTCCTTCTCCTCTGTTCAATTGATATTTATATTACATAATTCGAATAATAATTGTTGCCCATATCCCAATTGATGATAATTAATACCTTATATATGTAACAATCATTACAATTTGTCCCCCTTATCATATTTCCGTCCACCCCTTCTATTTGGTTTTTACTTAATGTATCAAAGCATTTTAAACAAAAAAGTTTAATTGTTCTCACCAAAAAAATATACAATAAAATTTATTCGCATATATAAAAGTCACCATGTCCATGTTTACTTAATCAATGCAATTCCCCAACCAAACAAAGGAAATAAAAAATGCCACCCAAACAAACCAACAAACAACAAAAAAAACAGTTGCGGCGGAGCCGCAACAAGGTAACTAGTTTATAAGTAAATGGTGTAAGCATGGGTATATTGTTTACACCGTTGAAATTCTCCGGAATAAGTAGTATTCTCAAGTATACACTGTAACAATTTTATGATGTTATCTATTTTTCAAAGACTTACCCGATTCCATCTCTTTCTAACAGAAAATAATATTTTATATCTAAATAAAAAAATCGTATATGTACATATGTACATACAAGTCTGGTAATAATAAGAAAATAACTAAAAAGACAAATTTGTCTTATAGGTACCTATGCTCCGTATGTATCTAATAAAGAATCCAACATAGTCAATGTATTATTGTGAAGTTTATAATCAGAACTGAATTGGCATGTTGTCTATGATTTGAATCAAACAACTCACAAGTCATATCAATAACTTGATTTGTTTCAAAATACTTATTTTTGAGTTAAAAAGTAGGTTTGCATTTTCATGTTAAGAAGTGAGACATAAAGCGTTAGTTTAATCATACAGGAATAAAATGAAAGACAAAGCCATGATAGGATTAATTAATAAGTTTTAAAAGTAAATAGAGATCTTTAATAAAAAAAATGTAAATAGAGATCAAATAGTGAACGTGTCCAACAAATGTATTGATAAATTATGCCAACAAATGCATTGATAAAAAAAATTTATATACAAAGCCCTAAAGTTATCCTTATTCAGCTAAATAATATATACAAAATTACATAAATGATCTCTCTATATTTACACTGAACGTGTCCAAAGAATAATTTCCATAGTCGTATCATTGATAAGGCCATGTACTAATTTTCTTTTGTTAAAGAATAGCCTTCTATTCCTCTCCCGCCAGAGAGCTCATGCTCCAGCAGCCTAAATTATACACCAGCGAACCCTTTATCTCGGTGACAGGTTAGAGTGTCCCCGAATCCAAGCCTGTAATATTCCTCTATCATTTCCAATCGCGATGTTGTGATGAGCGCCCAAGTCCCTCCAAAATCTTCTTGCGAAGGGACATTTCCACATAAGGTGATCCCTTGACTCTGTCACGCTGGAGTCGCATAAGTGACAACCCGACTGAACTATGCATCCTCTTACTCCAAGAACTTCCTGTGTCAGAATCTTATCTTCCAACATTAGTCATAAGAAAATCTTGATCTTCATAGAAACCAGAGCCTTTATTGTGTCGAAGATCTGAACCCTTATTTGGACTTTAGAGTACACATGATGTGCATATATAGAAAACTAGATCGTAATGAAGTACTCCAAAGCATTTAACTATGTAACTAAACTAATATCACACTAATGAGTGCTATTTGATATTTAATAAAGTCACATGTACTCTAAAGTCTAAATGTTCGTTATCAAAATTGATTTATGATAAAATTTTGTGTCATATCAAAATTGATTTGTGATTTGTGTCATATCAAAATTGATTTGTTGATAAAATTTTGTGTCATATCAAAACTGATTTGTGATAAAATTTTGGTAAATTTTTCCTATCAGATCATGTGTTTGATATTTTCTTTCCTCACCGGCCGACAATCAGAGTGGAACTCCTAGTTTGCCCACCAATTTCCTATCAGATCATGTGTTTGATATCCAAGTGCCACTGCGCACGGAGGGACGGAGCTAGAAAATGGCCACCCCGCTAGCTAATTCTTTCATTCAAAAGAAATAAATATACATCTTTAGTGGATGATTCCTAATAAGTCCTAACCCAATTAATGAAAATAATAATAATAACTGATCCAAACAGAAATCCCCGCCGACAGACACATCTTCTCTCTCCTCATAGTTAACGAAAAACACACTATCCCGAAATATCACTTCGATCATCAATCAATCAGATCCACCTTTGCCTTTACCCTTTGCCTTTGGGGAATCGGTGAAATATCAAATCTGAAGAATACTAGAAAGAAGAATCGACTCAACTCCGACATAAGGTGAGTCTCTTTCGATTCAAGCGTCCCCATCCCCATCTTACTTTGGTAAATCGGCCAATTATCGGATCGGATCTGATCGTGAGCCGACAGGTAGATTTTCCAAATCATGCTAGCAATGCAGCAATGGAGTGACTGTTGCTTGCTATGGTAGAAGGTCCTAAGTTAAAAGTAAGGTACTTCCAAACAACAGAATGGCTTGGGGTGGCGGGGTGGCCATTTTCTAGCTCCGTCCCTCTGTGCGCAGTGGCACTTGGATAAAACCAAACATACGGGCTTAAATAAAAAAAATATATACACACAACAGGAATGCATTTATATTATCCCACGGTCAACTTCTCTAATTTATAACTCAAGGGTCTAATTTTTGCATTTATATTATCCCAGAGTCAACTTCTCTAATTTAGAACTTGAGGGTCTAATTTCTTGTATTTATATTATCCCACAGTCAACTTCTCTAATTTATAACTTGAGGGTCTAATTTTTGCATTTATATTATCCCACAGTCAACTTCTCTAATTTATAACTTGACCTGATTTTTTTTGCACCACTCTTTTCTCTTTGATTAAGTCGTACAAAATGTTTACATTATGTACAGATTAGGTTGAGGGAGAAGCATGTCCCGAAGGCCAGTAAATTCTACCCGTAGGCTGGTAGATGGAGGTAGCGTACCATTTGTCACATCTTTGCAATCAAAGTCACGCTCCTCTCCTTTACTTACCATTGGATTGGTTGTTTTGGTAACTTTATTTCTTAATTATTGTATTATCATTATTTTTGTTAGTGTGTTGTACGGGGATTTTTTTTAAAAAAAGTAATTAAAATAATTAAAGTTAAAGAACCAACATGATTACCGGGTTTTCTATAAAAACAGCAAAAACCGAATAGCCTATTCGGTTAAGGGGTTTTTTTTTTGCTTCACCGAATAGGCTATTCGGTTTACCCTATTTTCACAAAAGCAAATCCCTGAACCATGTAACTATTCGTGTAACACCCCCTAAACTGAATAGCCAATTCGGTTTAGAGATTTTTTTTTATTTTTTATTGTAAACCGAATTGGCTATTCGGTTTTGGCTTAACCGAATAGGCTATTCGGTTAAGCCAAAAAATTGGTTCTTAATTCGTGTCAGTGGTTCTCAAATTCTTTTCCAGAGGGTGGAGATCTGGCACCACTGGGAAAGTAGCATGTGTCTCCTCCATATTCTTTGGAATTAAATTGCACCTCATATAGTATATAAAATACTGGTACTGCAGCCCCTTGGTACGGTACATGTGGGCAACAGTTTATAGGAAGAAAATTTTATTATTGAAGTATATAACCCATTAGTTGTAACATAAAGGAAACATAATATGAAGTATATTATTGAAGTATATAACCCATTAACCGAATAGGCTATTCGGTGAAGCTAAAAAATCCCTCCACCGAATAGGCTATTCGGTTAAGCCAAAAAATTGTGCTTCACCGAATAGCTTTTCGGTTAAGCATATAAAACGGATCTTCTGTGGCAATGTTCCTACAACCCCCACTTAACCGACTGCTTAACCGAATTGCCTATTCGGTGAAGCAAAAAAAAACCCTTAACCGAATAGGCTATTCGGTTTTTGCTGTTTTTGTAGAAAACCCCGTAATCATGTTGGTTCTTTAACTTTTATTATTTTAATTACTGTTTTTAAAAAAAATCCGTTGTACGGAATACATCACCTTTACTCGTCTCTTCCAATTTTATGAGACGTGTCCCAAACTACCCTTAATTTGTTTTCTTTAATCAGAGAAAATTACATAGGAAAATGGTGAAGTTTGAGCTTCATTTAAGAAAAACAAGGAATAAGTTGTACATAGAATTTTAAGCATTTTTTTTGGTTGACGATTGTTGTTGTTTCTTACCTTTTCTGAGTAGTATTGACATGCGTTTTCTTTTCTTACTTCATTAAAATAATGGCTCTCCTTTGGATAGTCTAACATTCATTAAAATGATACTCCAGGGCAATCTTGTAACCCCGTTGTTGCTATTATATTACAATCATCGACTTCTGCCAGAACTTCTCATATATTTCTCGACTTTAAAATACCATTTTTTCCAGTTTGATTGATTTGTCTTATTTGGTATATTTCAGGGTGCCTTTCTTATTATTGGGTACACATACGGTGGCTCAGGTCAGTTTTAGATTTTAAAAATTGAATATCATTTGCATATTCACCTCCTTGTTATAAGAATCTGAATTATGCAGTTTACAAAATGTCATGAATTTACAAGAACAACTTGTACAGAAGATAAGGTCCCTTTATATTGTGACTAGAAAATTGGAATTTATAATTTTGGTGCATATAGATCAAATTCTAGTTCTCATGTTTATTTTGAAAGCAATACTTCTTACGAGGGTACTCCATTATATTTTTTAATATACAGGTAGTTTTGGTAGCAATAAAGAAGCTGTAAGCAGAGATGAAGGTAAAGATGCATACTCTCTTTCTCTCCCTATTGAAGGCCTCATAGGCAAATTCTCTGTAATTTTTTTAAAAGAAAACATTTCTTAGCTGAAGAACAGTTCATTAATTTTCATCCTCCAACATCCTTCTGTACTAACTATCTTTTATTATAAACTTCTTCTTCTTCAAAATAAAAAAAGGAGCATCCTGCACACCCGAGGTGTTACAAGCAATGCCAATGCTAAAGAAAGCCTATGGACTTGGTGACAGCATAAAACGGATCTTACATGTGGGTCCTGATTCCTGCTCCGTTGTCTCCACTTTGTTGAAAGATGAAGGTACACATTTAGCATTCACTCCTGTTTGGTATTTGAGCCATGTCCTTTCAAATTGTCAGAAAAACTTTTCAATTGCTATTGTACTGTTGTTTTTCTTGAGAGCGTAATTATTTCTTTGGAACGATTGGTGTCATGCTGATTCTGTGCTAGAGGGGCCAGGATTGGTGCTGGGATGAATCAGCTTGCATTGAGATGAGCTGATAAATTTGGTGTCCTGTTGGGTTACTGGTACTTGACCTGACATTTGAGATCCATACCACTTTGTATAGTTTGATATATGCATTTTCTAACTTTTACCAGTGATTCTTTAGAATGGCCTCAATAAAGTTACCAGTATTAGTGCACTCATTTTATATATATACCACCAGAAACTTTTTTATACCTTGTACACCATGTGCAACAAGCTTGTTGATGTTCCTGTAAAAACCTAAAAAGCCAATAGAAGTTGCCATTATTTGTCAAAAGTAGGTCTGATTTAACATTAATCGTCTGATTTCTCTCTGATTTAACATGAATAATGTACAATTTCTTATTTATGTTTTGTTCAGGCAAAAATACAGAGGCATGGGGTGTAGAGCCATATGAATTAGAGGATGCTGACAGTACATGCAAGAGCCTTGTCAGAAAGGGGTTTGTGAGAGTGGCTGATATTAAGTTCCCTCTACCATACAGGTCCAAATCTTTTGACCTTGTTGTGGTGTCTGACGCGCTTGATTATCTCACCCCTAGGTATCTCAATAAAACCCTGCCTGACCTTGCTAGGATCTCAAATGATGGCCTCGTAATATTTGCTGGTAAGTTCCTGTGTGTGTTTGTGTTTTGTGTGTGTGTGTGTGTGTGTGTGTGCATGTGTGGGCACAAAATTTGTACTGTAAGAATTGGATGAATTTTTGGGTGGCATAAAAGTTTTCTCAAATAAGACCCCACATTCTTGGGAATATTGTAATTAGCATCCAACAGAGAGCAAGAGATATAGGAGAGAAAATTTAATGTAAATATTGGCAACTTTGCAAATTTGCAAAAGCAATCATTGAGCTAAAATCAACCCAACAGAAGGAACATGTTTGGTTCAAGATCATATGATCTACTCAGAAGCGTTTTGGTTGATGGACTAAGGTGGAAAAAAGTGTATTTTCACTTATTGTTTTGTGCATTTTGTTCCATGTTGGCCCAAATTTAGCCATAATCTGTAGTTGTCTTTATTATAATTCTTTTTTTAATTGTAGGTTATCCAGGGCAGCAGAGGGCTAAAGTTTCTGAGTTGTCCAAATTTGGTAGACCGGTAAAGCTCTCTTATATTTTTGTGTGCCTTTGTGTGAACACAGAAATATTAAATTGGAATCAAACTGTACCCAAAGGGGTACTAGTCTGCCTCTATTTGGTACATGCAAGTTCGTATTTCTCGCTGGAGTCATGCTGGTACAAGTTTTTATTTCTCACCACTCTTGTTTTTTACAGCTACTGGCATCAGTATCAAGGGTGGTAACCAATGATTATTGTGCTTTACTGCGAAATGCCTTAATCAACAATTCAATTACACTGGTGCCTGATGACAAGTATTTGTTCTTATGTAGGCCAAGTTAAGGAGTTCCACATGGTGGATCCGGTACTTTGTCCAGACAGGTTTGGAGGAAAATGAACCCGCATCCAAGAAGTTCGAACAGGCTGCTTCTAAACAATCTTACAAGTCCAATTGCCAAATTTTCCACCTCACCTCGTAACTTCACAAAAGAATTGTGATTCTTTGAAAATCAAATTTTGTAGATCTTTGCACGGCTTTGCTTGCATGAGCAGGCACACATTTGATCTAATATTTTAAATAGAATTGGTTACACCTTTTAGTCCGTTTTGCTTTAAGGATGTTGAGGACTGTATTTCTAGGTTAATTAATTGTACCTATTTGAGGTTACTTTTATCTGGGCTATTTGTAATTTTTATTAAATCCAAATTTGTTGGCTTAGTTAATATATTATTTAGGACGTACTGTCATCAAACCGCAAAAATGACGGACCCCAAAGGCTAATGATGGCGATTGCCGGGACATCATTTCATGTTTGGAACACTCTTTCTGTGGGTGTGCGTGTGTTACTTTGTGCCAGCTGATCAGAAATTCAGAATCAAGCTGTT
The DNA here is from genome assembly GCA_011114355.1 of Carex littledalei. Taxonomy (NCBI): domain Eukaryota; kingdom Viridiplantae; phylum Streptophyta; class Magnoliopsida; order Poales; family Cyperaceae; genus Carex; species Carex littledalei. The sequence continues at coordinate 8,821,717 of CM022088.1, forward strand.
TAGTGATGCTATGTCAGTTCGAATAACACCTACTCTGCGTTGCTTATGCGATGCAATATTTTTTATAAAGAAAATAAGTATAGGAGAAAATCAAATGAGTATGAGGTAGCTAACTATCCTCCCGTAATTCCATTTTTCCTTTTTTCTAGGTTTGATTTTTCTTCCATTTAAAATCCGATATCTTCATTTTTCTTAATCGAAGTTTACTACCTTCCGCTAATTATCCGAAAGTGTACAACAAAACGTTGTTTATTAATCGATAAAAAAAAACAGTTTGTACTTGCGATTGCACTTTTTAAATCGTTCATATTTTTAATTAACAATCTTTTCAAATCCATATACAAGGTAAAATCATTGTGTTGAATTAGAAACACATGAAAACAATAGTTATTTTCACGTGCCATTTCGTGTTGTGTTTCGTGTTGTGCTTTGCTGGGACCATGGCAGTTTCTGTGTCGTGCCATACTGTGTCTTTTTTTACCGAGAATTGGTCATGACACGTGAGTTATGGCACGTAACCGACGCACGTGCCATACCCTTTTGTGTTCCATCCTGTTTTGTTCCGTTATGTTTTGTTCTGTTGTTCTGTTATGTTCTGGTGCTAGCTACGGTGTGCCATTTTTTTCACTCTAGCTGAATTTAGGAGCAGACGCAGAATTTCTGTTAGAGGAGGGCAAAAATCGAATTCAAACTCTATTATTTATTTGAAGATGACACAAGCCAGATAGTTTATAAGGTTTCTGTCAAAGGAGGGCACAAGCCAGATACTCATGCATGCACACTCAGACATAATTGCATTACAAGGCAGGCTCATCGTTATCCTTATTATTTATTTGAGGAGAGAACTGACTAGACAGAAGCGACTCTGCTGCAAGAAAAGCAGGATCTGATCTCAACCATTCAAATTTGTTGAGATTTATGCATGAAAAAGTTTCTTCATCGAAATACGCAAATGAAAAATTTTGAATGGTTGGAATCTGAAAAGTAGACTCTGCTTTTCTGAGAGAAATCAGAAAAGCAGCAGAGTTAGATAAGTATCCGGTGCTGTCGGTGAATAACTTCCACTTGAGCTGCTTTTTATTTTAAATTAAAAAAAATTATCAGATAGTCATATAATAACAGAAAGAGGTACGGATTCCTCAAATAGACCAAGTCTTATCAGTATTACTACTGTCTACTGACAACTTATAATAGGTCCAAAAAGGTCCCTAAGCACCCAGATGTAAAAGGAAAAATATATGTATATAAATGGTCAATACTGTGAATTTTTGTTATAAATCATAATTAAAAAAAAAAAATTTACGAAACTAACATGATTATTTTTTTTTTTTAACAAAAACCATAAGAACCGAAAATGTTATTTCGGTCCGTTATTTTTTTGGATTTTCTGTAGTGGCTCATATGAAAACTTGTGAAACCAGTACCACAAAAAATTCAAAAAGAGGACCGGACCGAAATGGTATTTCGGTCCGGAATAAAAAAAATAACGGACCGAAATGGCATTTTCAGTTCTTATGGTTTTTGTATAAAAAAATAATCATGCTAATTTCGTAAAAAAGAAACATTAATTATGGTTTATAAAAAAAATTTCAATACTGCAGCCTGCAAGGGTTAACATTATAAATATATGAAGCCACCATAATACAACTCCTAACGAACACACAAAATAAGATAAAAAAAAAAAGGACAACCAAAATATTTCTTAATGAGTGTGCATATTTCTTAAGAAGTTGAAACTGTACTAAGTTGACCCAAAAGAGGATTCTAAACTTCTGACAATTTCATTGTGTCTTAATTAAACAATGCAGTTTCATGTTTTTAAAAACGCAATAGTTTTTCTAATAGAACGAATTTTGTACTTGCTTAGTTCATGTTGTCTTTTTTAATTGTTGGTATTTCTTATTTGGTTAATGACTTTATTATTTAATAACATAATCCATGTCTTATGGAGCAAAACTAGAGTGTGATGTGCTCACCAAGAGGGTTTGGTGAGCACAACTCCAAAAATCTATTAAATTAATTTTAAATGACGAATTCAAACTGTTAAAACCAATCTATTTCACGAGTGATGTGTGTACATACAAATTTTGAAAGTTTCAAATTCATTTAGTACAAAGTTAATCGGTCAAAATAATAAACATTTTATAAGAATTCACTGTTGGACTGCTCCAGTCTCTTTCCTTCTGTCTGATCCAATTCAAAATTAGCGCCTACTAATGTCCTTTTCTGTGAATATTTGTTTCAATATGCTTCCATCCTATAAGAATAAGGAACTTTGAAAACCACCTGGTTCTTTGTTGAGCTGCCTGCCGATTCTCTTTAGGGCTTATCAATACTATATAATATATATCCTTAAGTAGTCTTTTGGCATGATCAGGTGGAATGACGATTATTAATTATCCTTTATAAACAAATATCTACCCGGGATAATTTAGCAGTGAAGAGAAAGAAAAAGAGGTGGAGCGAATAAAAAGAAAGGAGATGGATCAATATAATTTTTAAAGTAATTAAATAAAAAATAAAATAAATAAAAGAGGATGGAACTGACTAAATTATTCATTTACCATGCCAATTAATTAGAAATAAACAAGATAAACAGTCTTTTTCTTTAAAGAGATAAACACTCTTCAATAAATAAATAAAGCTTCGACGATCTAAAGCACAGCCAGATACACTCGGGCATAATTGCATTACGAGGCAGGCTGATCGTCGTCTTTATTACTAATTTGAGGAGAGAACTGACTAGACTGTGGTGAGTACCCCGGTGCAGTCGGTGAATAACTTCCACTTGGGCTGTTTTTCATTTTAAATTAAAAAAAATTATCAGATAGTCATATAATAACAGAAAGAGGTACGGATTCCTCAAATAGACCAAGTCTTATCAGTATTATTACTGACAACTTATAATAGGTCCAAAAAAGGTTCCCAAGCACCCAGATGTAAAAGGAAAATATATGTACATAAATGGTCAATACTGCGGCCTGCAAGGGGTTAACATCATAAATATATAAAGCCACCATAATACAACTCCTGACGAACACACAAAATAAGAGACAAAAGGACAACCAATTAGCACGAAGAAAGCAAGTGGAAAAATCAGCAATTAACAAGCATAGTACTGGTCCTTGGTAGTGCATTCATAATGAAATTTCTTAGCTAACAGATTTATAGAAGAAACTTTACCTGTACTGCGGAGAGGTGGGGCTGTAGTCCGGATTTGACCCACCACCGTTGTACGGGCTGAACAAAAAAGTTGAACAATAATTCAGGAACAATGTACAGATTAATGGAATGTTGAACAGTGCCAGTGAAGGAAATATTAGGGTCTCTAACCTGGTTGGGCTGTATGTCGGGCTCGGCTGAGAATACGATGGCGATGTTGGCGAGTAAGTCGGCGAAGTTGGACTGCACAAAAAAAATTAAAAGAAATTGTTCTTCCAATTAGAAAACAAGAATTGTCAAACAAGTACTAATGTGAAAACTAAGATTTAAAGTTTAGTATGCACCTATAATTGGGGGAAATTCGCGGACTTGTGGGAGAATATGCAAGTGACGGTGGGTTATAGCTTGGGGATGTTGGACTATACCCTGGCGATGTCGGGCTGTACGCCGGTGAAGTTGGGCTGTAACTTGGGCTTGTAGGGCTGTAACTGGGGCTTGTTGGACTATAACTTGGGCTTGTTGGTGAGTACGATGGTGAAGTGGGTGAGTAGCTCGGTGAAGTTGGTGAGTATGATGGTGATGTGGGGGAGTATGAAGGCGAAGTCGGCGAGTATGCCGGAGATGTTGGGGAGTACGCTGGCGATGTCGGGGAGTACACAGGTGAGGTGGGAGAATAACTTGGTGATGTTGGGCTGTAACTAGGGCTTGTGGGGCTATAACTGGGAGAAGTGGGGCTATAGCTCGGAGATGTAGGGCTATAGCTTGGAGAAGTGGGGCTGTATGAAGGACTAGTCGGAGAATATGCCGGGCTAGTAGGGGAATAGCCAGGTGAGCTAGGACTGTATGTCGGAGATGTGGGACTGTACCCTGGGGATGTGGGACTGTACCCGGGAGAAGTCGGGCTGTACCCAGGGGAAGTCGGGCTATACCCGGGTGAGCTCGGGCTGTACCCAGGTGAGCTCGGGCTGTATCCTGGTGATGCACTGGGAGAAAATGCCATGCCCCCAACATATGGTGAGAACTGTGCATCAGTGATTGGTGAAGACCTTATATTTGGACTTAAGAGATAGCTTGGTGACATCATCCCCTCGTGGTATGGTGTACCAGTTATAGGGGACCGGGCTGGGGTCATGCCATAGTCTAGCTCAGCAAAGCTCGGTAGGTTCAGTTCTATTGCTTTCTGGAGCATTTCAGCATTCAAATACAGGGAACAACTGCCAGTACCGATCGGTGCCAACTGGCCCAGCATGATGTTTTCAGTGACGCCACGTAGGCGGTCAGGTTCGGCATACACTGCCGCATCAAGCAAAATATCAACAGTCTCCTCAAATGAGCACCGCATAAGTGGGCCAGTATCATTCCTGTTGATACCATGCCGAGTGATCGCCATCAAGTGGCCCCGATATGTCATGGTGTCACACAAAATTGCCAGGTGCCGGTAGTTCACATAAGATCCGTCAAATGAAATAACCACTCTCAGCTCGTCCAACAGAGACCGTCGAACTGCCTCGATACCAAGCACCTCTATCACTTCTATCAAGTGGTTGCTAGTGGTACGGGTCGGATCTACATCCTCATGACACATCACTGCCAATAGGTTAACCCCCTCAGTATCAAGCATCCACTCTTGACCCGGTTTAAAACCCTCATTTTCATCAAAACGGTTTATCTTACCAGATTTGATAAACACCTTGTTGATATCTGGTATGCCCCTGAGTGCCATCTCAGTTAACATGTTGCTCTCTATCTTTTTCAAAAACACATCATCCTCGGCCGACTCATCTTGCAACTCCCCTTTGGGTGCCTCGTCATTCATGATGCGTATACGCAAGATAAGCTTATCCGCATTATCATCATTGAATATACACGTCAAATCATCATCGAATTCCTGATTTATTTTCTCTGCAATATCAGCCATGCTGAGTTTCTTATCAACCATCATCTCACGGTTGAGTTCGATACGCAGCAGCCATGGAGAGATCTTCTCAGGGGCAATATCCTCATCTGGCATCTCATAGTATGACTTCACGAACTCCACATCCTCCTCAATAATTGTGCTAAGTGGGTCCGGGTCATACCATACCTCTGTTGCATGGGTCACGCTCCGGAGTGTGGTATACTCCAGTGCGCACTGCACATTCTTTGCAAGCTCTTTCTTCTTGTTAATCTCAGGCTTAAGGTATACAGAGAGAGACGGGGTTTTTATCTTCTTGGCCACGTTAATAATTTCACGCAGCCGTGGCACGCCAAGTGTCACATTCTTGGCACTCACACCAGCATAATGGAAAGTGTTTAAAGTCATTTGTGTGGCAGGTTCCCCAATTGATTGTGCTGCCACACAACCGATCATCTCTCCCGGAGCAACAAGAGATTGCAAGAATCGAGATTCAATTTCTCCCACAACCCATTCAAAGGCTTCTCTAGTCAAGCGGTACTCGCTCAGAACCCGTTTGCTCGAAAAGGTACTGCGGAGTAAGATGTTAAAGAGTAGGGTTGCATTTTTCTGCGCCTCAATGCTCAAAAAATCATCCCCAGGGACCACCTTCAGCCTCTCTTGCAGTTTATCAATAGCCTCCACAATCTCCATAGGGTGCATGTCAGAGGGGCGTCTCATGTCGATCTTGAAAGTCTTTTGTGCATTCCAGATCAGCCGTTTCAAGTTAACAGGCATGGGCCAGGAGTTGTCTCCTGTTGTGGCAATCTCACTACCGAGCTGGAACCGGTCAGCCTCTAGCTTCTGCACCTCCGCATCAAACACATTTCTGAATTCACGGATAGTTCTCAGATCTTCTACATGCTCCGGAAGCATGTAACTAGGGTTCCAGCTCTCATCATCAAATTCATATTTATAAACGTTGTCAAATGCTGATTTCTTCATCTTTAGTGAATCCAGTTTCTGCGACTCAATCCACACGGCATCCATACCATCCTCGCCATACAAAAACTGAATCACATCCCCAAGAGAATTTCTCACTGTGCCGTCATACTTGACCATGATATCCTCCATGGCCTTAACAAGCCTCCTCTGAATGTAACCCGTCTCAGAGGTTTTGACAGCAGTATCGATCAAACCCTCGCGACCTCCCATAGCATGAAAGAAGAACTCCTGAGGGGTCAGACCTCGTAAATAAGAGTTTTCAACAAAACCTCGAGACTCAGGACCTAAATCATCTTTAGTGAAATGGGGAAGGGTTCGATCAATGAAACCAAATGGGATACGCTTCCCTTCAACATTCTGTTGTCCGACACAGGCAGTCATCTGGGAGATGTTAATGAAAGACCCCTTAGACCCAGCTGTCACCATGGCCTTTAGGTTGTTGCTTTCAGACAGAGATTTTTGTGCGCTAGCACCTGCATCATCACGAGCCTTGTTCAACACCTGACAGGAAAAATAGTGTTCACTGAAGTAAGCCTGAATAACCATAAGGAGATTGTACAGGAGGGATTTTACCTTCTACCAAAATTGCTCTCACCGGCTACCATTTGATTTCCAGATTTTTGTTACATGATCAAATATGCCCAACCAGAGTAATCAAAACAACCCAACTAGAATGGGATGAAGACAAAAGGCTAACCAATAAAATAAATATTTTCTATACATGGGTATCAAACCAGTACATCTCACTTCATGAACTAACCAGGTCAGAACAGTAAACATCTATACCAGTGTTGTAAATAACGGTATGCGCTCGTCGGACAAACAGGGTACCACCAAATGATTAATCGGGAATAATCGGAAATAATCGGCCATAATCAGGAACAATCGGGAATAATCGGCCGATTAGTCAGGAAAATCCGTGACGGTTTGGTCACCGCCAACGACTAATCAGCCAATTAATCGACCCAAACGGACGTTTTTTACAACACTGATCTATACAACTCTCCCAATGAAAACAATCATGTGTCTGGCCGCACAAAAAAAAGTGTTAACAAATATATATAAAATGATAATATAAGATATTCACCTGGTTAACCCTGTTCTCAAAAGAGTCCATCATGGTGCGACCTGGTTCAGGCTCAAGATTCTTGTCTTGGGCTTGCTTGATCAGTTCCTTCACATCATTTTTTGCCTTCGAAATAGTTTCGTTAATCTTTTCCATGGTGGCTGCATCAGCAATCGTGTCACCAATGCCAATGCTGAATCCATTCTGTAACAACCAGTAATTTACCAGCCATTGAACATGTCCCAGGAACTTGCGAGCTGCATCAGGTCCCACCTCTTCCCTGGAAAAAACAACAATTGAACACGTTTTCATTAAATGTCCTAATTAACGAAATAACAAAACAAATTGATCCATTCACCTGGCAAATACAATACAAGGATCAATGGTACAGTAGAAACTAATGGCCTGATATTGGAACAAATTGGCATTATTTTGTAGTAGGTAGGTAGGTAGGTAGGTAGGTACAAAAAGATAAAAAGGTTGCTGAGATGCTAACCATATCACATGAATAAGACTGCCACCACCAGTTCCAAGGGTCTTTTTGCAAAGTGTCCCTGAAAGAAGCTCCCCCTTCTCTATACGCACAAGTGTATCACCAGGTGTGATAAAACCCGTCTCTGCCTCACTATGCCATGCAGCCATACGTATCAAATTTATTTGTTTCGGTATAATCAGGTTGAAGACTTGTTTCCCAGTCCACAGAGGCCTTGGTTTCAGAATGGCCGGTGCAGGTACTTTTCCATCAAAGTCCTCCCACCACATGAGAATATTCATGAAGACATCCTACCAAAACGACATATAAATTGTAAATTTTCAGAATAACATATTTGGTTAAAGAAAAAAAAAATGTAAGCAATTAGTAAGCCCTCTTGGTTGCATATACAGTAAACCTAAAAATTGCATCAAGAAGCTGAGAATATCAAGACAAATGGACACCTTCTCAATAAATGTATCCCTCTTGGTGATCTTACGGCATCCGAGCAGCGTATCCTGCACAATACCCATAACGGGTCGATTTGACTGGGGAGACACAATGCATTTGGGCACCATCATGAGCTCAAGCACCTCCGCGCGAGTCTCAAATGACTGGGGGACATGCATATTCATTTCGTCCCCATCAAAATCTGCATTGTATGGGGATGTGACAGAGAGATTAAGGCGGAAGGTGGAGTATGGCATGATCTTAATGCGATGGCCCATGATTGACATCTTGTGCAGGCTGGGCTGTCGGTTGAATAGTACAAAGTCGCCGTCATTTAAGTGCCGCTCAACCTGTACAAAACATTATTAGACAACAATTTGTTTCAGGAAATTTTTTGCATCTCAGCAATTTAGCTTTAGAAAGATGTACTAAGCAACAGGCATCTGCACTGCGTCCCTTTTTCCTACTGGCAATTTCTCAAACTCTCAAAGCCTTAATGTTGCAAGAAACGACCAAATCAATGCCAAATGTTCAGCTTTTGGTATAAGCATGTGTTTATATTTCTCTCTCCTCTCCTCTATACTCCTCTATAATGGATCAGATATATTACTAATTTTCCAGGGATGTTTAGTCAAACTCCCTTAAAACTAGCCTTCCCTAAAATCCATAGACAAAAATGCAAAAAAGAAGGGGCTTAATTCTTTATGAAGTGAAAACCAACCTTGTAACCAAGCTCCAAGTGTTGGTCACTACTCTTCTTCAAGTAGCGAAGATCAAGTCTTTGACCGTCTTCTCTAATAATGTACTTCGCACCAGTCTTACCAGGTGGTGGGTGGGGTCCGTATTCCACCAACTCCTTCAGCCTGAAGGAAAATAACAGTGGGAGCATTACATGAGGATGTTGTTATAGTCTAGCATTGAAGTTTAAGCTACATCATCACATACATGCATATCTAACCTTTCAATATTATATGGGGTGACAGTTTCTGGATAGGTCAAATTGAGAGCAATACTCCATGGGACACCCAATTGGTCAATGTTAATGGTGGGGTCAGGCGTGATAACAGTACGGGCTGAGAAGTCAACCCTCTTGCCCATTAAATTGCCCCTGATCCGACCTTCTTTTGCCTTGAGCCGGCTGCATATTGATTTAATTGGCCTCCCAGATCTTTGAGTTGCCTGAACAAGCAAAAATAAGAGAACCAAGTACACCACAAATTAGATGCATTTCATGAACTCAAAAAGAATATTTCTTCAGTCAGCAATTACTAACCCTGGGTTGTCCAGGCAGCTCATTGTCAAAGTAGGTAGCAATATGAAATTGGAGTAATTGAGCAAATTCAGTAATTATGTGCGCTGGTGCGCCATTTCTCTCTTGCTTCCTCAAGTTCTCATTATGCCGTATAATCATGGCAAGTTGATGTGTCAGATCATCCTGCTCAAGCATAGATAACCCATTTTGATCAGCCAACATATACATGAAAAAGAACGATATCATTTTTTTTGTACTTCGTCAAAAATAATTTTACCTCACTCCTAGCAGAGGTGTCCATCATAACAGAAGGCCTAACAGGGGGAGGAGGGATAGGGAGCACTTGAAGTATCATCCAATCCGGCCGGGCATATTTTGGATTCAGACCCAATAAGAGGCAATCCTCGTCGCTTATGCGCTTCAGTACATTCAGAACCTGTTTTAACAAAAGAATTAGATGCATAGTTGGTTATTACTTCTCTTTGGAAATACAATTTGTTTATTAATCAGTCAATCTTGGTAGAATTTTAACATACATCATTAGAATTTTGTTAAATTCATTTCAGCTTAAAAGATAAAAGTAAATATGGAAGGAAGAAAGAATGAAAAAACATAGGAAAGAAAAAAGGGTCATGTTAATGACGGGATAGTTTGTACACAGTTCCAAATATTTAATTGGAAAACCCCTGATTATAGTGCTCCACCTTATTGCCGATAATTACATTTCAAAACCCCCTGATTGTAGTTTTCCACATTATTGACGATAATTAAATTTGAAAACCATAGATTTTGTTCTTTCGTCAAGTCTGTTCCTTTTACCTATAAAACTACTTACTAAAATCTGCAGTAATCTTCTCTGTTGAAAACTTCTCCTAAAGATATTACTGCCCAAATTAAATTTTGGGCCACAGATGCAAAAGACATAATTATATGTTTTCCTGAGAAAGGACAAGAGTACTTTTTGCTAACTAAATACTATGTTTAAGAGCCAATCAAAATCTGGCACTTGATGAACATCAAATCTTAATGAGACCCTAGAAAGAAAAGGGCAAAAGTACCCTATCAGCGGAGAGAATCTGTTTCCTCTCAACCGGCTCAGGAAGCTGCTCACTCTCATCAGACTTCTTCTTGGGTGCCTTAAACTCAGCCACCATCTTCATGCCATCAACGGTTATATTAGGCTGCTGGGCCCCACAACCACCTCGGCTCTTTTTGACCGATTCATCTCCATCCTGTTCTTTTTGTACATCAATATCATCGCCACCGGCACATCTCTTCTTGCTCTTGCATGCATCATATATGCGTTTCAGACGGTTCTTGGGATTTCTGATTTTTAGGGCTTGCTTGAAACGTGTGTCATCCTGAAATATAATGCATTGGTATAAGACCATATTGTGATGTGCTCAGTTGTTTGTATCTCTGTAACAAAAAATTGAGATTTTCTGCAATGCTCTTAGTCAATTTTTTTACATCTTGTCAAACCCCATGCCCCCACATTCTTTGGCCTTAGAAGCTAAGGAAGCTAAATGGAAAATTGTTCACTTCAGATAAGGTGCATACCTCATCAGCTAGAATCTTGGAGCAGTTAAAGCAGACACAGCGCATTATCGATAGAACTGTCTTTAGGAACCCAATATGGAACATGGGCTTAGCAAGCTCCAAATGACCAAAATGCCCCGGGCACTCCGCCATGTTGGCCATGCAAGTCTCGCACTTCATCTTTCGGTCAATGGTGCCAAGTCGAGGGTCACTGAGGCCACCTATTTTCGGCTTCCCCTTCTCCATCGTCTCACCGTGTATTATTTCTACCACCGACATTTGTCTCTGCAATTGTTTATGTTTTTTTCTTAGAGAAGGTAGAAACCATAAATGAAAAGGAACATGGAAAAAGAATACAGGTTAATGCCAGAATGGGCAAAGTACCAGCTTCCACTTAAGGTCCAAATATTTTAAAATTATATATATTGGAAGTAAAATGCCCACCAGTTTGAAACAAAATGCCCCCTTCTCTTCTCACATCCCCTACCTCTCATGCCCGCCAGTTTCAGAAAAGAAAAATGTACAAAATACTAAATTTAAACGGGGCAAGATAATTACTATCTCATCGGGGCTTAGAATTCCGAACTGCACCATTTGAACCTTCGCCACCTCAGCTGGCGAGAAAGGAAACCGCAAATCCATGATCGGGTTCTCGCTAGAAAGGGAAGTGGAGTCTTTTGAAAAAAAGAAACGGAGCGGGGGGTATGGGGTAGAGAAGAAATAGAAAGCGGAGCGGGGGTATGGGTAGAAACAGAAAGGGATTTAGACCGACTTAGGGCATCAGGTAAGTATCCTCTGAGATATCTCATATTTTGCGTGACCGACGTGTCCGTTGCCTATTCGGGGATAGCGCAGGGGCCAGTATTATTTTTGCTTTGTGATTCGTACAGAACGTATTTGACGGTTGAAATTTTCCAAATAGTCGCGCAAAAGATGAGATATCTCAGAGGATGTTAATTCATCGGTTGCTTAAGGCTCATCGCTCCGCCGGCCCATCTAGTAGTGTATAGTGTACTAAATCAAGTGGCCAGTAATATGAATAGTGGGACTGCAGGTCCGACTGTCAGCCTCTCCGATAGGCCTGCTAATGAACAGACCTCCTGTTCATACTCGGCCCGGTTCGAAATTGAAATGAAGCCAGCCCTGTTCTGTTTTATTCATGCTCATGTTCAGCTCGTTCTGTTTTGTTCATAAGTGAACCTGGCTCGTAACCAAGCCCTGTTCGGAATAGACCCGTTTCAACTAACAGCGCTGCACAGCGAACAATCAAACGGGCCCTGTTTTGGATAACTTTGGACAATCAAACGGGCCTTGTTTTGGATAATTTGAACAATAATTCAATTTGGCGGAGTTCTGCCTGGAATACGCTTTGGACCTAAAATATCAATCACCTAATTCACTTTGGCAGAGGCTCTGAACCGGTCATATAATTATATTTCACACCTAATTATACAAATAAACAGATTTAATTATTTTTAATCAAAGGATTTATAATTTAAAAGGGTCCGCCTAGCTCTCCCCCGTGAACAATCCCCCGTTTCATCCCCCGTCAGTTGCATTAATTAAGGTAGTTTAGTTAGTTAGAATTTATAACTGTCAGTGTATTTTAGAAATTTGCAGAAGTATTCATATGTAGCACAACTAGTATTCATCCATCTATATGAAGGTATTCACATTTGCAATAGAAACGTATTTGGATATATTACAACAAGAAACTAGAGGACAAACAACATGTGTGGGGGACCGCACAACTGTCAGAGCATTAATTAAGTGGGGGACCGCATAACCGTCAGCGTATTAATTAAGTGGGGGACTTCTAACTACCTTCAGCTCATTTTAGAAATTTGCAAAAAAAGTATTCATCTGTAACACAACTAGCATTCATCCATCTATATAAATGTATTCATCTTTGCAATAGAAGCATATTTGGACACATCAATCACTCATCTTTTACACGTTTTTAGAGATGAGTTTTTTTTTCTCCGTTCAATCTAACTAATATTTCTGACGATCTGTGAGAAATTTTGCAAATCTAAAACCACGAATGTCTTCTACATAATTTTCTCTTTCAAATGAGATCCATGATGACATACTTTCGAGTTGTCCGTTGCACAAGTATTCACACCTCGTCATGCAAGTATTCATCCCGCATTAAGCAAGTATTCATCCTCATCGTGTAAGTGTAAATAGTTAATGTACCAAGAGTATTACACGTTTTTAGAGATGGGTTTTTTTTCTCCGTTCAATCTAACCAATATTTCTGACGATCTGTGAGGAATTTTGCAAATCTAAAACCACGAATGTCTTCTACACAATTTTCTCTTTCAAATGAGATCCATGATGACATACTTTCGAGTTGTCCGTTGCACAAGTATTCACACCTCGTCATGCAAGTATTCATCCCGCATTAAGCAAGTATTCATCATCATCATGTAAGTGTAAATAGTTAATGTACCAAGAGTATTACAAACATATGTGCATACCAAACAAATAAAAAGTATTCATCCATAAGATATCAAGTATTCATCATATAAGTTAAAGTATTTATGCCTAAGATATTAAGTATTCATCCATAAACGTTGAAGTATTCATCTCTAAAACATTAAGTATTCATCAATATGTACTTAGTATGCACTGTTCTAATTCACCATTAATGAAGCTTTGTTCTTTGCAAATAACTCGGATCTGACCCGGCGGTCGACAGTGATGGATCTACTCCGGCGGAGGTGGGAGGTGGGAGGTGGGAGACGGAGGTGAGAGAGAGAGGAGGCGGAGGTGGGAGGTGGGAGACGGAGGTGAGAGACGGAGGTGGAGGTGGGAGACGGAGGCCGAGAGGGAGAGGTGGGAGAGGCGGGCGGAGGCGCAGAGGGAGAGGTGGGAGAGGCGGGCGGAGGTGGAGGCGGAGGTGGAGAGGGAGAGGTGGGAGAGGTGGGAGAGGGAGGGAGAAAGAGGAAAGAAATAAATGGAGAAAATTGAGTAATTAATTTGTAGGGCCATTAGGTAGTTAGAATTTTGAATTATAGTTAGAAAAGATAGTTAGTTAGTTGGGGGATGAAATGTGGGATGGATAGATGGAGGAAGATATAATTACCCAATTTAAAAATCATCAAAATTAAACCTGAGCTCATCAACTTCAATTTAAAACTATAAATGAAAATTTATAGAGGAATCAAGCGTGTCTCTGAGATATCTCAACTTTTGCGTGACCAACGTGTACGGTGCCTATTCGGGGATAGCACGGGTCCAGCATTATTTGTGCTTTGAGATTCGTGCAGAACGTATTTGAACGATTGAGATTTTCCAGAAAACACTCGAAGTTTGAGATGTCTCAGGGGATGCGAATTCGTTATTACAATACTGATACGAAGGTTTGTAAATTAGTACAAGCAGCAAAAATGGGTGAGAATATCAACTCGGGTTCAAACCCAGTAAAAGTGGGATTTTTTTTAAAAACCATAATTAAAATAATTAAATTTAAATAAACAAAATGATTGCGCCCAGATTTACAAAAATCATCAAAACCAAAATGCCAATTCGGTCTGAGCGCATTTTTTTCCTCCGGACCGAATTGGCATTTCGGTCCAGCTCAATTTCGCTCAATTTCACAATAAAACTGTGTTGCCTTTCGTGTGGAGGCTTTTGTTAGCCTGGACCGAATTGCCAATTCGGTCCAGGTTTTTTTTTTTTTTTTTTATAGAAACACTAATAAATTAGAGCAAAAATAAAGAAATCTAACACTGAAAATTTAAATTATTTGTTAGATTACTTCTTTTGATTTATAATTAGAATATTTATACTAAAACACACTAAATTACTTGAAATTATGTTGAATTACACTATATTACGATAAATTATGTTGAATTACACTAAATTACGCTAAATTACAATAACTTCGCTAATTATGTTGAAATACGGTAAATTACGCTAAAGTAGACCGATTCTGTGCCATCTTTCATGAATCATAAAAAATAGTAAAAAAATTCTAAAAATAGTAAAAATTGGTATTCTACAAGTTCATTATGCAACTAATTTACTGAGCTACTTGGATTGAATAATATAAATGAAAATCTTAATCGGAAACTTCAACTCAAGTTTTGAGGCTCTTCTCTTAGTTTTTTGGCGATTCTGAATTTTGGAATCCGGCATCATAGGCACGGATGCATGCGTCTTTTCGCAAGCTTTCCGAAAAGTGGTCATTTGCTGAAATCGGACACTCGAGCGCTGTTTTATGACCGTTTGAAGTTTCGCCGTCGTTTTTCGCCTTTTCAGTGAAGATATCATCCCTATTCATATGTAATTTAGCGTAATTAACCGTATTTTAGCGTAATGTAATGTAATTTAGTGTAATTTAACTTAATATAGTGTAATTCAACATAATTTCAAGTAATTTAGCGTATTTTAGTATAAATATGCTAATTATATGTCAAAAGAAGTAATTTATCAAATAATTTAAACAAAAAAATTCAAATTTTCAGTGTTTCTATACCAAATTGGTAGTTAAAAATGTATATTAACTACAACAATAAATCGATATTATCATATTATTAATCAAAATATAATACTACTACTACCATTATTATTTTTAATGATAATACTACTACTACAACTATTTGTTAATATTTTTAAGGCACTAAAAAAAATAGAAAGTAAGGATGACGATGGTATTACTACTACTACTACTACAGTAAGGATGACGATGGTATTAATAATAATGGTAAAAGTAATAAGGATGATGATCTTGATAATAATAATTGATATCAATATTTATATTATAATACTATTAAAAACAATTCAATATGATAATACTATATTATTATTAATGTTACAATATTTTGCTTTATTTTGCTCTTGTCTCTATAAAAAAAAAAAAAAAGCCTGGACCGAATTGCCAATTCGGTCTGGCCTGTTTTTTTATTTTATGTGCCGTTCTTTCTATAACCCAATGAAAAACAACCAAACCGAATTGCCAATTCGGTCCGGAGGAAAAAAATGCGCTCGGACCGAATTGGCATTTCGGTTTTGATGATTTTTGTAAATCTGGACGCAATCATGTTGTTTATTTAAATTTAATTATTTTAATTATGGTTTAAAAAAAAAATCCGTAAAAGTGCAATAGTAAAAGAAAGAGGGAGAATCAACAAAATTCTGGATACCAATCATTTTCAAATTATCATTGGGAAAAGGAGTATGCTAACTTGAGGACATCTCAGTCAGAGAAATCATTAAAATTCTGAAATACCAATCATTTTTCAAATTATCATTGAGAAAAGGAGTATGCTAACTTGAGAAAATCTCAGTCAGAGAAATGAATAAGTGGCATAAGCACGCACAATTTCGGCCTCTTTTTAAAAAAGAGAATAAAAAAAAAATAAGCACGCACAAGGTTGCCATGACCCAAATTGAGCCTTTAAGCAAGGTAACAACAAATTTACCATTTTCCTATTTAAAATGCATACTTCATAACGACTTATCTTAGTGCTTAGAATATAATTAATCCATATTTCTCTTATAATAAAATAAGTATAAAGATTTACAATTTAAATTAAAAAGATCTAATATTGCTCACAAGTTCAAAAATTAATTTTCACAATGATTATTAAAATTATGGGATGTCACATTATCCTCTCTTTAAAAAATTTGGTCCTCAAAATTTAAACGATGATATCAAACAAATTAGATGAAAATCAAATCAGATTTATTGAAAACATATTCATCATATGCTAGAATGAGTTCGAACCAGGGTTCTAAATACCTAGCTATAGCTGCGCAATACTTTTTTCGGACCTTAAAAGCTAGAGCGCTATTGGCCGTTTTCGGTGCTATAGCTACACAATAGCTAGTTATAGCTATTTTTTTAGTCTTTCCAGAATAACGCGATAATTGCTATTTAGAACCTTGATTCAAACCAATTTTAATTTATCGTAAATGTAATTAAATTTCGATAAGTTTAATTAACTAATTATATCGAGTCATATGAGACATAATAATCATATTATATTAAAAAAATTTAGATGCAATACTGATAACAAATAAAATAAGGAACCAAACACAATTCAATGAACGAATGCCTGATACCATTCTATCACGCCCCATCCTCTAGTTGGGCTCGTGATGATAGAACAATACCATAGCATTCATCTAACGGTCTGTCAGCCTACGTCGTAAACAGAAATAACAGAAAACAAAACGAAATCAACTGCAAAGCTCAGTAACCGGTTATTTAACGACGTGCTTCCTTGTAATTGGTTTATTCATTATAGCAACAATACAAACAAAATTAGATTAATCCACACAAATATATCTGATTACATACACATATTTAACCGACTGAGTCTAGTTTTCCAGATACAACAATACATAGACACTTAAATCCCATAAACAGATTGAAATTCCTAGACCTCCAAATACCTTTACAATAAGCCTGCGAAAACTCAGACTATATAAGCCTAGTTACCTGATAACGAGACATTCTATAAATTCAAATCGGAT
This sequence comes from Carex littledalei, assembly GCA_011114355.1. Taxonomy (NCBI): domain Eukaryota; kingdom Viridiplantae; phylum Streptophyta; class Magnoliopsida; order Poales; family Cyperaceae; genus Carex; species Carex littledalei. Next base: position 8,839,025 of record CM022088.1, read on the forward strand.
TGCAATCGACTGTTGAGAATCACCTGCGACGTAGGATCAAAACTCGAATCGAATGGATTACGAAATTTACTTTATTTTTCTATTTTTTTTTTGTTCCTCTTTTTTTGTTTATGTTCGAATCAATTAAATGGAATGGAGTGTTCTAAATAGGTTTCCGCAAAATGAAGAGAGAAGGGTTTTAAATAGGATTAGGAGGGTAAAAACAATGGATCCGACTCTGCTGCTTTTCAGATCCCAACCATTCAAAAAATTTCATTTGCGTATCTCGATAAAGAAACTTTTTCATGCACAAATCTCAACGAATTTGAATGGTTGGGATCAGAAAAGTAGGACCCTGCTTTTCTTAGAAAAAAGCAGCAGAGTCATATCCAAAAACAATAGTGCATTGGTTGGAGGAAGTGGAAAGAGTTTTCGCATGGGAGCAACTTGGGCAGTTTTTTTTAGTTAACAATTTTATTATAATTAATCCATAAATTTTCTGTTATACAAAAATAAGTATAAAGATTTACAATATAAATTAAAAATATGTAATATTGCTAACAAGTTCAAAAATTAACTTTCACAATGATTGTTAAAATTACATGATGTGACATTATCTCTTTAATATGGTTCAAGCCGACATTTTTATTAATATCCAAAGTTTAATACAAATTATTATTTATGCCCAGATTGTCAGCCAATTTCGAAAAATATCCAAGCCGGCCAGAAAATGGCAGGCTTACTGTTTTTTTTTTTTAGACACTATGAAGAGCAAAATAATGAAATCTTAATGAAAATTTGAATTTTGTGTTTAAATTATTTGTTAGATTACTTCTTTTGATTTATAATTAGCATATTTATACTAAAATACACTAGATTACTTGAAATTATGTTGAATTACACTATATTACAATAAATTATGTTGAATTACACTAAATTACGTTAAATTACGCTAAATTACAATAACTTCGCTAATTATACTGAAATACGGTAAATTATGCTAAAATAGACTGATTCTGTACCATCTTTCATGAATCATAAAAAATAGTAAAAAAATTCCGAAAATAGTAAAAATTGATATTCTACAAGTTCATTATGTAACTAATTTACTGAGCTACTTGGATTGAATAATAGAAATGAAAATCTTAATCGGAAACTTCAACTCAAGTTTTGAGGCTCTTCCCTTTGTTTTTTGGCGATTCTGAATTTTGGAATCCGGCATAGCCGGCACGGAAAAGTGGTCATTTGCTGAAATCGAACACTCGAGCGCCGTTTTATGACCGTTTGAAGTTTCGTTGTCGTTTTTTACCTTTTCAGTGAAGATATCGTCTCTATTCATATGTAATTTACCGTATTTTAGCGTAATGTAATGTAATTTAGTGTAATTTAACTTAATATAGTGTAATTCAACATAATTTCAAGTAATTTAGCGGATTTTAGTATAAATATACTAATTATATATCAAAAGAAGTAATCTAACAAATAATTTAAACAAAAAATTCAAATTTTCAGTGTTAGATTTCATTATTTTGCTCTTCATAATGTCTCTTTATAAAAAAAAAAATGAGTAAGCCAGCCAGAAAATGGCCAGCTTAGGGGGGGAGTAAGCCGGCCATTTTCTGACCAGCTTGGGCATTTTTCGATATTGGGTCGGATTCTGGGCATAAATATAATTTGTATTAAACTTTGGATATTAATAAAAATGTCGGTGGTTCAAGCAGTGAGAACCTTATGTTTCATTTCAATAAACTCTTTGGTACTCAGACCCGTTAACCATAGTTTTCAAGCTCGTATATGTGTTCTTCTTTCATCACTTATTATATCCCATTACAAATTAAAGGAAAACCTCATTTAAAAATAAAAAAAGTTTATTTGTCAATTTAATTTTTAAAACTACTAAATAAAAGAAGATAGAAAAAAGAATGTTAAAATTTTATGGGTATATTGAATATTATAGTGTATTTGACTCATGAGGGTATCTATTTTATAAATTTAGATGAGTACACTAAAAAATTTCTCTATATTTAAATAATAAAAATGTAAAAAAAAATAAGCTTTTTCTATTTTAGATTTTTGTAAATAGTAATAATTTTAATTATTTAAACAGAACAAGTACTATTGATTTGGTTTTTATAAAAAAATGCTCCACTGATCTCTAGAGGAGAAAATAAGCAGAGATGACTGATATGTCTATATTTCATCTATTATTTCGTCTTGTTTCCAGACCAGACCTTATGATTTTGACCACTAAATTGCATAGTTTATATTGAAAATCAATAGAATATGGTACTGCTGCTGTTTTGTGGTTGAATTGCAGGAAATAGGCGAAAAACAGGCAAAAAGGCAGAGTTCTGACTTCCCCCACGCGACCCGCGTCCCACCTGACGCGGGTCGCATCACAGCCAGACGCGACCTCGGACGCGACCCTCATTGCGCGCAGCATTCCCACCTGACGCGGGTCGCGTCGAGTCAACTGAGCCAAGCCCAATTGAGGCCCACGAAGGAAACTATTTATACAGAAGGCCTGGCAACAGAAGGGACATTCCATTAATCCACGATTTTCACCAGAGACAGTTCAGATCCGAATTTGAAGTGAAGGCCTGGGCGCCTGAGGCGAGCTGAAGAGGAGAGAGCTGATCTGGAGCTGAAGAGGAGGCGATTTGGAGAAGAAGACTCAATCTGAAGCTTCAATCCTCTTCACTATCCCTTCTCACTATGATTTGCTTTCTTTCTCTCTCTCTTGTTTTGATTTTATCGATGTCTGAGTAGATACTGTAGTTTCGAGGGTTTGGATTTGTAGTCTGATACTTTGTTTGATGATGCACATGGATTGATTCTTATTGTTATTTCGTGTTTCTTTGATTCTTGTATTATTTGAGATTGCTTGATCTGAATTGTTTGATTCTTGATTGCTTACTGTTGAATGCCTTAGGCATTTCTTCTTGTACCAAAGGCTTGATGCTTCTTGCAAATTAGGGTTAAGTACTTGAGGTAGGTCTGAGAACCGAAAGGTGAGGTCAATGAGTAGCCGAAAGGTGAAAGTTTCCACTTGCTCTTGCTCAGCTTGTGGATACCTTTAGTAAACAGAATTGAGAACTTAGGTTTAGATCAAACAGCTTGATTAAACCTGAGAAGGTGAAATTGCAATTCCAAATCAGGTCTGCTAAGCCAACACACGAAAGTTGAGGTTCAGTGACACTAGGTACGGTCAATCTAACCTTACACGACTTAAATAATAAGTTTCTGACATGTGCAGACTCAGCTCAAGGGACCATGCGGGTCGCGTGACTTAGCACGCGGGTCGCATCACGAGGGTCGCAAGCCACAGCTTGCGGGTCGCGTGCCAGGTTCAGGGCGCTTAAGGCCAAGCGGGTCGCGTCACACGGGTCGCATGCGAGAGCATGCGGGTCGCGTGGCAGGTCTGAGCAGCAAAGTTGAAGATGAAATCTGAAACCCTTGAAACACCCTTTTATACCATAGTACAAAATACAAACATTTAGTTGATTCTTTACTTGTTCATATATTGTTCATACATTGTTCATACGATTGCTCATTCATTCTTTCATTTCATTTGATTTGTTCATACACCTTAGAATTAGACAAACAAACCCCAAACATTCAAACTTCTAGTACCTAACTAGGAAGAGTTTAGGTTCAGAAATTAAACCGTCCCTGTGGATCGACACCCGATCTAACTACACGACAGGATCGTATACTTGCGATCTTCGTCGGGAGTTGAATAGGGTTTAAACTCTACAGCTTAGGCTGTAGTGAAGCTTTGTTCATTCAATTCACAACAAGTTTAAGACGAACAATGACCAATCGTAGATTTCTTAGAATCAAATTTAATTTCTCTCTTCACTAATTTCTAGAATTAGTGGAGCTGTTTTTTTATGAAAACTAAATCTTGTTCCGTTAAAATAAATAAAATTGGTTTTATTTAAAACAAAACCTATATTTTATATTATGCTGAAAACAATGTAATGTTTGGTAGGATTATATGTGGCAATAATCTAATGCATGTTTGTGTTATAATATTATAAATTGTGGAATATATAACGAAATAATTATGAACTTTTGCCTTTTTTTTCGGAACTATTGGTATAAAACACTTGCGGTCTCCCAGTGAATATGAAAAATGTTTTAAAATTGAACTTTACTAATACCTATGATTAACACTCGGAAGAAAGCAACGAAGAATCCACATGTTAAAATACCAAATGCGTGATAAATAAGTACTCGTTATTTTAATAGCACTTGCACAATGAACATGTTGGTTTTAATAATATTTTGTGATATTGGAGAAAACTTAAATTAAGTTTATATTTCAAATGAACGATAGTATTGTTGGAATATATTTTTAAAATAATTCCGATAGTTAAATTAATTAATCAAAATATAATAAATATAAGTTGAAAAGATAATAGCCGGATCATACAAGACCGCCAGAAAGAAGGGTTCTTTTGAAAAAGAGAAAAATGTCCAAAATTCTAATTTATACGGGGCAAGAGAATTACTATCTCATCGAGGCTTAGAATTCTGAACTGGACCATTTGAACCTTCGCCACCTCAGCTGGCGAGAAAGGAAACCGCAAATCCATAATCAGAGTTCGGAATTTTGATCTCTAGAAAAGAGAAGGGGAAGGGTTGTTCTGACAAAGAAGTGGAGCGGGGAGTATGGGGTAGAAATAGAAAGGGGAAAGTATTTAGAGTTTTAGATCGACTTAGGGCTGCGAATCAGGCATCTGTTCCTTAAGGCTCATTGCTCCGAATTCACATCCCCTCCATCGCTCCCCCGGCCCATCTATCAGGCCTGTTTGATTGTGATGGGATTGTGTAGGATGAAATTTGACAGAATAAGAATTCACTTTTCAAAAAGAGGAAATTTATAGATAACGATATGCACAAAATTAATTATGGAAACGTGTTGAAATCAGTTTTTAGTTGTACCGTAGAATTATTTATGAAAAATCATATTTTTTCTTTCTAAAATATATATACAATTATCTTTATTAATATAATTATTAATAATGCAATTAAATAAAATAAATTAAATAATAACGTAATGTTACTTATTAGTGCTTGCTAAAATGCTTGTTCGAGAGTTCATGTGCCCGTGGTCACATACACAGAAATTATTATTGTATAAGAAATAGAAAAAATATTTAATAGAAAGGAAGAATATGTGTTAAAAAATAAACAAATGAAAAAATAACAACATAAACATAAAAAACCTGTGCTGAAAAAAAAACATGTCCGGATCCGAGCTAAAACTAGCTTAGTCCCACAACAGAAAATAAAAATAAAACTGTGATCTTTCATGCCTCCATTTTTCATGTCTCCACCATTTTATCTATATCATTTTATCTATGCACGTGTAAAAAATTATGACATTTCAATTTTGTTTTGGTTGTCATCAAGAGCTTGTAAAAAATGTACTAATGTGGATAATTTCTAGACGTTGATTTTTCAACTTATTGATTCACATAAAAACAAAATCAAAATGTGATAATTTTTTATGAGCACATAGATAAAATGATGTAGATCATATCCAACGGTAAGTTTGATTTTTTAGTTTTAAATTTTGAGTTATTAAAGTTTTTAAAAATGAAGGCATGAAAAATGGAGGCATTTGAACCCTCCTCTCTTTATATATAGAGTTTGAACTTTATTAATAATAAGAGAAAAAGAAAGAAAGAGACAAGGGCCTACACAATCACATGGGGGAGAGAGAATATTGACTAAAAAAAGTAAGTTTTCAGATTTCGGAGTTGGCCCCAGCATGAGAGAGGATTTTTGGTTAAGAAAATGACGAATTCATATCACCCACGGTACCTATTTAGGGAATCTTTTTAACTTGGCACGAATCTCAAAGCCCAATATACTGCCCCCTCAGTCAGCCCGAATCCCAAACCGGCTGAGAGTTAATCTCAACCGTAAATAGCTAATTGTAAAAGGGAATCTTTTACGGTACTGTCGAGGATATGGACTCGAAAATAACAAGGTGATTGTGTACTAAAATGAACTAAAATGGGTATAAGTTGGAAATTACCCAAGAGAAATTTGGGAAGAAATATGGGTTGTCGAACATCCAAATAGGAATTTGGACCATCTAACTTAAACCCACTAAATTCCCATAAAAAAAGTGACAGCAGTGGCTACAATAATATGAACAACGGGTCCCACTGTCAGCCTCTCCGATTAATCTCGCCTTCTTTTCTCTCCCCCCCACTCGCGTTCTTTGGAAACTTCTAGTGCTGTTTTCTAAAAAAAAGGAAAGAAAGAACTATCAAAACTTCCCCTCTTCATTCGTACGCTCACCCTAAAAGTTCATTCTCTCTCACACTCTTTTACACGCGCTCACCACACTATTCTTTGTTACGATTCTAGTCTCCTACGTGCTCTCAGTTCTCTACGTACCAAGATTTTTTATTGCCACTTGCACGGTGTAAGATTTCAAACTGATTTCGTTTACTTTGTTTTTTCCTTCTTCAAATTTATTTCTCTGCTAATGGTGCTAAAATAAGATTAATTTCACATTATACCTTATTTTAGGATTTAGAGTTAATGACATGTAGCTCGAAGTACGGTTGATTTCACATTATGCCTGATTTTGGAGTTTAGAGTTGATGACTATGTAGCTCGAAGTAAAATTGCAAACTGTATTCATTTATTTATTTTCGCTTCATGATTTTGAGTTAATTATTTAGGTAAGCAATTGTTTCAAGTTTTCGGCTTATGATTTTTAAAAATTCATTTTATGATTTATGATTCTATTTGTAGTTGTATTAGGGTTTAAAGTTCATGGTTATCATTCAATTTTGTGGTATTTACGGTTTGGTCGTGCTGTGCTGTCTTTTGTACAAAATTGTGGTACAATTTTTTTCTTTAGTTATGAAGAAATGGTTTTAGGGGTTATGGTCTATGATTATGTTTCAATTTTATAATGTAGCTTTTTGAGATAATTGTTTTTGTCATTAGTAGTTTAAGGGTTTAGGTCTTATGGTTTAACATTTACATCTTTATTCTGCTATCTTTTGTACATCTTTAACATTTCCATAAAAAGGCGTAAAATAATTAATTGTTTTTCTTTTTCTTTTTCTTTTTTATAATACATAATTAATTGTTTTTACTGTTTGCAGGAGATGAGATGGTTGAGTTGGCGTATTAAGAGCTTCTTCACAATTGGAGCAGCATTGTGGATATTTTTTGGTGCTGGTATTTGTATTTTACTCGGTGCATGGAAGTAAATATGCTTTGTCAGTTACCATTGGAGTTGCTACGATATTAAAAATAAAAAATTGGATTTTTCCACTTACACTTTCCTTTCTTTCATTTTTTGTCAAACAAATCTTAATTTGAATTCAGCAGATTAGGTATCGAATATAGTTGTTATTCGGTGTTGAAATTTCGTCAATTTTCTACTTTCGAATCCGCTTCCGCTTCTCAACATCCTTTGGATACTCTAAAAATAAAAAATAAAAAATCGGATTTTTTCCACTTACACTTTCCTTTCTTTCATTTTTTGTCAAACAAATCTTAATCTGAATTCGGCAGATTAATTATCGAATATAGTTGTTATTCGGTGTTGAAACTTCGTCAATTTTCTACTTTCAAATCCGCTTCTGCTTCTCAACATCCTTTGGATACTCTAAAGCGAAGTTGCTTGTATGCGTTTCACCTTCATTTAAATATTACTTATGGGACTAACCCAATTGTGTTGAGGTCCAGACGGCCAGTACTCTCTTTTTCTGCTCCACATTCTTTTTTCGACAGGAAGGTCCATGATGTTTTTTTTTCTGCACTGACTCGAAAAAGCCACTGCCTTCATCTTTTTTAATTTCTTTAATTTTCATTTCTCGTCCTCCGTTTCTATATTTACGAGGACATCCATTTTATTTTTATTTTTTGATTTATTTTCTTAATTTTCTTAATTGCTATTTGTATCTTAAGGTATATATAATTCAATTTTCCGACAATTATTCGTTTCATATATGTATTTGAATATGTATTCATAGATTATTTGTTCTGTATATGTATATATATATATTTTTTTTTTTAAAAGGCTCACGCCCGTTTCATATATTTGAATATATGTATATATTTTAGACGAATTTGATTTAAAATTTGACATCCATTTACTATTCATATTTGTATTTGTATTTGTTTATTGAAAGGCATATACAAATTTAATACAAACATTATTTGCTCCGTTTATCTTGGCTCATTTCTCTTCATTTTTAAATATTTCTTGGGACTGTGTATAGGGATAAGTCAGGAACAATGTCTGGAGTTCACCGAGCACCGCAAAACTGAAATTGATTTTGCGGGCATGAATGGAATAAGAAAAATAGAACCTAAATAGGCTAAACCAAATGAACTGTCACATCTCCGCACGAAATGCAGCTTGGAAGTTCCAACTTTGGAGCGAAAAGTTTCTTATATATGAACATTGAGTGAGGGAAATTTTACCAAGTCAAACTTTACTAAAAAAAAGAGAAATTAGTCTCACATGTTATAAATAAATTATAAATATAAATGTTCATTCATATTATAACTTTTCCATTTTGTAACTCTTAACATTACATATGGACTTTTCCTAAAAACAAAAAAAAAATCTTAACATTGATTACCTCAATTTATTTCTCCATTTATTATTGAAATTAATTTAAATAGTTTTTCATTTACAATTTGTGGCCACTAAATAAAAGCTCTTGTAATCTCATATTATACACATGAGATATATATATAAATAAAAAAACAACCATCATTTATATATTCTCTCTGTATTGTTTACTTTTCTTTATCTTGAATTTACAACATTACACATTATTATGTATTTTTTATATGCACTTCAAAAATATTAATACTTAACATCTAAATTGTTTATATTTGAACTTATAAATGTACTTATATATAGTTAAATGATCTGTTATTTTTTTCTTTTCTAAATGATTATAAGAAAAATTTAAATTAAATATCCGTTCGAATAAGAAAAAATATGACCTTAAGAGTTTTTATCTTAAATAATGCAATAATATAAACAAATAGATTGTTAATATAAATATTTTTAGCCTCAGGAAGAAAGAGGAAGAAATATTGAGAGTAGAACTAGGGTGCTCCTAAGCTCACCAAGCCCTTCGTGAGCGCGGCTCTAAAACCTATCAAATTGACTTCAAACGACATTTCCAAACCGTTAGATGTTCAATCTATATTAAAATCTACTTGGAGACCAAATTTTACATTTTTTGGAATTTTTTTACTATTTATTAAGATGGTTTGAAAATCGCTGTTTTTATTAAAATTCTGCACCATTGGAAAACAGCGATTTTCAAACCATCTTAATAAATAGTAAAAAAATTCCAAAAAATGTAAAATTTGGTCTCCAAGTAGATTTTAATATAGATTGAACATCTAACGGTTTGAAAATATCGTTTGAAGTCAATTTGATAGGTTTTAGAGCCGCGCTCACGGAAGGACTTGGTGAGCTTAGGAGCACCCTAGTTCTACTCAAATATTGACGTATAAAGGATGCACATCAGCGGTGCAGTATCACTTCTCTGGAAAAGATGATAATTTTTTGAAGCTTTTTCTATTTTCAAAAAGAAAAAGCTTCAAAAAATTATCATCTTTGACATCGATAGATATATTTTGTTAGGATGTCAACTACTTGATAACCGTACTAGCTGGATGCTCTCCAACTTGATCTCAAATCCATATCCTCTGAGATAACATAATATTTCTGTTTGGATCACGTACGTACGTCCGATCAGAATTTGAATCAATAAATACATAGGACTGCTTTAATAGTCATGCGGATTCTAATTGGACGGTCCAGATCCAAACAAAAATATTGTGTTACCTTACGAATTCACTTGATCCCAGCTTCTCATGGCACAACTACGCTGCCAAAAGCCAGAACCTTCGGAAGGTCTGTGCATAATAATTAGGGAAAATTTCTAGTGTACTCATGTAAACTTTTAAAATAGTCAATTTTTTCATAAAATTATCATAATATCCAATTTTTTCATCGAAACTTAACATTCTTTCTTATATCCTTTTATTTATTTAATCTTTCATTTAATTATTTAAAAAAATATAATTGACATATATACCCTTCTTGCTTAAGTCTCCTTCCTCTTATTCTCTTTGCCAAAGTTTCCTTCCCCTGTTAGTATGTTTACCTTGCTCTCACGCTAATTCAATCCAACCAAGCTTTATTCTTCCTCTCCAACTCCAGCTAACTGCTCTATTATTCTTTTTGAAAATTGAAACAAATAAAGTGTGTCCGGTCTGTACTGACATGCTGGCAAGTCCATAATTATTTACCAGACGCACATGTCATATCAAGTCTCATTGTAAAATATTAGAAATTTGTTGATTTTGGGCACATTTAGATATTGATATCCTTATTGTACATTTGTAATGGTTTAATTTGGGAGTAAGCCTTTTCATATAATGTACATAGTTTGACTCTACTTGGTGAAGAAATTAATACTTGACCAGGTTCTAGGAATCAGGTAAGTGTTTCCCCACTGGAAGTAGCAGGAAAACTTGACAAAATGATAGAAGTTTCATTTTTGGGATTGTCGCTAGGTTTAGGAGGCGCCATTGACTTGACAGTCATGCACTTGGGGCCGATGGTGACAGCTGGACGAAGAGAATGTGAGAAGTGGGATGGAGTAATGGAAGGAAGGAAACAAGAGGAGGGGAAGTTTAGTTCTGTTAGGACGGTGAGAGAAGAAGAGCAAGGTTGCCATGGACCCAACCCAAGCTTTATTCTTCCTCTGTTTGCCTTGATGTACAAATGCTTTTCAGACAAGCTTGTAAACCTCATCATTTAGCGCAGTGATTGAACTGCAAGAGTTGATTAGCATAGGGTAGGGGTGGCAAAAAAGCTCGTAGCTCGTGGCTCGATTGTGACTAGCACATGACTCGCTCGTTACTGGACCGAGCTGTTAACGAGTCAGTTCGTCACTAGCTCGGTCAAGAATTAATTAGCTAGGGCCTAACTTGCTCACAAGCTCGCGAGCTAGCTCGACTAGCCATCAATTTGTGAATTTGTATGAATTTGTGTATATTTTATACTGTTTAACTCGGTTCAGCTTGATCCAAAAATTTGTATAATTTATTTTCTTCTTAAAACAATATCTAGTCAGACCCAGCGAGCCAGCTCGTCATCTCGCGAGCTAGCTCGAGCTGGCTTGTCACAATTTCAAGCTGAGGTTTTAGCTCAGATGCCCTAGGTCCAGCTCGCTCGGCTGTAACTCGGTCCATAATTAACAAGCTGAGCTAAGACCTAGCTTGAACTGAGCCAACTCGTTGCCACCCTAGCATAGGGCATGTTCCATCGTCTTGCATTGCCCGATTAGCATCAAATTAAATACGAACTTATTAATTAGTTAATCATTCAATTCCAGATAAGAAATAAGAATGAAGGAATAAGATGGGGTATATATTTGTCAATTGTATTTTTAAATTGACTAAATAAAAGATTAATATATAAAAAGGAGTCCGGCTACTATAACACTAGTGTCATTCCAAACTAAATAACATCACATCTTAAACCATTGAATCTACTTTAATATTCGTGTACAAGATAGCGCTGGAATAACACTAGTGTCTTGCACGAATATTAAAGTAGATCCAATGGTTTAAGATGTGGTGTTATTTAGTTTGAAATGACACTAGTGTTATAGTAGCCGGACTCTATAAAAAGATATAAGAAAGAATATTAAGTTTTGATGAGATATTGGATATTATCGTTATTTTATGGAAAAATTGGCTATTTTAATAGCAAAGCTTCGACAAAATTTCTACTGCAAAAATGTCTTTTACAAGATATATGTGCCTTCTGATTTTTTACTAGCCATTTTCTATTTGAAAAGGGAAAAGGATATGAACACAAAACCAAGAATTTTTTTTTCTATTTAAAAATAATCGTACTTGTTATTGTTACTGCTTCAAAAAAACAAATTCGAGAATAAATTTATGCTACAAATTGTGAGTCATATAAAAAAGTTATATATTTATGATCAGTTTAAAATGAAAATATATTTTATCATGAATTTTACAAATAAGATGTTGTCTTTAACTAATTTCCAATAACAATAGATTGTTTAATTGGATCATCTTTTTTTCAACCTTTAGTGAATTAGAAAATTAAATATATACTGGTTGTGTGAAAGAAAGAAATTCGACCTGTCCTTTGACATCCATTTTGTTTGTTCTTAAAGAACTCTAACAATATTTATAGCTCATATTATACGAATATCTAAAATCTAAAATATATATAAGAAATTGAAAGCGTTGTTTTGTTTTCATCAGTCAAACCGCTATAGTCAACCAGGAAGCGAAGCCAGTCTTTGAACCGAAATTTTTATTTATAACATTTTCAGAAAATAAATTAATAAAATAACCATCGTTTCTGGTCAATTCCAAATCTAACACGGCCGCAGAATGCCGGAGCAGACCCATATTGGGGGGGCCGCAGAATACCAGAGCGGACCCTTATATGGGTCCGCAGAATGCCGGAGCGGTCCCTTTATTTTTATTTTAGAAATACGAAATTGTAATTTGTTAAGGTTATTTAATTTGTTAAGGTTATTTAGTTTCGAATGTGGTTTAAATTGATTTTTAGTCGTATCGTATTTTTGATATGTCGTTCGTTTGAAATATTTCAGATATTTTAGATATGTGGTTTCTTTGAAATTCTTTTGTGTACTCTGAGATAATGAAATCAACAACAAAATAAATAAATAACAACAAAATCAAACAAACAAGAAACTAATCAACGAAATAAATAAGTATCTGACAAAACATCTACCAATACTACAAATAAGAATCTACCAAAACATCTAACAGTACAATAAATGAAAATCTACGGCTCTGGACTAAACACCGTCCTCGCCTTCTTCTTCCTAAACCCCCGACCCCGCCTGCATAGTGGCGTCTCGTCAGTATCTGCGGAGGATGCTGAGTCGGCTGCCTGGACATCCGTAGACTGAACCGGCTCCTGGCGAACCTCCTCAATCTCGGATGTCTGCTGGACCCCAGGACCAAAAACTGTGGTCTGTCCAGACTCTGCCTGCGTGAATAAAAATGCCTGTCTGGCAATGGAGTCATCGTGGAGGGAAGGGTGAGGTACCTGCTGTGAGAACTGGCCAGGGAACGGCGGGATGGGCTCTGTCTGAACATACCCTGGCTGATAGGCAGGAGGTGCAGTCTGAGTGGGACTGTAACCCGGGGAATACAGTCCATCTCCCTCTGTGCCATAATCAGCGGAGATATCGAAGCCCAGGTCCTCCTCGTGTCCACCCTGTAGTAACTTACAAATTAGATAATGTATTGAATAAGAAAAAAATCACAGTTACGTATTTTAATTTAAATTATACCTCGGCAGGCATCCTAGCCTGGGATCCCATGGCGTCATGTGCGGCTCGGCGCATCAACTCGGCACCTCGGTCGAACGCCTGACCGACCGTCTCAGCATCATGGACGGGTGCAAACACGTCCTCATCACCAGTGTAGGGGACATAGACATCGGGCTCGTCAGATATGTCGTCGACCGCATCAACACCGCCCAAGCCAGCGCACCTCAGTAGTGAGTCGAGGCGCGCCCTGTACCCACACTGGCACACCGCGGGTACGTTGTGCTTGAGGATGACCTTCCCGAGCCTCTTCCATCCCCTGGTGACGGCCATCGTAGCCCCTATGACGCAACTCTTGACAAGATATAATGCCTGAAAATTGAAAAAATTATGAAGAAGTTGTACAATTGTAAATATTAATAGTTTTGAATTTGAAACTTCAAATTAAAAATACCGTGGCTGCGAGAGGTGCGCCGACGGGGATAATACTGTGGATCCGTCCTCTACGATCCCTCGGCTTCGGTACCCGCTCGTGCGGGTTGTCGGTGATGTATCCCTCAATGAATATGGTGTACGCGCCGTGATCCTGATACCAATCTCTGTAAGGTCTGTACAAATTACAACAGATGTTAGATATTCCAATCAAAAAGCCATAGTTGACGTTTTGAATTAATAAAATTTCTTACACTGGCGCGACATCCATCTGACGGTCGGGCTCGGCCAATGGGGGATCTGCCTGTCCTGCCTCGAACATGTAATCGGCACGGGTAATCCCCCAGTCCTTGCCTACAATGGTCTCCCTGGGATGGTGCAGAGCTCGCTAGACATCCTCGCTGATCGGTGCCGGGGGCGGAGCAAGCTGGCGCATCCCGAACTGTCTCATGACCCGTCCGGGTAATGGTGCTCGATGATCTATATATATTAATACGTTAGACTGTTTTTATTAAATTAAGTTGATTGTGTAAATAACTAGCATAAAGAAATTACGGTACCTGAAAACATATGAGCAGCACCTCTGCACGCCAGAAACGCTCCTGCTGACGACATCGCTCCGGCAATATCTCAAGATATGACCGATGTGCGCCATCCACCTCGACCTGGAAGTATAGATTTAATATCGTATATCAAGTCGAACTAGAAAAAAATTAAATAAAAATAAAAATAAAAGTAAACTTACATAATCTCTGTAGGGCTCCCAAGTGACAAACTCGGCATCATCTCTGAGATGCTCGATCTCCTGTCTCCAGAATGTGATGCCAAGAGACGCGCCATGCCCTGCACCCACCCACATCTTGGGATAGCAGTACTTGGCGGCAAATACAGGGCAGTTGTCCGACTCGGGCTTGCCCCACTGTGGCACATCTGTCTTGCTGGCCAGGACTGGACGGCCAATAATCAGATGTGCGTAGGACCAGTGCTGTAGTAACATGCACGGTCCTATGAAGGTCTTGTTCTTCTTCAGGCAGGCTGTGTTAAGACCCCTTTACAAGAAAACAAAGTCATTGTTACTACACTACGATGTATACTATTTGAAAATATTTATAAGAAGGTGTTTCTTACCTATATAGGCATGCCAGCGTGGCACCTCCCCAGTTGAACCTGCCCGCAGTGGACAGGTCACGCAGAAGCTCGAGGTAACACAGCCGCACCTGATCTCCATGCGAATCCGGAAATAACCGACAGGTGATCATCTCCAAAATATAGGCGCGTAGATATCGGTCAATAACCACCTGTTATAGATTTAAATTAGAACATTGTTCGCTCCCAGATGAGAGGTACAGAGTTTCACCACAGCCTAGGCTGTGGAGTTTAAACCCTATTCAACTCTTGGACGAAGGTTGCAAGTGCACAACCCTGTCTTTGTAGTTAGAACGGGTGTCGATCCTCAGGGACGGACTATTTTCTGAATCTTAACTATTCCTAGTTAGGTACTAGAAGTTTGAATGTTTGGGGTTTGTCTAATCCTAAGATGTATGAACAAATCAAATGAAATAGAAGAATGAATGAACAAGTAAGCTAATGCATGAACAAGTAAACTAATGTATAGACAAGTAATGAATCGTTTAAATGTTTGTGTTTTGTACTATGGTATAAAAGGGTGTTTCAAGGGTTTCAGATTTCATCTTCAACTTTGCTGCTCAGACCTGCCATGCTACCCGCATGCTTTCGCATGCGACCCGCTTGGCCTTAAGCGCTCCGAACCTGGCACGCGACCCGCAAGCTGTGGCTTGCGACCGTGTGATGCGACCCGCGTGCTAAGTCACGCGACCCGCATGGTCCTTGAGCTGACTCTGCACATGTCAGAAACTTGTTGTTTAAGTCGTGTAAGGCTAGATTGACCGTACCTAGTGTCACTGAACCTCAACTTTCGTGTGTTGGCTTAGCAGACCTGGTTTGGAATTGCAATTTCACCTTCTCAGGTTTAATCAAGCTGTTTGATCTAAACCTAAGTTCTCAATTCTGTTTACTAAAGGTATCTACAAGCTGAAGTAGAAACTTTCACCTTTCGGCTACTCATTGATCTACAAGCTGAATAGAAACTTTCACCTTTCGGCTACTCGTTGACCTCACCTTTCGGTTCTCAGACCTACCTCAGGTACTTAACCTAATTTGCAAGAAACGTCAAGCCTTTGGTACAAGAAGAAATGCCAAAGGCATTCAACAGTAAGCAATCAAGAATCAAACAATTCAAATCAAGCAATCTCAAATAGTACAAGAATCAAAGAAACACGAAATAACATCAAGAATCAATCAATATGCATCATCAAGTAAAGTGTCAGACTACAAATCCAAACCCTCGAAACTACAACATCTACTCAGACATCAAAAGAATCAAAACAAGAGAGAGAGGAAGAAAGCAAATCATGATGAGAGGGGAGGTGGTGAAGAGGATTGAAGCTTCAGTTGAGTCTCCTTCTCCCAATCGACTCTCCTTCAGCTTGAGATGAGTTCCTCTCCTCTCCAAGTAGCCTCAGGAGCTGAGCTCCTCTTCAAAACCGATCAGATCCCCTTTTTGGGAAGGTCTGTCGGGGGTCCCTTTTCTCAATTCGCGCAGCCCCTTTAATAGGCATCTTAATGGGCTTCAAACAGGCCTGGCACAATTGACTCGACGCGGGTCGCATGGAAACTCATGCGGGTCGCGTCTAGTGGAAGTGAGCAGCGGGGTTTGGCTCAGAGATTGTAGATCTTGTCGCAAGCTTTCCGAAAAGTGGTCATACGCCCAAAACGGAGTTACGAGTCAAAAGTTATGACTGTTTTAAGTTCGGAGCTGAAATTTCAGGATCTGATGCGACCCGCGTGAGATTTGACGCGGGTCGCGTGGGGGAAGTCAGAAATCTGCCTTTTTTGCCTGTTTTCGCCTATTTCCTGCAAATCAACCACAAAACTGCAACAGTACCATATTCTATTTGATTTTCAATATAAACTATGCAATTTAGTGGTCAAAAACATAAGGTCTGGTCTGAAAATAGGACGAAATAATAGATGAAATATAGACATATCAAACATTACTTACAAGAAAATAAATATAATACTATTTAAATTAAATCTTGTACAAGCAAATACCTGATCTGGTCGATCCGGAAAGACCTGGAATCTCGCCCGCAGCTTTGCCAAGCTGATGCAGCTGGGCGAGACCACAGTCTTCTCACCTCTCTTCTTCTCTTTCTGGAGATCCTCGTGCGGGATACCCAATAGCTCCAAGCACAATGCACGAAAATCTCCGTACTCGACGCCCGTGACCGGCTCCCCAATAATAGTCATACCCCACAGGCAACTGACGTCCTGTAGGGTGACTGTCATCTCAGCATGGGGGAGATGAAAGCTGTGCGTCTCGGGACGCCATCGCTCAACGAGGCCAGAAGATAAACCCTCGTCAGCATTCTCCTCGGCCATCTGGGATATCTGGTACAATCCCATTGAGCGTAAAATCCCCCCGTACGCTGGCTGGTACCGTAGATGCTGGCGGTTGTGACGAACCGTAACCGCATCCAAACCCTGCATTTAATTAAATAATCAGATCAAGTTCATTCATCAAAAATTCGGAATGACAAATTTATAAATATGACAAATTTACTTACCCCAGTGGCAGCCTCTAAAATCCGATGCTCCGCATTCGGATACCACAAGAAGTCGCTGACCCTGTCGGTGCGACTCCGGATACCCGGAACATCCGCCAATGCTGTCTCGATGTACTGAGACATCTCGTATGGCGTGGCTGTAGGAGCATGCTGTGTACCCCTACTGGAGGATGGTCTACTGGTACTCATGCTGTATTGGATAATTTTTGGTCAAATATGAGAGTTTGGTAAAAGTCCGGTTTAAATTTGGGTACAATTCTAATTAAATTTGGGTACAATCGAATTAAATTTGGGTACAATTCTAATTAAATTTGGATACAATTCTAATTAAATTTGGGTACAATCGAATTAAATTTGGGTACAATTCTAATTAAATTTGGGTACAATCGAATTAAATTTGGGTACAATTCTAATTAAATTTGGGTACAATTCTAATTCTAAATCCTAAATTAATATCTAATTCTAAATGCTAAATCTAAACCCTAAACCCTAAATCCTAATCCTAAACCCTAAACCTACACCTAATTACTACTCTACACTAAAAATTAAAACTAGAGAAGAAGAAGAAAACTTACCCGAGGTCGAAGGGATTGAAACTTGAAATGAGATGTTATGAAATCGGAACCCAGCGGCCCCTTATATAGGCTGGGGACCGCTCCGGCATTCTGTGGCCCCTGGGACCGCTCCGGCATTCTGCGGACCCATATGAGGGTCCGCTCCGGCATTCTGCGGCCCCCCCATATGGGTCCGCTCCGGCATTCTGCGGCTGTGTTAGATTTAGAATTGACCAAAAATGATGGTTATTTTATTAATTTTTTTTTAAAAATGGTATAAATAAAAATTTCGGGTCTTTGAAGTTATGAAAATCAAATGTATATGAAATCAAATCATATAAAATTTTAGTGCTACAAATGTGAGTCAATTTCACAATACCCATAATATTTTACTCTAAAATATATAATAAAAACATCTAATAATTATATTTTGATAATGAATAGGTGTCTAATTAAACTTTTGACTGGATTATATTCATTAGCTCAATCCCAAATTATTCTTTTGCCGGCAAATTATTGCCAACAAATTGGTATATTATAACACAAATTTTGTGTTATTTCTATGAAAATACATTAGATTTAAATAAGATTAATAAATCTTGTATATGTCTTATATCTAAGGAAAAAGATGCTACTCTTATCAAAAAGTTTAGACCTATTAGTTTAGTTAATTGTAGTTTTAAGATACGCTCTAAAATTCTTACTATTAGATTAGAATCTCTTATGTCTAGAATCATAGATAATAGTCAAGCTGCTTTTATTAAAAATAGATTCATCCTAGATAATGTCATACTTAGTCAAGAAATACTTCATTCATGTCATATTATGAAATAATGTCATACTTAGTCAAGAAATTCTTAGGAAAGCCTTCCGATTCACAAACAAACCAATCAGTTAATGCAGTTATAATTAATCGTTCAAAAGAAACACTGGCACGTTAAAAAAAAAAATACTTGCTTCAATTTTAAGTTTTTAACTGATTTCGATTTAGACAAGATATTGACTGATTCAGAATATGTCAGTCCATTCCATCCAATACCGGCCCGTAGTAAGTTCTGCCCGAACAAAGTTTAAGCTCGTAGAATTGAGTTGAAGTAAATGCAGGTTCTTGGGCTGGATCTGGCCCAGTAACTGGTTAGGTTAATTCTCGGCTAATGGAACGACTAGGTTACCTGGGTCCGAATTCGAACCCAAACCAGGTCGACTCGTTACATCGGGTCAGATCCATACCCGAATGTTCGTTTCCTCCTCCCTCCGACCAGAAGAGAGTGAGACGAAGGATCTGACGAGACGACTTCTTTTTCGAGCAATGCCTCCACCAGACCAGAGTGGCAGAGCCGATTGATTGACATACCTTAGCTCGAATACAGCGGGATCCTCTCTATAGGCGTCGACGCCGTCATGGTTCGACCAGACGCGGCCGTGGCCGCTGATTGTCACCTCATCAGAAGGCGTCGATGCCAGTTGCCAAGTGGCCACACCGCCTTGAGATGCCTTCAATCTTTGCCGTCAAAGGGAGCACCAGACGCCGTACGAAAATAGGAATACACCCAAACCCAATCATGATCGGCGCAATCATGATCCATTCTATTTACCATTGGATGGTATTATTCGCGTGTTTTGATGTTGCCGTGTTGGAGTTTTATGGCGCAATCATGATCTATTCTAATGGGTTTATTAAAAATCGATAAACTAAGAAACAACATGTTTATCATACATAAAAATACAATTTAAATATCTTTGGTATTATATTAAAACTTATCAAATTTACTGCCTTAAAAAAATGTACCAAATTTGAATCACGTACGTAACGACTAGTCTAGCATTAGTGAATTACATTTCCCAAAAATTGAAGTATATTTGTTAAGTGAGATCAACAATGGATAATTGTCAATTTGTCACAACTGAAAAGTTCGGAAAGATCATTATTCCAATTTTATCTCTCGTCTTTTTAGACACGATATATCTTGTATCTAACAAGTGAAGTAAAAAAATTTAAAGCACAAGGCAGATGCAAAGTCATATTAAAGTATTACTGTTCGGCAGTTAGGTATAATAGTGAATTCATTCAAATTTTGAAAGAGCGTAAGGGAAGCAGATCAGAGGGGGATTGCTCAATTCCCAATCGGCCGGTCCTCAATTTTTAGCTTAGAAACATATTGCTACTACTCATTTCTTTTTATAAAAAAAAAAATAATTGAGTACACTAATGATTAAATGATCAAACTAACAATGACTCGTAAAAGATAACAAATAATTAATAACGATTCCTTTTGAGGTGCATTACTACTAAAGCACAGTCTAATAGAGCATCCCCACGCGAATTGACATACAGACTATTTTCTCGGTTTTTTTTCCTTTCATTTCCTTTTCAAAATTGAGTTTTTCTCAATTTTTCTCAGCACCATTTCCAATATCATCTTCGACATCATCTGCTGTCTTCTTATATGTATACCAATTTGCGATCAGAAGATAGACCAAAAAATTGGTGAAACTCAAGATGGCTAAAAGCCAGTAGAAATAATCCAAATGGCCCCTGTTTAAATTATCAGGAATCCAACCCAATCTCCCATTCCTGGTAGTGATATCAGCCACAATTGTCACCAAAAGGGTACTCAGGTAATTTCCAAGTGCATTGGTCGTCAGAGAAAGCGCAGAGCACATGCTACGCATGGCATCTGGCGCCTGGTCATAGAAGAACTCCAATTGGCCGATGAAAGTGAACACTTCTGCTGCCCCAATTATAAAATATTGGGGTATTTGCCAGAAAATCGACATTGGTATGAAGTCCTTCGAGTCGTAGAGGTTGTGGCGGTGTATGATGTTGAGCCGGACTATTTCTAGAAGGCCTGCAGCTACCATAGCAAAGATGGAAATAAATAGACCGATCCCCATCCGGGTTAGTTGGGTGAAGCCTCTCTGTCGACCTGTTATTCTGTTTCAAATTAGAATCCTAGATGTGTTAGTCAGATCCAATATATATATCTAGAGTAAACATAATTGTTACCGAAACACTAGACAGAAGGTCTAGTTGTCCTGGTTTAATTTGGAACCTCAAATAAAGTAGCTAATATGATATCATGTTATTTCAAATAAAAGATCTCTCTAACTGAAACCTAAAATATACCAAGAATTTCACATTAGCTCATTACTACTCTCTCTCTCTAAAGCTGAAAATCAAGCCTGATCACCCATCATATCATAAGTTAGTTTTCTGATTTGACTATTTGGTGCTTCCAATGGAGACCAAAGGTGTTGTGGTACGGTAAGGTGCTAGCACTGCAGTCTCAAGGTACTTGGTGTAATAACTGCTGTAAAGGTTTAGACACTACTATAGATGTTGCCAGTACTTGTATGGAAGATGAGAACCAAATTTTACCTCCTGACCACTGGAACAATGATGAAGTCATAAACCGGGACCCACATGA
The DNA here is from genome assembly GCA_011114355.1 of Carex littledalei. Classification (NCBI taxonomy): domain Eukaryota; kingdom Viridiplantae; phylum Streptophyta; class Magnoliopsida; order Poales; family Cyperaceae; genus Carex; species Carex littledalei. The sequence goes on from CM022088.1 coordinate 8,860,435, forward strand.
GGACACTGAGAGTGTCAAAAATTGACAGAGAAGCAGCTGGTATCTTGAAATGTGGGCCAATATGGGGGTCCAGAGTATCCCCTTGTAGCACAAACATGGTGCTCATCTGGCTATATACCGCAGAAAATACAATACCACTCGCCCAAATGGGAAGAAGCCGCACTACACTCTTCAACTCCTCTACCTGCGTCACAGTACAGAGCCTCCATGGGTTAGCAGGACCCACACTCTGATCATTTGGAGTTTCAACACATGCCTTGTCTAGAAATCTGAAATAGAATTAGTTATGAAAACTAATAGTATTATCTTTTATTTAATTTTCTGTCTTGTTTGGGGAATAGACAATAAAATGAACACGACTATGCAAAATTATTTCAGCATAATATTATTTTGTAGTAATTGCGCCCCATGATTTGTTGAATAAGAAACAAGCCCCAACTGGTACTGGTACTGGTACAAATATTGGTAGCCTAACCCTTAAATCCTAACCCTATTGTCAATGAGATTTTAAGCCACACACCCTCCCCCTCCCCCTATACCCAGCCCTTATGTACACCAGATGTGATTTTTCTTTTTAACCTGAAACATGCCACATAATTCTAACAAAGCACCCAAAAACAACAAGTCAGCTTACTTGAGTTGGTTAGAATGCTCAAGCTTCCTGCTCCCTTCAATCGCCGACTCCTTATCAGTGAGCTCAAACAAAAGAGATTTATCTTCTGGCACCTTGACCTGCCACTTTCTTACACTTGCCACCAGCACCTGTGCAATGCGTGTAAGGGGACTTCCACCTGGTTTCTGGTTCCTGTAGAGCCGCGTGCCTATGAAGAAGCATGCCACAGCTATGGCCATAACGACAGCGGGTATACCAAATCCCCAGCTCCAACCGACATTGGTTTGTATATAGACCAAAACCGAAGAAGCTATTAATGCACCAATATTGATGGAGAAATAGAACCAGTTGAAGAAGGAGGTCTTGCTCTTCTTCTCTATCGGGTCAGAGTCATCAAACTGATCTGCCCCAAATGAGGAGACACACGGCTTGATTCCACCTGTTCCCAGGGCAATTAGGTAGAGTGCAGTAAATACAGTTGCTGTCTGGCTTCCGGTTGGGTAACACTTGTCACCTGTGCATTTCGGACTGAGACCAGGAACAGATGCAGTCATGGTTAGCAGTATCAAACCCTACACCCACAAAAGATGGTTAGGTCAAAACCTGCTATATTATCAGGAAGTTTTAGGTCATCTTGATTTTGTCAAATTAATTCTTGGTTCCCAGTCTTTCAGTTTGGTTTCAACTTTTGAACCATTTCAAGTTTTAATCCTTGCGGAATTAATTTAATTTGTGGTTTTGAAAGTATTCATGTCAATCAGGATATCCCATATTTGGGCAAGGCTCCATGATGGCTTTAAATCAATGAGGTTTGAATTTTGTTGAATTTTTTGGGTCAATTGGGTTCCTGTCAGGTTGGCTTCAGGAAAATGGCTTTTCCAGGGCAAACATAAATAGTCAATAATATAATTGCAAACAACAAGATTGCAATACTATTACTAATTTATTAGTCAACTTACAAATATGTAGATTATCATGAATATTGAAATAGTCCAGAACCGGCCCAAATAGGCATCTGCCAAAAAAGCCCCTATAAGAGGAGTGATATAACAAGTGCCCGACCAGTTTGTGACGTTATTGGCTGCAGCAGTGTTGCTTTCATTCAATCGGTTCTTCATGTAATTCACCAAATTTGTACTCATTCCGTAATATGCCAACCTCTCACAGCATTCGTTCGCTATTAGAAGAAAGTGTAAAATAGGTGACAAGTACATCAGCAAGCCGAATAAACATTCTTTCAGACTATTGTTGTTATCTGGCTATAAATGCTCTTTCATCCTATACCTGCCCTACCTTCTAGTTCTAGGGTACACCCTTTTTTGGACTGCATATGCATTTCTCAGGCTACAATGGTTTTTATGATCTAATATAACTTTCTAACCCAATATTCTATAATACCCTCATGCTCCATCATAAAAATTTCTTTGGTATTCTTTTGTGGTCTTTATCAACCTAAATTCTCAACCAAAACAAGTAGGATAATAGTAGAATTAGATAACTGGTACAAGTGAGACTTGTAGGAGATTATAAGGTCTCAGTTTGAGCTGGCCAGGTCTGCTACAAAGGTACCAGCATAAACTGACTGATCCTGATCACAAAACTGGAAAACATAAGATCTTAGCCTTGCCTTTCCTCTTTTAAATTCTTTTTTGTGTATCATACTTTGCAAGTTTGTTTTATTTGAAGCCAAACTGGTATGGTACCAATGTAAGCAGCAGTTTAAACCTCCCTAATGATGCAGGCCAGTCACTTGGTATGAACCTCCTAATGATCCAGAGACCGGTCACCTCGGTACATAATCAATCAGTGCGACAAAAGGCTCGAGCGAATACCTAAAATATAGGGACAAGCCTTCCATGTGCCAGTACTTTTCTTCACGGAAGGGTTTCCTTTGAGATCAGTTGTACCATCTTTGGTATACTCCACTTCTGCCATGGCTTTTTTGCTGCATTACAAGAGCAAACATATTACTTTTTTTAGAAATAAAATAGGAAAAGTACAAAGTCATCAGCAGAGCATTTTTATGACCTTCCTCGCAATTAATAAAAATTTATGGCGCTGATATTAATTAGGGGGGTTACTTGTCAATAATAAGTAATCAAAATTGATCAAGAGAAAGACAAGAAAAGAAAATAATTGGCTTGTCTAATGCATATTCAAGACAGATATCAATTCCAAAGATAAGAGGAGGTCGTCTGAAGTATACAATAATAGCTAAGTTGCTAACCTTGCAGTCAATACACTAAAAAAGGAAGATAGAAAGGAAAGGGAATCTGTCACCACCAAGGAGAGGGTATAATTTCAAAAATGGACCCCAGATAATAGCAATATACTAGTCAGCACTAGCTCTTGCTTCCAATACTTATCCACCATCATATACTCGAATAATAGAAGTATGAGCGGTTGTAATGAATGATATTAACTGAACCTAACAACAAAAGCAACAAAAAAATCAAACCCCACAACCCCACATCAAAAGAAAGGAGAAAGAAGAGAAAAGGAGAAAATGCTACCCCTCCCCCGCCCATCCCAACCTCCCACCTCTCTCTTTTTTCTTTGTTTTCTTTTGTTTTCTTTAGTTTTTTGTTTTGTTTTGTTTTTCTGATAGATTGGCACCCATGCCATAGTTCTAGCTCTCGCATTAAAGCATTGACAAAACAACAAGAAAACATCCTAACTGTGCACCCATGAAAGCAGCTCTCTGACCACACGAAAACAGCAATCAGCTTGTTTCATCCTGTTTTAGCAAAATCGAAGGGAATAGTGTATCCCTGCGCGCAATAGAATACTCCGAGCCGACCCAAAATCAATTTGTTGCCTTTTTGAAATATAGGGATCCGTTTTGAGTTCGTATCAGATTAAAGGGACGACTGAGATCTCATCCTACCCGGTCAGGTATTGCACTGGATCTGAATTTGACTGACCAAGAAAATCGTTAAGAATCATCAAAAGAGAAATTGATTTTAAAACAAACCAGTTACTTAGGAAGTGAAAAGCTTCGTTTGTGAAAATTGATCAAGTTGCATGAGAAAGGCCCATAAATAATTGAGTGAGCTATAAAAAACAGAATTGAAAACGAAGAGGAAAAAAAGGAGCTAACTCTTTCTGAAGATAAATTTCTAGTTTCTCCGTACTAATTTAAAGGTAGGAGCTTGATCCCACCTCAAGAGAAATTGGTTTATTAGAAAGTTAGCTGATAGCTGTATATATACAACACTTGACAAGGTGTGCATGATAGTTACCTTCCTCTCTTGACTTTGAAGTTGAAATTTCTCTAAAAAAAAAGAACTTTGAACTTTTGAAGTTGAAATTGTGCCAGTAGACCGCTACAATAAGAAGCTACTAGCTCTAAATAATGGGATTCTTACCAAAATGCATCCCGCACGGAATGTTTCCTGAGGTCACAATGGTATCTCCATTTCCATTTTTTTTCTTCATTTATCTATAGGTTGGCACATTTTAGACCCATTTTGTTTCGTTTTTATAGGTAGGTGTTTTAGAAGATATTAGAATATACTGTGACTCACTGACTCACATAGCAAGTTGGTCAAGCATTCTCGTATGAGTGTGATTTATCAAAGCAAATTTCACAATCTCCATACGTAGTGAATCTCACAGCAAACAGGAATGTGAGTATAAAAATGCAACTGAGTAAAGACGAAGCTATTACTTGTACAGCTGAAATTCCCCTTAATTAAACTCAGTTATCAACTAACAATAGAAGGAACTGTTCCCCTAGACTGGTATAAGATTGCAGATTGAGCGGTAACCTTTGTTAATTATTAGCTAACTAATTTTCAAATTGAACAATATATTCTTTAGACACCGACTTTACTAAAAGGAACTGAACAATATATAATTTGTCGAATCGAGATGAAAAGTCAGCTAGACTGTTAAAAATAATTTCTGTTTCTTTTTTCAAACAGCATGATGTAGACCTCTAAAGGAGGAAACTAAAATATAATCAAATAGTTGTTACATAAAGAGGGACACGGATAAATTTCCTCCTGGCTGTACTTTTAGTCACTATTTTTAAAATAAAGATGGAGTCAAATTTATAAATTTTAATATTCACTTTACTTAAAAAAAAATTATATTCACAAAAAAATATCAATTATATTTGGAATATACGATTTTTCAGACGAAAAAGCATTATTCGTATATTTTTTTTTTTAAGTTAAGAACAGCAAATATGCATTGAATTTATGAAACCAGAAACAAAAGGAAGTAATATCCTATTCGGGGAGAAACGCTAGTACTGGGGGATCCATATCCTCGACGGTACCGTAAAAGATTCCCTATTACAATACTTCTTTTACGGTTTGAGATTAACTCTCAGCCGGTTTGGGATTCGGGCTGACTGAGGGGCCGTATTATTGGGCTTTGACATTCGTGCCAAGTTAAAAAGAACGGTCCAGATCAAGTAATTGTAAAAGATTCCCTATTACGGTATTGGACTGGATGTGAATTCAGTACTGGGAGTCTGGGACACATTTGCTGACTTGTAACCTAACCTAGTAGCTTACAAAAGCATTTTTTTTATCATACTGCGTCTCTGCGTGTGTTAACTTGGCAACAATGATTGTAGTCCCACTTATTTTATCTATATCTCAAATTTGTACATATAACCTTAAAAGGTGGAAAACAACGCTATTAGTACGCATACAGAACATTTCTCAAAAAAAAAAAGAGAGGAAAAACAACGCTTATTAATAGAGAAAATTATCAATCAGTGAGTATTCTTCTTCTTCTTTTTATTTTTTTGTTATAAATCATAAAAGAACTCATCCTTTTCTGATGTTTGATAGAACGCTATTAGTACATATAATGCCGAAATTTTTATTTTTAACATTTTAATAAAATAAATTAATAAAATAACCATCGTTTTTGGTCAATTCTAATTCTAGCACGGCCGCACCGCGGACCCATATGGGGGAGGCCGCAGAATGCCGGAGCAGACCCCCATATGGGGCCGCAGAACCATTCTGCGGACCCCCTTTTTTTTTCTTTTTCTTTTATGTTGTTTTGCCGAGGCACCCAGAGTCAAAAGTCTCACCGCCAAAAATTAAAAAATTGTTTTCCTAATTTGATTTCTAGGGATGCGTGCAGCTGCAGTTTGAAACCGGATTAAAAAAAAAAAAACAAGGGTCCGCAGAACCATTCTGCGGACCCATTTGAGGGTCCGCAGCGGTATTCTGCGGCCCCGCTCAAATGGGTCCGCAGAATGCCGGTGCGGCCGTGCTAGAATTAGAATTGACCAAAAACGATGGTTATTTTATTAATTTATTTTATTAAAATGTTAAAAATAAAAATTTCGGCATATAATGCAATGATGCAACTGCCAACCGGGACATTCTTTTTCTTGATAAAGCAAGTGACACATTTGTTTCTTCTTAACACACGGTTGAATAATTTATTCGGTGCATTCAGACTATATAGTCCACATTTTAAATTTGACCAGTAATTACCTTTCACAATTACAAAATAGTCTGATAAGTGATCAGATTTGGTGCGGACAGAATTACCCCTTGATCTTAATTCTAAAGCTAAAAAAAATATCCCAATTGATTCTAACAGTTGTTTTGAATTGCATTAGTAAAGGTGATTTCTAATATCAATAGAAAAATCTTAAAGGTATCTAACGCAAATATCCGATTCATCAAGGTGAAAGCGCATAATTTTCGTCAAAAGTAAAAAATAATAGAAGTGCACGTGCTAGGTGCTCGCTGTCGATTCTAAAAGTAAAAAGATAAAGAGGAAGAGATACCAGGTGGCAAACCTTCAGAGGAATCTCGAACCAAGAGAAGATCTCGTCAATATCCGTCCAGATTCGAAAATATTTAAAAACTAATTTGAGTGTGGGAAAGGGGAAGAGGGTAGCTCTATATTAGGATGTGCATTCTATTTATAAAAATTTGCACTAAAAACCAAATATAAATAGTCATTGCTAAAAATCGGTGTTGCTTAGTTACTTAAAACACTCTCCTATAAATTGACAGAAAGGTGCTTATAGTGCGCTCACACGTCTCCAAATTGCAATTAGCCCCTTTAAGTTAATTTTTTTGGTGTGGCCTGGTGCCTACATTATGGGTTTACGCTCCTTCAACATGTTGTGGACTCGTGCTTATACATGGTGTGTGTTGTGAGTAAAAAGAATATAAAATATGCAGGACAATCAACTTTTCAAATAAAATATATATGTAGGACATCCAATATGCAAAAACCAAAAGTTGGATGAATCGAGGAATTCATATCAAAGTATCTCAAACGGTGAGTTTGAACCCAATATGTTTGTTATATATTGACATGAATCTGAAAGTGATCTCGTATATTATAGGTTTTAATTGAATTGATTCGAATTCTAATTAGATAATTTGAATTAAAATTCATCGTGCAAGATAATGCAGAGGATTCAACATATAAAAAATTTATATAGAAAATGAAAATTAATTTTAAAGTAACATGACAGTTTATTTTAAATTATATATAAATCATACATAAAAGCAAAATTTATAAAAAAAAAAAAAGTCAATTAACCTTCATTCTTTCTCTTTTAACTCTGCCTCTGATTGCACTTATTAGAATGAGATCCGATCTGTTTGTTTTAATCTGACACAAATCTCAAAAGGGACTCCTATGTTCTAAATAGGTATGAATGTAATTTGGACCCAGCGGAAAGTACTGTACACGGTCCGATACCATAGAGAATATGGATTCTTGAGTTGAGGCCTTGAGGGGTAGGGTGGGAATAAGCCAACAAGTGAATGGTGGAAACTGGAAACGATTCAGACCATTTGAGAGAAGTTCAGCTCCTCTCTGTTGAAACACAAATGGAAATAACCAGTCCAGACTGCCACGCACGTCCTCCCCATTGTTCAGTAAAGAGGCGTAAGAAGACGGGAACAAACAAGACGAAAATTCCACCTTTTTTTATGATAATTCCATACCGATTCGATGGTGAAAATGTTATAAAAAAATAAAGGGAAAAGGACGCAAATCAGTTACCTTCAGCTGTCTTCTTCACAGCCTCACAGGTCACACCGCAAATATCTTGTTTCCCTCGCACGCGTTCTTCCCTTTTTAATAGGATTTTTGCTCGCTCTTAATTTTTTACTTTATTTTGGAAAATGGGAAGAATTTAATTGGCGTTTGAGGCAGCTATCGCCTCGTGGTGAGCAACGGAGGGAGGCACGCACTTTAATATATTTCAATTGAATTCGGTTCTTTTTTTATTAAAATTGAATTCAGTTCTTTTATTTGCTGAGATGATAAGTGTTTAGCGTATATTTCACGCGTTTTCCTCGTTACTTTGAATAATTGAAGAATGATCCCTGAAACTGAATTATGCATACTCGATTAATGAATAACGAATCACATTCATAAAATTAATGTTAGTTGTATTTAATTGACCGTCAAAAATTGTATTTAATCACTTGAAATGTGTATGGATCTAATAGAAAGCATATAATTTGCCGAATTGCAATACCTTTTTGAGTAAGAAATTGATATGTCATTTCAAAATTATACTAATAATAATTTCTGCAGATATATTTATAATTTGGATCATCCAGTTTCAATGATTTAATCATTTGAAAAATGTCTAGAATTAATCGAAAACATCTAACACCCATGCAATTTGCTAAATTGTATTACTCGAGATCTTCTTTGCATAAAAATATGATAATATCATTTCAACATTATTCTGATAATAATTTCTACTAATCATAGATGTAAGTTCGATCAATAGTTAGAAGCTAAAACAAACGTTTTCGTTTTTACAAAATTCATTTGGTTATCTGGCCAATTAAAAATAATTTATAAAAAAAAACTCAAGATATGATAAATGGTTGTCAAAAAATAATAAAAAAAAATACACCGACTTATTTGCTTGAGATTACGTGACATAAGCAAAATTCAATAATTTCTAAAAAATTAATTAAACATTTAAATTAAGACATGATAAATCATAAATGGCTGTCAGGAAATAATCAGAAAATACACTGACTTATTTCACAGATGTAGGTTTACACTTCTTTTGTATTATAATCCGACATTTTTATTAATATCCAAAGTTTAATACAAATTATTATTTATACCCAGAATCGGACCCAATATTGAAAAATGCCCAAACCGGCCAGAAAATGGCCGGCTTACTCCCCCCTAAGCCAGCCATTTTCTGGCCGGCTTAGTCATTTTTTTTTTTAAGAGACATTATGAAGAGAAAAAATAATGAAATCTAACACTGAAAATTTGAATTTTGTGTTTAAATTATTTGTTAGATTACTTCTTTTGATTTATAATTAGCATATTTATACTAAAATACACTAGATTACTTGAAATTATGTTGAATTACACTAAATTACGTTAAATTACGCTAAAATAGATCGATTATGTGCCATCTTTCATGAATCATAAAAAATAGTAAAAAAATTCCGAAAATAGTAAAAACTGGTATTCTACAAGTTCATTATGTAACTAATTTACTGAGCTACTTGGATTGAATAATAAAAATGAAAATCTTACTTGGAAACTTCAACTCAAGTTTTGAGGCTCTTCCCTTTATTTTTTGATGATTCTGAATTTTGGAATCCGGCATCGCGGGCACGGACGCATGCGTATTTTCACAAGCTTTTCGAAAAGTGGTCATTTGCTGAAATCGGACACTCGAGCGCCGTTTTATGACTGTTTGAAGTTTCGTCGTCGTTTTCCACCTTTTCTGTGAAGATATCGTCTCTATTCATATGTAATTTACCGTATTTTAGCGTAATTTAATGTAATTTAGCGTAATTTAACATAATTTAGTGTTATTCAACATAATTTCAATTAATTTAGCGTATTTTAGTATAAATATGCTAATTATATATCAAAAGAAGTAATCTAACAAATAATTTAAACAAAAAAATTCAAATTTTCAGTGTTAGATTTCATTATTTTTTTCTCTTCATAATGTCTCTTAAAAAAAAAAACGACTAAACCGGCCATTTTCTGGCCGGTTTGGACATTTTTCAATATTGGGTCCGATTCTGGATATAAATAATAATTTGTATTAAAATTTGGATATTAATAAAAATGTCGGTATTATAATTGAGTGGCAGTCCAAGCCGCCTTAGCTATACTTGCCACGGTCCAACGGAGAAGCTATAATGGATGTGCATCTATTGCCAGTCGAGATATCAGCAGCTTCTGTTCTCAAATCGACTACCGGGGGGGGGGACTCATACAGTCATACGCGGAAGGCTAAAGGGCCCAATTATATAGCTGTTAGCCTGTTAATAGAGTTTCAAACAACACGTCCTTAAACTGGGTCAGTGGGCCTTAGAAAAGATACACAAAATGGCGGCTGAGGCGGGCCACAGTCCGGTTCGACAATAGACAATGCCGGAACTCAATTGCCGAGTGTTTCAAGGGCGCTTTTAAGTCCGCCATTCGTCCAGCACTGTTTCTTCCTCCTGCCCGGATCTACAAATACAAAAACGCTTTCCGCTGCTCTGTGAGTACAGAGCACAAATATGGATTGTACAGCCGCTGCCAAGGTTAAAAAAAAAAAAAAAAAAGACAATTATAGATTGTATGAACTATTCATGTTTCAAGAATTTATTATACTATGTTGTTTGACAATTATTGACATTTTCCTGCTCATCATGTCTACGGGGTTTTCATTAAAAAAAGAAGACATATTTCTAGAGAGAGGTGGCACGTATGGTATTGCGCTTATACCATGTTGTGTTTCGGTGTACCGTATTTTGGTGTGTTTGGAACGAGACCGTGCCGTGCTAATACGATAAAATTTCTAGACGTGTCGTGCTACACAGTATCGAAGATGAACACAACACATAATGACAAAACACGGTTTGGTACAATGTGCTTCGACGTGTCGTGCCAGTACTTAGGCGTACTGTCAGTTTTTATTTTATTTTAGATATTGATAATTTGTTACCTTCAAAATGTGTGCTATTGTTCAAAAAATCATAAATAATATATAAAAAATCAGAAATAAATTAAATTACATTTTCTTTTTGTAAATTTCAATTTTTTAATATTTTGTAGTATTTTTGTTTTGATATAATATGAGAAAATATCTCCAAGAAGTAAGCAAATTGAAAAAAATTCCGAAACGTGTCGTGTTGTCTGTATCTAGATGTGTTGTATCCGCACTTAGACGTGTTGTGTCGGATAGTATCCGTGTTTAAACGTGTCGTATCTTTAGACCTTAGCTATGCATGCCAGCACGTGTGCCCGACACGCTATGCTTTTGCAATACAATAGTGGCACGCATCCATCTACACATACTTCTATACCATAATATGTTATAATATGTTGGAACGTGTCTTTTTAATGTTTCTTTAAATTTACACCACTGTGTCCAGTTATTTTCTTTCAATTTACACCACTGCTTCTTTGCACGAAGGACCACATAATTCCAGTGACGCTCTAATATTCGTGCAATATATTCTGTGGCATTCGTGTGATGTGAGCATTACGGTAAAGTAAAGATTCACCATACTTTGGCTCCATATCTCAATTTTTGAAGTTTAAACATATGATCGGTTAATAGGATCTACTTATTAAAATCTTACTGAAAATCAAAATTTTATATCTTTTTAGATTAGTTTATTATTTTTTAATAGGGAGCAACACTCAAAGAGGCCAATTAAAAAAAAAGAATATCATGTATAGTAATGAGAGAAATCTAAATAAATCATGCCAATGTATTATCATATTTTGCAAACTTCTATAATAACATTTTACTATAAATAAGTCCAATAGAATAGAGAGAATGATACATGAGAGTATTTCTTTTTGTCTCTGTCTTACAGTGAGTCTCTTCTGGATCACGTAAAGTGAGAGTCATCCTAGGATGAGTGAGTTCATTCCCTAACAATTATTCTATATTGTTTGTTTTTTTTTTAAGATAGAAAGAGATAAATTTAGTCTATCAATTTTTATTTAATTGTTCATAAAATATTTCTTCATCTGAATTTCGAACTCACGACATTCCACACTGAGGGTTGTTCTTTCTCACTAGATCAAAAATTGATTCTTATATCGTTGCTACTTTATTTATATTTTTCTTCTTCTTTAATTTTCCACAGCCTCAAATATAATTGCAATTTTTTCGTGAATATATAGGAAGTATCAAAACATCTTACTTCGTGAAACATCTTAACACAATTCATAACAGTAGTAGTATATATACTATATTTACAACAAATTTATTTGACAGCCTTAACAACCATTTAATTGGCTATAAAAAAAATTGATTAAAAATACAGAGCTTGCGTAGTTTATGGATCAAATTTAGTATAATTTGAAAATCGATTGATCATTTATCCAACGGTTTGATAAATTAACAGCTTAGTTGTATGGACACTGCTCAATTATCACAGATATCATTATACCCCTTATTACTTTTCTTCACAACAATAACAATATGATAATTATAAGTTTAAAGTATAAACAAACACTATTCCATATAAATTCAGGTAATCTTTACATTTTTAAAAAGTTAATGACGCCGTTGCTGAGATCAAACCCGGGTCTCTCACGCGAAGGATACTAACCAGTCACCACTATACTAAGTTACTAACGAGTCTAACGACTTCACTGCTTCTAAAATTTCAGTTCCTAATAACACAGGCTTTGAATTGCTCATCCGTTATATCCGACACCTGCCCCTAAAAAACGAAAATTAAGAAAATCTAACAGACTAGGCTTTTTTTTACTTTTTTATAAAAAAAATCAAAACCGGTTCTTGATATTTTATTTTCAGCAAGTCAGCTATTTTTTTTTCTGAAAGAGGAAACTTCTTACAAATAATCACATTTTAAAATGTTAGATGGTTATGTCAAAGTCAAATAATCGATCAGATGATGCAAAAGATTTTGTGGAACCGTAGGAAAATTAAACGATTATGCCTCAAAGTTCTTATCATTTAGTGGTACAGAAATCTTAACATTTTGCATCACATTAATTCTTTGACAGCCATTAGTCGTGATAGCACAGTGAATCCGACGTGAATGATACAAGTTCGGAATTAATATGATCCAACATTTTTAAATTTATGTATACATCCAAGTATCCAACATCGTTTAATTGTATGTATAAATATGATCAATTTTTTTTGTTATAACACATCATAACCAAGAATAAAGTAATTTTTCCATTAGAAATTGAGGGCAAAACATACTAAAAGAATTTGGACTGTGGAATTTGTTTTGTTATATATCCAAAAGTTCTTAATATATTTTGCACTCAATTACTCATGGATACATAGATTTATTAATTATTATTGATAAGTTATAATCTCATAATTTTGACCATATTTTAATATGCAACAAAATGATGTTGGACCTAGATTTAACTTTATAATAATACAATAGATCTTAACAGCATCCCCTACGGTAGATTACCAACATTATCAACTGAAACTGTTGGTGTCTCAACAGAAGAGTACAATAACTTTCAACCAGAAGAGTTCAATTTTTCAGTTAACTTAGAACAAACAAGTACAACATATGACAGCACGTGTGCCCCGCTAGTACATTTACTAGATACAAAGTAGCAACTTCATAATAATTATATAGGGAATGGGATAGACGCGTGAATTCGTATCCTCTGCGTTAACTCAAAAGGGAATCTTTTGAGTTAATGCATATGGACCATCCGATCTACTTTAAGATCCGTGCAAATTAGATCCGCACTAATATTAAAGGGTCTCTCTGTTAAAATAAGGCAGCCATATTGGCTCCGTTAATATCAAACGGCCGAGATACATTAACTCAAAAGATTTTCTTTTGAGTTAATGCAGAGGATACATGTTCATAGACGCATGGGGTGTCAGGTCGGGTAATTACCTTGTAAATAAAGCGTGGAATCTGGCCAAGAGTACATTTTTTTTTTTTTTTGAGGTGAAGCCCGTAGGCATGGCCAAGAGTACATAGAGTGTGTAAACTAAAGAGTAGGGTACTGTAAAACTTTTTTAATTGTCAATCAAATTGTTGGAGCGTTTGTTTCCAACCTTAAAAAAAATTATATTTCCAAACACTTAGACTGTTAGACATGCTCAACTCAACTTCCTGCTGTCAGCAGGGGTACCATTCAACTCAACTCAACTTACAGGTAAAATGACAGAATGAGTGCATTTCAGATCATTGAGCTCCTTATTGAGATCGATCTCCAGCATAATTAACTGCAATCATATATAGTAAAAATAACCTTCCGGAAAAATTATACAAATTATATATAAAAAGAAAATAAAAATTAACAAACAGTTTTATTCTACCTTGTAAAAGGTTCAATATTAAGTTTTTAATGCAATAATTGTCATTATTTTTCAACAAACTAAAAAACAATTCTAACCCTCTATGGGATATGCTTTTGCAAGAAATACTTCATTTCCCACTGAATATTACCAATCTTGGCTTGGAGACCTTCAAAACCAGAAAAATGAGTTAAAATAAATAGCGAGTTTTGCATTGTACATACACTAAGTAAAAGATGGCAACAATGTGAGATAAATTACAAAAAACATCAGCGACGCACCGATATTTTTTTAGCACTACCCGGCTAATAAAACATCGATGTTTCATTGCAAAAAACATCGATAATGCACCGATACATGCAACCGATGTAACATGCGCATCCAACCAAATGCATTTGTTTGATCTTAGCCAAACTGAGTGCAAACTTCAATCCGAGTTTCCTATGACTTTTTCTTCTAACCAACTATATATGCTATGCCCATCCTTAAAAAAAAAAAAAAAATTAAATACTGGCCAGAAAATGGCCGGTAATGGATTAAATTAAGTACCAGCCAGAAAATGGCCGGTATGGGTATTTTTATAACTTCTCAGCGGATCTGAGTATATTAATTAATTTCTATTAAACTTTGGATATTAATAAAAATGTCGGGTACTTTCTTGCTGATTTCTTGTAGATCCTTCAATTGTTTAAACCGTTTCATATTTATCCATGAAGTTAAATTGATATATTAACTCTAGTTAGTGTGCATAAAATCGGTAGTTGTTAGGCTTGACTTTTGTAATTTAATTGTTTCATGTTAATGAAATGGGTTACAAGCCTACAAGCCTTTTATTAAAAAAAAAATGTATGCATAAAATCTATATAGAGTTTATGTATGGTTTTAAAATGAATCGACATAGTTATTCTTCGTTATGTAAATTAAACTATTTTTTTATTGCATCATTTTTCTAAATAAAACATATGTGTCTTATACTAATTGCTCCTTTGTTGTAAATATTTTCGTAGAAAAATTAAAAACAATCAGAGAAAGTTAATTTCGTTGGTCAGGAGAAGGTCAATTGTTCAATTTTATTTTTAAATCATCTCATATAATATACCATAGTTTGATGTATATTAAATAAAACTAATATAATTATTTAACTTCATGAGTAAATATGCAATGATTAATTAGTTGAAGGATATATGAGATAAATTTTGAAGAGTTGATGGCTAAATTAAAATGATTTCAAAGGTTAAAAATATGTAAGATATATAAAAGATGATTTTTTTTTTTTTAAAAAGTGAGTATTTGCCCACCAATTTCATTAGAAACCATATAGTTTGTTTGCTCCTAACTCCAAACAACTGGAGAAAGGAACAATTACATACTAACTGGCATAAACCAGTAAAATAAAAACTGGAACATGTCAGTATTACAAGAAGTCACATATCAGCACTTAGAACAACAAACCAAATCCACAAAGGATAAGACAAACAACAAAACAGACAACTCAAAGCCACAAAGGCTGAAACAAACAACAAAACATACAAAACAAAGCCACAAAGGCTGAAACAGGTAAAGACTCAATCAAGCAAATCGTCCAGGAATCTTGTCCCAAGCATAAGGATTGGATCTCTGTGATCCAGCATAACTGGTACTGCCCCATCCTCTACCTCTGACCCATTTCTTTGGCTTCCCCTGGAGTACCTATTAGAGTCATTACCTGACAATGCATGCTATTAGTGTCCATAGGTAAAATTAAAGACAAGTTGAGCAGAGATCCATTATTCAAAGTTTTACACCAAAATGAGGATAATGAAATAATCTTTGAGCCCACAGCCTGCAAAGTAGGAATATTAGTCTGTTGGAAGCATAATTTATTTCTCTCAAGCCAAATACACCATAATACAGCTCCCCTGACAAGTTCAACCAGAGGCCTGTCTTTAAGAGGTATAGAGGCATTGAGAAACCAAATATCATCCATTGTATGTCCCTCAAAAATAAAGTTATTATGATTGGCTATCCAAATCCACAGTTGAATAGTAAATGGACAATGTACAAAAAAATAATCAGTTGATTCAAAAGCACCACAGAAAGGGCATGAAGTATTTCCTAACCAATCTTTAGTAATAAGATTTCTTTGGTAAGAATCTTATTTCTCTTGAGTAAATAGAGAAAAAAAAATTACTTTGAGAGGAATTAATGTGAAATCCAAAAAGAAATAATAAAAATGACATTAACAATTAACCGATTTTATTTGACGATGCGCCCATGCACATTGAGTATCAATGTGTCAAAACAAAACATTAGCGGACCATGCACAAAGGAAATCAATCTGATGTTACTCCTTGGGAATAACATATTTTATCTCAACCAAATAAGTTTTTCATACACAAATCTCGATGAAGACCAACAATTAAGATTAGAATAACAGGTTTTTGTTATTCCCAGAAATAATAGCAGATTTATTTCCTACAAAACAAGGATTTGCATCGGGTTACAACGTATCCTCTCAGATATCTCAACTTTTGCGTGACCGACGTGTACAATGCCTATTCAGGAATAGCGCAGGGCTAGTATTATTTGTGCTTTTGAGATTCGTGCATAACGTATTTGAACGGTTGAGATTTCCCATAGAAACACTCAAAGTTTGAGATATCTCAGAAGATGCGAATTTGTTACAACATGGATTTGGCCATCTTGTAGGTTTTCTTCTACTATTCCTGTGGTATAACAAAAAATGAAGCGGCTCAAAAAGGTCATTGGTTCGGATCGAAAAGGTCGCTGCAGTCTGCGTGATCAATAGGAAATTACATTTTGACGGTTTGACCCACGCCATCCATTGTTATAATATTTTTTGTTTCATTTTCTGTATATCACGGTGTTTCTGCTTTCTTATCTCATATGAATATGTACTTGTAAACTAAATTTTATATTTTTTAGAATTATTTTGTACTGATTTTTTATCTATTAAAAAAAATAGTAATTTTTTTCTAAAAAATGTAAAATTTATCTTACAAGTACATATTCACACAATATACGTTATGCATAGATTTGAATCTATAACGCAAAAAATAGTAAACTTTTTCAAAGATTTGAATCTATAACGCGGACCAATATACGCTATGCATAGTACTATAGCCTCACTCATTCAAAAATTAGGATCTCAACATCCCAAAACTATTTACAATAAATGAACTTTGTAGGGGCTAAAGTAAAACATGCAACTCGAGGTAGACGGAATTGATCGCCCCCATTTTGATGAACGCATATCCTCTCAGGTACGTATTGTATAAGGTGGGCTCCACTACTTTACGGCTTTAGATTAACTCAAAAAACGATGTCTATTTGGGATAATGCAAGAGTCCACTATTATTTTGCTTTAAGATTCGTGCAAAGTTAAACGAATGGTCCGGATCTACTGATTCTAGAAAAATCCCTTCTACGGTACCGGGGGATCCGAATTCCATTCTGATAGTCTGAGCCATATGCTAAATTACCACGGTAGATGCAATTGTTCTAAACATGTTACAACACAGACAAGATAATTTGTATGTACTTGGAAATTACAATCTTAGGGTTAATATAACATACAATGTAATAACCACCTTTTTCAACTTTGAAAAAAAAAATAGCATACTTGCAATTGGCACACTTTAAATAACTCCTTTTTTGAATCCAAGTACAAACTTTCATAACTCGGGGTTAATTTTTCATCCATTACCCCATGTTTCGTTGTGGCCTAAAGGGTGGAATAAGGGGTTTAGTTCTCAACTCCTCGTTATTCCACCAAACAAGTATTAATTGAGCCGAATTAAGATGGAATAAGCCGATTTTTATGCCGGTCTAAATTAAACCACTTCACATGATAGTTTAATTTTATTGCACGTCATGGCCTAACTCGAATGATTATAATAATATATTATTAGTATATAATTATATAATTAATATCTTATATTAAATAATTATTATAATAATATTATATAATTAGTATCTTTTTATTAATAATTATTATTAATATATTAAATAATTATTATAATAATATTATAATATATTATAGTTACTATTAATATATTAATATTATATAGTTAGCATCTTATTATTAATAATTATTATTAATATATAATTATATAATTAATATCTTATATTGTTAATATATTAAATAATTATTATAATAATATTATAATATATTATAGTTATTATTAATATATTAATATCATATAGTTAGTATCCTATTATTAAAGCTGGGCTATGGTGAGTTGTGAAGTAGGAGGTCATTTTTACTTCACGCTCATATTTTCATTTTGAAAATCCAAACAACCGATCCGAACCGCTCAACATGTTCTCTATATTGAAATGTGCTTGGAGACTAAATTTTACATTTTTTGGAATTTTTTTACTATTTATTAAGCCACTTTGAAAATCGCTGATCCGGTGGTCCAGAAACTTTTACTGTTTTTTATTGTTCACAGTGGATCAGCGATTTCAAAGTGGCTTAATAAATAGTAAAAAAAATAAAAAAAAATGTAAAATTTAGTCTCCAAGCACATTTCAATATAGAGAACATGTTGAGCGGTTCGAATTGGTTGTTTGGATTTTCAAAATGAAAATATGACGTGAAGTAAAACGACGTTTTACTTCACAACTCACCATAGTCTATCTCCTTATTATTAATAATTATTATTAATATATAATTATATAATTAATATATTAAATAATAATTATAATAATAGTATAATATATTATAGTTATGGTTAATATATTAATATTATACAATTAGTATCTTATTATTAATAATTTATTATTAGTATATAATTATATAATTAATATCTTATATTGTTAATATATTAAATAATTATTATAATAATATTATAATATATTATAGTTATTATTAATATATTAATATTATATAATTAGTATCTTATTATTAATATATAATTAATATTTTATATTGTTAATATATTTTATAATTATTATAATAATATTATAATATATTATAGTTATTATTAATATGTTAATATTATATAATTAGTATCGTATTATTAATAATTAACTAACTTAGGCTTCTAAAATTTTAGTTCTCCACAAACTCTAACCAAACAAGAAATACAAGTCATGATCTAACTTTAGACCTCAACCAAATATAAATAATTAAAACTGGCCTAAGTTAGAATAATCAATTTAGACCTCCTTAGCTTTAATCTACAACCAAACACCACCTTAACCTTTAGCTTTTGACCCCAGTGATACGGTTTAATTGACACATATACGCGGAAAGTAATAAAATATCATAGGTTTATTAGTAATATGTAATAACAAATATTAGGAGGGGCTTCTTTGTAAAAGAGCTTGACACCGCCAAAAGATAAGGCGTCGCCTCACCACCATCAACGGTTCGCTTCAACATCATATGAAAACCAAATTTAATTCTCTCTTATTCTCAACGAGTTCTCTCGTTCGTTTCTTTAATCTGAGTTAACTTTGGTTGATCTTCATCTTCATTTTTAGAGGCATGGCGTGTACTGTCTGCATGAGTCTTCTCCAGTCTTCTCCTTCCATTGGATGCCTCCAGTCGAAATCTAAAACTCTCAAGCTTCTTTCGTCAAGCATTTATTTCAGACCCATCTCTAAGTCTTTGTTGCGGTAAGAAAAGATGTAAATATTATTTTTCTGCTACTTTAGACTCATAACATTTTATTTTATTTTGGTTAAAAAGGCCTAGGCCCAGTTTCATTAAAACGAAACATATTTTGCGGTTACAAAAGGATGAATCCTTTTAGATAGAGTTCATGCAGTTTTAGACTCATAACATAGTAAGTGTCCTTATTTTTTTTGGTACGCACATATTATGTAGTTTATATTTTACTTTGATGAATTGTATGAAGGTTAAGAGGGAAAAGGACGAACATTTTGTGCCAGTCTATGACCGAAACGCAACCTGATGAAAATCCTGATGAAACATTTGACTCAAAGGTGTAGAATGCTTGGTCCAATTCTATTTCAAATCGAATTTGTGAAGTATCGCGTTGGAATAACCAAGTTGACCATTATTCCTTTTTTTTTTTTTTAATTCTGAATAACTGTAAGCGCAGGCACAACTTGTTCATGGTTAGACCAAATTTGAAAATTAGAGCCATTTCTTTGTTTTGCTGGTCTGGTTTTCGGTTTTGCTTATTTATTTATTTTATTGCTTTTGGCAAAATGACACCTTGCATTATTGTAGATAACATTGAATACTTCTCATAGAATAAACACTTTCTAGAGAATGATTTATATAATGTCATAATTAGCACCCGTGGTCATCTATTTTGTAAAAGAATGAAAATTTGACCCTCCTCTTAGTGAGTTCTTTCTCTTTCCTTTTTTCACTTACGTGACCAACCTTAAAACAAGGGAAAATGCTGTTCGGTAGAGTCTTTATTTATTTGGTTTAGGACTTTAGGGTTTAGGGTTTTAATTCAAAATCACTTTGATTAGAATATAATTGCAAAGTTAATTATTGGAAATGTTTTAGGTGCTGTTTACAAGTAGCATACACTTTGGGTGTTATTTGCAACAGAAAATTTTCTTCATATTGGTAGTACATAAATTTAACTTGTACTTACATATAGTATCCTTCTATAGGAGAAAGTGGAGTCGAGTATTACTTCAGATAATGGAAATACAGATTCTAATCCCATTTCAGATGAGGTATTCACCTATTTTTTCTTTTTTTTTTACTTGTGCTATTTCTTTGTTAAGCAATATCTCATTTTCATTACTTTTGGCGTGTCAACTTTTTGCAGACAAGAAATGGGTCTCAGACATTACAGTCTTTGGATAATCTTAAAATGTATAACAAAATTGAAGAGAATGCTACTTCTTTAGATGCTTCCAAGGTAATTCATGCATATGGCCTACTTCTATTACCTTTTCTGTATGTCATCAGTACTCACCATCTCTTGCTTATTAGACTCCTTTTTTTTTGGCCCCAGGCATTACAGTCTTTGAATAATCTTAAAATGTATAGCAAAACTGAAGAGACGGCAACCCCTTCAGATGCATCCCAGGTAATTCATGCACAAAGCCTACTTCTATTACTTTTTCTGTGTTCCACTAGTACTTACTACCTCTTGCTTGTTGGACTGTTTTTTCTTTGGGGGAAGACTCAGACATTACAGTCTTTGAATAACCTTAAAGGGTATAACAAAAATGAAGAGAATGCAGACCCTTCAGATGCATCCGAGGTAATTCATGCACAAAGCCTACTTCTATTACTTTTTTCTTTATGTCGTTACTCACTACCTCTTGCTTATTGGACTCTTTTTGTTTGTTTGTATTATTTGGCGGTCCAATTTTACAGAGTCCTACTGGGCTTGGGACAAAACAAGCTCTAAATAATCTTGATGTTAATAAAAAAATTGAAGATGATGTGGCCGTTTCTAATCCAACACAGGTATAACAATAGTTTGCATGAAAACCTTCATTAAATGGTTATTTTATTTTTGTGAAAAGGATTGTTTTTTATGTTTAAGGTCTATGCATGATTGTCCTTGTTATATTGTGTATGGATTTAATGGAAGTATAAATAAATATGTAATTTTCAATCACCTAATATGTAGATTGCTCGTGCCACAGGAGAAGCCTGAAGAAACCATTGACGTAGCGAGTGGTTCACCTTTGCCTGGAATGCGGGTAAATTTGAATAGTTTGGATTTTATATCCGTGGAAATGGCAGAATGACTAATTTTGCAAATAACACCCAAAACATCCCAATTTTTTCAACCAACACCCCATATCTTTTGCAGATAATAGTGAGTACCATATTATTTGTTACATTCTCTCAGTTCTGCTACAACCTCAGTCGTACTGATTGAATTACGAGTGAACTGAAAGATATACATCTTAGGTAACACATTTGGACAAGACCATCACCTGATTTATCTGAATTCAATATGAAGAGTTTTAGGGGTTGCTTAAAAGTTTGGCTCGACTGCACCCTAGCTTTGAGAGCAAGGCAACCCCTTTATGTAACCTAAAAACTATTGGATGCACATTGTAATCTCGAGATGCTTGAATGATGTTTGAAAATAACAAATATATTGGGTACAATTTGCATAGGCCCATTTAAATTTGAGTTTTTTTGTAGTTCCATTTGGTAGTTTCTTCAAACTTTTCTTTTGGATGTTATTTCAGCAACAACTAGATGAAACAATGAGAATTCCGAAGGAAACCATTGATATTATAAAAGATCAAGTTTTTGGATTTGATACATTTTTTGTCACAACCCAAGAGCCTTATGAGGTAATATTTATTTTCCATGTTTGCCCCTTTTTTAGTCATTTTACTTGGTTTTAGTGTTTGTTAGAACATTGCCAAAATCCCCACAAAAAAACTGCATAAATGAAATATGCGATAAGGCCCTAACATCTTGGTATTATCTTAAATCAAAATCTAATGATAACGTGAGATAAGATGCCATCAAATGGATGCTTGATAATGATAGCATGGCATAAAATATAATTTGTCATCAGTTCTGTTTTGTCTGACACTGTATTATTAATTATTGTTTCATTTGTACTGTTGTTTTTATGCTTGTCGTCAAGGGAGGAGTATTGTTCAAGGGGAATTTAAGGGGAAAAGCAGACACAAGCTATGAGAAGATAAAAAAGAGGTTAAATGTATGCACAGCATCCCCCCTCCCCCTCCTGCCCCTCCCCCCACCCCCCCATAAAAAAATATTAGTACCGACTAACCTTTTTTTTTAAATGCAGGATAAGTTTGGGGATCAGTTTTCATTGTTTATATTGATTAACCCAGAAGATGAAAAACCAATAGTAGTAATTGTGCCTCGACTAACACTTGAGCAAGGTTCTACTGGTAATTTTCCCTTAATAATTCTTATAATTTAGTTATGCAGTGATGTTAATACAGCCACTCTTCTGCTAAAACTATTATTTAGTGGTGCTTTGGACAGCTAAATTCTTAGCTTTGTTCCTACTTATATTGGTTTGTCTATTGCTGTTACTACCATATTTTGAAAACTGTTCCTACCTTCTTTTACAACAACAACAACCAAGCCTTTAGTCCCAAACATATACCAATAAGTCTATGAATTTTATTTTGCATTGGTCAGATACTTGGTATTGTTATATCAGTCCAGTACAGGAAGATACTCGTTGGAATAGTGTCCTTCCTTCTCCTTGAATCTTGGTAGACAATCACCTAGCAAGACCTGTATTGCCAATAAAGAGTCCACTTACAAAGCAAGTAAGATTGCTGTTTAACTAAGATTATCACCCGATTGATCTGGTAAAATTATAAAACTAGTTGAGGCTATTTCTGTGATGGCGCTGTACTTTTCATGTATTATCTATGCAAATGGTCAGCAGAATGATCTTAACTGGGAGTAACTTCTGTACTTCATTTTTTTTGTTACCAGCTGTACCAGAGTGGTTTGCAGCTGGTGCCTTTGGATTGGTGACAGTATTTACACTACTTTTGAGAAATGTACCAGAACTACAGTCGAACTTACTGTACGAGGTTCTTTCTCTCATTTTATGTTTCTCCTCCTCTATAATTCATCTTACTATGTTTATAAATTTTCGTGTTTGCACAGCAATACGAAAAATATCATTTGCCCCATATGCCAGAACTAAAAAGAGATAAAAACATAGGCCACTCCTTTTTAGAAGATGTGGATGTTGAAACTGGGTTTTAAGCTATTAATTATGCTCAAAGAAAATGAATCCTCAGAATTGTCTCCTCCATA
Source organism: Carex littledalei (assembly GCA_011114355.1). NCBI lineage: Eukaryota > Viridiplantae > Streptophyta > Magnoliopsida > Poales > Cyperaceae > Carex > Carex littledalei. The sequence continues at coordinate 8,884,042 of CM022088.1, forward strand.
AATTATATCCATAATTTTAATAGTAGTATCTACCATAGTAGCTACATTCCTATAATGAGAAAAAAGAAGTGTCAAGGAGGGCTACTTTGGGTATAGGGGTACGTGAGTGAATTATCACTTTACTAGCACCATACACAATTTTTTGGGTATTGTGCAGGGTTAGCATAATATATTTTCTTGTATGCAGAAAGTTTATTTTTTTTTTTTGAACCAGGTCAACATTTGACAATATAGAACTGTTGAAAGATGGCTTACCAGGTGCTCTAGTTACCGCTTTGATACTAGCGGTTCATGAAATTGCACACTTTGCTGTTGCTAAAACCAAGGGAATAAAACTTGCAGTTCCCTATTTTGTTCCCAGCTGGCAGGTATGTCCATTATATGTTAAAAAACTATCATCCTATATGAAAGCTCTTGCAAAAAGCAAACCCAAGCATCTGCCAGTACCAATTTGCACTTTTTGTTTACAATTATTTTGAATGAAGGGACATTAGGTAAATTTAGGCAGTATTTGGTGTACTTGGGGCTAAAACTTAGTCTTGCTTCATGAGTTGTAGAGCTGCTTGGGTTTGATCAATGCTAATTGGATTTGACTGAAGTTAAACTAACTACTGGTGGTACACATAGAAGTTAGGGTTTATTGAGGGAGAATTGCATTGAATTAAGGCTGATATGTGAAATTTGGTTGAGGCTTAGTTGAGCTTGCTTCCCAATTAATTTCAAAATGAATGAATTTGGTGCCTCGATGGTTTATATAGCCATGATGGATGCCATCAATGGTCAATATAGCCTTAATAAATTATTTAATTTCATACCCATACAAATGAGAAAGAGAGGAATAATCACCAGCTAATAATTGACATTTCTTCAGATAGGTTCTTTTGGTGCAATCACGCGAATAATTAGCATAGTTCAGAATCGGCAAGACCTGGTACAGCTTGCAGCGGCAGGTCCTATTGCTGGTTTTTCTCTTGGCCTTGTTCTTCTCCTTTTAGGATTTTTCTTACCTCCATCTGACGGCCTTGGTATTGTGATTGATCCTTCTGTTTTTCACGAGTCATTTCTTGCTGGTGGCATTGGTACGTTATTAATCTATAAATTTCATTTCTTTGGGTTTTATTGCACAGTGAATGCATTATGTACCAGGATCTTACCCAAAAAGTAGTAAAATGGCACCAGTTAGCTTTGATGAAAATAGTGTTTTGAACTTCAATTAATTAGGCCTTGATAAATGCATAAAATATCAATTTAGAAAATATATGAAATATGAGGGTTGATCAACTTCTCAACGAAAGCACTGCACTAAGCAAAGTCAAATAAAGGCTTTTTTTATAAGAAAAAATCCATCAGAGATGGTATACTGATACAACATATACTGGAAAGTTAAAACAGTTGACAACTTCTTGGAAATCTTAAATTTTGTCAGCAAAAATAGTCCAAGTGTAACATGAATGAAAAGCACAGTGAAGTAAAATTGTTAAGTCTGAGCTTTTTTGTTGGGTAAACAGCCAAGCTTATTTTAGGAGATGCATTGAAAGAGGGCACACCATTGTCTATAAATCCATTGGTTCTCTGGGCCTGGGCCGGACTTCTGATTAATGCTATCAATAGCATACCGGCTGGGGAGCTCGATGGGGGGCGCATAGCATTGGGTTTATGGGGTCGAAAGGTATCATTTTTTACTACTTTTCTTTTTGTTGGTAATACTGGCCATGTTTGACACTGTTTACACAATTAACAAACAAAAGTTGGCAGTGTTGAATTTGATACTGTTTTGACCCAAAACAGTATCTAACCGGACCACTCACAAAATTATCTCAGTAGCAGCTAAAATTGTAATTTTTGTTCTCTCTGGCAAATTGAAGAATCCATTCGGTTGTCTAATTTGATCCTTTATAATTTTCCATAACAGATATCAGCTAGGTTGGGTAGCATTACACTTGGTCTCCTTGGCATAGCAGCAATATTTAATGATGTGGCATTCTATTGGGTGGTACTGATATTCTTCCTACAGCGGGGTCCAATAGCCCCACTCTCAGAGGAAATAACAGACCCTGACAACAAATCCGTGGCACTTGGTGTAGTGGTTTTGCTTCTCGGGCTGCTTGTCTGTCTGCCTTTCCCCTTTCCCTTCACTGCAACGGGATTAGATTTTGATTTTTGAGCCTGCCTAAAGAAAGCAGAAACGGTTTTGTTTAGAATAAATATTGTGCCATAAGTATGTTTTTCCAGCCTTTTTTTGGTTGAGGGGGAGATAATGAGCTTAGGAATGTTAGTAAGAAAGGTTACTGCCTTGTTATCTACACGATTTCTCTTCTAATTAGCCTGTATATAATCTCCTTGCATGCCTTCCAAGTTCCAAATTTTCTCTGATTTCATCCGATTTCCTGCTTGGGATCTTTGTGGTCTAAATCGTGTAGCCAAATGTGTTCGTGGGTAAGGATAGGTGAGCTCATGTGTAACAGAATTTCCACGCTGTGAAATAAGAAGTAATGATAAATGAGAGGTAATGGTTACAGTTGAATAGAGAACATAGTACCCCACAGGCAAATGAAACATCAAAGATTTTACCTACGCCGCCACAAGACGAATCTCCTGTATGGCTGTCTGCCGCCCCTTTCTTTCCCCGGAAATAAATCTGCTGTGATCCAAAATCCATGTGATTCTCTGCAATTCCAAATCGCTCCATTCACCTTTTAGAATGCACAAATTTCAAAAGCAGCTATTTTTTATGCACAAATCTCAAAACAGATGAAGAAAGGAATTTGGAATCGCAGAGAATTGCAGGGATTTTGGAATCGAGCAGATTTATTTCCTTCTTTCCCCACTAATTAAAATCAGTAGTAGTGCTGGCCCGTTTAGTCAAATTTACGGATCCAAGGTACGGACGTTAGTCTGTGTCCATGAAATTATTTTGATTCTTGTGATATTTATTTAAAGGCGAATACAATTTATTGTAAGGCTACCAGACAGATCTCTGAACTGCGGATACGAGCCTTTGCTCGGTCCATAATAGGGCACCTCACAAGTCATAATACACTTGAACCACTTTCTCGCACACTCCATGGCGCACGGATACCATGTATGCCATTACTTTGATTTTACATTTCAAGCAATTCATGCACACATACAGTTTCAAAATCATCTTCCTTTCAATCTTTTCAAAATACGAATAGACTCAAGGAGTGGGTTGTAAATGCATTCCCGTAAAATTTTAAAATTTTATTGCAAACTCAATTAATAGTAAATCTAATTATATTATCACGCCTGCTCATATATCATTTTTTATTAGTATTTATAATTGAGAAGGGTTCAAATGCCTCTATTTTTTGTATCTCCACTATGCCTCCATTTTTAAAATGTTAATAACTCCAAATTTAAATTATAAATGTTAAAATAAAACTGTTAGATGTGATCTATGTTATTTTCTCTATGCGCTCATAAAAAATTATTACATTTCGGTTTTGTTTTGATGTGAATCAATAAGTTGAAAAATCGATGTCTAGAAATTATCCACATTAGTACATTTTTACAAACTCTCGATGACAACCAAAACAAAGTTAAAATACCATAAATTTTTACATGTGCATAGATAAATTGATGTAGATCATATCCAACGGTTTTATTTTGACTTTTAAGTTTTAAATTTTGAGTTATTAAAGTTTTTAAAAATGGAGGCATGATGAAGGCACAAAAATGGAGGCATTTGAACCATCCTCTTTATAATTTTATGGTAAATATTGATATATGATAATAATTAGTGACTAAAATTTGTTAGTAAATATATCAAATTTTTAATTAGAAAATTTCTAATGAAAATATTACGTAGTTGATTTTTACATACGTACATATAATGTGTGTATCTCTTTAGTGAAATATATAATAAATTGATAATTTTAGTTCAACATCCGAATTATTTTTGTATTCATATTCATGTTCATTAAACAATTGACTTGTATTAATATTAGTTCAATATAAGATCTGAATACATGCTGGGGCGGAGCTACTCACAAGATACGGAGGTCAATTGACCTCCTTTGTGTATAGGTTAGAACAAAATGCTATTAATACTATAAAATTAACCTTCGTTTATAATATAAAATTTGTATATGATTAATTTTTATTTATGTTTGATCTCATAGTTCCGCCTCAAAATATATGTACATGTATTCGAGATTATCTATATTAAAAAATTAACAACAAGTATATAAATAACTTGACTATTATCCGTTTGTACGTGATTCGTTTGAACCTAGCTAGTTTAGCAATCAAATTCTTAAAATTAACTTTTATTGCGTGGTATAAAATTGCTCCGGTTTCGCCAGAGGAATGCTACGTGGATGAAACCTATAAAGTAATCAGAAAATGATTTTACCACATTTAATTTATTGGTGGGCCACCTCACGTCGAGTCCATGTCCCCTAAGGTAGCTGAGGTGCAATTTAAAAAGTAAACGGTTTAGATTAATTTCAGTCGGACCGAATTGATAAGAGATCTGTTTTGAGATTTGTGCAAAGTTAAAAAAACAGTGAGAATTTACACCTCAGGTACCTGGGGTGATACAGATTCACCTCACGTCACAGTGAAATGGATCGATCCTCGTATATTACTGTCTCCGTGTCTCGTCAGTTTTGGGGCCCGCTCACCTCGTTCAGAGAAAATAACACTCGAGGAAAAAAGGAAATTTTTTATCTATAGAAATTATTAAACAGAAAGAGTGTCTCGTTTCCAACAAATATAAAAAGATCTGACTCAATGAGTCAGATACAAATTTATGGATCGGTCTCAATGGTCCAGATCCATCAATATATATATAGAGAGGTTAGCTAATATCAAAACGTTTGTTCCGGAGCGGTGGTGCAACCAATTGGTTTCCGATTTTTAAAATCCAAACGGTCGATTCAAACCGTTAGATGTGATCTCTATATTATAATGTACTTGGAGACAAAATTTTACATTTTTTTGAATTTTTTTACTATTTATTATGCCCTTTTTAAAATTACTGATTTTAATAAACAGTGAAAAATTTCTGGATCATTGAAATCAGCGATTTTAAAATTAACTTAATAAATAGTAAAAGAATTCTAAAAAATGTAAAATTTGGTCTCCAAACACATTTTAATACATATTGAATGTTGAACGGTTTGGATCGACTATTTGGATTTTGAAAATGTAAAAACCGAAACGTTTGTTCCGCGGCCTAGGAACAAACGTTTTGATATTAGCCAACCTCTATATATATATTGATGGATCTGGACCATTGAGACCGATCCATAAATTTGGATCTGACTCGTTGAGTCAGATCTTTCTATATTTTTTAGAAACGAGACACTCTTTCTGTTTCTGTACATCTGTATTTAATAATTTATATAGATAAAAAATTTCCAGGAAAAAAGGACTTTAATAATTTTCGCTTAATGGGAACCCTTAAGGGTCTCAAGCACATGATAAAAACAAATTTTGGGATTGCAACGTTTTTGTATGTCTGGCAAGAAGAATACAAGACGTCTGATATTTCATTATTTCTCGTTTCAAAGGAATGTTTCTAGATATCGTCTATTTTGAGGTTTTCTAGGTTGGCGTGACGGACTCACTAATGGCGTAAGAAATTACCCCCTTATAAATAATAGGGAACTTCATGTATATTCCTCAAAAACTTCAAAATTAAATATTTTCTTCTCTAAAGTTCATAATATCAAATATATCCTTCTAAATTTAAAAAACTCACAAATTTATTCATTTTTTTGTCATTTCTATTAAAACTCATTTCAAATTTATAAAGTGTACATTTTATCCTTTACTAAGAAAAATAAAAAATATGTTGTACCGGAAAAATATTAGTCTTCTAATTGGTTTGTTTTCCAGGACAAATTGGTCATTTCTCTACTTCTAACGCATACACACTAACATTTGAGTATATGCTTTTGCCCTCAAAACATGCTTACATATTTGTATTTTTCTCAATAAAGAGTAAAATGAGTATTTTGAAATTTTAAAATAGCTTTTAATGGAAAAGACAATAAAATAAGTAATTTGCGAGTTCTTGAATTTTAGAAGGGTAAATATGATATTATGAATTTTAGAGGGTACGTAATTTTGAAGTTTTTAAGGGTATACATGAAATTGCCCCTAAATACTATTATTAAACAATATTATTATTGCGTCTCACTTTATTTCAGAGATATTACAATTATTAATCAGTATTATTATTGCGTCTCACTTTGTTTCAGAGACGTATATCAAAACTCTGTCTTAATTTAATTCAGAGTGAGGATATGGTGCTATGCATAGCACGGATGGCTAGTGTACTACGGCTCAATATGGTACTTTTTAAAACCCTAACGGTCGATCCGAACCGTTCAATGTGATAACCATATGAATATGTACTTGCAAACTAAATTTTATATTTTTTGAATTTTTTTACTATTTTTTTAGATAGGTAGAATTTTGATGGTCCAGAATTTTCAGAAAACACTGATTTTTCTACCTATCTAAAAAAATAGTAAAAAAATTCAAAAAAATATAAATTTAGTTTGCAAGTACATATTCATATGGATATCACAATGAACGGTTCGGATCGACCGTTAGGGTTTTAAAAAGTACCATATTGAGCCGCAGTACACTAGCCATCCGTACTATGCATAGCACCATAGCCTCACTTTTTAATTCATACCAATTCTTCCTTTAACTCGCTTGGTGTGCCGTGATATTTGTCATTTTTATGGGTTAATTCAAAATCATTGGCCAGGTGATTTAGTGGGCCTGGATGGATCCAGCTTAGAAAACATAAAAATCGTATAAAAGAAAAGGAAAAGGAAAAGGAAAAAAAGAAAAATAGAACGTCGTGCGATGAAGGAAAGGATCTATCCATCAGTCCGTCCGTCCATCGGCGATCCCAATCCAACCCCTCGAATAACTACAATAAATTAATGGCTGTTTTCTCGTTGAGTTTTGTTTTTTTCTTTTTTCTTTTCCCCTTTCTGAAACTCATTTTTTCCTTCCTTTCTGGGGTTACCAAATCGAAACAAAACAGAAATAGAAATCGACATCGAGATTAAAAGAGACCTCGTTCTCTCGCCTTCTCCGTCTAGGCTTAGCTGATCCAACCGCTTCACAGGTGGAATCTCTTTCTCTCTCGCCCTCCCCTAAAATTTCTGTATATATCTATAGATCTATTTTGGCGTACAGAATCCATCTGTTGGAGTTCGTAGATCAGCAATTGGTTGATAACTGCTCCATTTCTTTTCGGTAATTTAGTTTGATTTTTTTTTTACACTTGAGCGCCGATTAGAAGGTTTTTTTTAGAATAAGCTAGCTGTTTCGGAAGCTAACTGGAAATGTAGATGAGAGATTACTTGAAACTTTTTCCCTGTGTCGTATAAATCATCTCTAATTTTATTAAAAGGAAATAAGAATTGCTACTGCGGTCTGAGTACTCTATAAACCCAGCCTGGTGCTGGTACACGCAGAGTTCTTTTCTTTCTGGTTCTTGGGGCCACCTTGATGTAGTACTTCAGAAAAATCAGTAATTTAATTTCAACAACCAGAGTTTTTCTTTTTTCTTGTCCCGGTGCCTGTACCTGGTTAAGTCTGTAACTCTGTACTCGTTCCGGTGCATACCAGTACAAGATTGGTGTTCTGCTCACTATATGCATTGGATCTCTGTCGTACTCCAGTCTGTGAGTAGATTTGAGTTTCTTATGTTACTGTTTTACTTGCAGGTTATTGTTCAGGAGAGAAAAGAGACAAGAGGGGTAAAACAGGGTAGTGAGGGAAAGAGAGGCAAAGATGGCATCTGGTAAAATGGAAGGGCCATCAGCGCCAGCTCTTAGGCGAGATCCATATGAGGTGCTGTGTGTCACAAGAGATTCATCAGATCAGGAGATTAAATCTGCTTATAGAAAGCTTGCACTCAAGTCATTCTCCCTCTCTCTCTCTCACACACACACACACAAAGGAGTATCTTGCACATGCCCTCTACTCTTTAGCCATGCAAATACCAATATGAACTGAAATAAGAGGCCAACAAAAGCAGGCGAAGGAACTGAAGCCTCACATATATGTTACCTCTAACGAGCCCTTTTCTAAGCCCTAATAGATAATAGCAGACCAATAACCAAATTGTATGAAATGCTAGATACAATTATATCAAGTGAATGGGAAGCTTAGGGGTAATTTAGTCATTTTGTTGCTCAGTGTTGGTTTTAAGGTTGGTTATTCTTTTTCTATTAACGGCAAAAATGTCTGGTTTGTCAGGTGTGACTGTGAAGAGTTGGCTTTTTTTGAGAAAGATCTGTACAATACTGTATATAATTTCAAAAAAAAAAAAAACTATCATAATATATCTGTGGTGATAGGAAGACTAGTCCAAGGTATTGCAAAGAAAGAGGAAGGGGCTCTGTCTCATAATTGTGACTTTGATAAAATGTAGGTACCACCCAGATAAGAATGCAAGCAATCCTGAAGCATCCGAGCTCTTCAAAGAAGTGGCTTATTCATATAGCATCTTGTCAGATCCTGATAAAAGGAGACAATATGATACTGCCGGCTTTGAGGTCTAGTTCTTTTTCTTGTTACAGCAGTAAATTCGAGTGGCGTATAATTCTTCATCCAATTTGGGGAGGTTATTGGTATAATCTTTTGCTTAATGCATTATTATTTGTAGCCTTCACCTATAAAAGCTAATGCTGAAAATCATTATAGTTATCTCAATAACAATCATCCTTATCCCGCCTTTTGAATTTGTTGTGGATATTGTATTCCATTAAATACTGTCAGGACCTCTTTCTAATGTGTATGTTTTTTAATTGAAGTAATGAATATGAGTTTATTTGAGTAAAATGTCAAGTTAATGCAAGTTCTGCATTTGCAATTGACTTAAAAAATGAACAGGCTTTAGAGACTGAAGGAATGGATATGGAGATTGACTTATCGAATCTTGGTACTGTAAATACTGTCTTTGCTGCACTTTTCAGGTGACATATTTTGCTTTTTGAGCATTTAGAATAATTATATTCTTTAAATTTTTTTTGCAATTAACACCCTCTAATTTATTATTTATACAAATTGCACCCAAGGTTTCTTATGTCTGCAGCTAAACACCCATCACCCAATTATCAAACTTTTTTGTGTACTCTAACCTTGGCATACTGTTGTCATGAGTTTTATGAACTTGTTCATGGATAAGACTTGGGTCTTGGATGCAAATGGTCAAACAAATGTTAGTTGTTACCTGCAAAGAGGGAAACTTTGGTGGTTATTTTTAAAATCAGTAAAAATATAGGTGTAATTTGCAATATTATGAATATGTCATCAAGTGAAGATCTACTGATATTTCTGCTTTTTCGAGCAGCAAGCTGGGTGTTCCTATAAAGACAACAGTATCCCCTACAGTGCTTGAAGAAGCTATGAATGGAACTGTAACTGTTAGACCGCTCCCTCTTGGCTCCTCTGCCAATGGCAAGGTGCCACCTGTTTCTCTCTACTTTCTACTTTTATGACATTCTCTATCAAATATTCTTATTCTTTGCTTTTGTTTTCTTATCACGCTTGTATTTTCTTTATCTGGAGGTTGATAAACAAAGTGCACATTTCTTTGGGGTGACAATAAGCGAACAGCAAGCCCAGTCTGGCGTCGTCATTAGGGTTACATCAGCTGCTCAAAGCAAATTCAAGGTGAATAGCTGATTATATGCAAGTAGTTGTTTGGTTCAATAAAGAGACTAGCACTCTAAACCAACAACCTGGCCACATTTAATTTGTAAACATGTTATGTGTTGACAGTTGAGCTCCTTTTTTTTCTGAAATCTATGTCAAACAAAAATTATGCCAAGCACATTATAACGACAGTTAGTCATTTATTTACTTTAGATTGATGTAGATAATTTAATTTTAAATTGCAAGTAGGAGAATTTGTGCTACTTGCATTTATGGTAAATATTTGGTTAAATTTGCAAAAGTTCCTTGAGAATAAAATATAGAAGGCTACACAACATGCTGAGAAATCACATCTTGTAAAAGCTGGTCAATCTGGGTTCATACTTTAATAAACATGCTTAGAGTTGTACATATATCAAACTCTATGTATTGCTGAATATATGACCTCTATATTTATTTGCAAACTTTCTGTGTATGATAGCTTCTATACTTTGAACAAGAATCGAATGGAGGATATGGATTAGCTTTGCAGGTAAATTCAGTTCTCCTTTTCTCCTTTGATGCTTCTTAATAAATTTACGGTATTAGTGTCATTATTAGAAATTGCAACTATTGGTTTCAGTTTTCTTAATTAACTTTACAGGAAGATAGCCAAAAGACGGGTAAAGTAACCTCAGTCGGCATGTACTTTTTGCATTTTCAAGTCTATCGTATGGACTCTGCTGTCAATGCTGTGAGTGATTTTATGCTATATGACTGTTTTGTTGTATTTTATCAAAGATTGTTGTACTGGCATGCTGGTACATTATCAGTCCTAACTGGGACCAGCATGAACAGTGGTTATAGTAGCAGTACTTTCTGATCTATACCATGCTTGAATTGTTTTCTTTTCTGTTAAGTGGTGTGGGTTTTATGTTTCTTCAACAGAACTAGCTTCTGAAACACCAAAATACTTCATTAGTAATATTGCTTTATTCAGGGGCGGAGGTAAGGAAGAGCAATGGGGGTCAATTTTGTTTTTAATTTTTTTTATGTATGTGTTATGTTCTATATAATTTAGTGTAAAATGTCATGGTACTGATAAATTGACCCCATTCTCCATAAGAAAATTTATATGATTGACCCCCATAGTTCGAAAGTCTGACTCCGCCCCTGGCTTTATTATGTTGTTATAAGTATTTAGTGTTGTTTTTGAGTAAATGGGTTCACATGTGAAAAAAGGACAGCTGGCGATGGCGAAAGATCCAGAAGCAGCATTTTTCAAGAGATTAGAGGGACTTCAGCCATGTGAAATGTCTACTTTAAAACCTGGCACCCACATTTTTGCCGTTTATGGTACCAACTTCTTTTCTTTTCTCTCTGTTTCTCAGGGAAAGCCAAATGGCCTGTGAACTTTTTTGGTTTCAAAGTGATCCCCGATATTTTCAATACTATTTGGTTAGCCCCTTCAATTATGTTTAAGTACACCGATATGTTATGAATTTTGGTGAGTGTCATGTGGTAAACTTGAGACTTAAAGAATCATCAAATAATTCTGATAAGCTTTTATTATTTTTTTATTTTTTGTCTCCTGCTTGGCTAAAACATTTGGCATAACCTTTGCTGAAACTCTTACTAGTTGTTATATTTCATAGGTCTGACTTAACAACATTAAAAAGGTTTTTGAGTAAAATTAAACAAATATGGAAGCTATTGATGACCCTCGGCCAGTCCCTCCTTATTGTCTTCCCCATATTTTTGTTTGATATTCTGTGTTTCATTTCTAGCCTACCCCAACTTGTTTGGGACTAAAGGCTTGGTTGTTGTTGTTGTTGTTATTCTGTGTTTCATTTTTCTTCTTTTTTCTAGGTGATAACTTCTTTAAACCAGCTTCATACACCATAGAGGCCATGTGTGCAAAGTCGTACACAGAGACAACAGAGAGACTGAAGGAAATAGAGGCTAAAATTTTGACTAAGAGAACTGACCTACGCCAATTTGAATCTGAATACAGAAAGGTTTTTATATTTTTAATATGATGACCATGTGCAGTCTTAATTTTTCGTTGCCATGCAGTGGATGAAATTCTGCTTTGAACTTATAAAGAAAAATGGTTGTGCAGGCTTTGGCACGGTTTCAAGAAGTCACAAACCAATACAACCAAGAAAAAGCCGTTGTACGTATAACATACTATTCTTTTGATAATATATTTCTACTATGCTCTTTTTAAAATGAGAAAAATACAATCCCGCATATAGTATGAACATTATCACATGTGCACCTCCATTTCTATCTATAGCAGAGGTGCACTGAAACTTGGAACTTATATTAGCTAGGGTACTAATAAATAGTCACTAATTAAAATTTTAATGTAATATTACTTGCATTGTTATTTTTTATCTTTTATTACAATCATAAGTTAATATGGTTACCACATGAAACCTTTGTATAGTTGTATTGCTGCTGCAAGGTTTAGCAATGTGTTATTAGTATTTAGATGGACACACGTGTGATGTTTTTAAATAGGTGGACGAGCTATTGAGGGAAAGAGACAACATTCACTCTGCATTCACTACAGTGCGCACTTTAGTGAATTCGGCAGGTAGTACAAGTGGAGGTGGGCCTAGTAATAGATATTACAGCGGCGATGAGTCCCAACAACAACAAGGCAGTCGATCTCCCATTGATGACAATGGGATTGATGGAAGAGACAGATCAAATGGTAAAAAGAGGTGGTTTGGTGGCATCAACCTTAATCGATCCCGATAAAAAATTTCACTTTCTTGTATGTACAATTTCGCTTGCCTCTATGCTTATTCATGTTTCTTCATTTGTATAATCAGCCGGTGTTGCATTTTTCTTCTCTATTTTCAATTAATTTACTGTGGGGAGTTTGATTTTAGTACAACAAAGTTTTGCTAGCACACATTGGTTTACTGGCTGAAATGCTCTTGCTGTATTTAAGCTGTGATGACTGGCTGTATAATGTTGCTCCTGTAGGAGGCAGGGTGAGGGAGATTTATGAAGAGCATACAGAATTGCCACAGTTATTAATTTTTTATCATTCTTTTATTTTATGCTATAGAAATGTCTTTTTCTTCATGTCATATTATGGTAAAATGCCTCTTTCTTAGTGCTGTTTTATTAGCTGACGAATAAGACGATGAAATTACCTTTTCTTTACTAGGGTTTGTACCTAATACGCGATTAATTCTGAGAGAACACTAAATTTATTTGAAATTATTATGATAATATAAGATCAAGATGTTTGTTAGAAGTCTGGTATGAGCCTCTCGGCCTATTAATTGGGTTTTTAGTCCGTTGATCCGTTCCGAGCTTTACGCAGTACCTAAATCAAAATCTTGTCCGTGTTTCAAACTCGGTCGTAGTACCAGTCCCGCGGATTAAACTTTAGCACAGACAGTAATTTGAAAATTGAGGAACAATTGTATAGAATAATCAAGTGTATGTTTAGATGTACTCGAATAATTAGGAGTAATAATATTTTTCTAAATTACAGTGTGATTCAAATAAGTTTTTATTAGTAAAAAATAGTTCGAGCTAGCAATCATTCTGTTATTTCAATTAAATTATAAAATAGCAAAATTAGTACTCTTTAAATTAATACCATTTTGAAACGTATAATTCAGAAATATTTTTACTATTCTAAATAATATAAAATTAATATTTTTTTTTTTTATACTATTCGGATTAGCACTTTTCTTATGTAATTTTATAAACTAGATAAAAAAAATTTAGCACTTTTCTCTCGCTATTCCTACTAATGCATCGAATAGTGAGGCCCTTTTTGTCCTTAGAGCCTACTTCGCAGTCGCTTGTGTAGAGAAAAAGGAATGGAACGAAAAGGAAGAAGACGCATGAGAGAGTTCACCTCCTCTAGTCTCGATTCAGAACTGGACAAAATGGTTAGTTATACATGAAATTTACCGTCGCTCTCCTTCGCTCCCTCTTGCTTCTTCTCAAAATTTACAATTACGAAGCATGCAACTCGCTTCCACTTCTCTCTCGTTATTTTTCTTTCCTTTAATGAAAATGTTATGGAGAACTCCTTTAACAGAGCCTTACAAGCCTCCTCTCCTCTTTCAGCTAACAGTTTTTCTTTTGGCAACCAAAAAATTATAAGAAAATAATATCTCCCTTCACTGTAGAATCTACGTCATAGATTATCCCCCGGCTGTATTGTGAACCCCCCCCCAAGAATTTTGTGTATGTAGGAACCATTAGGGTACGTTTGGATCGTGCAAGGATTAGTGCAAGAATAGCGATTTTTGGGTTAGTGGTTGAGAATAGTGCTAACCCGAGCCGTTTGAGAATAGTGCTAACTTTGGACTATTCCGGTTAGTAAAAATGTCGTTTAGATTGTATATTTGGAATAGCGATGGAGGGAATGAATAAAATATTGATTAAACTAATCTAATATTTTTACATTTAATATTTAAACTAAAATTATATTACATTTAAACTAAAAAATTTCAATACTAATCTAATATTTTATTTAATACTAATATAATATTTAAACTAAAATATTATATTACATTTAACATTTAAACTAATATTATATTATATTTAACTAATATTTTATTTAATACATATAATATTTAAAGTAATATTATATTACATTTAATATTGAAATTAATATTATATTATATTTAAACTAATATTTTTCAATACTAATTCAATATTTTATTTAATACTAATCAAATCTAATATAATATTATATTTATTTAATACTAATCTAATATTTTATTTAATACCAATATAATATATAAACCAAAATATTATATTACATTTAAAATTTAAACTAATATTATATTACATTTAATATTTAAAGTAATATTTTATTTAATACATATAATATTTAAATTAATATTATATTACATTACATTTAATTAAATTAATATTATATTATATTATATTTAATATTTAACTAATATTATATTATATTATATTTAATGTAATAGTTTATTTAATACTAATCCAATATTTAAAGTAATATTATATTACATTTAATATTTAAACTAATATTATATTATATTTAATATAATATTTTATTTAATACTAATCTAATCAAATATGATATTATATTTACTAATGTAATATTTAAACTAATATTATATTACATTTAACACTTAACATATAAACTAATATTATATTATATTAAAATTTTAAATCAATATTTATTATATTTAATCTAACATTTTATTTAATATTAATCTAATTTGATATTATATTTATTTAATACTAATCTAATATTTTAATTAATATTATATTAAATTTAATATTTAAACTAATATTTTATTTAACACTAATCTAATCTAATATTATATTTATTTAATACTAATCAAATATTTTATTTAATACTAATTTAATATTTAAACTAACTCTAATTGAGAGAAATGAAAACTATTTTTTTATTAATATCACTAACTCCACTAGCTCTATTCTTGCTAACCCACCATTTCTATGGGTTAGTAGAATAGAGCTATTCTTGAACTAACTCAATTTTCTAATTGTTGTTTGGATCACCCAAGGTTAAGAATAGTGGAGCTAATCCAAAGTTAGCTCTATTCTTACCCCATCCAAACGCAACCTAAAAAAGTAGAGAGAGAAACATAAAGAGTGTGTTAGTTTTTTTATGCATAGAATGATCGGTAAAAGTTGTACCGACTCAAAGTTTGAATTGATAAGAATTTTATCGATCCAAATTATTTTTTCTTTTTTTATTCATATAATGATAAAAATGGGACCCATTTTTTTGCCACCTTTATGTTTCTCTCTCTTCTTTTAATATTTTTTACAGATAACTCCACCTCCATCCCCAAACTCTGAAACACTCTTTATGTGTTATGTTGGAATGCGAGGTGGATGGTTAAAGTGCTAATTATGTAAAAAAAATTAAATAATTGACACAACAAATAAAAATTATGTCTAAAATATTTTAGTTATGCATAACAACTGATTAGGGTTTAGCGAAGATATGAATGTTTCATTATTTGTTAATAATTCGTATGCATCGGTTGAAGATGAGAAGGATTTAAATGATTTTTTTTATTTTTTTGTCTCTATTGGGCTTGTATTTTTTAATTTTTTAATAATAATTTTTTTGAAACTCGTACGAAACAAAATTGATGGATATGATTTATATTGTTTCTTGTACATACATATAAAAAAATATAACCTTTGAATTTAATTTTATATTCTACACTAATATATTTTTGCGACCACTTAATACTAATTAAACAAAGTCAAAATATCCTAATCTCATACATGTATACAGAAAAAATAATATAGATCATAATGGTTTTATATTGACATTTGAGTTGTAAATTTTAAGTTGTTAAGGTTTTAAAAATAAGGTTTTATATTGACATTTGAACCGTCGTTAACGATTAATTAGAGGCTAATTTAGATTATGAGCGGCGAGTGGTGACGTACAATGTTAGTCTCCACGTCTAGTTTTGTCCGGTAAATGGTAGATCGGTATACCAGCTGGACTAATAATTTTTGCTTAAATTCTTAATAGAGTGAGGCTACGGTACTATGCATAGCACGGTTTGGTCCGTGCTACGGCTCAATATTTGAGTTTTCAAAATCCTAACGGTCGATCCGAACCGTTCAACATGATTATAAAATGAATATGTACTTGGAAATCAAATTTTACATTTTTTCGAATTATTTTAGATAGGTAGAAAATCACTTGATCTGAAAATTCTGGACCATCCAAAAACAGTGATTTTCTACCTATCTAAAAAAATAGTAAAAAAAAACAAAAAAATGTAAAATTTGGTTTGCAAGTACATATTCATTTTATAATCATGTTGAACGGTTTGGATCGACCGTTAGGATTTTGAAAACTCAAATATTGAGCCGTAGCACGGACCAATCCGTGCTATGCATAGTACCGTAGCCTCACTCTTCTTAATATCACCCACGATAAATCAATACATATACGCAGAGAATGTTTAATAGACCAAAAAATTAAAGGTCAAATTTTTACTTCGTTCCAGAAAATAACGAGGAAATTTCAAGGTGTCAATCTCTCCGGTGCAACTTCGATTTATTATAAATTCGCTTAAAATAAAATCGAATTGTTTTGTTGAGTCTCTGCTAACTTTTAAGCATTGGTGATATGAATTTAGGAGTGGAATTAGAAATTTTTGATAAAGGGACTGAAATTTAAAACTCACTGTATGCAGTATGTGGAATTTGAACTTAACTTTCCACCATACAAAATAAAACTCTAATCACTAGATTATAAATAACTATTTGATATTTTATGAGGGAGTTGGACTAAATAAAAAGTAAAAATAAATAGAATTCAATGAAATTTCATATACATAATTAAAATTTTAAAATCATAGGGTGACTCAACACTTCTAATCAACATTTAGATCCCCTGTTTGAATTGATTCGCTTAATATCATATTTGTGAACTAATATAATTATATTTTCATGCTAAAAATAATTAATTTCAACCCAAATAATTTCTTTTAAGTGCAAATTATATTTATAGATTCAATTGAATTTATTCCGAGTGAAACGTGTGTTTCAAGTTATGAAGGACATTTGTGAATGTCCTAAATTATCTAATTAAAACAATGCTAATGACTCAAAATTACATATTTATTTTAGGTCAAACAATCATATTTATGATTCAAGATCTGAAATTAGGAATTTATACATCAATATTAAAATCTATATGCAGCTCTTCCATCGGGATATTAATATCCATAAAATAAACATTACGTTTCTAATTATTAAAATATAAATTGATAGATTTATTTAATCGCCCGAAAAATAAGCATCGTCTATTTTCAGCCCATCGAGTCGTTACCAATTCTCACTACGGATTCAAAATGGCCGCTCATAAATCACGAATCTCAAGGCATAGGAGATCTCCATCGGTCGTTAGAAATCGCTTCCCCGAAATCGGACCGCCGTTCTCTGCGCCTCATATGCACCAGGAATCCCCAAGTGAAATCAACATCTTCTAAATATCTAAGCATGTAAAATTTTGCGAAACGAGTCATACACATAATTACTCGACCCATTACATACAGATAACAACAAAATAACCAGAAATGGAGGGTTTTTATCTATAAAAGCAGTCTCTTCTTCACATTTCTCACAAACCCTAAAATACCATAAACCCTACAAAGCCGCCTTCGCTCGAGTCTCTTCTCAAAATCTCTCTAATTAGAAATGGAGTTTTGGGGTAAGATGCTCGTTCCTTTCTAATCCCTTCGATTTATCTTTAATATTTCTATAATTCGGCCTAATTCGAGAAGTTTCGATTGTGGGTTTAACCGGTTAGAGAGTTAGGTTCTTCCTCAGTGGTTATCAATCTTCCGTTATTACTCAGGTTTTACTTGTTTGATAGCTGTTCGAAGCAATAGTGGTCTTATTTTATTGCTTCTATTCCCGATCATTGCGTACAAGTAGCTTTTAGAAATGTTCCCATTTCAAATATATATTCACACCAGTATTTTGGGAATCGTGATATTTTTTGTATTTTAATTTATCTGTCGCTTTTACATAAATAAGCTAGATTTCAAGCGTTCGAATCTCAAGATTGTACGCAATCCAGTAGCTTTGCACTATTGTATATCTGTATTCTAACACATGTGATTGTGGATGGTATTCTGAAAATATGTTATACCTGATCTGCAATACTGTGTTATTTAATTTAAATATCCCTTGTTTAATAGCATGCATACTTTGAGCTCACTGATTTTTGTTCTATTTTATTGTAGGCGTTGAAGTTAAACCAGGAGAGACTGTTAAGTGCGAACCTGGTGATGATAAGTATATTCACCTTTCTCAGGTATGTTAGAACTTGTATTAGCACCGTACTTGTGGTATGTTAGAAAAAGGAACAATGTTTGCTCCTCTTTACTGTGAAAACTACATATAATCCTGTATATACCTAGAAATTGTTCTTGTTTTCACCAAACTTAATTATGGTAATTTTATTAAGATATATAGGAGTGCATTGATGTCTTTTTTTGCCATTATTATCCTCTATCCCCAAACTTGGTTCACTAATAGTGACATGGCATCTCTGATGAATTAGGACTACAGTATTTTGTAATATTATCCATAGAAACATCTCATTTTTAATTAAACAATTAAGTTGTTTGCAACCATGTTCATTTACCCTGGAATTCTTATTTGTGTTTCAAGGCTTCTATAGGCGAGACGAAGAAATCGTCTGAGAACGTGCCGCTATTTGTGAAATGTAATGACCAAAAGCTTGTTGTGGGAACACTTTCCGGCGAGAAATGTGCCCAGATCCAGTATGATTTGGTTTTTGAGAAGGACTTTGAACTGTCTCACAGCTCCAAAAATGCGAGCGTATATTTCTGTGGCTACAAAACCATCGTGGCTGATGATGCTGATCACATGTTTGATGGTAGCTATTCTAATTTCTGTATCTATTTTGTCGGGTTTTAGTATTCTTGACACCTATAAAACCACAAGTTTGTAAGATTAAGGTCTTGTATTTGTAATCATTTACCAAAGTATGGCATGAAATTTTGCAGAGAAGTAATCCATAAAACGATGTTCCTCCTAGTTGAATTACTTTACCCCTCTTCTGTGATATTCATCTGTGAAATGCCGGGCAGTTTGGATACTTTGAGAACAACATAGGGTTGCATATTTTTTTTTTAAGTTTGTTTTTTTGTTGGAGTTGGTATGAATTTGATGGTAGATAATTTGCTTATCTATCAACTTCAGATGATTCCATGTCTGATGAGTCAGAGGAGGAAGAAGAGCCAATTCAAGCTGTTCCAATCAAGGCTCCTGCTGCAAATGGTATGTATTGTTTTTTATATAATTATCATTTTTTTATTTTATTTGTTTGTAGGATTCATTCAGTGTATTCCATTTTTATTGGCATAGCAAATCTCTTGCAGAAAACTGAAAAAAAATCTACAATTATTCTTGTTCTTTTATGTCGTCAATTAACACTCAAAGTGACAGCAAATTGTACTCGGAAGGCAACTAGAAAAGCTTTTGCTGCTAATTGGTTATTGTTCGTTTATCATAATTCGACACTTTTTGTTCATGACAAATGATAAGGGGCATTCTGACACCTAAAGGTGCAAAATGTCACGATGGTGCAATAAACTATCATGCCTAGCCCGACAAAACTTGTAAATTTTCATATTTTTAGAAAAATTAGAATAAACATTCTTGATACCATCATCTTTGTGTTTATAAGCTACTCGAGGGGCTACTTATTCTTTACCAAGGTAATTTGGGTTAAATGTGGAAGGATTGCAAGGTGTAATAGTTTATGATTAAGTTGGAGTATTATGTGTTCACCGTCAAAGAGCTGCACAGGAAATAGGATTTTTTCTGATCCTGGAATGGTTTATTTGTTATTACATGAGATCATCTTTACTGACATTGAATTTATAATTTCTAATATGATGAGTTAAACAATTTATTCCTTTTGAAAAATAAAAGGAAAACCAAAGTTGGCCGTGGAGAAGGCCAAGGTAGAGGAGAAAGCTAAGGTTGACGGTTCAAAGAAGGCCGGCGCATCAAAGTCCAAACCAGATGACAAGGCCAACAAGTCCAAGAATGTGGTAGCTGAGGAGGATGATGATGACTCTGATGAGGAGGATGATGACGACTCTGATGAGGATGATTCTGATGTGGAGCAAAAAGCATTGGTAACTTTTTCATTCTCTTATGTCACCTTTTATGTTTATTATCAGATTCAGATTTTAGTAACTTGCAAGTGAATATTCAAGATTGCCTTGATGGATTGGAGACAAGGATGCCATAGCAATCCTGTATATCAAATTGGGCAAATATCTTATGTAGTCAAATTGTGTATCGTGTTTAGAAAATGGAGTTGGATGTTGATGAGGATGATGATGACGATGAGGATGATGATGATGAAGACGATGAAGATGATGAGGATGAAAGTGATGAGGAAGAGGAAGAAACTACCCCCAAGAAGGTACTTGTCTCTTTAACCCAATTGGTATCTGCCAGCCATTTTATGTACTGCAAAAAGTGGTTTGTTTTTCACTTATTATAATCATCAAACCTCAAAAAATAATACTGTACCTCACTGACCGGTGTCATATATGTCCTCTTTTCAACAAGTATATATTAACTACTATATGCTTGCTATTATTTTCTTATATAGACCGACTCCAAGAAGAGGCCTTTGAAGGATTCCCAAAAGACGCCTGCTCAAGAAAACAAGAAGGCAAAGCTTGTGTCTCCTGCTGGAGCTCAGAAAACTGGTACCATTTGCCTTCTGTTCTCATTTCTCATGTTCATTTTGTTATTCTCGTAAAAGTTCTTGATCTCTAACTATTTTTATGATCTTTTATTTGGATAGATGGGAAGAAAGGAGGACATGTGGGAACCCCACATCCTGCTAAGCAGGCCCCGAAGACACCTGCAGCTAACAATGACAAGGCAAAGAAGCCTCAGACTCCCAAATCTGGTGGTTCAATCGCCTGCAAGTCTTGCAGCAAGTAATTTTCTCTGTTTTTTTTTCATCCAAGTTCTGTCTTGTAATTTTGTCTGTGCAAAATGTCTAGGAGAAAAAAAATTCGCGCAACCTGCAAAATGTGAAATCATTTAAAACCATACGAAAACTGCTTGTACACTTGCATATTTGTAGCCCTCGTGCATTTGTTTTGAGTCAGCTAATTTTGATATCTTCATCATTGGAAAAGAGGGCTTAATTTGTGCATTTTTGAATATTTTTTTTTTGTATATGAGATTATTTACTGCCTTGCTTTTACAATATTTTGCAATGACAAAGCAAACTGATGTGTTTATATCTTGTTGGTGACAGGACTTTTAATAGTGAGAATGCTCTTCAATCTCACTCAAAAGCCAAACATGCTTGAGACCTCTGCTAATTATTTGGTTATTTTATTGGTGGTATCGGTGCGCTTTCTTGGTAGGAAATCTAGTAAAATCGAGGCCTTTTACTATCTCTGATGGTGAAATTATTTTTGTCCTTGTTCTTAAATCTTTGTTGTAGTAGAGTGTCAGTAGTGCTAGGGTTTACTTATGGATGGAAACCTTAAAAGGTTCTATTAGTCTAGTTGTGCTGTTGTAAGACAGATTTTTGTGGAACTCATGGAATATTTTTGGTGATTTGTTCTGTTGGGCTATTATCTGATTGAGTTTCTATTGTGATATTCCTTATTGTTTTGGTCGCTAAATTACATAATATTGATCGGTTGTCCATACTCGTGGCGCTTTCTAGATTATAGATAGGACAGGTCTGTAATTTCGAGAAAAGTGTAGATCTGATGTCCATCGGAGTAAAATTGGGTGATTTGAGCATCAAAGTGTGCTTTAAGATTTGTATACGTTTCATTTTGAGTGTTTTGCACACGAATTTTGAAGCTCATCGGACTGTTCTAATGTTCATCGGACCTAAATTTATTTTAGATGGTCATCGTCTCATAAATTTATTTTAGATGGTCATCGTCTCATAAATTTATTTTAGATGGTCATCGTCTCATCGACCTAAACTGCCCTCTTGTAATTTTAGACCAAGATAGAGATTCTAACAGTACTATGCACAGGTTGGATCTGTGCTACGGCTCAATATTTGAGTTTTCAAAATTCTAACGGTCGATTCGAACCGTTCAACATGATTATAAAATGAATATGTACTTGCAAATCAAATTTTACATTTTTTCGAATTTTTTTACTATTTTTTTAGATAGGTAGAAAATCACTTGATCTGAAAATTTTGGACCATCCAAAAATAGTGATTTTCTACCTATCTAAAAAAATAGTAAAAAAAATCGAAAAAATATAAAATTTGGTTTGCAAGTACATATTCATTTTATAATCATGTTGAACGGTTTGGATCGACCGTTAGAATTTTGAAAACTCAAATATTGAGCCGTAGCACGGACCCAATCCGTGCTATGCATAGTACCGTAGCCTTGTATATTTGTCATAAAATTATTGGTAATATGTTATTGTTGAAACTTTACTATTGGTGTAATTTTATCTACTTTTTAAAGAAAAGAAAAAACACAATTTGTTTTTCGAACATTTGATTTTTTAATTTCTTAATAAAAAATAATTGCAGATGGCTATAGCTGTTTGAAATCAGTCCTGGTAATGGGTGTATAGTGTATATGTAAATTTCTCTGTTTTTTCTTATTCTTTTGGTCGAGCACGGCAGAGCGATGCCATCGCACAAATGTTATTGTTGAAGACGGTATGGTAGAGCTGCAACAAAAAGTTGGAAACTCCTCACTTATTTGAGATTAGTTTGTAAAAATAATATGAGGTAATTAATTTGATTCAGATTCAAGCTTGCTAATGAGTGGAGTAATTCAACTTGTTTTATTAATTTGAATGTCTCAATTCAGCTCGTACTGAATCGATATATGAATTGATCTGAAACATTTATACCTTTTTTATTGATTGTAACTGAATCGATTTATTAACGAATTGATCTGAATACCTAATACATATTTGATTAATCACAATCGTTCTCTTCTCTCTCTTGCCTTTACAGTTTACACACAGTGCGATGTCTCCTAATTTTTACCGTCTCTTTGACAGTATAGTCTGAGACACGCCGCACGATTGCATCTGAACCATCGCAAGCGAGTCTAACTCCGCCCCAACTCTCACTCTCAGCTGGTGAGCTGACATTTATTTCAGCAACTTACAAAAACGAACTAGTTCAAGCTAGCTCAATTTATAACGAGTGAAACTCGAGTCAGAATTTTCAGCTCGAAATCGTAATCAATTTAAGCTGACTTGTCTCGTTATAACTATAACAAAAGACGGAGTACGAGTTAGACCTTTTACTTATTTGGACTCCGCTCGTTTGCAGTACGGCGAAAACGTTGATTGAAGATGGACAATTTTAATAAGGTTCGGACTAATAACAAAAACAGAACGACAAAAAGTTCCACGCGTAGTGGTACTGAGTACATAACTAATTGACTCTCGAATTGTTGCCGTTCATTTTTATTTTTGAATTTATACTCCACTTTCTCACGAAGATTATAACCAGCCAAAGGATTTGTCGAAATGGCAACAACCAATAATACGCAGGGATGGGGGGTGTAGATTTTAACAGCTATCATTTTAATCACAACAGATCCGAGGTGAGAGAAAAAAACAATTTTGGACCAAACTATCCTTTCTCAAAAAAGGAACTTAGAGATGGATTCCAAATCTTTCAAATTAGAAAGTTATCTTGTGTACCCACCAATATTTATGTTCTGAGAAAATTTATGCAAGTTATTTGCTTCTACAGTTGAGCAAAAAAAAGTTAAAATTCTCGAGTTCTCAAACTTGCTTCAAGCTACCCAATCAGATGATTTAAAATTCTTAAGTTTTAACTCAACAACGTAATTCAGAAAGTTTAATTAGTTTTATTTTTCAAACAGTATCAAATTGTTTCTAAATTTTTACAAATATAGAATTACATGGTAAAAATATAATTGCAATAATAAAGTTACATCATTAGCTTTTGATTAAAATAAAAAAAAGTTAATTATTTTATATTTATTTTGGTTTACTAGATGGATATCAATGAGTCAGTAATTTCATTCGAACACGAGGTCAAATAACTTGAATTACTCAATTTCAAATACGAAAGTCATGAAGATTTACTTAAAATTAATTTTTTTAGGAGTAGTGATTTTTATTTTAGGTTGTATGCTTTTCAGATTATTTTTATTTTTTATTTTCTATATTTTATGTTTTGTTTATGTAAATTTGTAGTTTGAATTTGTATGGATCTTAATGAATGCCTATTTGATCACATATTATAGTTGCAGGGATCTTCTATGATATGAAATAGATAATATGTTTTTCTGTATAATAGTTGTGATTCTTAATTTTTTTTATTTGAATGATATCCGGTAATTATTGTTAGTTTAACTATTTATAATACAACTTTTAATGTTAGCAGAATAACTTCCTCATTTAAAAGATGAGTAGGGTTAAAATGTCTCATTGGTTTTCTGCCCCATCATATCCAACGTCGTTATCTCTATTTTTAAAGTTTAAACAGTCAACCCGAACCGCTTAATATGATCTTCATATTAAAATGTGCTTGTATACAAAATTTTATATTTTTTTGAAATTTTTTTGCTATTTTTTAAGATAGATACAAAATCACTGTTTTTAGAAGATTATGGACCATTCAAAAATAGTGATTTTGTAAATATCTAAACAATTAGTAAAAAAATTATAAAAATTATAAAATTTGTTATCCAAGCACATTTTAGTATGAAGATCATGTTGAATGGTTCCGATCGATTTAGACTTTATAAATAAAGATAATAATATTGAAGTATGATGGGACACAAAACTAATGGAGCATTTTAATTAGGAATCTTAACTTAATTATTTCCTTTTCGATGAAAGGATATTTTGGTCCAAATTTGTTTCTTCTCTCACCTCAGATCTGCGGTGATTAAAATAATAGCTGTTAAAATCGATACCCAGGGACCTTGATTTTGTAAGACAAGAATTAAATAACTTTCTTCCGAAGAGCGATCTTCAAGGCGATTTTCAAGGCGACCAAACCCTCATGGCTTCCCATGGAGAATGGACGGTGGTTCAGCGCCGGCGAGGCTCCCCGGTCAACACATCAACCACAACATCAACACCACCTGCTGTGCCGGCTCGGCCCTATATCCCTTACTTTCGCAAGAAGACCTATGCTCAGATTGTAGCCGCCAACTCCTCAACAAGCTCTCAAGCAGGCTCCGACTCAGGAGCTTCCCTCAAGAGTGACTCAACTGCACCTAGACCTATCTCTCCTCTCTCACCGACCACAGCCAGGTACTACACTTCCCCTCATAGCCCAACTGCACTTCGTTTCCCCCCTTCCTCATCATTCCCGGAATGGAGGGGACGATGCTTCCGATGCCTCAAGGTCGGCCACCCAGCCTCTCGTTGCTGTAGCCCGTTAAAATGTGGCCGCTGTTGGCTCGATGGTCACAGTTTGAACAAATGCAAGAGCCTCAACCCAGCTGCTAAACCCTTCACTCCTGCAACTGAACCTCCTGCTAAACCCTTCACTCCTGCTAAACCCTTCGTTCCGGCAACAGCTCCTGCTACAAAACCCCACATTCCTCCATCCGAGCCTGCTGCAAAACCCATCAACCACTCAGCTGAACTCCCTGCCCCCAACCCGAAAGCAATGCAGACTGCACTGTCTTCACAACCCCATCAGAAACATACCAGAGACATCAGCACTAATCCAAGAATCACAGTAGAGCCACCTTTCGACACCCTCCTAGAAAAAATCAAGTCGGGCCATCAACCACCACCACCACCAGCTGAAGACAGCCTACACACTCTCCACTGCTTCATTGACAGAGACAAAGCATTCTACACGGAGATAGAAAAGCTCCAGCACGCGGTGATTATCTATGGTGACCAGGGACTGCCAATGGATCCATGTCGGGCCATTCAAATGTCTGTTGACACCGGCCTCGTCCGTGCAGAAGAACTGCGGGTAGCCAGTCTTGCTAGAAAGCGAACGCTACTTCACCTTCCCAGGGGGCTCCATATTGATACTTTCATCAATGCCCTGCCTCCTTCTCTCTGGGAAAGTGGTTACAGTGTTCAACCATGGTCTCAGCTAGAGGATACAGAGATCATCATGCCTCGCTACAAGTTCTTACTAGATCTAGTTGACCTTCCTATGTTTCTCTGGGATGAGAAACACGTAGCCAAAGCGATCTCTAGCATCGGTGTCTACTTAGGTTCCACCCCGGCCGAGTGCACCACTGACTACTCCTACTGGAGGGCGGCCGTTGCGACGGATGACATGGCCCGGGTACCAAAACAAGTGGCCTTTATTGTGGGTGGGGTACAGCATAAGGTTCAGCTCAAGGTCGTGGCATGGGAAACAGGTCCCATATACTCGGCCTCCGACTTCCCCATCCCACCCAAGAAATACACCCGTCCTAATCCCAACCCCAAGAACCGGCCATTGCAACCTATCCAGCAAGCTTCCGATGGTGGTCGCGACGACGACATCATGATCTATTGCTCTAGAAGAGCAGTTCAGAACATTTGCCGCTCTATGGACCCTGCTGCCATCCCACCGGAGCTTCGCGACCTGGTCACCGGCCGGATAAACCATGGTGAGGTACCATTCCATGTCCTCCAGGAAATGATGGAGGCCACAGAAAATCACAGCACCTCGCACACCATCTCAGACCGGGTCCATGTAGCGGATCAATCTCCATATGCAAACACAGCACACCCACAGTCGGCTACACCGTCTGTCCACAGCAATCCAAATACACCTATTCTATCACCACACTCCCAGGCGGATCATTCTCGAGAACCGAACGTGGCATGCTCCCAGGTTGCGACAAAGGATACGTCACTGGAAACTGACATCCCCCCAGGGAACAGGTCCTCTCTGATGAGGCCGGAAATGAGAAGAGACAAGAATATCATTCCTTTTGACCAAGACCAGCTACTTGAGCTACAACCGCAGGATGTAGCGGGTCAGTGCAACACATTATGTGCTCCAACTGAGATTGCACATACTCAACGAGTAAGGAGCCGGCCACACAAGATCAACAGTGCAGTCAGAGTTTTGGACCCTTCCAAAGCGGCACAAGGGAAAAGAGCCGTTTGCACATCACGTCACACGAGATTCAAAGGCCTTCTGGAAAATCAAAAACTGCGTAACAGTGCTGACGTGACGGCCTCTGAAGCGGGTCTCACTCATCACACGCAGACCACCCACCAACTACCAAGTAGTGCACGCAGACCACAGAAGATCAAAGAGGGTGCCACTTTAAAATCAGAGGCAAAAAGGCGGCCTTCACAGTTGGCCATTGGGGGCCCATCTCAAATGGTTGAGGTCCCTATCAAAATTGCTTCTGGGCCTCTCACAAGTTCGGCTGCAGCCCTCAAACCCAAACAGACCACCAATTTTAAAAATAAAGCAGAGGCACTTATTACAGCAGTTAGTGGGCCAGCAAGCCGCAAATCCTCTTCCACTCATCCAGCCACTTCCAATTCTAATGACCAGGCTGCAGTTGCACTCAACCCGGCAGGATATTTCGAGGTCCAGGTTCAAGGACCCCATTGCGAAATGATTGGGAAGGCATGCGGAGTTGACACAACCGATGTCATGCATGCCCTTCATGAAGACAATGCGGCCAGGACAATGGACTCTACAACATTAACGGATGACAACGAAATTGACGACATAGATTGGGAGACCTATGCCCGTTTTGAACCGGAATCCGGCGACGATCTGGACATGGATGATGACATCCAGTAAGAGGTCTTCAATCCTTTTTTCGTTCTTTCCTTTTGTTCTTTGCTAGTGTTCCTTTCTGATATATAATGAATTACAAAAAACTCAATGTGCTATCTTGGAATGTTAGAGGGCTTGGCATGTTACAAAAATGCAATGTTGTGCGCGAAACATTAAGATCCTCAAGATGTGAGATTTGTATGCTGCAAGAAACAAAATTAAATGAAATTTCCTTGAGCTATGTCGTTAACTTCTTACCTTCTTATTTTAACCCTTCTTGTGTTTACAACTTAGCTAACAACTCCTCTGGAGGGATTCTTATTGCTTGGCATAGGAAGTTTGACTTATTGAATTGTTGGTCCACCCCCCACACTGCTACAGTACTATTGATAAACCAACAAGTAGGTCACACTTTCTGTGTCTCAGTGGTTTATGGACCTTGTGAAGATGTTAACAAACCTATGTTTATCAAGGAATTAGAAAACTTACACAATCTTATCCATTGGCCTTGGATACTAGCGGGTGATTTTAACCTAGTAAGATGGATGATTGATAGACCGAGTGAAATGCGAGGTATACCGCTAATGGATCTATTCAATGATTTCATTAGGAAAGCGGCCGTCGTTGACGTACCCTTAAAAAACCGAACCTATACGTGGTCTAACAAACGGCCACAACCTACCTTCTCACATATAGACCGTGTATTCACATCTCCGCAATGGCAACTACTCTACCCTATAATTACTCTTCAAGCCCTTGAAATGACAGTGTCTGACCATGCCCCCTTGATGTTAACTTGCAAAAATAATGCCCCTAGCCCTAAGAATTTTAAACTTGAAACTTTTTGGTTCAAATATGACATGCCGCGTCATATGGTGCAAATTTTATGGGACGAGTCAAATACACACCCACAAGCCGGAATAAACTCTTTCAGCTCTAAAACCGAATTGTTGCTAAGAGCATTGCATAAATGGCACAAAGAAACGTTTAATGCAATGGAAAAGCAACTAACATATTGCAAAAGTGCTATTTTGTTCCTTGACAGGATTGAAGAAAACCGCCCCCTGGTGAGACATGAATTCCTGCTACGAATCAAAATCAAAGAGAAAGCTTATGAGCTAGCGAATAATATTGAAGAAAGATGGAAGCAAAGATCTCGATGCAATTGGCTCAAGCTAGGTGACCGAAACACTCGGTTTTTCCACGCGTGTGCCTCCTCTAGAGCCAGCATGAATAGAATTATCTCTGTCACCAAGGATGGCCGAACCTACACCCAGCATCAACCCATACAAGCAACCTTCTTTGACCAAATGAAATCCTTGCTGGGCACTTCTGACCATACCTTGAACTTTGACCCAACAACCTTATATACACCAGACCCCTCTCTACAAGACCTGGACCGACCTTTCTCCATCCGGGAGGTGGAAACCGCAATTAAAGGGCTCGCAAAAAACAAAGCCTCAGGCCCGGATGGCATCCCTAATGAGTTCCTTAAAATCTATTGGCCGGAATTAAAGACGGAAATCATGGCCATGATCAATGAATTTTACCATAACCGTCTCCAACTTGATGAAGTCAACCGGGCTAATGTAGTGATGATTCCTAAAAAAGATTCCCCCTCTTCGGTCAGCGACTACCGCCCGATCAGTGTCATAAATGCCTTGCCGAAACTCTTCTCCAAAATCCTTTCCAATCGATTGCGAGATAAATTGCCGAACCTAATCTCATGTAACCAAACCGCATTCATTCAAGGACGTCAAATTACGGACAATTTCGTGGCAACGAGAGAGCTCCTACACCACATCTCATGCTCCAAAAATCGGCCGTCTTCCTAAAAATCGACTTCGCAAAAGCCTTTGATTCGATCCAATGGGAATTCCTCTTCAGCACCATGCAAGCTAGGGGTTTCCCTTCAAGATGGTTACTCTGGATAAAAGAATTACTAACCTCAGCTTCTTCTCGTGTCCTTATCAATGGAGAGGCTTCCACTTACTTCAGCCATAAGAGAGGATTGCGCCAAGGTGATCCCCTCTCTCCAATGTTATTCAACTTGGCGGCCGACGTATTGCAACGAATGGTATCGATGGTAAATGGGTCACTCAGCCACCACATCACAAGGAAAATAAGAGAATCAATCATGGCATTCCAATATGCCGACGATACGGCGGTCATCTCGGCGGCCGATATCACAACCCTTATATCCCTCAAATTAATCTTAAGGCTCTTTGCATCTATTTCGGGTCTAAAGATTAATTACAGCAAGAGTATCTTCATACCACTGAACGTGTCTACACAAGATTTGCCTTGGGTTGAATCGGTTATTGGTTGTCAAAAAAGTAATTTTCCGGTTCAATACTTGGGCATGCCGCTTACAGTGACTAGACCCACACGGCACCTATTCCTACCATTGATTGAGAGAGTTGAGAAAAAACTTGGGGGCTGGAAAATGAAGCTTATTTCCAGAGGTGGTAGACACCAACTAGTACAATCGGTCTTATCGGCGATCCCGGTCTACAACATGATGTGCTTTCGGCTACCCCAATGGGTAATACAGCGAATTGACTCGATACGCAGGGCTTTTTTATGGGGAATCAAAGCGGACAATTCAAGAGCTATGTCCTTGATCAATTGGCCAACTGCATGCCTTCCCAAGGTATTAGGAGGCCTCGGCATATCAAACATCAACCTCATAAATATTGCCCTCCTTCTACGGTGGTGGTGGAAAGCGTACTGTGAACCGAATGGACTATGGCACACAGTGCTACAAAAGATTAGGCGAAGGAGACCAGCAGATCTCAAGCCGAGGTTCTGGCTGCAAACCGGCTCGTTCTTCTGGCAACATCTTCAAGCTTTAAAATCCTTGTTCCTGTGGTCTACCCACTGGCAGGTGGGGGATGGTACAACTATTTCCTACTGGTATGATACATGGAGCGAAATACCAAGAGCCTCAACGCACCAGAACCAAATTCCA
Organism: Carex littledalei; assembly: GCA_011114355.1. Taxonomy (NCBI): domain Eukaryota; kingdom Viridiplantae; phylum Streptophyta; class Magnoliopsida; order Poales; family Cyperaceae; genus Carex; species Carex littledalei. The sequence continues at coordinate 8,914,938 of CM022088.1, forward strand.
CAACAGTTTCTCTCACTGTGCGAAGCATGGCCCATAAGGTTCACTCTAGACCCGCCAATTCATACATCCATCCGGTGTGACTTCACAGATCAACAGGACCTTCTTCTTTGGAGATGGGATAAGAGTGGAACATATACGGCCAAGTCGGCGTACAAGGTTCTCAGTCAAGGAGGCATGATTAGATGGCCTTTCAAACACATCTGGTCAGCACGGGTAACCCCATCAGCCAAAATTTTTACTTATCTTGTGCTTCAGGGTAAGATCCCAACAAGAGATGTACTTAGACGAAGAGGAATGAGAGTGCAAATGGATTGTGTCTGCTGCAGGAACTGCCCAATCGAATCCATCCTTCACCTATTATTTTTGTGCCCGTTTGCTATAGAAGTGTGGTTTAATATTGCTTCCCTGCTGGGCAGACCAATCATGAAGATAGCCGGCACGGTACATCACATCTGGGATAGCTCTTGGGAAATGGTAAGATCAAGAGGAGATATGAGTAAGCAGGAATGGTCGTCAAGAGCAATTTGTACCATATGGAATATCTGGAAATGCCGCAACGCAATCATTTTTCGAGAAAACAGCATGAATGCTGCAACTCTTGCGTATCGCACGGTACAGGAAATGCACCTCTGGTTAGAAAATTGTGTTTAAGCATGTATGTAATTTGCTACCTGCCATTCGCACTTTGCATGGCACTGTAGACGTAGCCATTAGTGGGGGTTTAATATGAATACAAACCTGGTAGTTTGACGGATGTAATCTTACACTCAATTAATAAATCACACATGGCAGCTGCTGCTATGTTTTTCAAAAAAAAAAATCGATACCCAGGGATGGGTCACACGCACGTGCATTTTAATAAAATCGCTGAGGTCACGCGTGCGTCGGCTCTGATGCATTGGTTCAATTTTTTATAATACATTTTATGATTTCTTTTTGCCAAATTGTCCATCGGCATTTTATAATATTAACATCCGAGGTTAATCACAGTCGATTATAATATTAATTTGTTCAGCAACAACAATATTTTTTTCTATTTTTGAAAGGTATACTGATACAGTGAGATAGAGAAGAGAGAGTCAGAGAGCTTGAATCAATTGTTTTTCTGATTGTGTTCCTTTACATACTGCAGCTCTGTATATAAAGCTGATTTACAATGTTGTTAACAGACTAACAACTTCTTAACATCTCCAACCTCTCTAACTAATTACTTTGACCGGTCCTATTGCATCTGTTCTGGTAAGACTTCTAATAATTTTAAAATTCACAAACAGAAAAAGGTTTTCAAAGTCAAAGTCATGCAAAAAGTTTTTAAAATTCTAAAATACGCATTTATTATCTTAATAGAAATTATACACACCTCTTATTTTTCGGATCGTTCTCTCGAACTAAAACGGAAAAAATGTACAATCAAAAAGTTTTAATTTTTTTTAATTTTGATATAGTATTTTTTTCTCTCTGAGCGAGGAATCAGATCGTAAAGAAAAATATATATTGAGTTTATTTTTTTTTATATTGTGCAGTCGGAATCAATTATCTAGGAAAATATTTTATTTTAGATTTTTTATACTTTGATTTTAGGATAAAAAAATAATAAAAGAAGTCCCGCTTTACAGACATCTTAAATTTTTTTCATATCACTTTATCAACAACAACATAAAAAGTTGTAACTTTTTGTGTCACGGTCCGTGAATTCTCAAAACTTCCTTTCTTACGATTTCTTCTTTGGTTGAGGATGTAAATGATATTTCTACCAATAATTGATCACAGGCTCACAGCTCATTATAGAATTACTTCTATCAAAATACACTCGCATTTTTTTTATTTTTTCTGCACCAGGCAGTAAAAATATTTAAGAAACTTGTATATGCTACAAGAATATCATGAATTCTGTTTTCGAACATTTGATCGAACATCACAGGATTAATTCATTCATGAATTTGCATGTCAGTATTAAACGCTGCACAGTTGTCCATAAAAACTGGCCACAGGAAAGATCGATTCACCTTGAACAGAAAAAGTAATGATCAACTAATGATGCAGTTACACAAAACAGAATCCAGCAAATCGTACAGAACCCGGTCAAACTAATTCCGGAGCCTTCTGGAGAGTTGCAAATCAGAGCAGGTCTATCTCTAAGTGAAGTAACACTAAATAACTGAATTCAGTTTAGATAGAACCATCAGATCTGTTTTAGTACGAATATTGAAGGGGCCTGTGCATTCTATCTCGAACCGAATTGGCTGGATTCTGATCGAACGGTCCAGATCTAACCTCAAAATTTGAGGTACTCCAGAGGGTCTGGACTATCTTGACTCCCGTATGACTCCAGAAAAGGCTGGAAACGGTCCAACTAATATATATTTCCTCATTTGGCTCTTTTACAAGTTACAAACGTTCCTCTCACTTCCTCGCCAGTTCATCAAAATCTATTAATTTTACACTCGCAACGCAGCTAGAAAGAAAAAGAGATTCCACACAAGATGTCGGACATCACGTCCTCCCCTGGTGGCGGCGTGGTGACCGTGTACGCCGGCAGCGGCTCCAACGCGTTGGTTGAATCAGCGGCCAAGAAATCGAAATCGTCGGCCTTCCCAGTCAAGGTTGGGATGGCCCAGATGCTACGTGGCGGCGTAATAATGGACGTGGTCAATGTTGAACAAGCGCGTATCGCAGAGGACGCTGGTGCCTGCGCTGTCATGGTGCTTGAGCGGGTCCCAGCTGACATAAGGGCTCAAGGCGGGGTGGCGAGGATGAGCGATCCGGGTCTGATCAGAGAGATCAAGAATGCGGTCACCATACCCGTCATGGCGAAGGCGCGAATCGGGCATTTTGTTGAGGCACAGATTTTGGAGGCGATCGGGGTCGATTATGTGGATGAGAGTGAGGTATGACGAATTTTATGTTTTTGTTTTATCATTATTTCTTGATCTGTCATCTTTCTTCCGTCCGCTTAGTTTCATAAGTCTTTTTTGGTCTGGAAAGTATACAGTAGAAAAATTCTTGTTCTTTTCTCTTGGAATATGTGCATTGATACTTTTATCGATATTGCTAATTCTTGAAACTGAGCTAATAGATGAACTATGGCTTTCTGATTTTAATCATCTGTAGAGTTTCCTAATAGCCGTGTGCAGATATCAAAATCTTTAGTAACTAATATGCTAGATTTTCTTGATATTTATGGATAAATGTCAGATAGATTAGATCATGTTGAGATTTTCTTACGGTTTACTGATAAGCACCAAAACTAAATAATGCAAGATTAATTGTCACTTTGTCAGTACCTTCAGTATAAGTATCAGAACCTTCATCATTGAATTTTGTGTATGAACTGCACCAAAACCTCAGATTAAATTATGCAAGATTGCTTTCCATATGAACAATGTGCATGTTCTTATCAGTACCTTCAGCACAAGCATCAAAATTTTCTGTAATGGATTTCGTGGTTTGAGTTGCACAGTATGTTCTTGTGGTGTAGTCCTGCACATACTTGTTAGAGAGCTTATTAGAGAAATCAGTTACTAGGGCTTTACCTTTAAATTTTTTTCCATACTTAAAGCAATAATTTAAATTGTTAATTATAATAAGCTAGTTAATGCTGTGCTGTGCTTCTCAAAAGCATTATTAAAAAACTTATGTTTGCAAGTGTCCGTCCTTTCTTCTTTGAATTATTACACAACTGAATCATGTTCTTGGTTACATCCCAAGATGGTTTACTGACTATATGTCAATAGGTACTGACGCTGGCAGATGAGGAGCACCACATCAACAAGCATAACTTCATGGTGCCGTTTGTTTGTGGGTGCCGCAACCTAGGAGAGGCGCTGCGGCGGATCCGGGAGGGTGCAGCAATGATCCGTACAAAGGGAGAGGCTGGCACCGGCAATATTGTTGAAACCGTGCGCCACGTTCGCTCTGTCATGGGTGAGATTCGCTCTCTCTGCAACATGGATGATGATGAGGTACTTATAGGGTATTCTTTCATATGTTTTGGTTCTGTGGTCCAGTTTAGTGTTATTTCCCTTTATGGTATCAGGACAGGGTGGGTATTTGAGGTATAAAAAATCTTAGGTTCCAGGTGCAAATATATATTTTGTCAGATTGTTTGATTCCTTATTTCTGACAAACGTCTGTCACTTTGTTCTTCTCTATGCCTGCAATGCAAAAGATAATGTTTTCCCGTTAATGGCATAGGGATACCATTTGTATTGCCAATCCCGTTGAATGGCTGTTCTGTTCGATTTATATCCAGAACTACTTCTTTCACACAATTTCCTGCTACTTGAAAAATGGGCAGAACCATACCTTGCATTCAAAGAAATTGGATTGGAGTGATATTTCTATGCTTTAGAGAGTCAGATCAGATATATAGAGCAAAGCTAGGGTGTGATGTGCTCACCAAGAGGGTTTGGTGAGCACAACTCCAAAAGTATATCGGATCGGCTTCAAACGACGAATTCAAACTGTTGAAATCCATGTACTTCATGAGTGATGCATGTACATGCAAAATTTTAAAAGTTTCGAATTCATTTGCTACAAGGTCAAACGGTCAAAGAAATGAACCTTTTATAAGTTATTTCATAAGTTGTTTTATATATTCATTTTTCATCATTTCTTTGATATATATATATATAGAGGTTGGCTAAGATCAAAGTGGTAGTTCCTAAGATTTGAACTTTGAAAACTGCAAAACCGAATTGGTAGCATCAAGGCTCAGTAATATATATATTTTCAAGGCTGTGCATTTCATTCTGTATAGTTTGCACCATGCATGTTGAAACTCTCTTCTTCGTTAGTCCTAGTCCCATAAGATGTTGCACCCACAACAAGTTCAAATAAACATTGTATCAGTTACTTGCAGATATGAGAAATCACAGGGGTATTATTTGCAATGCTGCAACTTATTAACTATGATTTCTGACCAAAAAAGAAGATCTTTATTTAACAAACCTGTTTTTACCTCTTTATTTAATCCTAATCCTTATTCTGGCTCCTGCTTTTGAAATTTATTGCTGTTTTGATTAAATCCTATTTATACCCAGGTTTTTGCATTGTTATATCATTTACCTTTTGATCAATTCTGATCCATATGCAGGTCTTTACTTTTGCCAAGCGCATTGGTGCACCATTTGACATGGTGATGCAGACAAAGCAGATGGGCCGCCTTCCTGTTGTCAAATATGCAGCTGGCGGCATTGCCACCCCAGCCGATGCTGCTCTCATGATGCAGTTAGGTTGTGATGGTGTCTTTGTCGGATCAGGAGTCTTCAATAGCTCGGACCCAGTTCGTCGAGCTCGCGCTATAGTACGAGCTGTGAACAATTACACTGACTCTGATGTGCTGGCTGAGGTCAGTTGTGGGTTGGGAGAGGCCATGGTGGGTATCAATTTCAACTGCGACCCACATGCCGAGAGGTTTGCAGAACGGTCTGATTAGTGATTGAATTGCTTGTTTTACTCTGATTTAGCAATTCTTTTCTTTGTGGGATAACTAAGAAATACTCAATGAACTAAGTGGTCTGCACTTACTTTTTTGATATAATTAGATATAGTCAGATGAGGAATAAATAATCTGCCAGCATACGTCATTTGAACAATTTTAAATGACAAAATGTCTAGAAATCTCATTTAGGTTTTGAATTGAGGATTAGCTTTCGTTCTGTTACTTGTACTGCTGGCTGGGTGATGCAATGACGTGTACAAATCTCAGCTACTTCTGAATTGTTTTTGTTAACATGGGATGGTTTTTATACTTCAGTTTGGTTTAAGTTTTCATTTTCCCTGTATCAATAAGGTTACGATTTTGGGTTAAACCGGAATAATTTTCATGGCTTGAATGAGGGTTGCTTGATCTGGTGGCATTGTTGGTTTTAAAGGCTCGGGGATGATGCAGCAACGAATTACCCTCTCAAGTGAATAATTTTTTCAATCGAGAAACTGGGATTGGTTATCCGATCACTTTTAGTTCGGTGGTGATTTTTTTGTGCTTTCCTTTTTTTGTATTAATTTCTCCTACGAATTGGTGATATGACTAATTTCCTATTGAAGTGTTTGTTTGGTAATTATACTCTTTCAAATCGATCTTAAATCGACGCTTTTGGAATTCAATGTCTGCAAGTCTTACCCGTAATTATGCCTGGAAATGTATGTTATCTTCGCTTTCTGTTAGTGATAATTCCTTATGGATATATCCGTGGTTATACATGTGACAAGCATTCTTCTATACGGGGAAATAAGCACTCTAAGTAATTATTGGGAAAATATTTTGCTTTTTCAAATAGTCCATTTAAATATTGTATTTTCATTTATTCAAATTATAAAGTGGAAACTTTTAAACAACTTTGTATTATCAATAATCAACTACACTAGTAGAAAGTATCAATAATGTATTAATGATGATTGCAGTTTGGAGTGATTGCACAAGGAACCTATTGATGATTGCAGTTTAGAGTTTAGGATTTGTGTAATTCAGAATCCAATTGAATTCTCGAACTTTTTTTTTATGACCTCTTCAAACTGGTTAAGTATATCTATTTTTTTTAATTTAATGTAACAAATGTACAGCTGTACATAATTTAATGATTTTTTTCCTAAAATTTTAAACAATATATATATTTAAAAAATTATAAATTTTATACACAAACACATTAATTATGAAATAAATTGATTTTAACGAATTAGATTTATTGTTAGAAGTCAATCGGATAAGTTTGAGAGTTAATCCATCGTGAGACTTGGAGAAATTAAGAACATTCTAGTTCTACTATTTATATACATTAATACATATCTATCTAGTAATACTAGGTGCATGCAGTTAAATTAGTGACGGACTACAAATCTTGATCTGGCCCAATAATTTTAAAAAGTCTGATTCGAATTCCCTCCAGGCTAACCTCATATGGAACCGAAATTTTTATTTATAACATACTTAAAAAAAAAATAAACTAAATAACCATCGTTTCCTGTAATTTCAACTTTCACCACGGCCGCACGGGCATTGTGCGGACCCATATTTTTTAAATAAAAAAATTGAAATCTATAATTTGTTAAATCTGTTATTTATTTTAGTTTCAAATGTTGTTTAAATTGATATATTTTTGGTCGTATCGTATTTTAGATATGTCGTTCGTTTGGAATATTTTGAATATGTCATTCGTTGGGCATATTTTAGATATGTCGTTCCTTTGAAATATTTTTATGTACGATGAGATAATGAAATCAACAAAATAAATAAATAACAACAAAATAAAAAAAACAAAAAAAACTAATCAACGAAATAAATAAGTATCTAACAAAACATCTAACAATACTACAAATAAGAATCTAACAAAACATCTAACAGTACAACAAATGAAAGTCTACGGCTCAGGACTAACACCATCCTCGCCTAGAGAGTGGCGTCTCGTCAGTCTTTGCTGAGTCTGTAGAGTCCTCAGCACGGACATCCAAAGACTGAACCGGCTCGTCATGAACCTCCTCAATCTCGGATGTCTACTGGACCCCAAGACCAAAAACTGTGGTCTGTCCAGACTCAGCCTGCGTGAATAGAAACGCCTGTCTAGCAATGGGGTCATCGTGGAGGGAAGGGTGCGATACCTGCTGTGAGGACACTCCAGGGAAGTCCGGGATGGGCTCTGTCTAAACATACCCTGGCTGATAGACAGGGGGTACCGTCTGAGTCGGACTGTAACCCTGAGAATACAGTCCATCTCCCTCTGTGCCAAAATCAGTGGAGATATTGAACTGAAATGGCTCCTCCTCCTCGTCATCACCCTGTAGTAACTTACAAATTAGATAATGTTTTGAATTTGAAAAAATCACAGTTATGTATTTTAATTACAATTATACCTCGACATCCATCCTAGCCTGGGATCCCATGGCCTCATGTGCGGCTTGGCGCATCAACTCGGCACCTCGGTCGAACGCCTGATCGTCCGTCTTAGTATCATGGACGGCTGCAAACATGTCCTCATCACCAGTGTACTGGACGTAGACATCGGGCTCGTCGGATATGTCGTCGACGGCATCAACACCGCCCAAGCCAGCGCATCTCAGTAGAGAGTCGAGATGCGCCCTGTACCCACACTGGCACACCGTGGGTACGTTGTGCTTGAGGATGACCTTCCCGAGCCTCTTTCATCCCCTGATCACGGCCATCGTAGCCCCTATGACGCAACTCTTAACAAGATATAATGCCTGAAAATTGAAAAAATTATGAAAAAGTAGTACAAATGTAAATATTGTTAGTTTTTAATTTGAAATTTCAAATTAAAAATACTGTGGCTGCGAACGGTGCGCCGGCGGGGATAATACCATGGATCCGTCCTCTCCGATCCCTCGACTTTGGTACCCGCTCATGGGGGTTGTCGGCGAGACATCCCTCCAGAAATATGGTGTACGCGCAGTGATCCTGGTACCAATCTCTGTAAGGTCTGTACGAATTACAACAAATGTTAGATATTACAATCAGAAAGCTACAGTGAAGGCTTTGAATTAATAAAAAAAATTCTTACACTGGCCCGACATCCATGGGACGGTCCTGCTCGCCAATGGGGGATTTACAGATGCTGCCTTGAACACGTAATCGGCACGCACAACCCCCCAGTTCTTGCCCGCAGTGGTGTCTCTGGCATGATGAAGCCCTCGCCAGACTGCCTCGCTGATCGGTGCCGGGGGCGGAGCAAGCTGACGCATCCCGAACTATCTCATGACCCGCCCGAGGTAGTGGTGCTCGATGATCTATATATTTAAATATGTTAGGTTGTTTTTATTAAATTAAGTTGCTCATGTAGATAATTAACGAAATTAAATTACAGTACCTGAAAACATATGAGCGGCACCTCTGCACGCCAGAAACGCTCCTGCTGACGACATCGCTCAGGCAATATCTCAAGAAAAGACCGATGTGCGTCATCCACCGAGACCTGAAAGTATAGATTTAATATCGTATATCAATTCGAACTAAAAAATATGAAAAAAAATTAAATCAAATTTAAAATAAAAGTAAACTTACATAATCTCTGTAGGGCTCCCAACTCACAAACTCTGTATCATCTCTGAGATGCTCGATCTCCTGTCTCCAGAATGTGATGCGAGAGACGAGCCATGCCCCGGTCCGACCCAAATATTCAGATAACAGTACTGGGCGCCGTATGCAGGGCAGTTGTCTGGCTCGGGCTTGCCCCACTCCGGCACATCTGTCTTGTTGGCCAGGACTGGACGATCAACAATCAGATGTGTGTAGGACCAATGTTGTAGTAACATGCATGGTCCAATAAAGGTCTTGTTCTTCTTCAAGCAGGCATTATTAAGACCCCTTTACAATGTACAAAGTCAGTATTACTATACTACGATGTATAATATTTGAAAAAATTATAAAATTATAAGAATGTGTTTCTTACCTATATAAGCATGCCAGCGTGGCACCTCCCCAGTTGAACCTGCCCGTAGTGGAGAGGTCGCGCAGAAGCTCGAGGTAGCACAACCGCACCTGATCTCCATGCGAATTCAGAAACAACCGACAGATGATCATCTCCAAAATATACGTGCGCAGGTATCGGTCAACAACCACCTGTTATTGATTTAAATTAGAACATTATTTACAAGAAATAAATCTAATATTATTTAAATTAAATATTGTACAATTAAATACCTGATCTGGTCGATCCGGATAATCCTTGAATTTCACCCGTAACTTTGACAAGCTGATGTTGCTAGGCGAGATTGATGTCTCCTTATTTGATCTATTGTTTCGACCTATTTTCAGACCAGACATCATGTTTTTAACCACTAAATTGCATTGTTTACATTGAATATCAATAGAATATGGTACTGCTGCATTTTGTGGTTTTGTGGTTGACTTTGCAGGAAATAGGCGAAAACAAGCAGAATTCTGACATCTTCCATGCGAGTCGCGTCCCACCTGACGCGGGTCGCATCACAGTCCAGCGCGACCTCAGACGCGACCCTCATTGCTCCACCTGACGCGGGTCGCGTCCCATCTGATGCGGGTCGCGTCGAATTAATTGCGCCAGGGCCCAATTGAAGCCCGTTAAGAAGCCTATATATACAGAGGGCCCTGCGCAAATCAAGGAATCCACGATTTTTCACCAAAAACAGATCTGATCGGTTTGAAAGGAGTGTTTGGCGCGTGACAGAGGAGAGGCGATCTGGAGCCGAGAAGGATTCGACTTGGAGAAGAAGATTCAGCCAGAAGCTTCGATCCTCTTCAATCCTTCATCTCTCATCATGATTTGCACTCTCTTTCTCTCTTTTACTTTGTTTTTGATCATGTCTGAGTAGTTTTGTAGTTTCAGGGGTTTAGATGTAGTCTTAGACTTTGTTTGATAATGCACATTGATTGAATCTGAATGTTATTCGTGTTTCTTTGATTCTTGTATTATTGTGATTGCTTGATTGATTCTTGATTGTCTACTGTTGAATGCCTTTGGTATTTATTCTTGTAATTTGGCCTTGATGTTTCTTGCAAATTAGGTTAAGTATTTGAGGTAGATCTGAGATCCGAAAGGTGAGGTCAATAGTACCCGAGAGGTGAAATTTCCACCTGTGGATACCTTTAGTAAACAGAACTGAGAACTTAGGTTTGATTAAACCTAGGAAGGTGAAATTGCATTTCCGTACCAGGTCTGTTAAGCCAATACACGACAGTTGAGGTTTAGTAACATTAGGTACGGTCAATCCAGCCTTACACGACTTAAACCATCCAGAAACAGACATGTGCAAGTTCAGCTTAAGGGGCCATGCGGGTCGCGTGAGATAGCACGCGGGTTGCATCACAAGGGTCGCATACGAGAGTATGCGAGTCGCGTGACAGGTCCAGAGTAGCTTGAGGGCCACGCGGGTCGCGTGCGAGAGCACGCGGGTCGCGTCACAAGGGTCGCATACGAGAGTATGCGAGTCGCGTGGCAGGTCCAGAGCAGCAAAGTTGAAGATGAAATCTGAAACCCTTGAAACGCCTTTTATACAATAGTCCAAAACAAAACATTTAATTGCTTTCATTTCTTTCATCGCATTTGTTACAGAATTTAGGAAACATAGACAAACACACAACCATTTCAAACTTCTAGTACCTAACTAAGTAAAGTAGGAATTCGGAAATTGAGTCGTCCCTGTGGATCGATACCTGACTAGACTATACGACGAGATTGTGCACTTGCAGTCTTAGTCGAGAGTTGAATAAGGTTTAAAAGCTACAGCTTGCTGTAGTGAAACTTTGTTTTCTTACACCGCGAACAAGTTTTTGGCGCCGTTGCCGGGGACGCCAATCATTTTCTGAATTTTTGCTTTTCATAGTTAATCTAGATTTTAATCTGTATCTTTTATTTTTCTTAAACTGAAAGCTGGCTTTTGAACAACCTCCTGCAGGTAAATACAGACTGAAATACCAACTGAGGAGCAGAGGGCCACTTTTTGACGAAACTCCTCCAGACGAGACTGTTACTGCTCAGCCATCTCTTGACGCGACCCGCACTGAAGTTGACGCGACCCGTGTCACATCAGACGCGACCCGCATCACCTCGGACGCGACCCGTGTGGAAGAGATGTCAGAACATCCGAGCAGAGAAGACAGGCGTGAGGAGGAAAGAGAAAGAGACAGGGACGAAGTCCTGACCGACCAATCGGAAGATGAGATGGATGTCTTCATGCCAAGGACACTTCGAGAATTCAACGTGCCACGAGCTGGAGATGTCAGAGGCGCAATCAGGTTGCCAAGAATTCCTGGACAGCAACCGAACTTCAATCCAGGAGTGGTCAACATGGTTCAGCAGAACACCTTCCATGGCATGGATCACGAGGATCCTCATGCTCATCTCCAAACTTTTCTCGAATGCATCACAACCATCAAGACCAATGGGGCAACCGCTGATTACACCAAACTTGCTTTATTTCCTTTTACTCTTAGGGACAAAGCCAAGAAATGGTTAGGGTCGTTACCAAGGAATTCGATCACCAACTGGAGGGAATTATCTAAGTTGTTTTTGACTAGGTTATTCCCTCACAAAAGAACTGCTAAGGTAAGGAACGAACTGACCAGTTTTAGGCAATTGTTAGATGAGCCCCTCAATGAGTCTTGGGAAAGGTTTAGAGAGCTGCAGTATTCTTGTCCACACCATGGTTTACCTGATTGGTTGTTGATCCAAACATTTTATGATGGTTTGACTGAGAGCACTCGTTCTTCTGTAGATGCAGTTGCAGGTGGAGCACTGATGTCCCGAGAGCCTCTTGAAGCCATGAACCTGATCGACAACATGGCACAGAACCAACAGTGGTCCGGCTGCGACAACGCCCGACCAAGAGGTGGCGGCAAGTTCGAGGTCGATCACATCACTGCCTTGACCGCCAAGATGGATGCCATGCAGAGGGCGATGGACAAGCTGAGTGTGAAGGCAGTCGAACAACAACCGCAGAGCTGTGTCATGTGTGGAGATGAGAGACACAGCTATGAGCAATGTCCATTGGCGGAGGTCGAAGAGAGCACCGAGCAGGTAAGTTCTCTAAACAACGAACCTTCATTTTTTCCAAAGCCTCCTTTCAACCGATCCTACTCCAAGGACCCGGTTGAGCAACAAAACTGGAGGTGGAATCAAAACAATGCTCCCAGACCTCCTTTCAACAACTCGTTCCGCAATTCGTCTTCCAGCGACAACAACAATTCTTTCAATCGTCCGTCTTCCAGTCACAACAATTGGAACAATCCCTCTTCCAACAACAACTCCAACAAGAACTTCTATCAGAACGCTTCCTTTCCCAATCAGAACAATCGAGCACCTCAAGCCGGTCCTTCCAAACCGTACGTGCCTCCCTATGCGACCGATTTCACACACGAGCAAGGGAAGATGAATCAAATGATGTGGGAACAGATGCAGAGCATGTCCACTCAAATGGCTGCTCAAAACAAGTTGTTGGAGCAGTTGAGTCACATCGTCACCTCAAGCCAACCTCAACCTGGAAAGCTGCCAGCTCAGCCAGAACCCAACCCCAGAGGAGAAGCTAAGGCGATCACGCTGCGAAGTGGGACCCAATACGAAGAACCAGCCTTCCCACTAGATCAGACTCCATCGGACGTGACCCACATCATTGAGACGCGACCCGCGTGCCCTCACACGCGACCCGCGTCACCTACGGAAGAACAAGAGGACCCAGGTCGCATCAAGCCAAGTCGGCCCGCGTCACCACCTGAGTCTGTGGACGCGACCCGCACGCCATCTGATGCGACCCGCGTGGAAGAACCTGACAAAGGGAAGAAGAAAGAGGCTGAGAAACCTCCACCATACAGACCACCTGTGCCTTTTCCCCGAAGACTAGCTGCAACCAAACTGGACGCGCAATTCGCAAAATTCACAGAAGTTCTGAAAGGACTGCACATCACGATCCCATTCACCGAGGCCTTGACTCAAATACCCTCTTACGCCAAATTCCTGAAGGATATCTTATCCAACAAACGAAGCTTGGGGGGTAATGAAATGGTGAAACTGACGGAACAGTGCAGTGCCATTCTGAAGAGTGACCTACCTCCCAAACTGAACGATCCTGGGAAGTTTTCCATTCCTTGCATCATCGGGAAGGCCACGATCAAGAGAGCTCTATGCGACTTGGGAGCTAGCGTGAGCCTCATGCCGCGCACAATTTTCGATCGAATGGGAGTAGGAGAGCTCAGGCCTACGCGAATGACGTTGCAGTTGGCAGACTCCTCGGTACGATTGCCACTTGGCATAGTGGAAGACGTACCAGTTCAGGTCGGTAAGTACTTTGTACCTGTTGACTTTGTGGTCATGGAAATGGAAGAGGACAAGGAAGTCCCCATCATTCTGGGACGACCTTTTCTCAGGACTGCAGGTGCAATCATCGATGTGTCTCAAGGAACACTGACCTTGAACTTTGGAGGAGAGAAAGTGTGTTTCCAAATTGATCAAGCCATGAAGTACCCTTCAGCCGAATCCTGTTCCCGAGTGGATGTGCACGAAGAATGCCTAACAGATTTGGTAGAAGATTACTTTCTTGATCGGATCCATGAGAGCATGAATGAACACACTGAATTCTTGTTCGAACCAAATGATGAAATCAGCAAATTGAAAGAAGTCAGTGGAGCAGAAGTGAAAACAGCTGACCTGGAAGATCCTGATGCGACCCGCATGCCACGGTCTGAGGACCTGGAAACCGAAGGAAGTGAGTCGGATAGGTCAGCACGCGACGCCATTTCACTTGATGCGACCCGCATCCAGACCCAGACAAAGGGGCCAACTCCTGAACTCAAGCCTCTGCAAGCTAACCTCAGGTATGAGTTCCTGGACCCAGGTAGATCTTGTCCTGTGATCATAAGTGCAGATCTTAAACCCGATCAGACTGCTACGCTCTTGGAGAAATTGAAAGCTCACAAAAGCGCGATTGGGTGCTCGATCAAGAACTCGAAAGAAATCTTGTGTATTCTTCTGATAAAAGAGTTTAATCGCGTGGTCCGTGTACCTCAGAAGTGGGTGCTTCCCCCAGTGCCACCCGATCCACCTCCCACCAACTAATTCAGTAAACCACGCGACCCGCGTGATAAACCGACGCGACCCGCGTCATCGCCAACCGTCACAGCATTAAAGACACTCATCCATTAAGGGTTGAAACGGAGCGACCCTTTCTTCTTAAACTCACCCCGCTTCACCCTTTTCTCCTTCCACAGTACATCCGACCCCTCTTCTCAACACGACCTCATCACCTCCTTCTCCTTCTACAGTATGTCCGACCCCCTTCGATCCGACCACTCGGCCCATCCTGTAGCCCCCTCCTCTCCACTTGCTCTCTCTCTCGGCCGCCAGCACCACCTTGCAAACTCTCTCCCTATGGCGAACCTCAGGTAAGTTCCTGCACTCCTCTCCTTATTCACTCTGTTGCTACATTACCTCTTCCATCTTAGTGAGTCAGCCATGTCATCTCCGCCGAAACCCTAACCAATTCACGCGAGCTGTATTCGAGCCACGCGACCCGCGTCAGGCATCACGCGAGCCGCATCAAACTCCACTCGACCCGTGTCACTTGAATCCTGAGCCAAACAATGAACCGTGAGCGTCGCTCCAAACAAGTCCAGGACCGTAGGCAGCTGCGTAGCCGTGCCCAGCCACCACCTGCACGAGCTCCTTCTCCACCTGCGTCTAGCTCACACCATTCTGAGCGCTACGACTCTGAGGACTCCCACCGTCTCTCTGGGGACTACACTGATAGGGCAGACGACCATCAGACCGCATCCTTCCGCATCCCCACCCGCCGCATGTTCGAGCACTTCGAGTCTTTGCGCTCAAAGAAGTTCGAAAACACGCGCCAAGTTGACATGACCACCCTCCGCGCATTCGGAGTTGAGGAGGACTTCCTGCTTCTCACTGGTAGGATCGGCTTCACCCCCGCCTTCTGGGCTATCGACCACCCTGCCTACGAGAGACTCACACTTGAGTTTCTCTCCTCTCTCCAGCTCAAGGAGGATAACCAGGGCAACCACTCCCGCCACTACATCAAGTTCCTCCTCCGTGGTCAGCCTCACCGCGTCACACTTATTCAGCTCCGCGAGTGGTTCGGTTTCCAGCCGGATCCCCAGACCTCGTCTCTTGAGTTCCGCATGGGCCTAGACAGGCACCATTTCTGGAGCTTAGTATCCGGCTCAGTACCAGGGGCCATTCACAAGAAGGACTTCAAGGGCCTCAACATTCCTCACCCTTCTCTTCGCTGCATCCAGCGCGCCCTTGCTGTCACTATCTTTGCACGTGGCGACACAGTCTCCCGTGTCAATGTTGAGGATCTCAAGCTTCTGGATCACATGCTCAGGCCAGACGGAGAGATGGAGCGGCCCGACCTGATGCTCCTCATGATCCACCACTGGCTTGATCTTCAGCGCTCCACGAGGACCGGAGGCACCATCCCCATCGGTGCCTATGTCACGCACATTGCTGAGCACTTAAAGGTACCGACCACTGGTGATACGCTCTGCAGAGGTCCACGCGTCCTGGATGTCGAGGCCTTCTGTTCGGCGAACTTTATCTCGATCAAGACACATTGTGGCCGCCGCATCGGTTACCTTTGGCGTATGCCAGACGGCTCCCCTCGGTACAGGCTGCCCGTCCACGCGCCTCTCTCTTTTGAGGACCGGTCTACTTGGCTTTTCACTGGACCATTACCAGATGTGCCTCCACCCCCTCCTCCTTTGAGGACCTCTACCACCTCATCTCAGCCATGCAGTCCACTCAGCTTGACATGCGCTCCCTCCAGCTTGACATGAGGGCGACTCAGCTCCAGCATGATGACACATTTTACGACATTCAGTGTCAGCTGACGGACTATCACGACGGCCTCAGCGGTGTTGAGGATGAGTTGCGTGACTGGCGCTACTATGATGAGCACGGGTATTACCCCGGGCCATCTTCTCCGCAAGACTGAGCGGGTATGTTTTCTCTTTCCCCTTTGCCTTTACTTTTCTTTATCTTTCAGTCTTGAAGCATTGAGGACAATGCTCAGGCTAAGCTTGGGGGGGAGACTTTTGTGTTTTAGGATTTATTTTGATTTTACTTAGGTCATGTTTACTTTTCTTCGCATCTTTAGGTGAAAAATTTGCTTGATTGTTTCAATTGGGGACTTGTTTGAAAATTTTTATATGATTGGGATGACTTTGGGAAATTAGAACTAACCTCATAATTGACCAAACAAAACTGATTAGGAACAAATGTTTTGAGGTTTGTAAAAATGGAAACTTGAATGTCGAGATAGCATTTAGAAACCGAACTGTGCCTTTCAATTATGGAAATAGGGATTTCAAACAAAGAAAGGTTGGGATATCCGTTGGTGTGAATGAACACTAGTGGATGTGTGTATTCATGGTATGTGCAAAAGAAAGAAAAAAGAAAACAAAAGAGAAAAAGAAAATGAAAAGACGGAGAAAATAAGAGTACTGGCAATAAGTCCTAAAAGGGCGCCTTTGAGCTCGTCTCCCAAATTAGAAAGAAAGAATAAAACTTTTGCACATGTCAACACACGAAGTCCACAACTTTCTGACCTAAGCTTGTTCCAAGCTTGGGGGTGCCAAAAGGGAAAAATCTCCACAAACGAAGGCATAGGTTCAGTGAAAGAATGATAAATTGATAAATTCGAGTAATCAGCTTTGCAAGTTTTAAAACATTTAGAGTTTGAAGTTTTATTAATCAATTTGTGAGGTGAATCAAAATTGACCAACGAAAGTCCAAATCATAGCAAAAAGATTCTTGAGTTTCTTTATTGAAGCAATCATGTAAGTTTTCACATTTTAGGCATTTAACTTGCATTTAGAATCCAAACCCGGTATGAAAGTACAGATCTGCTTGAGGACAAGCAAAGGATAAGCTTGGGGGAATTTGATGTCTCCTTATTTGATCTATTGTTTCGACCTATTTTCAGACCAGACATCATGTTTTTAACCACTAAATTGCATTGTTTACATTGAATATCAATAGAATATGGTACTGCTGCATTTTGTGGTTGACTTTGCAGGAAATAGGCGAAAACAAGCAGAATTCTGACATCCTCCATGCAAGTCGCGTCCCACCTGACGCGGGTCGCATCACAGTCCAGCGCGACCTCAGACGCGACCCTCATTGCTCACACCAGGTTCCACCTGATGCTGGTCGCGTCCCATCTGATGCGGGTCGCGTCGAATTAATTGCGCCAGGGCCCAATTGAAGCCCATTAAGAAGCCTATATATACAGAGGGCCCTGCGCAAATCAAGGGATCCACGATTTTTCACCAAAAACAGATCTGATCGGTTTGAAAGGAGTGTTTGGCGCGTGACAGAGGAGAGGCGATCTGGAGGCGATCTGGAGCCGAGAAGGATTCGACTTGGAGAAGAAGATTCAGCCAGAAGCTTCGATCCTCTTCAATCCTTCATCTCTCATCATGATTTGCACTCTCTTTCTCTCTTTTACTTTGTTTTTGATCATGTCTGAGTAGTTTTGTAGTTTCAGGGGTTTAGATGTAGTCTTAGACTTTGTTTGATAATGCACATTGATTGAATCTGAATGTTATTCGTGTTTCTTTGATTCTTGTATTATTGTGATTGCTTGATTGATTCTTGATTGTCTACTGTTGAATGCCTTTGGTATTTCTTCTTGTAATTTGGCCTTGATGTTTCTTGCAAATTAGGTTAAGTATTTGAGGTAGATCTGAGATCCGAAAGGTGAGGTCAATAGTAGCCGAGAGGTGAAATTTCCACCTGTGGATACCTTTAGTAAACAGAACTGAGAACTTAGGTTTGATTAAACCTAGGAAGGTGAAATTGCATTTCCGTACCAGGTCTATTAAGCCAATACACGAGAGTTGAGGTTTAGTAACATTAGGTACGGTCAATCCAGCCTTACACGACTTAAACCATCCAGAAACAGACATGTGCAGGTTCAGCTCAAGGGGCCATGCGGGTCGCGTGAGATAGCACGCGGGTCGCATCACAAGGGTCGCATACGAGAGTGTGCGAGTCACGTGACAGGTCCAGAGTAGCTTGAGGGCCACGCGGGTCGCATGCGAGAGCACGCGGGTCGCGTCACAAGGGTCGCATACGAGAGTATGCGGGTCGCGTCACAAGGGTCGCATACGAGAGTATGCGAGTCGCGTGGCAGGTCCAGAGCAGCAAAGTTGAAGATGAAATCTGAAACCCTTGAAACGCCTTTTATACAATAGTCCAAAACAAAACATTTAATTGCTTTCATTTCTTTCATCGCATTTGTTACAGAATTTAGGAAACATAGACAAACACACAACCATTTCAAACTTCTAGTACCTAACTAAGTAAAGTAGGAATTCGGAAATTGAGTCGTCCCTGTGGATTGATACCTGACTAGACTATACGACGAGATTGTGCACTTGCAATCTTAGTCGAGAGTTGAATAAGGTTTAAAAGCTACAGTTAGCTGTAGTGAAACTTTGTTTTCTCACACGTGAACAGAGACCACGGTCTTCTCACATCTCTTCTTCTCTTTCTGGAGCTCCTCGTGCGAGATACCCAACAGCTCCAAGCACAATGCACGGAAGTCTCCATACTCGACGCCCGTCACTGGCTCCCCGATAATAGTCATACCCCACAGACAACTGACGTCCTGTAGGGTGACTGTCATCTCAGCATGGGGGAGATGAAAGGTGTGCGTCTCGGGACGCCATCGCTCAACGAGGCCGGAAGATAAACCCTCGTCAGCGTTCTCCTCGGCCATCTGGGATAGCTGGTACAATCCCATCGCGCGTAATGTCCCCCCGTACGCCGGCTAGTACCGTAGCCACATGCGGTTGTGACGAACCGTAACCGCATCCAAACCCTGCATTTAATTAAAAAATCAGATCAAATTCATATACCAAAAAAATTAAGGTTATTAATATTTTTATAAATATGACAAATTTATAACTTACCCCAGTGGCAGCCTCTAAAATCCGATGCTCCGCATTCGGGTACCACAAGAAGTCGCTGACCCTGTCGGTGCGACTCCGGATACCCGGAACATCTGCCAGCGCACTCTCGATGTACTGGGACATCTCGTACGGTGTGGCTGTAGGGTCATGTTGTGTACCTCTACTGGAAGAAGGTACATCCCTACTGGAAGACGGTATATCCTACTGGATGTCATGCTGTATTTGATAATTTTTGGTCAAATATGAGAGTTTTGATACAAGTCCAGTTTAATGTTGGTTCTCAAACAACTAATTTTGGTGAAATAAACCTAGTTTAATTTTGGTACAATTCTAATCTAACTCAAACAATAAATTTTGGTATAATAAACCTAATTAAATTTTGGTACAAGTCTAATTTAACTCAAACAATAAATTTTGGTATAATAAACATGTTTAATTTTTGGACAAAATCCATTAATTTTGGTACAATTTTAAACCTAAACCTACATTTTGGTACAATTCTATTTGCTCAAACAATTAATATTTGGTACAATTCTAATTATAAACCCTAAATTAATATCTAATTCTAAACCTAAACCCTAAACCTAATTATTACTCTACACTAAAAATTAAAACTAAAAAAGAAGAAGGAAACTTATCCAAGGTCGAAGTGATTGAAACTTATTTGAATTGATACAAAAAATGAAAACAGCGGACCCCTTAATGTAATTTTCCAGGGGATCCGCATTGGCATTCTATGGCCCCGCTGAAATGGGTCCGCAGAATGCCGGTGCGGCCGTGGTGAAAATGAAAATTTCAGAGAACAATGGTTATTTGGTTAATTTTATTTTTAAGAATGTTATAAATAAAAATTTCGGCATATGAAATGAAACTTGTGTCAATCAATAGTAGTAACACTCGCAACTCAATTAAATTTGAACTCGAGCAATCTTGAAATCCATGCTGGTCTGTACAATTCAAAATTCAACCATCTAATACAAATCATTGAGAACTTGAAAATAATCCGATGTGGCCGATTCCTCTCTAGCCTACCCGAACTCGACCGAACTAGAATCCGAACTGATATGTCCAATAGTTGCGGATGTTGGCTAATCTGGAAGCAGAGCAATGAGACAATATTTAGGAATAAAACCTTACCACCAGACAAGTTGGCTGACAGGATTGTTCAAGAAGCGATGCTTTGGAGGAGATATTGTTGAAAGGTAATAGGAGAAGAGAAGGTGTAAAAGGAAATATTTTGTAAACAGACTAGGCAAAATACAAAACTAGCGAATATTGCTGTAACGGAAATTTATCTCTAATAATCCAATGCAAATGCTCCTCCAGTGTGCTATATGAATTGAGATCTCCATTTGTACGCAAGTTGTCTTATAAAAGGAACAGTGCTACGATAGTGGTAGATTTATGATGTAATTTTTTTTTATTACTGTTGAATGTAATTTACATTTCTACAAGCTTGGCAGCCTCCTCTGCTAAGTTCTAAAAAAAAAAAAAAAGACATGCCCAATAGTAACCTCTAAAAGAGATGAGAGGAGAGAGGAGGGACACGTAAAGTTTTTAGCAAAGAAATATAATTTTGAGGTTTAAAAGGGTTTTAAATTATGAAAGTTTCTATAATTTTTTTTTTTTAAGAAGCCCGTTCCGTAGGCAAAAAGTTTCTATAATTTTAGAATGATAAATGAGGAGTGATCTAGTTACAACAAAGTTACAACATTCATTTTTTACATTTTCAAAGTCCAAATCGTCGATCCAAACCGTTCAACATGATCTCCACAATAAAATGTGCTTGCAGATCAAATTTTACATTTTTTTGAATTTTTTACTATTTATTAAGATGGGTACAAAATTCAATGGTCTGAATTTGACTAATTTTTGTAAAATACTTAATAAATAGTAAAAAAATTCAAAAAAATGTAAAATTTGATCTGCAAGCACATTTTATTGTGGAGATCATGTTGAACGGTTTGGATCGACGATTTGAACTTTGAAAATGTAAAAAATGATTGTAGTAATTTTGTTGTAACTCAAAATTGTTGTAACTAGATCCCTCCTCATGATAAATATGACATCTTTAATTTTGGTGGAATAATATGTAATTTTTATGATTATAAGGATATGCATGAATTTCCGCCAAAATTTTATGTTAACCCGATCCATTAGTTCCTCCCGATCTGTCTTCTCTATCCAGGTTTCCATCGGACCATCAAGAAAAGAAAATGATAAGCTATCCGACAGTCCATATCCGCGCTTCGTATCTAAATCCCAACCCATTCTCGCTCTCTCATACCTCCATTAGAGCGTGCTTCTCAGTCGACAATGGGCCAGACAAGCAAGTCGGACCTACTGTTAAACTGAAGTACGCGATGCATGCATCTATAAGTACATACCTTGAACCTCTATTTTTGTCATTGCTAGAAAATCGATGTGCTAAAACAACGAAGTGTTTCGAATTGTAGAAAACCGCACTCTTTGCTCGTCGAGAGATACAGCGATGGTTCTTCCAAGAGGTACTTCTTTGAAGAAGGATTGCAATTAAATTTCCTGCACTCTTTAAAAAGTTTTCTAACTATTCATGTAGTCAAATCATTTTATAATAATATCCGAATGAACATACGAAATTAGGAGGCTTCATTTTTACTTGCATTATATTAAAATTTGAAATATTGTGATTAGAGATTCAGATAAATTATAAATTAGAGCTATTGCTGATATATACAATTGTTGTTAATTACTATCTTTAAGAAATCTAAAATTTATGTGAGCATCTTATGTTCCTTAAGAAGAAATTTATATTTATCCTAATTTTAAGATTTCTATCTTCCCTGATTTCTGAATGACTGAACCCCAAAACACCTAACCAAAATTAATCTGATTAAATCCCAATTAACGAATTTTAAGTTCTTTAAATTTTTATTAAAGCCTCCTATTGATTACTACTTTAATCAAGCATGTCAGTTCTTTTCTAGACAGATTTGTTGAATTGAATCCTCTCCTCTCAACAGATATTTATTGAATAAGGATTTAAAGTTGCAAACAGTTTGGGAGAGAGATGAATCTCAAGTGGAAAAATCGCCTAGAGGAGATAACTTGTCTGTAATTCCTAGTTTTCTCAAGGAATTTGTACTTCCAGCTGGATATCCTGGTAAGGGAAAAGACATAGTTGTTAAGAACTTTTTTTTATGATTTTATCTATGTTGTGGAACTTTTATTTATGTTTCAAGACAATATGTTTGTTCTGATTACTCTTTCTGCTTTTTGTGCCAATCATACTCAATATTTCTTGTATTTGCAATCCACATCCAGAAATTTTCTGGGATATTTGAAAATGGACAACATTCAATTTGATTTATTGTTATTCATTTTCAAAAGTGTAACTCCAAAATTTATTATATCGGACTTCAAATGATGAATGTGAACAGTTGAAATTGATCTACTCCATGAGTTATGCATTTTAATTTACAAATTTTCGAATTCATTTAGTATAAAGTCAAGTGGTAAAAAAAAATAAAGGTTTATGAATTATTTTTATGCATTTATTTTTCATCAATTTTTGACTGCCTGACTTTACATAAAATTGTAAATTACTAATTTTGACATATAAACACATTACTAGGAGTAGATCGGTTTCAATGGTTGGGATTCGTCATTTGAAGCTGTTCCAATAAATTTTTAGTTAAGCTCACCAACCATCTTGATGAGCCGATTCAAGTGCTGGTCACTAATACACAAGGCATTACTTGCAATTAAAAGCGCTTTTATCTGTTGTTGGATTGATTGCCAGGTTCGGTGTCAGATGATTATTTGGATTACATGCTTTTGCAATTTCCCACAAATGTGACTGGATGGGTTTGTCATACAATAGTCACTTCTAGTCTTCTCA
Organism: Carex littledalei; assembly: GCA_011114355.1. NCBI lineage: Eukaryota > Viridiplantae > Streptophyta > Magnoliopsida > Poales > Cyperaceae > Carex > Carex littledalei. The sequence continues at coordinate 8,938,232 of CM022088.1, forward strand.
AGGTATTGTATCTGTTTCCAAATTTGTTCATGCCATCTTCTTGGAGATTTAAAGAATATGAATAATGTCATGCTGTTCTCCTTTGAACAAATTGTTTATTCTTATGAATTGAAGTGATCATTAGTAACTTTCTATTAGAAGGTTCATTGTACCAAGCTTACTATTTTGCTTCAAATAAAACTTCATTTCTTTTTTAATAGGCTGTAGGTGTAGGTTCTTTCTCAGGGAGTGCAGCTGCTGCTTCTGCTGCTGCTATCAGGTTCGTCCTTAAAAAAACAACAGATTTCAAATGAAGTGCTTTTGGAACGAGTTTCAAAGAGAATGTAAAGCTAGCATAAAGGTTCTTTGTTTTAACTACATTTCTTTCTTCCTTCTGATACTTACAGATGGGTGTCAAAAGATGGAATAGGAGCTATTGGACGCTTTCTTATTGGTAACAAAGTGGACTGGTTATCACTTTTTTATTAGTGTTACCTTGTGCGCTTTATTCATTTGTCAACAAAGAATTAAAAAGTACTTTTTTCCACACAATAGGTGGCCGCTTTGGCAATTTATTTGATGATGATCCAAGAGGCTGGCGCATGTATGCTGATTTAATTGGTAGTGCTGGCAGGTCTGTCCTTGAACTATTCTTTTAACGTAATTAATATGACTTCTGCTCCATTAACCTTTTTTTTTTTTTGAAAATTCCAAACTAAATTTATGATACATGTGAATGACAACAACACTTGGCCATGTAACTAACATTGGATGAAATCAGAGAATGAGAGGTGTAATTCGAAAAGAAAAGAATGTTTTAATTTCAGCTGCAGGAAGTTTTGATTAAGGATTAACTTCTTGTCATGTAGCATATTCGAACTGAGCACACCACTTTATCCTGAGTATTTCCTCCCACTTGCATCCTTAGGGAACCTTACCAAGGTACTCTATTCATAAACACGTCATGCTATTTTAAGGGCAATTTCAGTTGTACACCATAACATATTCTTCCATGGATGCCATTACAAAACATGGAAAACATCAGTTTTTGCCCTTGTAAAACATTAAAGTACCCTCCAATGCTTCAAATTTGTCTTCAATAAAGCCTCCTTTGTGTTAATTTTTATTTTCTCATTCACAAAGGAGCAAAGAGGGATAATTAGGGCCTTTTGTTGAAGAAACAAGGAGGCAAGTGATTTTTCACATGTTTTGGAGGGTTGTAAAATTTTGAGGTTGTGTTGGGGCAAGATGAAATTTTAAATCTATTAATTATTAAAACATGAACCAGGCAGTGGCAAGAGGACTAAAAGATCCCTCTTTTCGGGTTATCCAAAACCATTTCGCCATCTCTTCTAATCTTGGTGAAATAGCTGCAAAGGTATCCTTTTCTTATTTATACATTACATTACTGTTCTTCTAATAAGATATTCACAACTCTATAGTATATAATTACAACTCAAAAGCATCCTAGATTTACTCAGTACTACACATGTCAGGTCTGACACTGGTACGCTACTGTTACATGTGTGGGTTAGCATTTTTAAATGTTATGTTATTCAATTTTGGCACAAGAAGTGAACAAAAATTATCAAGAAAGGTACATAAGTATCTACCCATCCGGCTATATGCGCACATATTCAGTTTTCCTTCATTCTTTTCTTTCGATGTTCCTAACTCCATCAATAAAATATGAAATTGTAAAGGAAGAAGTCTGGGAAGTGGCAGCGCAGCTCGTTGGTCTTCTTGTTGGAATTCTAATTATGGTACAAGTTTTTATTTATTAACTTCTCTTTGGATATAATATTATGTGTTGTCCCCACAAAAAAGGTGCTACCCTTTAAAGCATAATACATGTGCATATGCCCTCTCCTAATTTGACCAAAGAACACAAAGGTATTCCTCTTATCTTTCTCATATTTGTTGACAGCTGTAAGTGAGCGAGATGGTATGTTTAGGCATATCTTCTCGTTTTGCTGGGATACAAACATTTTGGATTTATGTACACATGAAATTACATTTCGAGTACACTGAAATTTTTACTTCGATAGATATAGGATACACCTGGAGTGCAATCGTCATATACCAACCTGGCATTTACGTGGCTCACTGTGCGTCTATTCCATCTCTGGCTTCGATATAAGTGTCTATCTGTTCTCAAGTTCCGCACTGTAAGGTTGTTTTTCTCTACTAATTTTTCCTCTTGGATTGACAATAAAGCCCTTCTGACTTTGTACTTTCCTATATTAGTATAACAACCTCATAGTTTGTTAGGGGAAATTTCCAAGTGTGCCTCCAAAACTGCAGAACTTGCATACCTTTTACGCTATCCTAAATTCAGAATAATTATGCAAATAATGATGCTAGGCTCATGTCTCCTATGCTTTGTGGTATAGATGATAATTGTGAAGTCTTCATTGCACATAAACTATCTACTAAGATTATGCTCGACATTGTGGGTTTTTTAAAAGGCTTTTCTCTTTTTTTGCCAGATAAACCTGAAGAGAGCTCGAATTCTTGTTAAATCTCATGTTTCATTTGACAAAGTTCCTGGTCAGCTTTCCGTTCTTTACAATGAATTTCTGTGAGATGATGTTGCTTTCATAAATGATTCAACCTTTTTCCCCTCCTTTTGTGGTTAATTTTAGCTTTTCAACTGTTAATAATATAGGGTATCTGCATTGCAACAAAGAAGAGAACATATTTTATTGGGAGAGGTTCACATGGCCATATGTTTCTTTTGGTGCATCAATTGAGACTATGGTGGGTCAAGATGGATCATATGATAGGGTAATTATCTAGCTCTCCTTTTTCAGCCCCCTTGACACTTATGTGCAGGGGCGGGAGGCAAGTATAATGAATGGGGGTCAATTGACCCCCATTTTTTTTAATTTTTTTTTGTATTTATGTATGATTTTCTATATAATTTAGAGTAAAATGTCATGGTACTGTAAATTCGACCCCCATTCTCAACATGAAAATTTTATATGATTGACCCTCATAGTTCGAAAGTCTAGCTCCGCCCCTACTTGAGTGTATAGCTCATTATCTTTGGAACCTTGTCATATAGGTGAAAGTTCTTCTGAAGTTGTACAAGAAAGAAAAATACATACTAAGTGTGGATCAGAGAAACAGCAGTGAGCAAGGGCTAGCTCTCATTGTAACTTTCAAGGTTTGTTTTCACCTGCTAAACCAAAATAATTATTCTCAAATAAATGATATTTTAGCAATTTTTTCCTCCATATTTACGTGTTTGCAAATATCAACATCCCTCAGATTTTTAAATGACTAGAATTAATGTTAGGCCAAGCACAGTAAATTGTTCCTATCCTTTTCATATCTGTTAAAGAAATCTCTTTATGCTAGTACAACAATCTTGAGGACAACATGGGCATTGACTTGACTTGATTCCATTTCCAATACGGGTCTAGTAAAAGATGTTGCTAGTTTAGAGTAGAACTAGGGTGTTCCTAAGTTCACCAAACTTCTTTGTGAACTCAACTGTAAAATCTATTGGATTGGCTTCAAACAATGAATCCAAACCGTTGAAACTCATCTACCTTACGAGTGATGCGTCTACATGCGAAAATTATAAACTTTCCAATTAATTTAGTATAAAGTCAAGCGGTCAAAATTAGAAGTTTATAAATTAATTTTAATGCATTTATTTTTTGAACGTTTTTTGACCACTTCGACTCTATATAAAATTAATTTCAAAATTGAAAACATTCGCATGTAGATGCATCACTTGTAAGGTAGATGGATTTCAACGGTTTGGATTCGTCGTTTGAAGTCAATCCGATAGGTTTTAGAGTTGAGTTCATAAAGGGACTTGGTGAACTTAAGAACACCCTAGTTCTACTCGCTAGTTTAATTAAAAAAAAGGCTTATAAAGCATGCTAATTAGATGGTCAGAAATTGTTGCAAACTCGACAAAGAGAAATTTAGCAGGTAACTTGGATATACTTTAAAATATTGAGTGTTTTTTGCTAGAAAAGCCTCCACAAGCAAACTTTAGTTTATCTGTTTTTAATCACTAGTAAAATAAAATGTTTGTTTATGATAATAGAATTAGGTAGCAATAGCGACTATGTTTTTCCAGGAAAACTAAAGTGGTAGGCATGTACTTCTTGATATGACAATCACAGCAGATGAAGAACAATTCAACAGCCTTACTTTGAAAAGAACATATTCATTTAAACGCTGCAAATAATTTAGATTTCTGAATTCCTCATTTCATTGTTATCATTTGCTTCGATTCAGGAGGGGGCGAACAGTATGGCGGTATTAAGAAGCCTATGGCAAGCATACTGGTTGAATAAGCATAGATCACAACTGAAATTGCAAGAGGAGGAATCAGTAGACTCATTATCAATGTACTATCAATTGCTGGAAGAGAGCATTATCAAATTGGAAAATGGATTTGCAGACTTCCTGGATAAGCTAGAAGAAGCTGGCTGGGATAAAGACTTGATCATCCTAAAGGTGCCAAGTAGAATATTTATCTCTGATGAATCAACACATCTCGATTGATGTGTTAACACTTTCATCTAAAGACTGAGCTGATGAGAGCAATTGTTCTCTTACTATTGATACTTAAAAATTAGGCAGTTCTTTTTCAGATCCATCTTGATGGTATATGAAAGATATAATGGTTCGATTCATATTTTAAATCAAGGACCAGGCTCATTATGTTGTAATTTGTATGTTTCACTGCTTTGCGGCAAAAATGAGTTGCCATTGCAGTCAACTTCGGAAGCTTGATCAAAAGTCTAATTGTTTGAAGGCCCGGTTAGGTGAAATTTTGAAAAGTTATGCAGTTTTAAATTAAGATTGTATCTGCATTAGGGCAGAAAATGTTAGTTTAATAACACCTATCCAGTATTTCATACAGTTTTTTTTTTATTTCCCTTGTTCCGACAACTACAGTCGAGCAATTATTACTAGCTCCCAACTATAGACTAAATATTCACGGTAATCATGTTTTCTCGAGCACTGTTTCAATCAAGAAAGGTCACAATTACATTGTTTCGATAAGGTTTTCGAGAACTGAACGTCCAGAGCTCGCATGTTACAAAATCAAATAATAAAACACATAAAAGCCCTTTAAAACTCACATTAGCTTTGGGAAATGAAAGAAGAAACGACATTACAAACAACTCATTAAAAATATCATATCACTCTGAAGTCTGAACTGTGTATATACATAAGACTAACATTTGACATACAAAATTTGAAGCCCCAGGCCCCCAACACAGCCTATCACTAATGCATTTTGTTAAACCAAATCTACCAAAAACAGAGAGCTTGAACTCGCCCCCTTTAATTGTATAGCAACAACACAAGGTTAGCCACAACTACATCTTGGATTTACCTTTCCCCTTTGTAGCATTATGGGTAAATTTAGTCTCAGTTTTCTTGGCAACTTTCTTGTTCTTCCCATCTTTCCCAAACCTGTCCTCACCATCACTGCTATCATTATAGGGACCTTTACCGTTGCTTTTTTTACCAGTGGCACTGCCGTAAATAAATTCTCTTTGCTTCCTTTTTAAATGCTCAGATTGAGGTTCTTCTGATTCTACCTTTGGCTTCCATACAAATACAGACCTGAAAAAGAAAAGAAAAAAGAACTTCAAAAAGACAAATCCTAATATCCAGTTCAAATTTGTTGATAATTCAAGACATGCAAGACCCATTTTTAATCACGGAATCATGTGCACAGCCAATGATGAGAGAAACTAAATACACTTCTTTTGGCAGCCACAACAGGATTGATTAAGAAAGACAATGATAATATATGTTACATTACCTTGAACTACCAGATACTAAGATATCTGCTCGTGGGTGCAGCTTGTTAACAGGGGTAATGGTGGTTATGTCTGGATCTGTTATCTCGGCCAAAAGCGACCCAGTACCAGTATCAATGATATCGATTGGATGCAGTGCAACACCATCATAGTTCTCGCTTATATAACGGCCTATTACTGCCACTGTTTCTGTCTCATCCTACGTGCATATTACAAGATACGCCATAAGGTGAGCATCACATGGATTGTTATGATCTAGAACAAAACTACAAGAAAATGTAAAAAACAGACTTGATGCCTGTTGATGATGTCAATTTAAAAATCAATACTCAGAATGTGATGCATTAATAAAAAACAACTAATAATTATTTCATGTTTCAAAATAGGACCCCCTCCTTTCTGCAAAGAAACATAATAGAGAGAATTAGAGAAAGAGAACTGATATTTGAGTAGAACTAGGGTGTTCTTCAGCTCACCAAGTTCTTTTGTGAGCTCAACTCAAAAAACCTATCGAATTGACTTCAAACGACGCATCCAAACCGTTGAAACCAATCTACTTCACGAGTGATGCACCTACATGTCAAATTTATAAATTTTCGAACTATTTTAGTATAAAGCCAAGCGGTAAAAAAATGACGAAAAATGAACGCATTAAAAATAACTCATAAACCATCTTTTTTTTACCGCTTGACTTTATATTAAATTAGTTCGAAAATTTATAAATTTGAAATGTAAACGCATCACTCATGAAGTAGATCGGTTTCAACGGTTTGGATGCGTCGTTTGAAGCCAATCTGATAGGTTTTTGAGTTAAGCTCACAAAGGGGCTTGGTGAGCTTAAGAACACCCTCGTTCTACTCCTGATATTTACTTATTACAGATTGTAGCCAAGCAAATGGAAAAAGAAAATTATACTCATTTTGCACAGTATACTATGGGTTTAAAAGTTTGTGCTATGTCAAATAAGTTAACACCAGGACAGAAAGCAAAATTGCACACCAACTCCAACAAAGTGCACTCAGTAGTTTGGTGATGCTGAGTTAAACAACTATTGGCAAGAAAATTCATTTCTCTAGAAATTAAAACAATTAAGTACCTTGGGGTCCCACTCAGCCCTAAATGGAGTCAAATGGCGATTGAAATCATGACTGTGCACAATTTCTCTGTTTGGAGACTCAAGGTTACCAAATATAGAATCCCAAACCCTGATCCGATTGTCCTGACATGTTGTCATTATCTTGGTCCCACTTGCCAATGAGAAATATGCTGAGTTAACAACACGTACATGCGCCAGGTCAGCGAGTGAAGATCCTGATTCAAGCCGTCTCACATCCCATATTCTGGCCTGTACAACATGTGACAGTCAGGAGGGTACATTTACAAACAGTAGTACCATATATTTGCAACCCCCCATTCGAAATATTGTACACCGGCATATCACACCTGCTTCCAATTAGGTCACAACACCCAATATACTCAGAGCTTTCAAATCCTATCTGATGGATAATTTAAGGTCAGGTCAAGTCAAACATTGATTGCAATCCACCCTATATATGCACATTAACTTTAATACAGTGAGCCATAAACGAGTTGAATAAAGTTTGTATCTTACAACTAACCTACAGGGCTCAAGGCTAAAGATAAATGCTCATTAGAGGGTCAAAGTGGTCAACATTTAAAGGAACAAACCATTTCAATTACATATCTAACAGTCAAGAACTAAGGACAACTTAAAAAATGTCATGGATTGAACAAGGAACTCACAAAATGGTCATTTCCACAGCTTAGAAGCAGATCAGGTCGGGCTGGGTTGAAATGGAGGCCCGTTATCTTGCTACCCTTTTTGTGTATTCGTATCGGCTTCTCTACCATCTTATTTGAGCATTTATCCACCCTTTGTTTATGAAAAAAAAAAAAATCAATGCCACATCTTCAATAAATAAAGGTATGCCAGAAAAGACATGAAAAGGAATATCAATAATGACAACAAACATAAACTTACATGTAAAGATATCCAAAGTTATCAGCCACTAAAACTAAACCCTTTTCATTGCTCATGTCCATACCATAAAGCATATGCCATGTCTTAGGGCCCTTTGTAAACAAGAAAGCAAATAAACAAAAAATGCTACAATTTAATTGAAGATGAGGATGATTAGTCACCAGAACTCAGAAATAATAGAGAGTTGACTTCAATGTAAAAAGGGAAGATAAATAATAATTACATGCCAGCCATTAGGGTTTACATCCAACAAGCAAGAAGAAAGCCCTGTCACAATGTCAGTATAGCTAACTGTACCATCAGAAGACGCCATATATAACTTATCATCATTTTTCAAATCAAACCTAAACCCAACAAAAATGAACAACAGCTTAATTCTCCAATGCAACAAATGACAGATATTGTAATGACAAGGCTTTAATTGCACCACCAACAAACAATTGCAACCCTGCCCCCCCCCCCCCCCCCCCCCCCCCCCATTACATTCCAACTGTGCCCTGGAGAAGGTCTATGAACAATTTAAGAAAAGAAAAACAAAATTAAAAGGAGCCCCAAGAGGATAAATGAAATGAAAAAATATCTAAAACTCTAAATGAAACTTGAACACCCACTCAATTGCTGTGTACTTCAACAATTATTGTGATGAAACTGGGTTAAATGCATAACTTGTGCCTAAACAAGGTAACATAATTACTTTGTATTTAGAAGTTCAGGGAGATCTAGATCAAATACCTAAGGTGTTTTGCAAAAAAGGCCAATAAAAGTCTTACTTGATATTGTTAACAATGCAACTATGTATGGAATCATATACAGTTTTCTCATGTAGCTTCACATAATCCCATATCCCAAGTGCTCCTTTCTAATAAAAAAGAGAAGAGCAATAAGTAATCAAAAGTCCAGTAACATTGTGTGCGCATGAAGAGTTTGATATACATGTATAGTACAAGTGACATATGTACCTTATCACCAGACAATATAACATTGTCATTAGTTGGATGAAACTCAAGACATGTGATACGCCTAGCATGAAACCTAACATTTCCACACTCCAACTGATTTGGTATGACATATTTCGGTTTCACCTAAAATCAAAATGAAAAAAGTAAGTACAAATTATTGCTACATGATAGTAAAATTTCAGATCAAAATCAAACCCAGAAATGAAAAACTGCAATATGCAGCCATCTATTTGGTCAGCCCAATTGCGATCTTTTTTTAAAAAAAATTTAGTAAAAAAAAAAAAAAAAACAGAACCACCTACTTAATCAAAATTTGCCACCCAATCCCCAATTCTTCATAAAATCCTGAAACTATCCTAATTATTGTGAAGCTGGCTAATAGTTAAATAAATCAGGGATAACATTGGGTTGTAACTTCAATCAGGAGGGCCTTTGTTGGGGCATTGCATAAGGACCTTTGTGCAAATTAATACACAGCCTACCATATAAGGGAGCTTGGCCTTAAGTTCTCGTTGAAATACATAATCAATTGAAGTCTTTGTATTTGTTTTCTGGGCTGGTATTACGCCATGCTCCATTGTCACTCTATGCGGACAGGTCATTGTAGTATGCCCTTCAGACATCAAATGAAAACAATTCAAAATGACAATCTTCACAGACATTTATACATTATGCAATATTTCTGTGCTTGAAAGTAACAGCAGAACTTTTTGTTGCAAATAACAGATAACTGCTGAACTAATGTTACTGAACCAAAATTTGAAGCAAATGCCCTTGACATTTGGGTAAAAAGAAATTTAGATTGGCCTCATTACCATTCAGTCAGGGTTGTGCAATAAAGACACTGGCCAAACATGCCCCTTCTGTAACAAAATCTAACTTTTGGATTTTATCTATGAAAAGCACCAAAAAAATTGGTCCTCCTTTGCAAAGATGATACTTGGAAAGATGCAATTTGCAAATAAAGTAAAATGTATTGTATAGCTTGCACAAAACTTAGAATGAACAGACTGCATACCAGGTTTTTTACACAGAAAGCAAGGTTTCATGGGGCAGTCTATGTATATTGCTCCTTTAAATCCAGCTTTGTGTCCCTTTCTCTTGCACACCTGTCATATTTAGTCAATTTAGGGTTTAAAGGTTTAGCCAATCCAACCCAAATTAAAGGAAAATCCACGTTTTATTTCCTAATTTGTTACAAAAGGGTTATATCCAGCCAGAGGTTGAACTCTATGACGATGGAATCAGCAATAAATGGGGCAAAGCACTTTATAAATTATCACTTCGTTCAAAATATTCAGTATACTATGGAACTTTTACAGCCCAAATGGAGAATAAACGGAATTGACGTGTAATTGCAAAGATTACTAGCAACATTAGACCGGGGATTTGCCGGGGAAGGGGCTGTTCTGCGTTCAGACTATCTTTTGCACCTGAGAGTACTTATATAGGGGAGGGACATTGGAGGATCATCGAAGCACCGGGACACCAACAAATCGTCGAAAAGGAAAAGGCGCCATTAGAAAACAGTAGCGAATTAATTCAATCATTATCTTCCGTAAACAAGTAGAAGCCCAAATGAAAAACGAAGTAATTTTAACTCACGTCGTACAAAGTAAAATCCGATTTTATGTTCTTCTTTGCCGTAGTAAGTATTCAAATCTATTGTCGACGTTAAAATTTCTCAGAATCGATCAATAAAAAATAGGACATAACAAGGCAATAGAAAATACAAGATAAACTTTGTTTTACTTACCTTGCAAACCTTTTTAAGGCTAATGGTGATAGGTTCCTTCTTCTTCTCCTTCACTATTTTTTCTTCCTTGTCAGAAGACGAACGAGTGGTTACCTTTGTTGTTTCATCTTCTTCTTCTTCTTCGTCCGTTTCATCTTCCTCTTGTTCTTCTTCGACTGGTTCATCGTCGGAGGATTCCTCCTCTTTTTCTCTGTTAGTATGTACGAATCGCGCTCTTGTAGTGTTAGGCGCCATTGTTTTTTCAACAGAGAGTGAAAGGGGCCGAGGAGAGAGAAAGGCGGGAAGAGAGAAGGGGATAAACAGGAAATAGATGAATGCTGTCTTTTCCTTCCTTTATTTTGTCTTTTGGCGTGTCAGAGAGGCTGTTATTGGTTGAACTTGTTCTATGTTGTAGTTGAGTCTCGAGGCAAATTTTCTGGAGTTCTGTGTTGCATACTTGCATTGACCATTCATTGGAAATTAGGAATACTAATGATTTCGTAAAAAAATAACTAAATTAGTTTTGCTTGAAGATAGCAAGTGAGCCAATTCCAGCCAGTCAACGCCTTCTTTGACGCACAGCGATTAATTAACGACTGCATTTCCAAAGAGGTGCCGGCACACCGATGTCTTTGTGGACGTAAGGTTGCTACGTGTACTGTTTGTCTACCACAGAAGAAGCGACTTATTTCTTTGCAACAATAAATCTCTTCCTAGCTTGTCAAATTGCCCATAATTTTTATTTTTTTATGAAAGTCCGCGGTCATAATTTTTTTGTTGGAAACCTCAGGAGTCGTTTATTTTTGGTGATGGGCTTGTATATATGATTGTGCTGCTGATTTTGGAAAAATAAAATGTTGCAAGGACTTGTTACTGAATCTCTGTTTTTGGTTTCTGGGCTGGAGCTGGCTTAGCTCTGCGATACACCTATGTATAGTTTCAACTTTCAAGCACGATGAAGTATTCCTATGTGTAGTTTCAAGCACGATGAAGTATTCTTCAGTTCAGAGGTTGAGATGTTGCTCATGTAGCCGACATTTTTATTATTATCCAAAGTTTAATACAAATTATTAATTATGCCCAGAGTTCCAAACTTTCGCTAAAAATACCCAAACCGGCCAGAAAATGGCCGGTTTACTCCCCCCGTAAGCCGGCCATTTTCTGGCCGGCTTACTCCCCCCTAAACCGGCCAGAAAATGGCCGGTTTAGTCTTTTTTTTTTTTTTAGAGACACTATGAAGAGAAAAATAATGAAATCTAACACTGAAAATTTGAATTTTGTGTTTCAATTATTTGTTAGATTACTTCTTTTGATTTATAATTAGCATATTTATACTAAAATACACTAGATTACTTGAAATTATGTTGAATTACACTATATTACAATAAATTATGTTGAATTACACTAAATTACGTTAAATTACGCTAAATTACAATAACTTCGCTAATTATGCTGAAATACGGTAAATTACGCTAAAATAGACCGATTCTGTGCCATCTTTCATGAATCATAAAAAATAGTAAAAAAATTCCGAAAATAGTAAAAACTGGTATTCTACAAGTTCATTGTGTAACTAATTTACTGAGCTACTTGGATTGAATAATAGAAATGAAAATCTTAATCGGAAACTTCAACTCAAGTTTTGAGGCTCTTCCCTTTGTTTTTTGACGATTCTGAATTTTGGAATCCAGCATCGCTAGCACGGACGCATGCGTATTTTCGCAAGCTTTCCGAAAAGTGGTCATTTGCTGAAATCGGACACTCGAGCGCCGTTTTATGACCGTTTGAAGTTTCGTCGTCGTTTTTCACCTTTTCAATAAATATTTCGTCTCTATTCATATGTAATTTACCGTATTTTAGCGTAATGTAATGTAATGTAGTGTAATTTAACTTAAAATAGTGTAATTCAACATAATTTCAAGTAATCTAGTGTATTTTAGTATAAATATACTAATTATAAATCAAAAGAAGTAATCTAACAAATAATTGAAACACAAAATTCAAATTTTCAGTGTTAGATTTCATTATTTTTCTCTTCATAGTGTCTCTAAAAAAAAAAAAAAAAACTAAACCGGCCATTTTCTGGCCGGTTTAGGGGGGAGTAAGCCGGCCAGAAAATGGCCGGCTTACGGGGGGAGTAAACCGGCCATTTTCTGGCCGGTTTGGGTATTTTTAGCGAAAATTTGGAACTCTGGGCATAATTAATAATTTGTATTAAACTTTGGATATTAATAAAAATGTCGGCTCATGTAGCAGTTGTGTTCTTCAATTTTGCAACTACGTACTTTGATCTTTATATGTACTTTAAATGTTTAACATCTTAATTTTATATTTTGTTCTGATTAGTATTTTTTTTGCTTCAAATTAGTGTTAGTTTTGACTATTTACATACATAAAATATTGCCCGAGTGAATAGAATTCAAAGTTAATCTTTCAATCTATATATAGTTGCACTTATTTAACAATTAACGTAATTTCGAAGAATGATTCAGCCTGAATAGTCGGTCAATTTGACGTATATGATATTAAGGTGAGGAGGAGAGTTCAAATGTCTCTATTTTTTTTTGTCTCAATCATGTCTTCATGTTTTAATTTTCTAATAGTAATTTTTTTAAATTTAAATGTCAAAATAAAACCATTAGATGTGATTTATATTATTTTCTCTACATACACATAAAAAATATTATTTTACGATTTAGGTTTTATACAAATCAATAAGTTAAAAAATTAACGTCTAGAATTTATCCACATCGGTGTATTTTTGCAAGTTCTTGATACTAACCAAAACAAATTCGAAATATCATGATATTTTATGTGTGCATCAAAGAAAATGATATGTATTATATTTAACGGTTTTATTTTGACATTTAAGTTTTAAATTTTAAGTTATTGCAGTTTTATAAATGAAGACATGATAAAAACATAGAAATAAAGATATTTGAACCCTTCTCTGTTAATATAAAAATAATGTTTGCACATATTATGATTTTGTAACGATATAATCTGTAACACAAATTAATAAGGTACGGAATACAACGGAGCGTACGTACCCCTTTTCCGGTTTTCCCAAACAAAGCCATTCCATTATTTTTTGAGCAATCCACATAAATTAAGATTTAATTGTACATGAGGTTTGTGGTTACACAAAATAAATTTTTTTAACCATATTATAAAAAAAAAATGCAAGTTTGAAATAAATGTAATTACACAAAATAATTGTTGTACTTTATTGCTTCTATTGTACTCATTTAGAAATACTTATTAATAAGGTCGGAATTTTGAATTTAAATTGTGGATTTTACTCACTAATTTTAAAACAAGTAGGGTTAAAATGCACCAATAGTTTTGTACTCCAACCATATCTCACATCTCTATCTCTTTTCTTCAAAGTTCAAACAGTCGATTTGAACTGCTCAACATGATATCCATATTAAAATGTGTTTATAGACCAAATTTTATATTTTTTGAAAATTTTTTACTATTTTTTTAGATAGGTACAAAATCACTGTTGGATGGTCCAAAAGCAGTGATTATGTACCTATCTAAAAAAAATAGTAAAAAGTTTCAAAAAAGATGTAAAATTTGGTCTCTAAGTACATTTTAATATAGAGATCATGTTGAGAGGTTCAGATTGACTGTTTGAACTTTGAGAACAAAGATAAAGACGTGAGATATGGTTAGAGCACAAAACCAATGATGCATTTTAACCCCACTCTTTTTGAAAAATTTGAACATGTTAAGAGTGTAAGTTAATCTATTTCTTCAATGAAATGGGCTTAGGCCTCATAATAAAAATAAAAAAAAAATTAACCCCACTCTTTTAAAACCGTGCAAAATTATATGAGTCAGCAGATACATGACACAATTCTTCAACACACTTACTTATTTTTAAATATATATGAATATAAGTGTTATGTTAATATAAAAAAAATACTAGTTAATAGTAATTTTATACAATATATTACTTTTTCCAGCTATATGACTATTGACTAATCAAGGTTCTTCCTTCGGGATAAGAAAGCAAAACATTCAAAATTTTGTCTTTTAGGGTAAGAAATGATGCCTAATCTTATTGTTGATTTCATCGAGAATAATACAATGTACGTACTACAAGCAATACTAACAAGTATTTAGATGTACCTGTCTAACGGGCCTTTCCTATTAATCCCTCTTCTCTGATCATATATTCTGAAAAGAGGATGAAAATTGAAATCCATTAGCACCACATAGAGAAAATACGTACAAGCAAGGAAGAGACGAGCGTTGGAATTTAGAGTCCGTACCAAGCAGCAACATTGTAACCTCCAAGGTTAGTCTCACATATACCAATCTCCATTTAATCGTTCACATACAATTCAATTTCTTTGGAAAAAAAAATTGCTCTATAGTAACCAGAATTACTTAGCCAGACTCATAAAAATAAACAGATACGTAATTACTGGTATTTATTTGCTAATTAAATGGCACGTGCAACAGAGCTAATTAAATCAGGTATGTACGTAGTTAACTAGAAAATATTGACATGGAGCTTAAGATGAAGATTTTATGGGATATTTAATTTTTTACTACTAGAGATGTACCTCAGTTAAATATTAACTTTAATTTATCATAAATTTTATACTGACATATATTTGGTCAGTTCTTCTTTTGAATATTTTACAATAAAATGTGTACACCTCGTCCTTTTATACAAAAATGGATATGCTACAGTAACAAATGACTCCAAGGGTCGTGTAAATTTTGTGTTTCAAACAATATACACAATCACTTAGCTATCTATGTATGATAATTACGGATGTTAATTTAACTCCAAAAACTCGCATTGTTGTTTGTTTCATCTTCTTCCATCTCAGAACTTGAATTTTTTTTTTCTGACAATTGCCTGCAAAATATGGATAATGTATTAGCTCAAGAATAAAATCGGAATGTTAGCAGTATTCACCAAATGCACATCAATTTTCTAATAGAGACATCAGATTACGCTAAATTTCATGTTGTTTTGGACTAGGTACTTGCATCTCCTCTTCAAGAAAAAAAAATGATAGAATAAACCACCAGTCAACAATTCTTTACGAACTATTTCAAGAAAAAAAAAGACACAAGCATTATTTTTTTTTATTATTACACTCAATTAGTAAATAATACTTTGTTACTCACCAAAACTATTTTGCAGCAAGTAACAAAGAATGGTGAGTTGTTGATTTCTACAATTTCTTCTGATTGGATCAAGTCGGGTTGGGTTTGGTTCTGGTGGAAAAATTGGGTTTGGTCAGGTCAGAATTTGCCGAATTCTTAAGCAGCGCGCCAGAACATCAGTGTTTCTAATCGGGTCAGCTACCAGAATTGGTGATATGACACTAGCCGAGAATATCGACAAGCAATTGACCAATTAGAGGCAGGTCCTTCGACGTCGAGACAACCAATCTTAGAGCAACCTCAGCCGTTGATAGATCAACAAGAAGTTGGACCACAGATCCCGTTTTCACCATTGCTCTCCACTGACAAGAAGTTATCCCTTGAAGAACTGAAAAGAAAAATTAACAAATACAAAGACCTGATTGGAAAGCATACAGGTCAAGGAATGGGCAAAGGCAAAAGAAAACGAATGGCCCGGAGTATACAAGTACGCCGAAAACAAATCTACCTTATCAATGACAAGATATTGAAGTGCATGCTTCATATAATGGAGAGCTCCAATGCACGAGGGTTCGTGTATGGGATGGTTCCTGAAAATGGCAAGCCGCTGACTGGTGCCTCGGACAGTCTCCGCAGATGGTGGAAAGAGCATGCCATGTTCGACAAAAAAGCTCCTGCCGAAGTTGACCCATTTTACGCTGAGAACGCACTCATGTCATCTGTGTCACAAAGAAATGAGCCCATGTCAACTATTGAGATGCTAATGGAGCTATCAGATCCTACACTTGGGTCTATCCTGCCAGTTCTAATGCAAAACTGTTCACCCAAACAATGCCTTTTTCCGCTTTCCAAGGGTGTACCCCCACCATGGTGGCCTACAGGAAATGATGATTGGTGGGGCCAAACTCAGATCCCAAGAGAAGAAGGACCGCCGCCATATAGAAAGCCACACAATTTGAAAAAGAAGTGGAAAGCAGCGGTGTTGCTTGCCGTGATTAAGCACTTGGCTCCCGATTTTCTTAGTATCTATGATATTCCGCACCGGTACAAGTATCTAGTGAATAGAATGAGTGCCAAGGAGCTAAAATATTGGAGCATGGCTTTAACAGAGGAGGCAAAGCTGTTTTGTTCCCCTGCCAAACCACTAGAACAGAAGTTTCCGTTCTTGATCAGAAAATGTAGTTATGATCCTCGCCCAAATGTCATTATATCGAGTGGAATGGTGAGTGCACCAGGTGCCTTTGGGCAGGGACATTTCTCCTCTACATCTTCTGATCTGACTGCTCGGTTTGTTGCTCCGTCAGGTGTTGGGCATGAGCTACCAGCATTTGCTCCATCTAGTAGCCACTACTTAGCATGGCCAACTACAACGCCTCTGATCAGTCAATCGCAGAAGGGTGTGCAAATGAGTAGCCACCCTTCCGGCGCTCTAATGGCACCAAGTGGATTTTTTGCACCAGCTGGATTTGCCCAACAACCACCATCATATTCTTTTGCTCCATCAAGTGGAATATGGGCAACAACAATGCCAATGTTGGGTCAAGATCCTCAAGCCACCGGCCAGTTGTTGCGCCTCGTGTTGGGGATTCTAATAGTGGAATGCAAGTGCAAAATCAATCACACAGTGATAATGCTGGTGGCACAAGTGATGTGTAATTGTGGTATTTCAACCTTTCTTTGTTTCTTAAGAGAACAATTGTCAATTTTATTTGTTTCATTTTTTTTGTATGTGTACTTTAAGTAGTTAAATGCAATAAGGTGATCATGATCAATATTGAATGCTAATTTTTGGATATTTTCCAGTAAAACATATTTTTCTGCTATGTATTCTATTTTTACAAATTTATATTTAATTTTCTGTAATATTCATTGTCAGTTCCTTCATATTGTGTATTTCATGACAAACGAAAAATGTGTATTTCATGAATTGGTTAAGCTTCAGCTAAAAAACTAGAAACCTATATATGATGGTTCGTCGAGCAATCTACACCTACGATCCCAAATCTGATCAACTTCACTAGATTAACAAACCCTCTTATAAAATTCTGATTTAAATCAGAATTGCATTTACTGAACTGTCCTCCAATTAGACTATGTTACACTGTTTGAAGAAGAAAGGATTCTTCCTCGAGGTCCTAGATTTAAGAGTGAAACTGATTATTCTTGTGAACTGTTGTTTAATTCTATATTTTTTTTATTGTGGATTTATTTTGAGAAAATATGCTGTGTCATAGGGACACGTGATTTGCCCCTCTACAACTGACAAAAGGGCCCTTATGAATTCAAATCATGTGGGGGCCCGTGTGTACTAAAGCTGGGTGAAATGAGGGGGGTGGGTGGGGGCGGCAAGGCACTGTATTTCAACCCCCTCTTTTTTTTTCTCAGATTCTTGGTGTTGAAACATTTACTTGTCACTTTTTAATTATAAAAAACATGGTTGTGAGAATTTAAATAGATTTCACATTAAATTTAATAACTAACTTAAAGTATCGGCTTGAACCGCTATTACCAAGAAAATAAAGGCAGTTTCTCTATTTCAAAATATATCTGTTATATTGAAGAGGGTAGTAGGCTAGTAGCAGTCAAGCCGCCACAATACTCCAGTATAGTTATGTAATAGATACTAGCAGCAAAGTTGTTAATTACTATACGTACGTTCTCCTACTGACAATATTAGTTGTAGTATAATTTATGCTCTCGTATAAGCAGTGACATCAACTGCCAAAACTATAAGGTTTCTTTAGTCCATCAGTCTTAGGGCTTGTTGAAGCTTGACGTGTTACTGTCTGAGCCATAATACTAGCTACGAGGTCACTATTGTATATCTATAGTAGCAATATAAAGTGACGAAAATCAAGAGACAAAATGACTGCTATTAATATTATGATGTAGCAGTAGCAATTAATGGCTCCTGCAAAGCTAATTTTAGCCGCTATTACAAGTTTTATTTCTAGTACACTGCTAGTTTCCACAACGTTTTGCAGAAAATACAATTAATGTTGTCTGGGTCTCTTTTTTATGAGAACCAGAGTTAGAGGGATTGGGTCATGTCTACTAATAAGCTTTAGCCTTCAAATTTATCCTATGTATACATACGGCATATATATATTATGCTTAAACATGAGTCCACATGTACATTAAAAAATTTGGTTCACAAGATTTTGTACCTTTGTCTACCAGCTGAAGTTCTTCGATTAAAGTCCTCACTCTGGGTGTAATTTTTGTACCTTTGTCTACCTTTGTCTACCAGCTGAACTTTGGGTGTAATTAAAGTTCAAAAAATTTGGTTCACGTCCTCCTCATCCATTATCACTCCCCATTTGTCTAAATAGATTTCCATATTTTTTGAATGGGTGTGCACTTTCGGAAAAGTACGGCGCTGTCACTTGTTTTTTTAAGGTTGTTCTTCCTCATATTTATAGAAAATAAATAGTAATTGTCTTATAAACTGCAACCCTAAAAGCAATAAATGGTACTTTTGGATCGTTGGAACTTCATAAGTTGGTAAAAACAAAAAATGGGCCATGGGTAATTGTTGGGCTTATTTCAATTAAATAGTAGGACCTTGATTGGCTTGTAGTTTCCTTTGCATACTTTGTTGTTATTTTTGTTTAGATGATCTTCTCTTATGATCACAAAATTTCATATTTAAGTAGCTTCAATTGGAGGTCAAGAAAGTTTCACAAGATCAAAATTCAGAAGACTTTATAACCTCCTTACAAGGGCCGACACACTTTTAGGGATCTAGAATTGACCACCATAAGAATAGTTTTGTGAATAATCTTTCACCTATAATTGAAATCCGCATATTGAAGCGGATTTGGAATCGCTTGAATATATTTCTAACAATTAAAGCAATATCATTTCTTTTGTAGTGAAGCAAGCATGCAACCATAAGCAACAGAACAACAAATTTGTTCATTTTGTGTTAGTGATGTCATTCCTCCTCTTTTTCATTATTTCTAAATCCATCAACCTTCTTAATTCACAATTCCTATTTTATCCTTGTAAAAATTAAAAGAAATTAATGCTAGCTTCTAACAATATCAGCTTTCCTCTGTCCAATAAACATTATGAGTGACATTATAAAAACTGTTCTTTCTCCAATAAACATTGTGAGACATAAACGTATATCCAAAATACTGGAGCAGCAGAAAAACCAAAAACGTATAACCAACTATCCATGCAACATAATATTAGTCCTACATCAGAATTGCATGAACTTTGCTTGATCTTATTATAAGAGCAATTACCAGTATGAGGCACAAAATGCCAAAAAAAAAACAATTATCAGAACCAACAATTACCAGTAAAACTTCGAAAGTTTTAAGCCAATTTCAGAAATTTTCTATACATACTAACAATTTCAGTAGCTATGTAAACAAACAAATTCTAAAAGTTCGGTAATTGCTTCATCTGGCATCCCTTGTTCTCATTTTCCAGTGCTCTAACCAACCACATCATAAAAGGAATCAAAATGCATTTCCTCAAAAAAAATGTTTATTGTTTTTTATTCTTCACTTGGTTGTCTGGGCGAGAATTTTATGGCCTTAAATGAGGTCACTAATGAAATTGTTTAACAAAGAGAGCAATGAAAAGGACTAATAAAACTGCCATAGATGGCCATATTCAGTAAGGAGTCTTACCTGGCAGCCTGTACCAGGGCATCTGAGGCAGGATGGGAACGGCCTGCTTCCATGTAGAGCTCAGAAGCTCTTTTATAATGGTCGGCAACTTCATTTAAATGCCCCAATTCCTTTGCTAATTTTGCCACCGTCTCCATGCGGTAAGCTGCATGCCGGGTTAATAATTGCCTGGTTACATATAAAAAAACACAAATTAAGCCAATTCTATAGTGGTGATGTACCAGCTTGTTCATATAGTGAGGTAGCAGTTTTCCAATCTGTACTCGATCTTGTAAAACTGAGCTTTGTTCTGTAAAATTGAAAGTAAAATTTACATCAACATTGGGCAGAGGCGGACAAACTTAAACTTCTAAGATCCATAAATTCCATGAAATTTATTAAGATTCCAAATATTATCTACTGGAAAGGTCGATCATAGGGAGAAAGAATCGCACAGGCGCACGCACAAGAACATGGATAAACTGAGAACAATCACTAATGTTGTAAGAAATACAAGAGCTAAATATAGAGCAATAAAGATGCATATCTTTTCCTCCTCAGCACACATACCGGCTACGCTCTTTGTCTGGATTCTTTCTCCGTCGTATCTTGTTGGGGGCAAATATAGAGCAGTAAAGATCAAAGAAGCGTATTAAATAAACATAAGTCTGACCGCTCATCAGTGCTTCGTGACGGTGGTAAAACTAACGCGGGCGAAACCGTTCATCAGAGCAAGAAATTAACGCAAAATCTAAATTCAGCGAGCGATTCGGCAATATTCTCTCATCTAGTTGTCGAGAAATCACAAGCAACTAAGGTAAATCAATTTGGATCTGGACCGTTTAATCAGAATCCAAACCACTATTCAAGCGGCACCGTGCGTTCCACCTCGGACCGGATTGGTTCAGATTTTAATTGGACGGTCGTGTTCAAACAGAAATATTCTGTTACCTCAGGGAATATGGATTCGCCGCGACGGAGAGAAGTAAAATAACACGGGGTTTGAAGCTTTTTTTGCTGGCGCTGAAGTTCATCTATGAGAAAAAAAAGAAGGTATAACTTATAAGTTTATATTTTATTAATTAATATTGTTACCGAATTTTAAAATTTTAAATAATATTATTTTAGTACTTCTAGATTTATATGATATATTTTAAAAGGAGGGTTCAAATGTCTTCATTTTTTGTATCTCCATCGTACCTCTATTTTAAAAATGTTAATAATCCAAAATCTAAAACTTAAAAGTTAAATAAAATTGTTGGATATGATCTGCATCATTTTATCTATGCACGTGTAAAAAATTATGACATTCAACTTTATTTCCATTGTAATCAAGAGCTTGTTAAAAATGTACTAACGTGGATAATTTAGAAACGTTGACTTTTCAACTTATTGATTCACATAATATAAAATCAAAATGTTATAATCTTTTACGAGCACGTAGAGAAAATAACATATACTACATCTAACAATTTTATTTTGAAGTTTATGTTTTAAATTTTGAGTTATTAACGTTTTAAAAATGGAGACACGATGAAGGCATTTGAACCCTCCTCTATTTTAAAATTTTAGTGAATAAATATGTGAGTTTATATAATTTTGAAAGATAAATATGACATTATGAAGTTTTTAAGAAGAAATATGTAATATTGAAAATTTTGACAAAATACGTGAAATTCTTCTGATGAATTAAATAATTCTTCGTCATAAAGTTAACAGGCAACATAATGATACCGGCCCTTTTCCTTTTATCGCAATCATCCAATCATAATTAATAAACGGCCTATATTTAATGTAGAATTAGCCGATATTTTTATTAATACCCCAAAAAAAAACAAATTATCAAATCTGCCCCCACCCCAAAATTATTTTTAAAACTACCCCAACTGCCCGCCTGCTGGGCGGTCCAGTTTCCCCAGCAGACCACCCACTAGCTGGGCGGTTCACTACCCATAGCTGACCGCCCAGCAGCTGGGCGGTCCGCTATAAAACCCCTATAAAGGAGATTTTTCTCTCTCCTGAGAAACACAGTATTCATTCTAACAAA
Organism: Carex littledalei; assembly: GCA_011114355.1. Lineage (NCBI taxonomy): Eukaryota > Viridiplantae > Streptophyta > Magnoliopsida > Poales > Cyperaceae > Carex > Carex littledalei. Next base: position 8,960,519 of record CM022088.1, read on the forward strand.
TCCAGAACTGAAAGAGAGGAAAGAGAGGCGATTTTGAGGCTAGTAGAGGTATGGACAGTAACAAACGAGGTAAGAAAGAGAGCAACCGAGATCGTGGCGTAGCGAGAGGAGGCTCTATTAGTGATCGAGGTAAAAATGAGGGAGAAAAGAAGAACTGGCTCGTATGCCGTGATCCCCGGAATTGTGTGACATGTAAGATGAGGGAATGGAATAGACGACATGGTCGGTATGAAATTTCAGACGATGACTTTGTGGAAAACCCCTACGGCTTTGCTTTGAAAAAGAAAAAAGTTTATCGAGAGCCTCCAGCATCAGACGATAAGTTTGTTCCGTGTACTGGTAAGGCTACCACTTCGTCTGCTGTGACTGATCCAGATCAGGCAAACTCTGATAATGACTTTGTTCCATGCACTTTCAAGGCTCGTTGTAAGAAGTAAACTTTTTAGGAATTTAGACTTTATTTCATCAGTTTTGTGTTTGTGTATATTTTATGTTGTTAGTTTTTGTATATGTAATTAAGTATTAAAAATAATAAAAATGAAGCATATAAAATAATCGAAGCAAATAAAAAATTACATAGTTCACAAACTACCAATTAGAATAGTTCACAATATACATCTAAAATAGTTCATAACATACTTTAACAAAACTTGGTAATCAGCGACGACGGCCGAATAAACTCAAAATACGACGTCTGGGTCTGGGTGCAGCTGGTTGTGCGACACTACCGGATGTCTCTCCATGGCTACTACCGGTTCCTGGGCTTTCATGAGTGCGGTGGCTACTACCGGTTGCCTCAGCAACAACTCTAGCATTTTCTCTTTCGTTGGCTTTGTTAATGGCATCTGCATTGCATTCTAGTTGAAATAAAATATAAGTAAATAAATAAAATCAACCGTACCTGCTCGCTGCCTGTCAGTTGTTGAACGGCGGGCCTGATGTCCCATTCGCCTACCTTCCATCTCGTCCATGGTCATTACGGCACGCTTGTGGGGTCTTCTTCCTTTTCTGATCCACCCGCTTACGGGACAGACTCTATCACCAACATAAGCCAGCCACTGATACTGGTTGGGATAAGGATGGAAAGATGCACCCCAAGTACTCGCAAGGTAATCGGTACGGTACATGTGTGCGACATAATCATCCTTAGAGAAGTTTCTCTCCCGGCACACCGCCATAACATGAGAACAAGGTAGGTGAGCCAATTGGATTCCTTGGCAAGTGCATGTTACATTATTGTCAAGTCCAAAAATAACAACATACTTGAAAATCCTTTTCACAAACTCCATAGTCCCATCCGGTCTACGGTCGGTTGGAGCAAACTCATTTGGATAGTGCACTTCGAATTTCAATTGGTTCTCCCCGTACGGGACAACTCTCATAACTACACCTTTCTCCCTATGTTTCCTTAGTTTCCCCTCCACCCTTGTTGAAAACGTTTGATTCATGGACAGTAATTCGAGGGCTTTAAAACGCCGTGCAACAAACCATGCATTTAACTTATAGAAGGTGTCCTCCATAATTGCTGCCACGGGTAACATCCGGCTCTGCTTGAAAACAACATTCAAAGACTCAGATCCATTTGTGGTCATAATTCCCCATCGGAAACCTCCATCACGGGCTTGCAATATCTTGTCATATGCGGGTGGCTCAGCAAGATCGGTGGGATTATTTTTTCCCACCTTGAGTAAGTACGCATTTGCCTTTGGACAGTACTGCAAAAAAACAAACAATTTTAGATGAGAAAATTTAAGTAAATAATTCAGAAAATATAAGTCAACAAATAAAAATATACATACCTTGGCAAAATCTCTGAACATCTCTTCCATCCTTCTCGGTTTCTTCCTCCTGCAACCAATTTTGAATGTATCTGCAACCCAATTTTCAGATCCGCAGTTCTTGTGTAGGTTGTCTGCAACATGTTGCATACACAGCCTGTGCACACAATCGCCGTTCGTTGTCGACCACCCGAAATCTGGGCGATCAAAAACATATTTGATTCCTTTGTGCTGGTCTGATATGACACAAAAGAACCGGTCGCCAACCACTTGTCTTCGTAAGAACCTCATGAAAAATCTCCAGTTTTCCCCGTCCTCCTTCTCAACAATTGCAAAGGCCAAAGGCAACAACTGGTTTTCAGCATCATATGCACGGATGCCTATCTGTCCGACCTTTAATCGGAAATCTGTCTTCCTTAGGTAAATAATCTCCATCACCTTCTGACAAGTGATCAGAATCCCAATTCCCGTCCCATTCGTCACCCGTTTGCAAATCTCTTTGTGGTATGGCATCGATCTCAACATCAAGGTCAAGGTCACTCCGATCAACAACGGATGCCACTATAGGTATAGATGGTGGTACAGATGGAAATCTGGGTTGGATTGGGGTTTCAGGAGGAGAGGGTGGTGGTGGTAGATCGGTGGTAAAATCAGGTACATAATTCTCATAAACGGTGATACGGGCGGTTCATAACTCGAGTGGCGGGGGTTGTCATACCTCGAGGGGCGGGGGTAGTCATAACTATAGTGGCGGGGGTTGTCATAACTAGAGTGGCGGGGGTTGTCATACCCCGAGTGCTCATGACCCGAGTGCTCATAACTCGAGCTGTCATAACTCGAGTGACGCGGGTTGTCATAACCCGAGTGATCATAACCTCTATTTTCCCTAGATGTTCCAACCCCGGGTTCACGTTGAACTCTCCTGGAATATAAGTCCATTACCATGGTACCATGTGACTCAAAAGTGTTGTAAACACTCATCCATAACGACTCATCTGTTATTGGATACCTGGTATAGTAAGGTCTACCACCACTTCTGTATTAATCCGAGTAGCTAAATCTATATCATACCAGTTGGGGTTCACACCGATCTTTTCATACACTATTCCCTTCAGTTCAACAAATGAGGTATTTTCATTTACCTTGAAGCCGTAGGCTGCTTCCTTAGTGTACTGTGCTCTCTCCGCACCCCGGGTAAACTTCCCGCCCACATACAGTGCAACCAACATATTTCTGTTTGATAATTACTGTTCAAAATTGCCTCTCTTTTCTCTCTTTCGATTCTGGATTTGTTGGAATGAATATTGTGCTGCTCAGGAGAGAGAAAAACCCTTTTTATAGGGGTTTTATAGCGGACCGCCCAGCAGTGGGGCGGTCAGGTGTCCAGAGTGGACCGCCCAGCAGGCGGGCGGTTGGGGTAGTTTTAAAAATAATTTTGGGGTGAGGGCAGATTTGATAATTTGTTTTTTTTAGGGTATTAATAAAATTTTTGGTAGAATTAGCTGAAAAAAACACAAGAGGAATGATTTTAACTCCTAAATTAAATCTCTCAACCAGTTCCAACGGCAAGTCCAATCCATCGTGGAAATCGATCTGATCCATGCTGGCCCAACACGGTCCAAAGAGTTCTAAGAGGCTGAGAGTCTTTAACTCTTAACTCGTGCGATCTGATTTTTGTTGACATATTTTTCCACTCTATCCATTCTTGAGTAATCAAACAATATTTTTATAAATTAATTTCAGATATTATGAATTAATTTGGAAATATAAAATTATCTTTTTTTTGTTATGGTTAATAATTTTCATTTTCTTAATTTCATTCTGTTATTAGTAATGAGTGTAAGTAATTTTTTTTTTCAGAAAACAAAGGTCGAAGTCCATTTCATTTGAAAATGAAACAGTGTTAAGTTACATCCCCTACTAATGCAGTTTTTATATCAGCCTTTCCAGATGTCAACAAACAACACAAAATAAGAGCTCCAAGCTCATAAGCAAAAAAAAAAAAAAACTATAGTCGTATTAGCTTAAGGATTAGTCAGAGCGTGAGCAATTCATTTATGGGAAATAAATATGCTGTTATTCCTTGGGAATAACATTAACTTGTTATTTCGATCCCAACCGTTGGTCTTAGTTGAGATTAACGCATGGAAAAGTTCGAACGGGTTGGAATCAGAATAACAACATATTTATTTCCTTATTTATGTTCCGTTTTGATTAGGTATAATATTTTTTATTTTAATTTCAATGTCAATGTATTATTTTTTCAGAATATAATAAATGTATTTGCTATATTTTAATTCAACTTAAGTGTCACTTTATTTTTAAAATTATGTGCTGATAACTTTAAGTTTTTAAGTAGAATGTTATTTTTTTTTCTCATATTATGTAATGTTAGTTTTAATTTGGTTATCCTATTTTAAATTTATTTTAATCAAAACTTCATGCAAAGGAGACAAAAAAAAATCAACTTAAATATAAGCCTTGATTAAACATGAATAACTTAGAATGACCTAAGTTGATTAATTCGATCAAATATGAATAACTTAGACTGATTTGAGTTGAAATAACTAATTTAAACCTCATCGCCTATATGATTTTTGCTGCTTTGGAAAAATTGAATGTTGCAAGAACTTATTACCGAATCTATGTTTTTTGTTTCTGGGCTGGAGTTGTTCTTGGGTTGGAATGAGAATTTAGGCTTAGATCTGTGATACACTTATGAGTTGTCTCAAGCACGATTTGATATATAGGTTCGGATTATTTTTGTAGTTTGCTTCAAAATAGTGTTAGTTATGCCTATTTATGTACATAAAATTATTGTCTGTCTAACTATAATTTAATCGAAGTTAACATCTCAATCTCTTTTTTTTTTTTTTTGACAAAAGTGGGTTAGCCCACCAGTTTCATTATAAAACTAATAGTGTTCTTACAAAAAGAGGTTGGTACAGTGGTTACACCAACAAGCTTGAGCATACAGTTAATTTGCTTCAAATTAGTGTTAGTTATGTCTATTTATGTACATAAAAGTATTGCCTGCCTAACTAGAATTTGATCGGAGTTCACATTTCAATATATATATATTTTTTTTTGACAAAAGTGGATTATCTCCACCAGTTTCATTACGAAACTGATAGTGTTTTTACAAAAGGGGTTGGTACAGAGACTATATCAACAAGCCTTGATCAGCACACAGTTAACATTTCAATCCAGAATTAAACTTATTTAAATAACAAATTAACATAATTTCGAAGAATAATTCAGGCCGAATAGTCTATCAATTTGATATATATGATATTAATATATAGAGAAATAATGTTTGCACAAATTATATTTTTGTGAAAGTACAATCTGTAACACAAATTAATTAAGGTACCAAATACAAAGGAGCGTACAATCTTTTCCCAGATAAAACCATTCTATATTTTTTAGCAATCTATAAATATTAGGATTTGATTGTACATGACGTTTGTGGTTACACAAAATAAATTGTTGAACCATATTGTAAAAAAAATTGTAAGTTTGAAATAAGTGCGGTTACACAAAATAATTGTTGTACACTTAAATTATTGTTTCTAATGTTCATAGGTTGCATTTAGAAATTTGTATTGTATATTTATGGTCGGAATTTTGAATTTAAATTGTGCATTTCAATCACTAATTTTAAAACTATGCAAAATATACGAGTCAGCAGATAAACCATAATTTCTAACACACTTACTTATTTTAAAATATATATGAATACAAGTGTTACTCTTATCGTAATATAAAAAAAATACTAGTTAATATTAATTTTAAACAATATATTCCTTCTTCCAGCTACATGCATGAATAATCAAGGTTCTTCCTTCGGGATAAGAAAGCATAATATGAGAAAATTCAAATTTTTGTCTTTCAGGGAAAGCAATGATGCCTAATCTTATTACTGATGTGCTTGAGATGCAATGTAGACAACTACTGTCAAGGTTTTTTTAAAAAAAAAGAAGAAGAGAATAATGCAATGTACCTATATATTATAAACAAAACTAACAAGTATTTACTTGCACCTGTCCAACGGGTCTTTCCTATTAATCCCTTTCGTCATTTGCTATTGATCCCTCTTCTGATCATATATATATTCTGACAAGAGAATGAAAATTGAAATCCATTACCACCACTAGAGGAAGTACGTACAACGGTACAAGCAAGGAAGAGAAGCGATATTGGAATTTAGAGTCCCTACCAAGCAACAACATTGTACCTCCAAGGTTAGTCTCACATATACCAATCTCAATTTAATAGTTCATATACAAACATTCATTTTTGGGATAACAAAATGAAAATTGTGTACTATAGTAATTAGAATTACCAAGCCAGACTCAATATGTATACGTAGTTTAGTTAACTAGAAAATATTGACATTGAGGCTTAAGATGAAGATTTTATGGGATATTTTTTTACTGCTAGAGATAGACCTCAGTTAATCTTTACTTTTAATTTATCATATATATAATTTACAACATATATTTTGTCAGTTCCTTCATTTAATTTTTTTACAATAAAATGGATACACCCTCCTCTTGTAATTTTATAAAAAAATTAAAAATAATGAATATGCTCCCGTAAATATATAACTCGATCGGTCGTGTAATATAATTTTGTGTTTCAAACAATATGCACAATTACTTAGCTATCTAGGTAGGATTATTACATATGTTGATTTAACTTCAAAAACTCTCGTATTTGTTTTGAAGGAGAAAAACTCTCATGTTGTTGTTGTTTCATCTTCTTCCATCTCAGTACTTCGATTTTTTTTTCTTCTGAAAATTACCTGTAAATATGGATAAAATGCATTAGATCAAGAAGGAGATGGGAACAAATTTAAGATTTGCTGTTAGCAGTATACACCAAGTGCACATCAATTTTCTAATAGGAACATCGGATTATGCTAAATTTCATGTAATTTTGGATTAGGTACTTGCATCTCCTCCTCCGTTATTAAAAGATTAAAAAAAACGCTAGTCAACAATTTCTTTATGAACTATTTCAAGGAAGAAATGCATGTTTCAAGGGGAAAAAAGACATGAGCATTATTTTGTTTTTTATTATTAAACTCAATCAGTAAATAATACTTTATTTGTTACTCACCAAAAAACTATTTTGCAGAAGTAATAAAGAATGGTGAATACAGGATCTCGACGTGAAATCGACCAATCAGAGGCTGGTCCTTCGACACTGAGACAACCAGTCTTAGAGCAGCCTCAGCCAGTGATAGATCCACCAGAAGTTGAACCACAGATCCCCTTTTCGTCAATGCCCTCCACTGACAAGAAGCTATCACTTGAAGAACTGAAATACAAAATTAACAAATACAAAGACCTGATTGAAAAGCATACAGGTCAAGAAAAGGGCAAAGGCAAAAGGAAGCGAATGGCCCGGAGTATGCGAGTTCGTCGAAGACCAATCTACTGTATCAATGACAATATACTGAAGTGCATGCTTCGTATGATGGAGAGGTTCAATGCACGAGGGTTTGTGTATGGGATGGTTTCTGAAATTGGCAAGCCGCTGACTGGTGCCTCGGACAGTCTCCGCGGGTGGTGGAAAGAACTTGTCATGTTTGACAAAAAAGCCCCAGCCAAAATTGACCAATTTCACGCTGAAATCTCGCTCGTGTCACCTGTGTCACAAATAAATGAACCCAAGTCAACAATTGATATGCTAATGCAGCTATCAGATCCTACACTCGGGTCTATCTTATCAATTATAATGCAAAACTGTTCACCCAAACAACGACAGTTCCCGCTTTCCAAGGGCATACCGCCACCATGGTGGCCTACAGGACATGAAGATTGTGTTGGGATAAATTTTCATAATATTTTGATAGTTATAAATTAATTAAAATATATCAAATTGAAATAGAGTTACCCGAATTGTGCAAAGCACTGTCCTTAAGCGTATTCAATTTAACTCTCTAAATTTCAAATATCACAAATGGAGATTTTCAGCAAGTTTATAGAAGAGGGAATTTTGAGTTTTTAGAACTCAAGTTCCAACAAATTGGTGGGGCCAAACTCAGATCCCGAGAGAAGGACTGCCACCATATAAAAAGCCACACGATTTGAAAAAGAAGTGGAAAGCAGCGGTGTTGGTTGCCGTGATAAAGCACGTCTCCCGATTTCCTTAGTATCTATGATGTTCCGCTCCGGCACAAGTATCTAGTGGATAGAATGAGTGCTAAGGAGTTAAAATATTGGAACATGGATTTAAGAGAGGAGGTAAAGCCATTTTGCTCCCCTGCCGAACCACTAGACAGAAGTTTCCATTCTTGATCGGAAAACCTCTAATTTACAATACTGGTGGCTCAAGTGGGGTGCAATGATGGTATTTTAACCGGTCTTTGTTAAGGGAACAATAGTAAATTTTAATTGTTTTTTTTTTATGTGCGCTTTAATTAGTTAAATATAATAAAGTGATTATGATTAATATTAAAGGAGTTTAATGCTAATTCTTTTATGTTTACCAGTAAAACAGATTTTTCTGATATGTAATCTGTTTTACATATTTCTGATTATGATCAATAATTAATTTTCTGTAATGTTACTCGTCTCTGCTTTCTTCATAATCATAACACGATATATGACAAGCGAAGAATGTGCCTTTCATGAATTGCTAAAGCTTCTGCTATAAAACTAGAAACCTAGGTTGGTTCGACGGGCAATCTACACCCTACAATCTTAAATCTTATCAACTTCATCAGATTAACGAACCCTCTTATAAAAGTTCGGATTTTAAACCTGAATTTATCATTAATCCAACTGTTGTTAACTTGTTATTGTTCCGTCTCCCCCAATTAACCGAATTCAGATCCAGTGCATTAACCCAATTTTTGAGTTTTGATCCAAATCGTCCAAGATGCTCTAACACGAATCTTAAAGAGCCTGGACCCCACAAATAATACTGGCCCCCTGCGCTACCACCGAATAGGCATTTTGTACCTCTATGTTACACTGTAGAAAAAAATTTGGTTCGTAGGAATTTTGTACCTTCGTCTACCATCCGAAGTTCTTCAGTTTGGAGTGCTCACTGTGCGTGTAATCTTCGAAGAGCTGCAAACAAAATAAATAAGCATAATTAGTCGGACAACAAATAGATGAGGCAAACCCCCAAAATATAAATAGAGATGAGTGAGGCTATGGTACTATGGTACTATGCACAGCGCATATGGGCTCGCGTTATGGACTTAAATTTTCAATTTGAAAGTCCGTATGATCGATCTGAACCGTTCAATATGATCTCCATCATATGAATATGTACCTGTAAACTAAAATTAACATTTTTTTTTTAATTTCTTACTATTTGTTTAGATGGGTAGATTTTCTACCCATTTAAAATTTGAGTCCACAATTTTCAGATCAAGTGATTTTGTATCCATCTAAAAAAATAGTAAAAAAACTTTTAAAAAATTTAAAATTTAGTTTACAAGTACATATTCATATGGACATCATGTTAAGCGATTCGTATCGACCCGTTAGAATTTTGAAAATAAAAACATTAATCCATAGTATGAACCAATCCGTACTATACATAGTACCATAGCCTCGCTCAATAGAGATTATAAATTGAAATATACTAATCAATAATTTTAGTACCCTACAATCACTATATCCAATCCTATATAGAAAAAGATAGTATCAATAGAGAAAATTAGAAAGACCGAATATGATAAAATTAATAACAATAAAATGGGATAACCAAACCATAAATCAAAGTAGCTATTTGTCTTGAATCTCACAATTCACGACAAGTACCGAAGAATTATTTATTTTTCTAGTCTTTGGATTGTGGATTTTGTAAAAAAAAAAAAAAAGATTTACATATATGTATATATTTCAAAGAGAAATAATATAAAAAATCTTAAAAAAAAAAAATCAAGTTGAATTTTGTACAGCACATAAATATTAACGAATAAGCTAAAATTTTCATTTTATCTATGTCTCTCATCAGAAATAGACAACATATTATGTCGTCTTCATCTATTATCACGTCCTCCTCATCCATTATCTCTTCCCATTTGTCTAAATAAAATTCCATAATTTTCAAATCCGTATGTGCTATCGGAAAATTACGGCACCGACACTTATTTTTTTTTTCTTTAGTTGTTCTTCCTCTTGTAGAAAATAAATAGTAGTCGTCTATCTATAAACTGCAACCCTAAAAACAATCAATGTTATTTTTGAACCGCTGGAGCTTCATAAGTTGGTAAAAATTGGGTCATGAGTAATTGTTGGGCTTATTTCATTTAAATAGTAGGACCTTAATAGGCTTGTATTTTTCTTTGCATACTTTCTTTATATTTTTATTAGACGATCTTCTCTTGTGAATTGTGATCACAATATTTCATATTAAGGCAGCTTCAATGGAAGGTCAAGAAAGTTTCCCAAGATCAAAATTCAGAAGACTTTATAACCTACTTACAAGGACCGACACACTTTTAGGAATCTAGAATCGATCACCATAAGAATGGTTCTGTGCATAATCTTTCATCTATAATTGAAATCCGTGTATTGCAGCGGATCACCGTAAGGATGGTTTTGTGCATAAGAAATATCATTTTTTTTTTTTTTTTTTTTTGTAGTGAAGCAAGAAACAGAACAACAAATTTGTTCATTTTGTGTTACTGGTGTCATTTCTTTTTATATTGACTTTTTTGTGTTAGTGGTGTCATTTCTTTATATATTGACTTATGTGTCCTTGATTTTTTTTTTTTTTTTGCATCGCCTTGTAAGCACAAATTTGTTCATTTTGTGGTAGGGTGTCATTTCGGTAAATTACGACACCGACACTTGTTTTTTTAGATATTCTTTCTCTTATAGAAAATAAATAGTAATTGTCTATCTATAATTAAATTGCAACCCTAAAAGCAATAAATGTCACTTGTGGATTGCTGAAACTTCAAAAATCGGTAAAAACAAGAATTGAATAGGATCTTGATTGGCTTGTATTTTTCTTTGCATACTTAATTTGTTGTTATTTTTGTTTAGACCAAATCTTCTCTTATGATCACAATATTTCATATTTAACTTCAATTGGTGGTCTAGAGAATTTCATCACAAATCGAAATTCAGAAATTTTTATAACCTACTTGCAAGCAGGGGCGGACCCAGAGTGTTCTAGGGAGGCAGCTGCCCCCTCTGGATTTTGAGTTTTAGTGGAGATTTATCGGTTCCGACCGACTTTACTCCCCCTGAAATTTTTTTTGCCCCCTCTGGACGTTTAATTTGTAATTCGGGTTAAATTTAGGGTTAAAATTGTAATAAATCTGTTGAATTTTGATTGATAATTAGAATTATAAGTCAGAGCATCAGAAATTACAAGTCAAAGCATTGGAAAGTATAAGTTAAAACATTGTTTTTATCGAGTACCAAATTGGTTAATGGATTTAAACCTGATTAGATTTTTTTTGCCCCCTGACGAAAATCTTGGATCCGCCCTTGCTTGCAAGGACCGACACGCTTAAGGGTTCTAGAATCGATTACCATAAGGATGGTTTTGCGAATAAGTTTTCATTAATAATTGAGACCTGCATATTGCTCGGATTTGGAAACGCTTGAATATATTTTTGACAATTAAAGCAATTTTCCTTTTTGTGTAGTGGAGTAACTGAAGCAACCATAAGCAACATGAATCCATATCCTCTACATTTACGTATAGTTAATTTTTTTGAACCATGTGGTTTAATTTCGGGCCAAACCGACTCACGCCTATAACGCATGGGGCTTTTTAATATTAGTGTGAATTTAAATTAGACGGTTCAGATCTTAACTCAAATAGTGCGTTAATGCAGAGGATACGAAAATCAATTACATGAATAAAATATTTCACAGGGGAATGCGATGTATTTTGAAAATTTGATGTTCTGTATCGCGAATGTAATTTCTATGTACATAAACCAATAGTCAATTTTATCAAGGAAAAAAAAAATAGTCATTTTAAAAAGAAAACGAATGTAACAATAGTCACAAAAAATTAAAATCTCTCAGCCAGTTCCAACCCAGCCCAATCCATCGTGGAAATCGATCCCATCCATTCCGGCCCGACCCGACCCAAACAGTTTCGAGCAGGCCTTAAATGGGCCCTTCGACATATTTCCAACTACGTTGAAAAACCGAGGGAAATCCAAAATTTTCGAGGAATGGAAATGGAGAGGATTTACGATCGCATGCAAAATTTGAACTGCCAAGGCATCCCAAGTAAATTTCAACAAAACCAAGGGCAGTGAGAGCGAGATGTCCAGAGATAGGACAAATCGGGGCGTAGTAGTTGGCGAGGAACCTTTCTCATACACCAGGTCTATTACGGTAGAACAACGAGGCAACCATGGTTGCGGGTCCCACTTTACAGCTGCTGTATCTATTACATCTCTTATGTGCCAGGTTTATCTGGTAACTCCTTGCGACCAAGAAAACGTTCTAGATGCTCTTAGAGTAACGTAAGTGTTACAGAAACAGTGACTGATACACGGGGACCACATGAATAAAAGCTTGAGAAGCCATACATTAATGGTAGTATTAAACGACAGTGATCTAGGACAAGGAGCATACGATAACATAACAGCATCAGGGGTAATAACTAGGCCTCTGTTACTCCGATACAAGTAACTCCCGGTCGGAAATGTTTTTGTCCTCTCCATTTCGTAAGAACTGAAGAATCCATTGATTTCACTCATAAATCAGAACTCAAATTTCTCTAACTAAACAAAGTCAAAATTTTCCACTTATATATATATATATATATATTCTCAAGATAGACAATGAAGTAATTTCTACTTAGAGCGCCTGATGCAAGGGATTTGTATTCAGGGATTAATAGGGTTTTCTTTTGTTGATTATTTGGCTTGTATGTGTAATATGAATGCGGTGTTTGTTTCTAATTGGAGAAATTGAAAGGAGTGGGTGCACCATTTATTTACAAAGATACTTGTGCTTCATTACTTTTATTCCCGGTATTAATGGAATAAAAACTGGACTCATCCAGTTTAACAAGACTTGAGAGGAGTGTTATGATTCGTATTTACAGCAGCTGTCACATGCCCTAAAAGCCCCCCTCCTCACTCCTCCTTTCTCTCTCTCATCTCAATCCAAAATCAAACTCATCCGTCGTACGCTCTTTCCTTATTCAAATATATATCCTTTTTTCATTATATCCTTCTTTGTTTTTTTATTTCGCAACCCAAATTTCTCGCTTGTCACTCACTCTTTCTCGCCTCTGTTTGACCCCCTTTCTGCTTGCTTCCCACTCACACTAAGCTCTCACGCTCAAAAATAGACAGCCAGGTAGCTAGATCTGGCCTTGTCGCCATTTTACGCTTTTCTCTTTCACCTCTTTCCTTACTTGTATTTATTATTCTTTTTTGAAACCGCAAATCGTGCAATGTTGGGTGAAGCATTGACAGTACTGTAAGAGAGTGTGAGTATGGATACGTCGATTTTTGTGAGCTGCTTCTGAAAATCCGATTTTGAAGTGCCATTGTTGTTTCTAGAGGGAGAATAAATGAATTTTAACAGGAGTTACAATATGGGGGAGAGAGAACGAGAGACTATGATTCGTAGCGGGAGAACGCTCGGAATGGTGATTAAGGAGAAGGATGAGGAGCTGGCGCTGTTTCTAGAGATGCGCAAAAGAGAGAAAGAAGAGAAGGAGAAAGAGAGAGAGAAAGACAAGGTGGGAAGCACCGATCCAATGCAAGGTAACTAAAGCCCCTAATTAGTGCCAATCAATTTTTTTCCTTCGGAAATTTTTTTAGCCCTAGTTATTGTTTGAACAACTATTTTGCTATTTGGTACAACTACCAGAGAAAATAGGAAATAATCCAGTAGACCATCCTGGAATCATCTATTCCTTCCGTTTGTAATTACAAAATGTCCTTGGGTACATATGCAAACCAATGGACTTCTAAATATGAGTATATTCATTCAAGGAGGGCAACAATCTTTCATACATGCCCTCTTAAAACTTGGTATTTAGCTTATATTCGCCGTGATAGGTATCTCATATGCCTTAAATCTCTGTATCCTCACAGATGGGTGAATTTTCAGCATATATGCCCTCTAATAACTTTAAATTTGCATATACACCCTCAGAATCTAGTATTTATATTGTATCTGAGCAAACCTATGACCTTTTATTTATTTCTTTTGTGTAATCCAGAAAGCAATAGATAAAATAACTCTACAATAGTGATTTGTATATGTCCATATAATCTCTGTTCGTTTGATGTGACCTCTTTCTTTTGTGACTCTTGTCTAGATATAACAAGCAGCACTTTTAAAAGCCTAAGTTGAAATACAAGCAACAGGCTTAAATAAATGAAGAAAAGTGAAATCGGTATTGTTTTAGTCTGCAGTTTGATATCGGTACTTATATTCTCTTATAAGACTGGACATTTGTATGGTTTTCAGGGAGGCACCAATTCAAAACCAGAATTACAGAGTTAGATATTTAAATATTGTTGTTTATTTCTGCTGTTTCTGAAAGTCCTTTCTGTTTGGTATATTTCTTAAACAGAGTTGAAAGGAGGGGCTGTACCACACTATAATAAAGTACTTCCTAATACCACATTAGTACGCAAGGCTGGAATTGATGATTTTCTAAACTCCGATAATGACAAGAATGACTATGATTGGTACTTGTGACATCACATTCTCTTCTTTTATGGATTTCTTCTGAGATTGTTGTGCAACCTTTTGTTTCAATACCTTATTCCTATCTAAATGCTGGTAAAATGATCTTTTGCATAGCCTTGTAAATATCACTATTTCCATAAGCAGATTCTCAAATGAACCCTTTAAGTGGTAACCAAAAACTACCCAAACCGAAAAAGTTATCATACAGTACAGCACAGATAAGAAATTTGCTGAAAGAAGGGATCACAACTAAGAATGGTATATTCATCCAGGAAGAGTAAAATAAAGTGGATTTTTTATTATACCTCAAGGGCACTATATCAGCTAACTGAAGAGAAGCAACAGAAAAAAGAAAGAGCAGGCTAAGGAAAAATGTGGGACCATTATGCAAATTTATCCTCACAACGTTGTGTTTGTTTAAATTCAGGCTATTAACACCCCCAGGGACACCGTTGTTTCCATCTTTGGAGTCACAGACAAAAAAATCACCAGTAAGCCGAGTTGGCACCCCCAAATCCCGTCCGACTACTCTTAAATCCAGGGTACCTCATACCTTCTCTCTTACAATGTGCTGTTCAA
The DNA here is from genome assembly GCA_011114355.1 of Carex littledalei. Lineage (NCBI taxonomy): Eukaryota > Viridiplantae > Streptophyta > Magnoliopsida > Poales > Cyperaceae > Carex > Carex littledalei. Next base: position 8,975,538 of record CM022088.1, read on the forward strand.
GTCCAAAATATCTGCCAAAATAATATAGTCTGAGGCCAATGCAAAGCTCCATAAGGCTCAAACTAATATGTTGTAAAACTGATGCATTATTAGAACTAAACTTTGTGAGATTTAGTATTTAACACTTTTAAGCATTAGCTTTTGCATATATTTATCTTTATTCTGGACCTCGTGTGCTTGCATCTAGATTTTTGCCGCACTTGTACATTAGAGATAAGGTTAACTCAGGGAAGGGCTTACTTGAACAAAAGCCAAAAAAATTGGGCATAATTGGAGAAATTAGAAGTTCACGACCCAATTTTCTTCCTCTCTGTGTTTTGTACTAGGATTTTGTGTTTAGTTGGCTTAGATATTTAAATGTCAAATGAGGGATTCATTTGCACCAAAATTGATGCCTCTGTGCCTCCAAACATTTGGAGGGATGATAGAGGCAATTGATGTGGACAACAACTTCACTGTGTTAATTCTTATTTTCAAGGCAAATGTATTTCAACATTTCATTTTAGCTTTCTCTCGTGTTAAATTCTTATGTTATAATGGAAGCAATCAATTTTCCCTAAATGATAAATTTGTTCACTACTGTTCTGTCTGTTTTGCCCTTGTATAGTTAGCAAATCCTCAAGATCCACCTTTAAGAGGCAGTACTGGTAGCAACCCTCCATCTCGTACTACCTCATCACACAGCCTCACCACCACCCGCAGACCATCCTCGTCAGGTGGCCCCCCGTCCTCTAGACCAGCCACACCGACAGGTCGTACCACCCTCTCCACACACTCCACTCGGCCCTCTCGACCCTCCACCCCCACTTCCCGACCCATCCTGCCATCCAGAACAGTCCCAGCCAGGCCTGTACCAGCAGCATCCAGACCTGCTTCCCGCTCGACAACACCTTCTCGGTCCACTGTGCCGACCAGATCATCTACACCGTCTCGTGCCTCCAGTGTACCAGCCTCACAGCCAAAACCGGTACCGAGCCGTTCTTCCACTCCTACCAGACGGAACCCAAGCAATGCAAATGTAACCACTACAAATGTGGGTCCAACCGGTCGATCTGCACCTGCCTTGCTTAGTAGATCAGGTATAACTGGTGGGACCAAACCCTCATCAGTTGCAGCACCACCTACACGCGCGGCTTCTCCAACAGTGAGGTCCCGCCCATGGAAACCTTCTGACATGCCAGGGTTTTCACTCGATGCGCCACCAAATTTAAGGACCAGTTTGCCCTCAGATAGGCCCTCTTCAGCCTCTCGAGGGAGGCCTGGAGTCCCTAGTGCCAGGTAGGCATAAAAGATCAGAAAGATTTGCCAATGAGCTCTGATGTTTTGAGAAATTGCAAAATTACATTTTTATGTTAGAAATCAGTTGTTGTAGAACAAATAAGTGCCAGCATGAATGATTGCAAGTTTGGGTAACATCCCAAGGAAAGAAAAATTTGTGTTGTTACGTATACTGGTTAAGGGACTTTCCGCATTTTTCTCAAAATATACAGGCCTTACGTGCAAATACTCAAATGCTTGATTCTTTTGCAATATACTGATCTGATGGGGCATCTTTTACAAATTTCTCAAAAAAATAAATTAGATTCATTTTTAAATATTAATTTTTTTTATGAGCAGAAATGCAAATTGTTAGAAGTATCTGGATATTTTTAGAAATGCTTACATCTTCTTTTGCATAACAGAAGAACCAGTTTGGCAATAAACATGAAAAATAAAATGCATATTTGTATGATGTCATCTTCATATTTTTAGAAATGTATATTTGTCATCTGCATATTAAGCTGACTCTTTTTTTAATCTTGTAAAGCAAAATAAAATGTTTGTTTTGTATGATGCCAGGTCATCTTCAGTAGATATAGGTTCCCAGCCAAACCCCAGGGGGAGGCGCCAATCATGCTCCCCATCTAGGGGTCGGGCCCCAAATGGTGTCAGTGCTTCAGCGCTGACATCATCCAGGAGAGGTCACATGAATGGTAGTACCGAGCCAAACTCTAACTCTAGCCCGAACCCGGTTGTTATAGGAAACAAGATGGTTGAGCGAGTAGTTCATATGCGACGGCTGGCCCCACCTAAGCAAGAGACTGGTTCCAATGCTGTTCTCACGGGTAACAGACCTGCTCTTTCACCAGATGGTAGCAGTGGATTTGGCCGCAACTTGTCTAAGAAATCCCTTGACATGGCATTGAGGCATATGGTATTTCTCTTTTCTCTAGACCTTTCATATTTTACATTTGTAGAGATATCAAGTGCATGGATGCTCTTGTCAAGAACAAGAATTTTCTTTTACAATTTCTTATTTTCTAGTGGATTAAAAGGATATTAAGTTTGCTGAAGTGGACATACCAACTGTACACTTTGAAAAGATTTTAAGGAAACGTAAAAGGTTTGTTGTTTACTCTCCATTTTGTTTTGGTCAGTCTTCAGTCTCTCCCTCAAACAGCCCCAATAACATTTTGTCTTGGAATTTCTGTTTATCATAGTTCAGCTGTTGAATTTGTTAACAATTATTATCTTAAAAATTTGCAACTATGTAGGATATAAGGAAGAGCATTCCAAACAACCTACGACCGCTAATGACAAACATACCCGCATCATCCATGTATAGCATTAGGTCTGGTGCATCAAGTGCGGGACCGACACGAAGCCACCAGGTCAACGTGTCAGACTCACCTCTAGCCACAAGTAGCAATGCTAGCTCAGAACCAAGTGTTAATAACTTGATATGCTTGGAAGGTGCTGAGATTGATGAGGATTTTGTACAACAACCAATCAGATTGTGACATGTCTTGTTGCATAGTGCAATATTTGATGTTCTTTTTTCTGATCTAGATTAGATTGTTTTATCTTTTGGAAGAAGGATCTTAAATTGCTTCTAGTATTGCTGTCTAGGCACTGGACCTTTATGATGCTCCTGTGCTATATGGAATCGCATTGTGATATCACGTTAGATGTTTGTCACTGGGTCAATCTTTTTTCAACTTTTTTCAGTTTTAAATTTTGGCATATTTATTTCTTTCGGCCTAATCTTGACTAGTTGACTATGTACGATTGTAATTAAAAAATTTCCAGAAGCATTATTTGCATCTTGTGTTAAATTTGTCAAAAAAAAAAATTATGATAAATGCTACAGCTGTCCAGCAAGCATAATTACATATGAAGGCAGCACAGAGTAGTACGTGGTCAATCAATTATACAAATAAAACATGCAACACAAACAAGAACAGCTAATTTTGTCCAAACCAACAACTCTATTAACTTTTGCCCTGAATGCTTCTGTCAAAATAAAATAGTGTCGCTCGTCTTATAGTATGTGTTATGCTGTTCCGTTGACCTAGTAGGAAAGCAAGTTAAATGGCATCCAGTGAAACAGATAATACAAACATCTCTAAAGTGGCATAGAATTAGCTTTGAGAAATAATGTTCTGGTGAAAAAAATATCAAATTGAACCTTAAAAAAGATCTAGATCAGACTTGAGTTTGTTCTGCCTCCACCTGGGCAGTTTGTCAAATTGATCTTTTGTCATTCCAAATTTTTCTTGGAACTCCTCTGGTGACAAATAATCCTGCAAACCCAAAAAAAGTCCAATGAGAGATCACTTGAAAATCAGAGTTCAGACATATTTTTATTCTAACTTACTAATATGTCCATAATTCCCATCTTATTTTCTTCAGGTGCCTTTTAAACTATTTAAATATTGAAAAATATATCATAAGTACAGTTATTTGTCGTTACATTATTTTCGACCCCTTACTGGTGGATACATTTCAGTGCTAGAAATTACTAAACAGCAGGGCCATTTCTCAATTTTGCCAGCAATAAAGGATTCCATCGCAGATTTTCCTGAATCCAAAGAGAGATGTTTTTTTCCGAAACAGAAAAGATTTCTGAGAAGAAGCATACCTCACGGCGGGTCACATCTATACCCGCTACAGGTGTCTTACTATTCACCTTCAGAATCTCATAAGGATATACCACAGCATCTATCTTTTGCAATTCCGTTGCCTGGCTCTGGAACAGTCGCCTCGTCACCGCATCCTTCTCGTCCATCTGTAATATACAACATTTCTTTATTATTTTATCGAGGAGTGATTTTGATTGCTCAGGTAGAACTGCCCAAGAATCACCACCTGCCAGCCTATTTTTCTCTAAATAGTAATAATACCTTTTTCTGGCCTATCTTTTCTTATGGAACAAGTTACTATGGCTTTTTTTATATTCAGTAACCTTTTTTTGATCTGTTGATAATTTATTAGATGTTTTTGCAGGCTTTACTAGCCTTCCTTTAATTCTAATATTTTTTATATAGATGTTCTCTTTAGAAAAGCATTTTTGTACAGTAATTAAGTCTTTATGAAATACAGAATTTTTGTAAAAAATCTATATGTATAGTGACCCCACATTGCTACGTCTTGAAATGACCTACTTACACTTACATCATTCCTACAGTAACTTTGTTAGGGGTGTTGATGGGTATTGTACGAGTCAGGTGGAGGTGTTTCGTATCCACATCCCCGTCTAACATTAGTCTTATCCGTATCCTACCATTATTCGTTAAGTATTAGCCTTACTGGCTAAAATATTGTATATAAATCAATCTCATCATAATAATAATATATTATATAGTTAAATATACGAATAAACATTATCATATGGAAACAATTTGGGTCTGACGCCCATCGGACTCAAATTATGGGTTCCCATACCGTCCGATTCGCTTTAAGTTCTGTGCGCACCTGCTTTAATATTCGTGCCAATTTAGCTCGCACAGATCATAAAGCGGATCAGACGGACTGGGAACCCATCAGACTCAAATTTGAGTCCGATGGGCGTCGGACCCAAATTGGTCCCTTATCATATATGATTTTATATTTATCAATTACCTATAGGGTAATTGGGTTTGGAATAGTGCTTAAGCTAACGAAATAATTCTTACCACACCCTTACCCGATAAGCTAACAAAAAATAATTCTTGCCATACCTGCCTTACACAATATGATATAAAGGTAGGATAAATGGGTAAAAGGATTTCATTGACTGTAACAGTTGAGCCCAATATTGGTATTTCAGCAGCTGCATTGTCAAGTTGGTATTAAGTCTAATTTGATACCAAAATCTTTTTCTTTCAACTTTTCCCTCATGCACTATCTTTTGGTGGTTTTAGGTTTCATTAAGTCAATTATGTGGAAAACCTAAAATCACCAAGAAAATGTGCGGGATTAGAAAGCTAAAAGAATTGGAATTAGACCTATACCAACTTGACAATGCAGCCACAGGAGAACCAATACTGGCCCTGACTGTTACAGTTAATCAGTACAAGGCAAGTACTCCTAAATAAGGTTATCTAGCAAATTCGAAGGCCTTAATTGCAGTTAAAGAAAGACAACCTCTGTTTTAGGTGAAGATCCTTTTACGAGGGCCAGCTTTCTCTCAAATGAATTACCGTACATCTGCAGATTTAGTTCAATCCCAAAGAAAAAGATAACAAAAGGCATCTGAGATTAAGTTGTGTCACAGTGATTATATAACAAATTTATAATATTAGTTGTAACATAACAATCTTGGACATTAGTTGCATCGATGGCACTATAAGGGCAGTTTCTAGAAAAATACCAAAAAAAGAAAAAGAAAAAAAAACAAGTAAATGAATTGGAAACAACAGCATTATATAAGTGGTTACATTTGTTTTAGAGGGATCCCAGTCAAAGAAGCAAGTGAAGAATGGGGGCTCGCTGCCTTCACCAATTACATAGATCGGCATACCGATTGACTGTTGATGTATAATCTCTGCCTCAAGATATTTCTAAAAATCATTACATATAGATGTTATGTTAGGAATAATTTTGGATGTGCATCCGCAAACATTAAATATGATGTGTATCCTAGAAGCTAAGAAATGTCAATTTCCTACTTCTAAACATGGAAATACCAAAAAACCCTCCTCTCCTAATTTCCTTCTACTTAAATGGAAGAAAAAGAAAAACTGCCCCATCTCTTCTCAATGTAGATAAACAGTCACAAAGGAGAGGAAGATTAAACTTTAAACACCTTTGGAAGTAAATGGGAAACTGAGGAATCATTCTGCAGAGACTTGGGTAATAATTTATCATTTTGCAGGATGAATGCATGAAGTCTTTGACATTTTACCAAGTATCAGGTCAAATCTCGGAAAATTACCTTGCCTAGAAGAAGCGCTTGATCCTTTGATTTGAAGTTGGAATGCAATCCAACCCAAATAAAAATTTCATTATGAGAATCTAGTACGAGGGCGTCTTCTGTAGTTAAATCATCTTGTGTGAAGTTGTAAATCTCCTTTCCCTGATAAAGAGGTTCATATGTAATAGCTTATTAGCATCTATTTTCCAGCAAAACACCTTCGGGGTCTTTGCAAACAACACTCAGAAATTGTAATTGCAAATGATAACCAAACATTTTATCCTATACTTTGTAGTAGCTAAGTAGCATGCAATTTTTTTATTTCTATTTAACAAAGACACCCAAATCATTTTTGTTGATATTTAAATAGCACTGAACCATCAGATTGTGTGGATCGAGAGTCGATTGAGGATTTGACAATTTGGATCCAAACTCCAGTGAGTGTTTATACTGTCTAGGCTAAATTGAACTAAAACTAAGCAGATTTAGATGTTGTTAATTTACATGAACTATTGTGAGATTCCTTTTGAGCTATAAAAAGTGTACGGGTAATAATCGTACCTTGTAACTATCTGGTAAAGAGAGCAACCAAAACCATCCGTTAGAGCATGGTCTACGAAACAGGAAAGCCAACGCATTACTTGTTGAAATGATATTTAGGTTAAAGTATTCTGCATGGTACCTTCTTCAAGGCTTCCAGTGAATAATCTCGGATCTTCTGTTTCAAGTCTGGTGTGCCTTTCTTTAGGGTACTCTGATTTTTTTCCTAATATTTGCCAGAAATCATCAAGTTCTGAATCTTCTCTCACTAAAATAGACTGCTTCAAAGGCTGTCCAAAAGCAAACACCAGAAAATAGATTAAAACATTGGAGTCTTGTATATTTGAGTTGATTTTTTATTTTATTTTAACTCATGTTCTATATAAAACATAAAAGGAAGATCTTTTCAGGTGTATACATCATGAAATTGGTTCCATTTTTATTTTCTAGTTCTAACAAAGACTGCAATAATTAGCAAAACCCTAGATGAAGCTAAACACATCAAGGCATACTAAACAGAAAAACTCTGGAACACAATATTGGAAAAGATTATGTTACATCAAATAGTACACATCATCAGCAAAGATGAATATTTGGCAGAAAAAAGGTAATTAGGACGATTACTGAAACAATAGTACCTCTGCTTTTGGAAAAATACTGCAGTGTGAGTCAAATCTTAGGAGTACTTAAATTATGCAAGGACTCTCTGCAAAGAAGAAGTAGGATCCTAAGGATACAAGTGAAGTTAAATAACACATACACTGAGCTTATCAAGCATTTGATAAAGGAGATCCTCATCATGGGGTGTAGAATAGCCTCCAATCCATGTGTAGAAAAAATCTCCCTCTTGTAGTATGTAACAGTAAGATGAATTTAGTGAACACGGCACCTGTGCATTAAATGAATAGGAGTGAAAATAAGTATTGAAGCCCTCGTTTAGTCCTAAATTACATAGATGGACCTTTTGTAATTGCACCTGGCATATCACCATATATGCCATTAATACCCATCTTTTAACTATGGATGGAATTTTTACTCTATTTCAATCAAGTTGCTTCAATACTAATTGTAAGTCTGAACCAAATATTTTAATTTTCTCAGCGGCTGATCTGAGTTCATGTTGGCTTAAAAAGGAAAAGAGATGAGTTAGGGGCAAAATTACCAGTACTTCACAGAACATGCCCTTTCCCATAAGGTCGGATATTTAAGTTACTTGCAAATTGTGATAGATGTTTGATGTTATGAGCAAATAGACCAAGAAATGTATTTTGAAAAAAAAGAACATAATTATAAGGTACTTCATGTATCTAAATCTACAATTCAATTAAAAAATAACAGAAAATGAAGATTCTAATACAAAAATTTTGACCTGACTGTAATACTTACAAGGTCAACCTCAATTGCTTGCACACTCTCATAACCTAATCCTTGAATCCTAAATAAAGATGCATTTCGCCTTTCTTTGTCAGTCGAGTTTTTGTACACTGTGCTTCTCCCCCCCTACATATCAATGCAAACACTGAGCTAAGCTTACAAAACTACGGAGTACGGACAATTGTAATATTTTATGGATAATACAAAAACAAATGTAGGATTTAAACAAACCTTAAGTACAATCAATGACTTGAAGATTGAGAAAAACAAGTCTGGTTCTTCACTTTCATGCACTTGAGCCTGCATTTCAGATCTAGAACATAAAATTTTGATTGAAAAAAGTACTGTACTGGATATTTTGGACTATATCCAGATCAATGTCTTTTCTGCTACACCTATAACAATAAGACTTTTTTGTTTCTTGTCTTGAGCTGATGGCCCTAATATGTTGTACTGCTACAAAGTAAGAAGCCTAGTACAGATTTAGAAAAGGAAAAACAGTAGAGTAGATAGTAATGTATACCATAACGGTACAGCCTTTGACTGAGTCAACCATATCAGTTGCGATAGAAACAACATCTGTTCTGTCTTCCTACAACAAAAAAAGAGAGAATTTTAAAAGGCTAAAATACATCATAAATAAATTGATAAACAGCACCTTATGCAATCTTATTTTTCATTTTCACATTTACAAGTAAAAATCATACATTGCTAAATGATTCTAGCAAAGTCTCCAACACAACAATATTTGATATTAGCAAATGACAACAATTGTTTCTGTGATGGAAAAGATACATTAGTTAATTGTGGGCAACTTACCTTTAATGATTCTTCAATACATAAGATTTAGATTAAACTCCAACCTTGTATAAGTTGTTTATGAAGTATTTAATTGAGTCATACAGAAAATTTGGAGCATTTTCTAATATTTTGCATCTAATGAGTTCCTATGTGCAATTATCATTTTGCAAATAGATAGGAGATACTGGATGTCAACTGTAAATGTGAGACGTATTGGTTATCATTTGCACCATATCTTGGGTACTACTTGGGAATGTTGCCCCTAAAAAATTTTCATTTCTCAATTTACAAAGATCCTGCATATGTAGATCATTTCCTTCAAACATTTAGATTTTGGTTTTGTTGGCAGTTATATTGTACCTTTGTGCTTTCCTTGCCTAACCATGCATAGAATAAATGATACTCCTTTGAATTGTGTGTATAATTATATTCTACAATATAACAGTCTGCAGTGCACAGCTTATCCTTTTCTTCTGTCGGAAGCAACCATTTTTTATGAAGATCAACCAGCCAAACCTGACCAAAAGACATGAGCTTAAAAATAAAGCATTAAAATAAAAGGAAACTTTTCTTGTGTTCCTCCAATCTGAGAAGTGTCCCGTATGTCCCTCTCTGTAGCAAAAAAACTTAACCAGATATCCCTGCACAGCATGCAGGGTCAGCTTTGGGTCGGGCCAGGATTTTCCCAAAATGTGGCCCATCCCCGCTTGCTCCATAAAATGGACAAAAGGCACGTGTACCTCCAGTAGGCTATATGCACTTTTCTGTCAATTATACATGCCATTTACAGTTTTTGATGTCATATTATCAAACATACTAAATTGGGATGGGTCGGGCCCTTTTAGAATGCGTCACAGGTTCAGCCTGACCTGGCCAAACAGGCATGAGGATAGGCAACCTTTGCTGGAAAATTGGACTGCCAGGTTGAAATTGGCATCCCTAGATTATGCTTTCTATCTCCTCATCTTTTGAAAATACCAAACCTTAGTACAGTGATTATTCAAAAAATTGAGTTCATGAATAGTATTCTATTTGTTCTAGAAGCTTTGGGACATTTTTGAATTAACATACAAGGTTAATTGAAAATTTAACAAAAAGTTAAATAGAGAAATTAACCTTAAGGTCCCCACTACAATCGATGGGTGGCTCAGATTGGTCATCTTGGAGTTCCTTAACGTCATAACCCTTTTGCTTAAATATTGCTGAAACCATAATACAACCAAGAAAATTATCTTATATTAAAAAAAAAAGGAAAAAGAAGATTTTACTTCAGAATCAGATGTAGCGAAGTACTGACAAGGTATATTTTTTCATGAGGAACTGTACTATTTGAACTAAGCAAAGTGTTCATTGGAACTTCTAAGAAAACAAATTACATACCAGCTACTTTCTCTTTTCCTTCAACATATAAAGTTGGAGATGCATTTTGGGGCCAATTATTGAAATAAGACTTAAAATCGGCAGTTTCGTTTCCTTCATTTAGAAAAGTTGTACGGGTGCTTGTTGATCTCCCTTCTGAATGCACATAAGCCTGTAAAGAAAGCAATAAATTTCAATGAAATATATAAATTAATGAGAAACAACAATATGAGCAGCCAATATTCAGCCATACAAGTAAGGTTCGGTAGTATTGCAGGAGGTTCTCGAAAGGATTTACTCCCTTGCTGAGTTGCTGTGCCTGTAAAATACTGATACTAAATCGACACGTACTGATTGAAGAGTTTTCTACCTCATTTTCAATTTTTACAAGCACAAATTAAGAGTGCCATTTGATTACTACAGTTGTTTGTTATTAAAAAAAATATTTTTCTCAATAATTGCCAAACTCCAGACTCACTGATTGTACATCATTTGACTCGTTGAATCTTTTTTATTCTCAAGCATACATCCGATCACTGTACTGTATGCTGCGGTGATTAGAAGTTTTCATAGCCTGGAGACTAATTCTCTAGTTTAGTAGGGTAAATATGTAACAATATATTTACGTATATGGTTTGCATGCTCTTTTCAACATGACGTACCTTTTCTGTCCAATGTAATTAGTACCTCATCTTATTTAGCATACTTGTTGATCCAGCGGTGACTTTTGGCAGTTCTAATGATAATTAAGTTTTTGAACAACAACAACAGAAACATTTAGGAGCATACTTATAACAGCACACAAAGCGGCAGCCTAAATCTGGGCATACTGGCCAAGATTGAAATCATTGGATTATTAAAACTTACTTCTACAGAGGTAATAGAAGCCTTCTTTTCAGAGGACGGAGTAGTCTTCCCCATCCACAGATATAATTTTGAATAACAGTCCAATAAATAACATTTGTCCGAACTCAGCATCGCTCGATCCAATGTGTCACCCTCAACAGGCAGCAGCTTCCCTCTATTGACCCTAAATATGGAAAAAAGGATTCGGAAATATGCCATAATTCTTATAAAATATAGCATTTCTAATTAAATATTCCCTACTTTCTCTTTTAATCTAAACAGTAGTTTCTACAAATGTAAACAATCCATGACATACCAAGAAAGCTTGACAGACTCAGGCTCAGGTTCTTCTAAAGCTTCGCAAGGCGGGTCCCTTGAAATAGGAGCATGGCCTCCAAATAGGCTCCAAAACTCACCAGCATCAGGGTCTCCAACAAATTTCCCATCCTCTGTTAAAATTAAAATGCATAACAACAAGAACTGATAGTTCAAGCACCTTCAGTGAGGATCACTACAGGACAAAAATAAATCTGCAAGCCGAGTTTCAAGGAAGGAATGAAGGTTTAGTCGCAATTTTTCTGATGCTTAATTGAGTCTAAACGGGGTAATCTGGCAATGAATTGCAGAATAGAGTGTTTTCTTACCACAGATTTAGTTCAGTTATTATACATATGGGAAGTTGCAAAAGAAATGAGCTAATAGAGCAAAAATGATAAATATAGAAGTGAGGATTGGTGAGCACAATATCTTGGCCCTTAAAAAAAAATGAATACTAAATGCATCAATAGTTGCAAGCTAGCAACCTTAGACCTAGTTGGAATATGGTAGGGTTAAACTATAAAGGTTGAGGCTCAGCTCCTTTTTAATTAAAGCAAACTTAATAAATGACAGTTAACAAACTATACCTGATTTTATTAGGTCAGTAGATGAGGCCAATTTAAGATAATTGATGCACAAATGGGTTTTAATTGAGGCACAATTGCAGAACCAAAGTTGTTTCAAGCCACCTTACATGGCCAGAGATAATTTGGGGTTAATTGCATTTAATTTAAAAAATCTACCTGAAGTGTATATGTGTACCTATAGTGGCAACTTGGCAGCGTCCGCCATGTTGGTTCTCTTTTATGTATTGAACAACATCTAGTGCTCTGGCCCGTGATTTTGAGCTTGAATTACATCCACTAAAAAGGAACATCTTTGACTTTGTATCTATTATAAACACCTCATTGTGATTTAGAGAATGTCTTGAAAATGGCACCTGATTTTAACATAAAATAAACCACTAAAGGTTTTAGTAAATTAAAAAGAATGTGTACATACAGGACCGGTTTAACCTTATGTCATGAAGTACTGTGGAATCTGCAATATACCTCTAAGCCCCACAACAATTGGAATATATAAATAACCCTAAGCTCCAAAAGAAGTTTTTTATAGGTATACAATGATCACATTTCACGTATATCGAATCAATAAAAGATTATGAAAAAATCAAGGTGACATGACCGAAATACTAAATAACTCTTAAAATACTGATCACATAAAGCACACCTCTCGAACATGAATGACATGGTCTCCTCTGCAACTGAACATAGTAATTGGGTATGAGTGGGGCCCGCCTCCAATCGTTTGAGTAGATAAGCTTCCTTCAATTGGAATGATACATGGTCTAAAATAAGACAAGAATTTCTCGGATTCCGAGCCTTGGACCTCTCGATATTGTACTGTGCATGAACCTAGTGCCATGTCTAGTTCTATGGCCTTCTCTGATGCCAGGGCACAATCCACCTAACATGTTTAAGAACAGATACTGAGGTCTATTATGCACATTAGCCATTGTATGCTACTTCCTCTGTAAATGAGGCCCAAAAGTTTTGACTTGGCAACATGCAATTAAATTTTGGATATTTATTGAGGGAAGTATGTACCATCAGAATTAATGTCCAATTTTGCGAAGTTTTGCCAAATATTCCAGTTTACTTGAAAGTAATCCCCCGAGAATACAATATTACATGTTTGCCACTAACACTCAACGTTACCTGTGCTGCTTCCAAGTGACACTCAAACAACAGAAACAAGGCTAAGACAAGCAAAAGAAAACAGAATTGTCTCCTACTTTTTCGGACAAACTAGTTGAATCTCACAGCTGCTGATAGAAGTTTCAATCAAGTTGGTTTCTATTTCGGTTTCAACTTCTAAATTTTTTTTTTCTATATTTTATCTAATGACTAATAATTGACTAATAATAAATAGAAATTCCCTTTCCCAGACCCCACAACGTGTGGGAGCTTTCGGCACTGGGTACGCCCTTTTTTATTTAAATAAATAACATTATTATTTATTCATCTGCTGATTAAGAGATTTCTCCCGTCCCCAGCCCTCTGTGCACCTGAATATTGTGTCTGTGTCCATAGTATTTCAGAACTTGTACCCGTTCTTTTTCTTCTTCAAGCCATCTGGGACAAATACTGGTACTTGTACAGGTGTGCAGAAGTCAAAGCTAAATCTTGCATCCTAAATTCTGTACACAAGCATAGAACACTGGTACCTAATGTTTCTATTTTCTTAGCATCATAAGACTTCCAACTAATTACAGGTATCATTAAAAAAGGAAGTTTAATAAACATAACAAGAATTTGGTATAAAAAGAAGTAGATATGAGACCTTCCAATGGAAGTAATGATTCTTGAGTTCTTAAAGTTCTTAAATGTATATATTACTAATGAAAGAAACACTATTCTATAACATGAGGGTTATTAAAAATCAACAAGAAAACAACTAAATGTACCTCATTCGCATTCTCCCCAAGCCAGTAGTGTACAAAGTTCTGCCGGACTCCAGTTTTAAGCACATTGGTCTGTTCTAAATTATAGGAGTTGTAAAGCAATGTTATCAAATCTTTTATCTGAAGGCACAAGAAGTGGGTGAAAAAAAGAGAAGTAAAATGCTTCATGTTACTTACATGCAAGATTAAATAAGCATTCCCAGAAAAAAACTTCCCATGAGACGATTTTGGAATTGGTACTAGGCTAAGATTCACGAAGCACCAGATGTCCAACCCCCTGAGCAAAAAAAGGGGAAAAATTAAGATCCAGTATTTGAAGAGTAAAGCTAAATCTAATTGAATGAGCACTGAGCTTGGCCTGATATACGTTTGATTTGGCACTTCAGTATAATTCATTTCATATAATTAAATAAATTTCGCTAACAACAAAATTATGAAAATCAAACTCGGGAGGCTGAAGATTGACACCCGTAAGCATGATTATAATTGCAACTAGAGAAATACAAAATTAGAATAGAAGAAAAAGACAAAATCAGTATAGAATTCTATTACGCTAGTCACTTTTGCTTCTGAGAAAGTGAGATGAACTTAATTACAAGGATAAAAAAATATATATATATATATAAATAAGAGAAGACGGGAGATCCTACGGCTTATCACCAACTCCACGAAATGCTTCGTCCAAACCCTTCATTGCCATTCTTCCAGAATCAACAAGAAAAATTATATTTGAAATCGGGAAGAAGAACTTTTCAAGAGAAGGTAAAGGTAAAAGGAACGAAAGGAAGCATTTTAATAGTGGCTGTCGGAAATTATAATCGGAAGACGCCAAGCAGAGCAAATTGTTAATCGTAGACGCAAAAGCAAAGGTCGTACCTGTCCAATCAAGAAGAGATGATAAACGGCTCCAGTAATTAAATTAATAATATACTTCCTAGCTGGCTGCTAGTGAGCAGTAAATGAAATTATTCCCAACTGTGTTTTTCCAGTTGTTTCCTTGGGCCCTGTTCGGCTGCCGACATTTTTATTAATATCCAAAGTTTAATACAAATTATTAATTATGTCCAGAATCGGACCCATTATCGAAAAATACCCAAGCCGGCCAGAAAATGGCCGGCTTACTCCCTCCCTAAGCCGGTCATTTTCTGGCCGGCTTGGTACTTTTTTTTTTTTTTTAAAACCGCAAAAACTCTATAAAAGGCACCCCTCCCTTCAGATGAAGGCACACAGCCCGAGGCAACTCGCTAATCACTGTTAAGGTAAAAAAAATTTTATTTTTATTTTTATTTTTTATTATTATGTTTTATTTTATAGAATAATTAATTATATTATTAAAAAAATTAATAATAAACCCTAAACCCTATAACCCTATAACCCTATAGCCCTATAGCCCTAAACCCTAACCCCTAAACCCTAAACCCTACACCCTATAACCCTATACCCTATACCCTATACCCTATACCCTATACGGTATACCCTATACCCTATACCCTATAACCTAAACCCTAAACCCAAAAAGAAGTAGTAACCAGTCAATTGTTTACTATTTAGTTACCTGACAAATGTTTACCATTTAGTAACCTGACAATGTTTACCATTTTCTAAAATGTAGTTTGTTTACCATGGCCTTTATTTCATTACACTATAGTGGGAAGATGCTTAATAGTGCACAAGGGGCGTATTACAACAAAAATGCAGCTCATTCATTGATGATTCCAGATGACATCTCACTTTTAGACCTGAAATCCATACTTTACACACACACCGGTTACAACCCAGAAATATGGGACCTAGAATTGGCAACCCGATATTGCCATCCCTCCAGCGGAAAATTTATGGTTGCGAAACTGATAGATGAGAGTACGTGGAGAGGAATGTTTGGTCATTTGAGGTCCCAGGGTAATTATCTAATAGAAATATTTGCTAGAAGAGTTCCGGTAGAGCCCGGGGTTGGAAGTTCGGGCTCTGGATCAGCGGCACCACATTATAGCCCACAACCAGAAACCTACAGACGTGACTCCACCTTACTCCTCAACGAACCTGACCCAAAACCCTACAACTACGTCACTCCACCAGCACCTCAACGAAGACACTCAGTTGCATCCCCACCTAGACACAATCGAGGCAGACCAAGACACTCAGTTTCAACCCCACCTAGATCCGTAAATGTGGCTCCTTTACCGTTACGTCCAGTATCACCTTACCCCAGACCTGCACCAGTAGACGATGCAAGCTGCCCGGACTTTGAAGATATTAATGAAATACCAGAGGACGAGCTGAGGAGCGGGGATGAATTTGAGGGAGAAATGTAGGGGGATTCAGATCACATGGAAGGTTGCGATGAAGACGGGCCGGTTGAAACAGCTGAAAGGCACATGGGTCGTACTGATGAGGGGGGGCCGCTTAGTGGCCGGACTGATACGCACCTGTTCCCAGACCTCAATGATGTTTCTGAGTTTAGAGAAGCAGATATTGGTTATTATGGGCAACGGATTGAGTACAAAGGTGAGCTGACTGCAAACCAATATTTTAAAAGCAAAGAAGACCTAATGAAGAAGATCAGAGAGCACCATATAACTAAGAATCAGGAGTTCAGATCTTGGAAAAGTGACAGGGATCGGGTTACTCTGGTGTGCAAGGACAATAATTGCTGTTACGAGCTTAGGGCAAAGCCGACGGGATGTGGAGACGCATGGGTTATAACTAAGCAAGACAGGCCTCACACATGTAGGACTGAGAGTACGAGGGACAACCACGAATGTCTGACGGCAGCACTCATTGCCGATGTCATTGAGAACAGCATTAAAAAGGACCCGTGTATGAGCATCCAGACGGTGGCAGACATTGTTTTGGCTGTGTATAACAATGTGACACCTAAATACAACCGACTGTGGAGGGGCCGTGAGCTGGCAATAGCCCGATAATTTGGGAGTTGGGAGATTTCATACAGCTTGCTGAGACCACTGTTGCTTGCAATTTGCCACAACAATCCCGGCTCGACCCACCAATTTCTGACCAGCCCGGTACGGAATAAGGAAACAGGACTAATCATGCCAGGTGTTGCCCAGTTCAGAGCCGTAGCCTGGGCGTTTGGTCCATGCATTGCAGCGTTCCAGTACCTGAGACCAGTGATCAGCATCGATGCCTACTTCTTGTCTGGGCGATATGAGGGGAGGCTTTTGATAGCTTGCGGCTACGATGCCGAGAACCAATTGTTGCCTATTACATTTGCAATTGTGCGGCAGGAGGATACTGAGAATTGGGGTTTTTTCTTGCAGTGGTTGAGGAATGAAGTGCTCGGCCCGTGTAAATTTGTATGTGTCATATCAGACCAGCACAAGGGGATCAAAGCTGCACTGACAGCTGAATACGGATGGCCTCCCGAGCTTTTTGTGCACAGGTATTGTATGCAGCATGTTGCTGACAACCTGGTCCAGAACTGTGGAAAAGACAAGTGGTACGGATGGAGGTTCAGGGAAGGAGCAAAGAGGAAGAAGCCGAGAAGATTGAAAGAGATGTTTGAAGAGTTTGCTCATGTATGTCTAACTTATAACATTTCGTTTAATTATCTTATAAGAATTTTATGAAAATGAAATAACACCCCTTTGTTTTTGTGCAGCTAAATCCGCAGTGTAATGCATATTTAAAGAGAGTGGGCAAAGTACGTCCTAATGATGTGATGGAGCCGTCCAATTATGAGAAAATTTTCCAAACCTGTGACGCAGGATACCGGTTTGGTATCATGACAACAAACGGCTCCGAGTCGCTCAACAATGTCTTCCGAACGAGTCGTAGATTGCCTGTTTGTGCCATAGTGGAGGATACGTTCTACACGTGCAACAGATGGTTTGTTCAGCGGCGTCAGCGAGCAATGGAATTACAAGACAAGGGACAGGTTCTGTCTGACCGGGTTTTGCAGAAGATCAAAAAATGTTGGGAGAAAGCTGGAAAAATACGGTTGGTGCGTTACACGCAGGGCCAAGGTCAGTACCAAGTTTCATCTCCAAATGAGTACGTTCCTTGCACCCGTAGCGACATGGGCAACATGGAACCCACTCACAGGGAGTTCATGTATATTGTGACGCGCGGTCCCGACAGACAAATGGAATGCACTTGCAGAGGTATCCAATTAACTTATATTCCGTGCGCTCATGTCTTAGCTGTTTGCCGTGACCGAAACTGGCAAGAGGACGACTTTGTTGCAGACTGGTATAAAACACCCTATCTTGTGAGTACTTGGAACCATGTGTTCATTCCAATTGGCAATATGGGAGACTGACCTCCTAATTCTGGAGACAGAATCCTTCCGAGTAGTGGTTGGATTAGGAAGGGGAGGCGAAAACACACCCGTCGTGTAATGACGATGGATGAAATGGAAGGTAGACGAAGGGGGCATCAGGCTCGCCGTTCCACTTCTGATAGGCAACGAAGAGGTATGTAACATTCATCCAAAATTATTTTTCTTTTCAATTTATACCAACTTACTAAGTAACACATGCAAATGCAGAGGCAAGAAACGCAGCAAATGCGGCAGAAAATGAGCGAGTAATGGCGTCGGGAAGTGGGTCCGGAGGGTCACGGCGTAGCACAGCTACGAGCCGTTTAGATGCAACTGCTATGTATGCCGAAGCAATGGGAGAGGCAGTTGTCATACGAGGAGAGGCGGTTGGGGTGCAAGGGGAGCCATCTGTCCAACCGAGGAGGTCCACTACTAGACGCACAACAAGAGCATCTACAAGCCAAGCAGGGCCATCTGGAGCCCAGGCCGGCCCATCTAGTGAGCAACCAGAGCCATCTGGTAGACCATCTCGTAGGGCATCTTTCGCAAGTGGTTTACTTCGGGGATTAAATTTTAGACGTAGCAATAATAAGTGATTTGTATGCATGTTGTAAAAAGTGTGTGGACTCTATTTGCAATTTGTGTGTACTTTATTATTTTGTACGAAACTCAGAAATGAAATATTTGACTCTAATAGAAATCACCTAAAACAAAAATAATGCGGTTTTAAAAAAAAAAAAAAAGGTACCAAGCCGGCCAGAAAATGGCCGGCTTAGGGAGGGAGTAAGCCGGCCATTTTCTGGCCGGCTTGGGTATTTTTCGATAATGGGTCCGATTCTGGGCATAATTAATAATTTGTATTAAACTTTGGATATTAATAAAAATGTCGGGTTCGGCTGCATTAGGGGAAAGGGAATGGGAACAGGAATGAAAAATTTTTGAACTGAATTTTACTGTTCACGTGGAAAAAAAAAATTCAGTCTGAGTGAATTTTTTTTTTCCCACGTAAACAGTAATTTCGTTACTGCAGCCGAACAGGCCCATTTGGAGCATTTGTTTGGAAATCCATTCTACTGACGGACGACTTTTAAGTTTATATTTTTATAATATTTTTAAAATCGAGGGAAAACAAATTTTAATTAAAAAAATGTCCTG
The DNA here is from genome assembly GCA_011114355.1 of Carex littledalei. Classification (NCBI taxonomy): domain Eukaryota; kingdom Viridiplantae; phylum Streptophyta; class Magnoliopsida; order Poales; family Cyperaceae; genus Carex; species Carex littledalei. Next base: position 8,994,828 of record CM022088.1, read on the forward strand.
AGAAGAATTAAAAGTTACCGTTGGTATTCGGAGCTATCTATTTATTGAAAATAATTCATTTTCGATAAATTTTTAAATGTCTTTGGTTATCACTCAATTTACCGTTGATGCTATCGATAATATTCTCGGTTAAAAGTTATGTCTTCATAACATTTAGAAAAAAGAACTAACAAGGCAGAGAGGAAGAGAAAAATGCAAATCTTATTTATCAAAGTTTCTCTCGATGTGATCGCGAAATCAGTAAAATGCTTTTTTTCTTTTACCTCTTTTTTTGAAGGATTTGTTCGGCACAAAGAAATTGCAGTGGAATAGAGAAGAGTGTGGAGTTGTAACGAAATAGTAGCCTAACGTGAGTGAAATTAAATGAAATAGAAAAAAAGGGAAAACGTGAAATTGGAATGGGAATATACAGTCAAATCATTCTGTTTTGCACTTTATTCCATACCATTATTTCATAGTAGAGGTGGAATTAAGGAATAGTGACTCTTTTACATGTTGGAATTGGCTCAATTCCACTCTTCCACTATTCCAAACGTGCCGAACATGATTGGAATTGTATGGAATAGAAGTCTCTTCCCTTTTTCACTTTTCCACTATTCCATACATTTGCCGAACAAGCTGATAGGAATTGAGTCGATGAACAATGCTGATGAAGAGAGCGCATTTATTGCTGAAGTGACAATTCCTGCAGCTGAGACACCTCCTGCTGCTGGTATAGAAGGAATTGAGTTCATGGACAAGGCTGGTGAAATGAGTGTAGTTGTTGCTGGAGTGACAATTCCTATATCCTGCTGCTAGTACAAAAGGAATTGAGTATGTAGACAAGGCTGATGAAGAGAGCGCATTTATTGCTGAAGTGACAATTTATGCAGATGAGGCACCTCATGCTGCTTGTATAGAAGGAATTGAGTCCATGAACAAGGTTGGTGAAATGAGTGCAGTTGTTGTTGGAGTGACAATTCATGCAGCTGAGGCACCTCCTGCTGCTGGTACAGAAGGAATTGAGTCTGTGGAGAAGGCTGGTGAAGGGAGTGCAGTTGTTGCTGGAGTGACAAGTCCTGCAGCTGAGGCACCTCCTGCTGCTAGTACAAAAGAAATTGAGCTGTGGACAGTGCTAGTGAAGAGAGTGCAGTTGTTGCTAGAGTGACAATTCCTGCAGCTGAGACATCTCATGTTGTTTGTACATAAGGAATTGAGTATGTGGACAAAGCTGGTGAATGGAGTGCAGTTGTTGCTGGAGTGACAATTCCTGCAGCTGAGGCACCTCATGCTGCTGGTACAGAATGAATTAAGTCTGTGAGCAAAGTTGGTGAAGGGAGTGCAGTTATTGCTGGACCGAGGAGGAGCAGGAGGCTGACAACCCCCTTATTCCATATATATTCCATATGAACAAAGGGTGAGATAATAAGGAGGAGCGGAAGGCTCCAAAAATTTCAAGACGGAGATAACAACATCCTGACCAAAGCTAGTGAGAGTAGACATGCTTAGTTCTCGGTGTTCTATCATGTTTAGAGCTTATGTTGATATTGAACGTGTTGTCACTGGTATTATATTTTGTAATAAGAGCTAGAGACTGATTTTATAGGTCAGCGAGTTCTGATCAGTGGCGGATCTACACTAAGCCCAGGGGGTGCTAAGCCACCTCATGGTTTTGAAATTTTTAATCACGTATGTTGAAATTTAATTGATTTATTTTTATTTTTTATATAGTTCGTCCTCCCTCGTAAAATGTTAGATATGTGTTTTTAGTCTAGTGGTTAAGATTCTATTTTGTTCCTATGAGATCTTGGGTTCAAATCTCACTAACCACAAATTAATAATTATGCATTTTAAGTTTATCTCTAATTAAATTTTCTAGTTCCGCCTCTGATTCTGGTCTTTTGTACTAGTTTTTTGGGATGCAACAAGTATCAACTACTTAGCTAAAGAAGCATCTAAGCTCTAATATGAGAGTTAAACGTCTCGGAATATTTTTCAATACTCCCGGGGCAAAGAGAGTCTAGTTAGTAAAATGTAATTTTAGTGAATTGATTACTTACTATAAATGTAGTCTAGTCAAATTTTCTTCATTTCCAAAGGCGGCAATATCACCATTATGGCGTGTAGATTTTAACAGTGATATTTTTTCTCCAAGTAGTGAAGAGGTGAGAGAAATGTTTAGAAATGACTATTTACTCCTTTAATAGTTACCTCATTAATTGAGCATAATCAATTGATAATTCTTTCTTTAATTGACCAGTTCCTGCTTCGAAAATATTTTAGAGAGAAAACAAATAATTTACGTCTTCTTCGACAACAATCACTTGTTATTCAATTCTTAAGTCAAAAGTAACTTATAAATATTTAATCAATTTTATTTTCAAAAGTAACAAAGATTAGTTTCTCTCATCAACGTGGACAGAACTTTTATTTTTTAAGCAAATTTGATAAAGTTTTTGTTTCTTTTAAGGTTAAATTTGATTAATTTTTTAATCTTAAAAGTATAGCACAATAAAAAAAAAATCTACAATATTTTAAGAGGCCATCTGATTGTCCGCTTTATTTATTTACATTTTTTTTAGAAATCTTGGCAGATATAATTTTTTTGTTTAATAGATGGATATTGATGAGTCGGTAATTCCATTCAAACAAGAGACCAAAAAACTCGAATTACTCAGTTTCAAGTACGAAACTCGGGAAGATTAACTCATCGGAAACTTTATTCGAATTTGTATTGTTAAAATAAAGTTTTTAAGAATAATGATTGGTATTTTTATGCTACTACATTATAGGTTATAACGGCTCAAAATCAGTACGTGGTATGTTGGTTGATCTATTATTAAACTTATCATTGATATAAAAATATATAAAAAGCCTTGCAGTATTAAATATCAATTTTAAATCAACTTATTTGCTTCATGTTAAAGACAACAAAACAATGTCTAGATATAAATTTTAAATTGTACAAAATTAAAATTAAAAATAAAAATCAGACTTGTTATATGAAGTTGACAAATAACAACTTACGACACAAAAACAAAGCAAACAAAATCTCAAATACAAAAAATCAATATTTAATATAAAATGAACAGGTTGTCATTTTGAGCAAAAATAATTTCTGATTTTTTAACAATAAAAGGTAATACAACATTTCGGATTTCATCATATATATTTTTGAATTTATATGAAGAAAATATTTTTCTTAAAGAGGTGTTCTACTAATGCAAAAGGTTCACTTGTATATTGTTTTATTAATTTCCTTCTTTAAACGTGGACATAATAGTCCAAATAAAAAATTTCTCTCACTTCATTGCTGCATTGAGTCAAATTTTAGCTGTTAAAATCCTCACCCCCATTATGAGCGGCACGTTTCAACCAATTAAACTATAAGCCCAATCGGATCTCTACGTGCCCTTCCGAGTGGACATCAAGAGTCGACCTTAGCTGAAGTTAGACACTCATATCGGCTTGGTAACTGGGTTTAGTAGGTGATGACTTTAGTTTAACAAAGATCTGATTGTGAAGATGTAATTATAACCTTGTTTTAAAAAATGTAAGAGAAGATGATGGCTTTTGATAATACTTCACCATTTATTGAAAAAATTGTTCAGCTCTCCGTCAAACATATACGGATGCAAGTACTTAAATATATTAATGCGCCAGCGCACAACCTTTAAGACTACCCAATTATTATGTGCAATTCAAAGAGATTTTTTAAGTTTGAATTTTTAATATATATTGAAATTTAACTTGAGAAGATGTGTGCACTTAATTACGAACTCAAGTTCGATTTTTTTTTTTTTAAAAGAAAAAGAAACCAGTACTCTCGCGTTCCTCAAATTTAATCTCACATATTTGGGTCCTGTTTGGGATGTAAGAAAGTCACATTATAATTGGATACGTTACGGCACGGCACACGTGCTAGTTATGTATCATACCGTGTCGTGATCATCTATTGAAAAATTAGAGTCACATGTGATTAGAACCGTTAGATCGTAATTGAATGTTGAATCTTGAATAAACTCACTTAAATTACGACAAAAATAGTTAAATATGACAAAACGTGACAAACATGATCAATCACGTTTGATCACATCATAACTAACATGCCATGACTATTTATATGTAGTGGTCATCCATCCGAATTTAATCACGACACGATACATCACGTAAAACTCTAACTTAATTATGGCAAAACACATAATCTAAATCATGGCATTGTACATATTTACATCCTAATCCTGCTCAACTTACGTTCACATTGAGTTGTCCTACTTATAATTAGTTATAATTAATGCTTATATCTACAATATCAATTATAAAATAATTATTATTAGGTACTTATACTTTCAATGTTTGATATTTATATATATTATCCTACTAAAACGCTTGACGGTGTGGAACTAAATACCAAGAGAATCTTCATCGGCTTTATTTTCAATTTCGAAATTCCCGTTGACACTTTGAATTTTACTCTCACCGATGCAGCGCAATTATAAAGTTAGCATAGTTGTGTATATACTTAGAATTGTCCGGTATTTAAACTTGTATATAATTATATATCTTCATTTTCATATTAAACACGTAGATGTTTTAATTCGTCAACAATTGTAATTAAAAGATGAATTTTCGGATTGAATATCAATCCTATAATCAAATAGTCTGTCTTTTTTTATACATCTTTTGATATGTTTTTACGCGTAGAAGGCTAAACTTATTTAAACACGTACTTATCACATATAGATGTTATGATTTCTTCATTTTTTCAAATTTTTTTCTAAACTACTCTTAATTATTTGATTGTCAGATGCTCAATTGCTTTCCATTTTTAAAATATCATTTAAAGATACAGATCCACAGTAATCATTGCAATTCTTGATTTCGTTGTATGTCATTTAGGGATACAGATCCACACATAATATATAGCAATAAGGATTACAGATTCATATTAATAACGATAATGATACAAATCCAAACATAATAGAAATAAGAATTACCAATCCACATTAATAACAAAAACTATACAAATTTTCATGCAAACAAGACTATAATAGATTGATAAAATAATAAAATAACAAATTGCAATATTTTATTGTAATAGAAAATACCACACAAAATCAAACTCCATATGAATTAAAAGTCCTCCAACTTATTTTCTACGAGATATTGAATTTTGAACATATTTGCTCTCTTATAATATGTCTTTGTTCCAATTTTTTTTAATATCATTCATGAATATTGTTGAATAGTTATTTTTTTTATTGGTCTATTTTTTTTATAAAAATATGTTATTTTTTATGAGAGTAATTTTTTATTCTCTTATAATATATCTCTATTATTGCAATGTGCGGACGTGTTCAAATTTTTCGGTGTTTGTACATATTATCCTCCACAAGCGCTATACAGTACACGGCTAAATATCAACGCTCGCATAGTCAGGTAATTTTACTTCAATTGTCCGATGTCCGATGCTAAGATCTAACAAAGTTGTTTATACAATTTCATGAATATTCTCTTTAAGATCAACTACCAAAGTATATAAAAACCTTCTAAGAAATTAATAAAACAGTTATATTTTATGATTTTATCGACGAGACTTAAGAAAAGAATAAAAGAATCAGATATACATGTTGCTAAAAGAATAGGACATAAAGACAAAATAAACGTGAATATATTTTTTTTAGCGAAAGACGTGAATATAATTATTACATTACATTAATTTTTATGGGCTGAATGTTAAAAAGGAACGCGGAAAAATCAAGAAATAATTTTGTCAAACATCTTGCAGCCACACTAATATCCGTCCAAATAAATAAATACAAAATTCATTAGAGAAATAACTACAATAAACAATTAAGTACAAGAAAATAAAAATAGACAAGATTTTACACAGAAATCTTTACGGGAGAAAACTAAAAAAACACCACACAAAATTGCTATACTTAGACTCTTTACAATACAAAAAAATAACACACACTCTCATACTCTCTTATAATTGTATACACTAATTTAAAATTTTCTAATATATGTTGATAAATTAGTACAAGAAAACAAAATCTTAAGAAAGAAAAAAGCTCGGAAAAGAGGCCATTTCAACGGAGGAGACTCATAGCTTCTCTCTTTCCTTCTTCTAATCGGAAATGATTTCCATGAAAATACAAATGGGCTCTGGCCCATTCGTTTTGGGCTTCACGTATCAACACTTAAATCTTAAATTTAAAACTTATTTAGTGATACTCATATTCTGTTTACGCCAGATATTCTAATATTTGTTTTATTTATCTTTTGCCAAAAAGTCGAGGAAGATATTGTTGGTTTAAAATTTTCATATGTAAAAGTAGTCCCCTGCGATAATTAAAGGTAAAGCTATCAATAACGTAACTTTGTAAGTTCGCTAAAGAGCTTATATTTGTTATCAATAATCATAGAATATGCTTTATACAAATAAATTATATCATTGATCCTTATATACTTTACAAATGAAGTGTTTACATTCTACATTTTTTTTTAAAATTATTTTGTATGAGAGAGAATTTGGAAAACGAATTGTGTTTCTTTATTTATTTTTCAATTTGTCAACTTTATGTCCTTGTACAAAACGAATTCTAAAAACTAAAAAGGTTAGAAATGTAGGCATTCGAATTGGAAAGTGGGGATCAATAAGACAATAACACAATTTGAAATAATCATCTAAAGCAATTCAACAATTTTTATGATCGAACTCACTATTTTTCTAGACGAGCTTAGGTTATCATCACCAAATTCAACAGGACATTTTATTTACGTGCAAATTATTTAGAGATTAAAATTAATATATTGATATAAGATTAATAGAATATAATATTGTGATACGATAGAGAAAATATAATCATGCATGAAAATTTTGCTTCGATATGTTTACATAGAGGAAAATTATAGTATTTTAAGTGTATTCACCTCTTAAATTTCCTCACGACTTGGGATAAAAAATAAAGAAGTATTTATTTTAATTCAAAATGAGTATGCAATCGAATGGAGTCAATTAATCTCATTTATTTTTAAAATATATGTACTTATATGTAATTTTTCATGAGAAATTAATATAATTAATCCCTTTTCACTTTTGACCCTCTTATAACTTAAAATTCTGACTACTGTCTTACCTAATCTAAATTCTTCGTTGACATAAGTATGTCGTTAGACCCAAAAAATTATTTAGAAGAGTATGAATAGGTCGACGTGCCTATCTAACCTCCTTTGATTTTCTATGAGCAAATATCTCGAGGAACAAGATCCAATCAATTCTACTTTTATCCACCGATCGATAAGAAATATCATCCATTTAAAAAAACAAAAAATAAATTACGGATGCTTAGATCAACACCTACTCTAAGTTAATCCTGAGCTACTTCTATCTACTTTTGCTCTGCTATATATTAATCTAGTTCAGTTCTATGAAGAGTAATTAGAATAGAGACAGTCAAACTAAGAGCTACGCACGTATGATGACAGCGTTGGAGTTTTAAATTAAGAATAATAATATTACAGACATGTTTCATGTAGTTTAGATATTTTGTTTATTAAATCTGACACAATTTGTTAATCGTTGGACGTCAATCATGTAACAATAAAATTGAACTGTTGATTTTCAAATTGTTCGATGAATGATGTCAATTAGTTTGATAAAACAGCATATCTAAGCTTCAGAGAAGATACATGCAATTTCACTTTTCTTTTTATCTTGATGTCTTTTGATCGGTAATTTAAGTTACAAATATATTTATTATCAATATAACATATACTAAATCTGAATTTATACATGATTGATATTTTTATTAAATATGAATTTTGTATATTTTTATAAATACAAATTATCCATAAATTTAAATTTTATTCACTCCTAGCCCTTTCCTAGAAAAAAAAACACTTCTAGCCATATGTGAATCAAAGTTCACATTGACGTATCAAATTCACTCTCAAGTTCACAGAGACTGAAAAAAAAAAACCTTTTGCTTAATTCAACGGCATGACTTGGTATTAGACCGAATTTGATTCAATATCCATCGGACCGTGTCATTCTTCAAGTATATTGGATCGGACGTCTATCAATTCCGAAAGGGCCGTGCTATTTCAGCGCACCAATTAAATTTTTGAGTGCTAGAGAAAACTTTCTCCATAAATATAATTCCAGTTTTGGTCTTAGCTTATTTAAGAAATACTTAATTAAGAAACGCGGTGGGTCTTTACTCTCTTTCCAACTTAATTAAGAATCATAGTTAACAGAAGAAGTGGGTCCTTGCAAGAGAAAAACATGCTTTGTATTAATTAAATCTTTTTGATGAATAATATAAATTTAAATTTTATCTAATTTGCAGCAGAATCTTTGTTCATAACTAATGATTTTTTTTTATCTTACTAGTAAATAAAGGAGACGAAATGTTTTTTATGAGAAAAAATGAAGATGCCATTAACAGGAGAATTATGTAATGTTTTTAAATATTACAAGTATTTTGATTATCTAATTGTCTTAACTTTTTCCATGCTCTACTATACTGTGATTAGGATTCCACCTCTGTTCCTCCGGGATAGAGTGTTTAAAACCAGTGTCTAAAAAGAAAGGGTTTTCTATTAATGACGGTTTGTTATTTTTGAATGCTAAGTCTGAGCAACAATGATTCCAAAGTATAGTCTAGGGAAGTTTTTCAAGAGTGTGTTGCAAGTCTAGCAAATAGCAACACTAGTGCAGCTAACAAAGACAATCACCACAAGAAGAATGGACAGGGCCGAAGTAGAAAATCTCAATAGGGAGGCTAAAAATTAAAATACACAAATTGAAGATGCCATCATCAGGAGAATTATGTAATGTTTTTAAATATTACAAGTATTTTGATTATCTAATTGTCTTAATTTTTTCCATGCCCTACTATACCGTGATTAGGATTCCACCTCTTTTTTTTTTTCGGGATAGAGTGTTTAAAACCAGTGTCTAAAAAGAAAGGGTTTTCTATTAATGACGGTTTGTTATTTTTGAATGCTAAGCCTGAGCAACAATGATTTCAAAGCATGGTCTAGGGAAGTTTTTCAAGAGTGTGTTGCAAGTCTAGCAAATAACAACGCTAGTGCAGCTAACGACGACAATCACCACAAGAAGAATGGACAGGGGCGGAGTAGAAAATCTCGATAGGGAGCAAAAAATTAAAATACACAAATTGTGGCTAGTGAAAATTGAACCAAAGCTCTCCACAATCACTACATAAACTCTTACCACTATACTACAAGTAAATTTGTGGTAATTTATGAGGGGGAGCTGGACTATATAAAATGTTTCAAAAAAATTAAATTAAATTAAATTTTAGTATATATAACTAAAATTTTAAAATTATAGGGGTGACATAGCCATCTTTTGAATGGCTTTAGATCCGCCCCTGAGAAGGAATATGATAATGACACAAAATATTCCTGAGTGCACCAGCATTGGTCGTCCGGTGCACAGCTTAGGTGCAAATTATGACAGTCGATTCAATATCAATGTAATCGTTGCTCATGAAAATGAGCATAGGGATACACAAATATTGTAATTTGTTGTGGGCGGATACTGCAAGTATTCTTAGAGTTTTCATTTTCATTTTTTTTAAAACACGTCTTATTAGTCATCATTCTGAATTTTTTTGGGTACAATACAATTACTAATTATTTGCAAGTGTATAACTGAAATTTATTGGGTGTTTCATGGCCATGTTGTAAGAGAGGGGGAGAAGCAATAATTTCAGAAGGAAAAAGTAAGCAAACATACATACATTAATGCAAAATGCGAAAATAAATCGAGCCCCATGCGTACACAGCCCCGGCCCTGACCCAGGGTAGCCAGGGCGACGGCCCTCGGCCCCAAAATCCAACAGGGCCCCCCAAAATAAAAAAATTGTATATGTTAAAAACGACATACAAAAGTCAACAATTAAATAAGGTCTAAAATAAAACTCCGTTTCTTCTATGTGAAACGACAAACGAAGCAAGAAAAAAATTAATAACCCAATTCCGCCAACCGCCGTTTCTTCTTTGTAAATCAACAAATGAGGGAAGAAAGAAATTAAGAAACCTAGCTCTTTTCATGAGTCACGATCTCGTTCTGCGACAGCGAGTGCGAGACGGAGACGGAAGCGGCGTTTGGTTAGAGCTTGGCCAACGCATCGACGCATCGACGCGGCTTCTGGATTGGACTGTCGGCGACTTAGCTCTGCGTCTACTTCATTACCTAAGTTCTATCCTTCTGTTACTTTGTTTTATTTTTAATTTAAAACAATGTTTCTTAGAAAACATACATCAGGTAGCGAAAAAAGAAAAAAAAAATTGAGGGAGAAGAAAAACTAAAATCTCAAAAAGGTTTTATTCAAAAGCTTTGGAAGAAAATTAAACTACAAAATGAGTTTTTGGAAAACCAAGTTGAAAACGAGGTGCACAAAGAAACAAGAAATGTATCTGAAAACCAAAATGAGATAAATGAAGATGAAGTAAATCAAGAAACAACAAATATGTCTGAAAATGAAAATGAGATAAATGAAGAAATAACAAATGTGCTTGAAAATGAAACTAGTGAAAATAATGAATAAACTAATCATGTGTCTGAATGCTTAGATTCTTCGTTATCTATAAATATATATGATCCTATAGTGTGTGATGGTTTAGATTCAAAACTGAGAGATTTGCTTGTTGAGAATGGTCATATTAGATATTATAATATTAATTTTTCGAAAGATAAATATAATAGGAGGTTCTCCACATATTATTTTGATAAAAAATTATACATAAAGGGTCCAAATTTTTCTCCTGCCCCGGACTCCAAAATCTTCAGGACCGGCCCTGTGCATACACAACTTTGCACATGCACGAATTTATTAGTTTTCACATAACTATTTAATTGTAACAAATGTCCAATTTGTTTCCTTTTCGTTTTTTTTTTCTTTCTTTTAGGTTCCTCTCCATGTTTGATAAGAACAATTATACGTAATATGCAAAATCTGGTTTAAAATAGCACGCCCCATTCCGAAACCGATTTGATGGAATCATCGGTTATCCAAATTACTATCGAATCCTTAATCAACGGAATAAAACTTTTGATTAAAGGACATGTAATCTGTTACTATCAACGTGTTAAGTTGAATAAACTTCACAATCGAACTGTCGGAGACTCATCCGACCACTTGTAGGTCTTGGGAGCATCAGACCCTCTCCCCTTTTGGTTCAAGCCTCGCCTCAGACGGTCACACTCACACCTGCTACGTGTAACAAGGATACAGCCATTGACTTCGTCATGCAAGGAATCGGGGGATCAATGATATTGCAATACAGACGCAGTGACGCACGACTCGGACCTCTAGCATCAAGTAATTTATGGATCCGAATCATCCGAGCCGTCCAATGGGAAACGGTTATCGATCCGGCCCATATAATATCGGGTTCCACTTCGATCCAAAAGTGCCGAGCGACACGTTTGACACCAGTCGCTGCTCCTCAATGGACCCCACCAAACCTTCTAGGACTCTTCTATAACCGCAATTCAAACCCGTTTCGTCCGTACTCGGATCCCAACCCAATTTTTAATAAGCGGTCGAGATTTCTCCACGTCAACAGATCCGGTCCGTCGATTACAAATAATTTTCCCTATATTTCGATTAATTTATTTATTGAGGCGGATAATTCCCCGTGGCGGAGAGAGGGAAGGTGGAGAAGTTCCCTCGCTTCCTTGGAGATCCGTTTCGAAATTTCCAGAAACTGTCAAGGGCGTAGTCGAATTTTGGTAAATCAATCTATTTCGTTCCGTTTTTCTGCGGTTATTTCATTTTAATTTGTATAATTAATTTGTTTTATGTAGAATTTTCGATTTCTCTTTTTCCTTCTTTACCCGATTTGTGGCCGTATGGTTTTGATTTTTCCTTTTTGTCACATCGTGTTTGGAGATTTGATGTTTAGTTTGGGCTAGTAAATTTTGGGGAAATTTTTTAACATTGTTAACATATACGCAACTTTTGAAAAATGCAAGTGATTTTATAAATTTGAAAAGAAGCCATTGGGTTATCATGAACCACTTTATGAAAATTAGTATATCGTTAGAATTAACAACAAAGCTACTGGTTAACATGAAACACTGTATGGGGATTGGAATTTATGGTTAATTCTGAAAATAAAGTTTCTTGGAACCGTATACGCTGATGAAAATTGAGTATGTTGTTAAATCCATATCTGTTTAACTTTCTTTGAAGGAATGTCATTTGGGATAATTTACATAGTGTACTTTCAACTGAGCTAATTGATTGCCAGAGACTCTTTATTTTCAGACAATAAAGAATTAAAGGGTCTTTGATAGAAGTTCAATTCAATAATTCATGTTGTAACTCATATCATTTCAGGACACTTTGCAATCTACACCAAAGAGGAGCATAATAGAAGGGTTCAGGTCTTCAATTGAAGAATTTAATTGGATTACATATCACTTTATCAGATTTGTTTTAATTTCCAAAAATCATGTCTTCCTCAGATCGTGATCCATCAGGTAAATATTTCTTCTGTCCAAGAGTTTATAGAATTTTAAGTTTTTTAGGTTTTTGAGACTGCGTTCTCAGCTTTTTGTACTGTATTTTACTGTTATGGCCTTATATTAAGACATACTATAGAATGAATGCTGATGGTTACCCACCCCTCACCCGCACCACTGTTAAACCTATGGTTTACCATATTTTAGAACCAAATCAAGGCTTTTTTTTTACTCACTGTTGACAGCTACTCTGCTTGAGTAATTCACAGGTATCGTTTAACCATCAATTAACTAAAGAAATTGTGTTAGCCTTTTCAGATCAACTCAATCAAATTTCTTCATTAGTAGTCATGTAAATCTGCAAAATAATATTTAAATGTGTTTTGGCATAATCTAGTTTTATGTTGGCAATGAAATAAATGGTTAACATGAAGAAGGGCAATATTGACAACTATTATAAGAATATACCTCTGCCAGTAGAGTAACATAATTACATTCAGATACTTAAAAAATAGACAGGTGTGAATTTCTTATTTGCAAATACAATAAAGCATTAGATGTTTTATGCTGCAAGCCTAATTCAAAGTTTAACCTTTTGATTAAGTAGCACATTAGAACAGTTTTAACTTTGAGAACTTTTTTTTTTTAGATGTTAATATTATTGCTGTTATTATTTTTCCTGTTTTCAGATAACAGTGACAGCGAACAGGAGAAAACTAAAAGCGAGAGCCAAGACCAAACCCCTGCTTGTACCAATGGGGCTATGTTTGTACCTCCTCATGTCATGGTACTGCTATGCTTTTGCCTACTGTCTTACGAAATTGTTAGCATAAAAAATTATTGTATCGGTTTCCTTGTGTGGCAATGTTCCGGACTGAAGTTTTGCCAAAAACTTCTTATCATGAACCATGGATACTGGTAATGCTGCTCTAAACCCCCTAATGAGGATTACTGTAGACATTTCAAATTTTGTTTTCCAATATATCTGAAATTAACCTACAATAAGCATTACTGTGTACAGTCTAGGAACTGGTACTGTACTGGTACGGTTTTATTACAAAAGTTTTAGTCCTCAGAAGGATCTCCCTGAATCAAGCACAAATATGGTCACATAACTTGCATGATGCAAGTAACTGTATGGGTTATTCAAAGTTGTGTTTATCATTTGTTTCATTTAAGTAACTAGATAATTGATTGATCCATAATATCTGTGGATTATTTTATATCTTTTTTTTTTCTGTGGAGCAAATCGTAGTATAAACCTATTGATTGAATTTATTGACAGGGTCAAATAGTTTACCCAAATATGGATCCGTACTATGGTGGCATGTACGGTACTTATGCTGGCCCACCTCTGGTATGATTCTATGTGCAGTCTAAGTATTCTTTAACTTTCATAAAGAAGTGTATGTCCAAAGACCAATGTTTGTAGTTTTAGTACCTAGAGTATGTAATTTAAACATTTTTTCGGTTTAGTTGTCTTGCACAGAGGCACCAATATTTTGCTGTGTTTGTGACTAAAACCAAATAATGTTTCATTCTTTGCAAATGTTTCCCAGCTGTTAGAGTGGGTTAAGATAATTGAAAGGTAACTGTATTTCCATCTTTGTCTTTTCATATTGATCTTCGCTTTATAAATTAGTTCTTGCAAAGTTGAGACCAACATTATAAATATTTGGAGTAGAAAGTGTCAACAGTTCTCAGGGAAATTTTCTTTTTGAATTTTTTTTCCTACTGCACTGATGAAATGGTTGGGTGATGTTTGCAAATATCTAAAATAAACTTAAATACTGTAAATACTGGGTATATTTTGCAAAATATGTTCTGTTTTATTAATTTATTCGGAGTGCATAATGTGACCATATTTTCGTTATGTCAGATGCCTCCCCCATTTGTAGGCTTGCAAGCTACCATCCCGTTGCCTACTGAAGCAGTAGAAGAACCTGTTTACGTCAATGCAAAACAATACAATGCCATTTTAAGGCGTAGGCAGTCTCGAGCCAAAGCAGAATCAGAGAACAAGCTAATAAAAGCTCGTAAGGTAAAAATACTCTTCTTCTTCTTCCGTTTCTCTCCCCTCTATTTCTCGAGCCTTTTGTTTTAAAGTAAAATCCTGCAGTAGATAGCAGGCGACGGGAAAGGTACATTTCATTAATTTTCCACAATCTTCTTCTACTGCTGAGGATTTCTAATTTTTCCTAAAAGAAATCGATATAGAATCAAGCCATGTGAAATTTAAGTATTGATTTTCTTGGGTTTAAAGTAAGTGGTTGTAAAGCAATTGATTTTGGTTTTAGATTAGCAAGGATGAGGCAATTTGGTCATTCTTTTTAGCTGTACTTTTAATGGATCAGTTCTATGTGCAAAAAGCAAAAAAATTATTGGGTTGTTAGGGTGTAAAATGAGAAAAATTCTCAGTTGACTTACAGATGGTAAATGATTTGGTAGATGCTACATTACATGATATGGAAATTTCCTGTGCTGATCTGAACTCTGAACAGTTGCGTACTCTATTAATATTCATGCTGTGCTGCAAATCGACAGCATGCAAATCTTAAACCAGTCCCCCACCCCCTAAAAACCTATTGGCCGTGATCCTGCATGGGATGCCGTAAGGACTCCATATTATGGCGCTTAAAATGTCACATCCGACCTTAAGTATATATGTACAATGTCTTCACTCTTGCGATATTTTGTGTTTATACTTTCTTGTAGCCTTATCTTCATGAGTCCCGCCACCTGCATGCCCTGAAAAGAGCTCGAGGGTCTGGGGGCAGATTCGTCAATTCCAATTCTAATGATAATCAGGAGAATGGTAATAAAAACGAGTCGGGGAAGGGACAGAATAGAGCCTTACATGAAAACACAACACCTTCCTCTGAAGACTCTCCTCGGAGTGCCAATAGCAAGTAAAAATCAGATAAAAAATTGAGAAAGGAGAGATGGTGCTGCGGTGGGGAGGGATAGGGAGACGGGAAAGAGATGTGCGTTCTGTATAGAAATGGCTGACTTGTGTTTTAATTTTGTTCAAATTTTAGCTTGAGGTGCAATTAGTTTTGTTTGATGTTGCACATTTCTTGCTTGTTAAGTAGTTCATGGGGTTTTTACTTGCAGAGGCATTGTAGGTTAGGGTTAATAAGTTTAGGAGTGTGCCTTGTTGTTTTTCATCTCTGCAATAATAGATTAGTTTGACAATAGCATTGTAGTTTGTAGTTTCTGTTTCTAATTCTTGGATTTCTTGTTCAAGTACTAAGCGCAGAAGAGACTTGAATAAATGTTTTGCTCAAAGCCTGATATCATCTATTGGGTTTTGACAGGCTGCTTTTAGGCCCACATACGACACGTAATCTATTTTGGGTTTTTTTCATTCTAGAAGAGATCTCTTCCGAGTGGTACCCACTACACGTCTATATTTCAACCTTTGTAAATTTCAATGAATATTGGGCCATCATAAAAGAAAAATGGGTTGCTGGGCTTTTATGAAAAGTAGGCTTAATAACAGTGAAGTAAAAATTGGGATTCTGATCCCATCTAATTATTTTTCTAGCTTGCGCCAACTTAGGAGCCCTCTCTAACTCTGTCGCTTTTTGTTAATTTTCTCTAACTCTTTTGCATTTTAAATTTCCCATGGTTTCGTAGTTACATTACGATTTTTCTTTGTGAGAGGGTAATTGCTAGAAGAGAAAAAAAACAAGCGAAAAACAAGTAAAGAAAAGTGGAAATTCGTTATGGAAACTAAATTATTAGGAGCCAAGTAAAATAAAAGAGACGAATTTCGGATTAATTATCGTCGTAATTTCTCCTGCAGTTGTACAACTAAATAGCTTGTGTTACTGATTTGGCAGTCATGTGTATGCTTAATCATGGATATATGCATGCATGCAAAAAGGTTTAGACTGGTTCACTAATGAATAATGATGTTTGCCATGCAGAATTTGTTGATCCGTTACTAATGAGTGTTGTCACCTTACAGCGTAAATTAAACTAAATAAATAATCATTCAATCCTTGGTCGCCATCCATTAATCGTTTAGGGCGTGTTCGGTTGCGTAGGTTTTTATGGGAAAAAACAAAATATGGATATTTGTTTCTAGTGCTGTTCGGCAGCTCCGTTTTTCTCATTTAAAATCCCAAGCAGTTCCCATTTTGCCTTCCAACAATACTGTTTTGATAGGAAAAAAAACAAATTCAATCAGAGGTCCGTATTTTCTTCCCAATCTCTCTCCTCTCTCCACTCCACTCAGCACTCTCCACGTCAAAAGTATCTTGTTCTTGTAACAATCTCTCTCACAATTTACAATACAATTAATTAATGCAATAGGGATCTGTATATAAAGAGTTCTATTCTTTTTACAATAATCTTTGTGGGACTAAGTTGATCTGTCCAAATCCGGCCAATAACATATATATAATTTATTTTTACGAACTACATTTACATCCATTTACGAATTACATTCTAAATTACATATTTACATTTGGAGACTATAATGATATTATTATTTTTACACATTAAATTAAGTAGAAGTAGGCTATAATGATATTACCTTTTTTTTTTATAAAGTGTGCATTATAAAATAAAAAAAATCAAGTACATGTAAAGAAAATAGTTAAATTCTAATATTTAATATCAAGATTTCAAAAATTATGAGATGGTTTTTTGCTCCCATATTAAATTAGTCCCTGATTATTAATTTTAAGATCATGTAAGAACTGATATTTTATAATTACCGTCCAAGTTTTAGATGATATATTATATATTAAAGATCTAAGTATTTATATATTCAACTTATGTTAAGATATACTGAATTATCTCCAGCTCCACAGAAATTATTTTTTGTACAAATTTAGATGAGAAATTTGAATAAAAATACATATTTTAAAAATCATTTTTTTGTACAACTAATCCCACGGTACAACCGAACACTAATTTCAGCACATTTTCATAATTAATCTTGTGCGTACCCGTATCTATAGGTTCCCACTTTTAAAAAAGTGGGTTCCCATCCCTGTCAAATCTCATTCCGTGTAATCCCGTGACAAACGAACACATACTCTTAAGTTCATGATAACGTCATCTAACCTATTCAACATGAAATAGATGGAAAAAAAAATCTCAATTGCTCAAACACATATTAGGGAAATTTATTTATTGGCCTTGCAACTTAATCTGCGGTACCTTGCATGTACCATTTTGCAACTACACTGCGATTTTTACCAAGGCATAGGTACTCACGGATGAACATAATTTGTCAACGGACAACTTATTGCAAGATACATCTTTTAGAAGCATGATTATTATGATTATTGTAACATCTTGTCATGAAGAACTTGAACCAACAAAAATGCAGTCCAATAATAGGTAAATCACCATCAAATTGAAATCGGACCCTTAAAATATCATCATTTCATTGTTCATAACAGATGACATCATAGATGTGTCAGTTTCTGATTTTCATAAATTGCATTTTAATTTCGGACAATATTCAGGCAAGCGGAGTTCATCACGTCTATTGCAATTATAGCCGAAATTACTAGATATTAATAGAGAAACAACAATTTACTGAAATGCCAGGATAAAGCACTTCTTCCTGCTTTACGCTTCAGCAAAAGACCTAACAGGCTAACACACAAGCAGAAATAATGGATTTCTCCATTCTGATAACATTGGAGAAGAGAGAGACACTTAAAAAGGTACCAGCCCCTTTTTGGTGTCTCACAAAAAACCCACGCCGAGGAAGATCTGGGGCTAAATGTCTCAAAAGAACAAAAAAAAATGGACATTCAGTTGTAAGAAGCCAAATTCTCTGTTTCAAAGTCATTGCGCACCAAATGTAGCGAGTCACATCAGGATCCTGTCACATTAGGATATCACCTGTCAGTGAATTCCTACACAGGGTGACATGTACCTACCTGCCACAGATAATCCTTTGGTCCCACCAAATGCCCATGCGGAGTAAGGTATGCATGTCCGTTGCTTTGGGTTTTCATTTTCTCTGATGAAAGCAAAGGAGGGGAGACAAACAAGGAGAGGCATGGCAAAAGTGACATGAGCTCTAATCATGCCATCCAAGGAGACACAAGGACAATACGCATATGTCATGTATAAATCTCTACGGCCTTTGCATTGACCTCCACATGCCCCATCATAACCCATTAATTGTGTTGTTACATATGGTTGGTTGTGGCAGTAACTGCTTACTAACTGGTGCAATATTTAATTTTGCTGCTTGATGGTGTGCTCCTATACATCAATTTGAAATCATAGCATTTCTCGTAAAAAGAATATTGGATACATTTTGTAACATTTGAGTTCCTAAAATTGTTTGTTTGTGAATTGTTGCATCGGAATTAGGTTTTGTGCAACTGCAAATAGTACTCGGTTGATCTTGTCTAAATTAAATACCATGATCAATCCGTACCTTTGCACATTGTAATTGGAACTTTAATTATGTTGTGTGTGTTATGTATGGTTGCATGCATGCTATTTTGTTGATATGTATGTATATATATATGCAAAAAATGATCACCAAGTTTCAGGAAAACTCTGCTTGTACGTAATACTATTTAATTTGTACTATATATATTTGTCCGGGTAAACACTTAAACCGGATGCTTTGTTAGAAAGTATTCATGATTACATTACAAACTATGTATTAAAGTCACGTTTAGTAGAGACGAAATGCAATTTGCAACTTTATAAAAAATTATGTAAAAGGTCTGGTATGTTCACAGGATGTGATCAGTTGAGATAATCCAAAAAGCAAAGTGTGAATGTCAACCTATGAAAGACTAAATAAAGATGAACTGCTTTTGGTTCCTCATCAAACTTTATTTCTCTCACACATTCTTCTACTTTTCTTTTGAAGAAAAGAGATAAATAAAGCCAATGACAAGCTTGGAAGTGAAGGGATTGGGGTGGCCAACAGTCTCCCCTGTCACCCATGGTGTGTGTGAGAGAGAGAAAGAGAGAGAGGACATCTAAATTTGTTGGAAAGTGATGGTTGGTGCTCTTCATGCCTTAAAAGTGGCTTTTTGAGGCTTTCTAGGGTTTAGGGTTTTTGAGGTTGTGATGGTACATCACTACATGAAAATATGAGATATATACATCTCTATGTAGCAATGTATTTGTTATCCTGTCTACTTTGCCTTCTGACCTTTTTATTATTTAGGTCTGAAGTAATGCCAATCAATCTAGTGATGCTAACATGTTGTTTGCAAACGAAATAAGAATTGAAAAAAAAAAAAAATCACAATGTCAAGGCGATATTAATTCTTGGGGTCATTTTAATTTGCCCTTTGACTATTATTTTCGTGACAGTTAATTACACCAATGTTTGCATACTATTAGGTGGAGCTGGGCTAATGTAATATGCATGTTAAAACTTCTCTTTTAATACACGCTCATATCTTCATATTTCAAAGTCCAAACAGTCGATCCATACCGTTCAACTTGATCTCCATATTAAAATGTGCTTGGAGATCAAATTTTACATTTTTTTTTGAATTGTTTAACTATTTATTAAGATGGGTACAAAATTATTGTTTTCAGAAAATTCTGAGCCATTGAAAAACAACGATTTTCAAAAATTCTAACAAAATAGTAAATAAATTTCAAAAAATGTAAAATTTGGTCTTCAAGTACATTTTAATATGAAGATCCTGTTGAATGGCTTGGATCGACTGTATATATGGACTTTAAAAAATGAAGATATAAGTGTGTATTAAAAGAGAAGTTTTAATATGCATATTACATTAGCCCAGCTCCTATTAGGTGTGCATTTGGAGATGTCAATCATAAATAAGGAACTCCTACAAGGCTACAACCTCCAACTACATGGCAATGACATGCGACGCTCGCACTTTTTGGTGTCACACAGAAAGAAGGAAAAGAAAAAATAAAGACTGAAAGTACAAGAAATAAAAGCCTGTATAACCATACATTAATTAAAGATTTCAACCACACGAAAGTAAAATAAATCTTTAGTACTGCAAATGTTCCATAAGTGTGAGACAGCACCAACTACTCTCAAAATACGAAAATTATTTGACGATAGCGAGGTTGCGAGACCCAAGCAATTCAAAACTCTAAAACCTGAAATCCCCGAGAAAGATTTTCTGACTAATTTTCTGATCTGCCCGAGTTCTTGCTCTTGCTCGAAGAGAATCTAGGTATAAACAGACAACTGTATGTCTGTATCCATCGATCTCTAGGGCAGGCAAAAATAACTGGTAGCTTATAGCGCGTTTGAGATCGGGTAAAAAAACCTCGTAATTATAGCTCGATTGTTCGATTCTCTATTGACTCATCATTAGCGAGTTTAAGTTTGATCACTCAGCTCAGCTCGTTTCTCAGTTCGTTGCTACAAAATGACAAAGCTATTTGTCAACTTTTTCACTGTATTTCTTTGTGTTCATTATGAGAGGATGGAGTCAGTTCATTTGCAAGAAACAAAAATATAAAATTCTTTTTCGACTTGCAATCTATCAGGACTCACGATATTATATCGATAAAAATATTTGATCTATGTGCGGCTCACAGCATGAACAAGCTGACTCGGCTCAGCTTGTGATTAGCTTGTCCAGGCACCTGAGTTTCAAGCTTTACCTAGCTCGACTTGGCTCTTTGACAGAATGACAGTCCTAACTACCTCAGAGAAGAAAATAGCAGAGTTAGGAAACTATAACTAAATCCCAATTATACAGATATTAATTCTTTCTAGCTAGGTATGTGATGTTTTTGTGATATGAAATAGCGGAATAATGATGTTTGAGAAAACAGAATTCTTGTATTATTGAAGCTGTTGTACAGTGGCTATATATAAGAAACAAAGAGAAAATAGCTGTTGGAGAAAATAAACGGTAACTTGTCATAATTAGAAATAAAGGTTGAGTAACTTTATATAATAGTTGCTCCCTTTATTTCTATATTTAGCCTATGATGATCAATTATTTCTGAGGCTAATTGTTTCCTAATCCTACTTATTTTCTACACTCCCCCTCAAGTTAGGTGTGTAGATATCTCGTAACCCTAACTTGCCTATATTTGCTTCAAACGGTTTTGGATCTAAACCCTTTGTAAAAACATCCGCTAATTGATCTCCACTTCTTACAAACGGAGTCTCAATTTCTTTCGCTTGGATCTTTTCTCTAATAAAATGGCAATCGACTTCAATGTGTTTTGTTCTTTCATGAAATACGGGGTTGGATGCTATATGACGCGCCGATTGATTGTCGCAAAACATTTGCATTGGCAATTGAATTTGGATTCCACAATCCGAGAGAAGTTGTTTTATCCATGTTAATTCACTCGCGGTGGATGCCATGGCTCGATACTCCGCCTCGGCGCTTGACCTTGCCACGACATTTTGTTTCTTGCTTTTCCATGTGACTAAGTTTCCGCCTACAAATGTGCAAAAACCGGTTGTCGATTTTCGATCGAAACTTCCGGCCCAATCTGCATCGGAATAGCCACACACATTGTTAGAATTATTGTTTTTCATGCAAATTCCTTTTCCGGGAGTTCCTTTTAAATACCTTAGAATTTTATTTATTGCCTCTAAGTGTGGTGTTCTAGGAGCATGCATGAATTTACTAATTTGACTTACCGAGAAAGAGATATCCGGCCGTGTTACCGTTAGATATATTAATTTTCCTACAAGTCTTTGGAATTGATTTATATCTTCTAACGGTACACCATCCTCACCATTTAATTTATTTTTACCATCTATCGGTGTTGAGGCCGGTTTACACCCTAATTTTCCGGTTTCTTCTAATAAGTCTAAGGTGTATTTTCTTTGGGAAATAAATAGGCCTTGGTTTGAGTATGCAATTTCTATCCCTAAAAAATATTTTAAGTAGCCTAAATCCTTAATGTCAAATTTTTCTTTTAATTGGGCTTTTATATTTTTAATATGCTCTTGGTTGTTTCCGGTAATAATAATGTCATCTACATATACTAAAATAATGGTGGTGTTTTCTTTTTCAATTTTGACAAACAATGAATGATCGGCATTGCTAATTTTAAAATTACAAGATATTAAATGAGAGCTTAATTTTTCATACCATGCCCTTGGAGATTGCTTCAATCCATAAATTGACTTCTTCAATTTACAAGCTAGATTACAATTTTGATTTTTTTCATAACCGGGTGGTAATGACATATATACTTCTTCTTCAAGTGTTCCTTGAAGAAATGCATTTTTTACGTCCATTTGGTACAATTTCCAATTTTGGTTAACTGCAATAGAAAATAATATTCTTACGGTATTCATTTTTGCTACCGGGGCAAATGTTTCATAATAGTCTATACCGTAGGTTTGAGTATATCCTTTGGCAACTAAACGTGCTTTATACCGTTCTATGGTGCCATCACTATTGTATTTAATTTTATACACCCATTTACAACCTACTAATTTTTTATTTTTTGGTAATTGAATTATTTCCCAAGTACCATTTTTTTCAAGAGCACTCAACTCTTCTTTCATGGCTTTGTTCCACTTGGAACTTTTCATGGCCTCTTCATAATTGTTTGGTTCTTGTTCTTTTTCAATTGAGGTCAAGAAAGCCCTATGGTTGGAAGAGACATTGTCATATGTAATAAAATCTTGTATAGGATATTGTACCTTGTAAGTGACAAAATCCCTAAGCCGTGTTGAAGGTTGTGTTGTTCGAATCGACCTTCTCAATGGTGTCTCTTCTATGTCATGATGTTCTTCATTTGAGGAATTTTCTTCTATTTCTTCCTCATTCTCAATTTCATTTTCATTTTCATTTTCATTCTCAAGTGGTATTGGTCTAGCATTTTCTATTGTAACCGGTGGTAATATAATTTCCTTGGAGGGTTCTCTAAAAAAATTCTCATAATTAATTTCTTTGTAGTATGACTCTTTTTCTAAAAATGTTACATCCCTAGAAATATACAATTTTTTATTTTTAGGGTCATAACATTTATACCCCTTTTTTTGTGATGAATACCCCAAAAAAATGGCTTTAATTGAGGTATAGTCCAATTTGTCTTGTTTATTATTTTTATGTACATAACATGTACAACCGAAAATTTTTAAATGCTCAATGTTAAGTTTTCTTTGATAAAGAATTTCTAACGGGCTTTTAAAATCTAAATTGACACTTGGCAATCTATTTATTAGATATGTAGCGGTAAGAACGGCATCCGACCAATAAAATTTTGGAACATTATTTTGAAATAAAAGTACTCTAGTCATTTCGAGTAAATGCCTATTTATTCTTTCGGATACACCATTTTGTTGAGGTGTATAGACGCATGTTGTTTGATGTAAAATTCTCTTTCCTTTAAAAAAGTTTGAGAAATTTTGGTTTACAAATTCCGTTCCATTATCGGATCTAAATATTTTGATTTTGGCTTTGTATTGATTTTCTATAAAATTGTAAAAATCTAGAAATTGTGAAAAAACTTCACTTTTATCTTTTAGTAAATATAACCAAGTTGTTCTAGAAAAATCATCGATAAATATGACAAAATATTTGAATCCATTAAAAGAGGTAATTGGGGCGGGTCCCCATACATCCGAGTGAACCAAATCAAATGGTTTCTCGCTTTTACAATTTGATAATTTAAATGGTAACCTAGTATGTTTTCCTAGCTTACAAATTTCACAACTACTATTATCTAATTTTGAGAAATTAAAAATACTTTTTAAAATCTTGTCGGAGGGATGACCAATTCTTCTATGCCATAGTGTACTCAATTCTTCATTTTTTGTAGTGTTGAAATTGAATTTTTCTTCATTCAAAAAATAAAGCCCATTTTCTAGAAATCCTTCACCAATCATAATCTTGGTTATCCGATCCTGAAAAATCACATTGTTTGCTAAAAATATGAGTTCACAATTTAACTCATTCGTGATTTTGCTAATGGATAATAGATTTGATGAGCAATCATTTAAATACAAGACATTTTGAATTAATTTTGAGAATATAGTTATTGAGCCCTCTCCAAGGATTTCCATTTTTTCACCGTTTGCTACCGTAACGAATTTTTTGGTTTCATAATATTTAAAATTGGTCAATAAATTTTTATTTCCAGTCATATGATCTGTTGCACCTGAGTCTAAGATCCATTTAGAATTTTTTGGACAAAACGAAAAATTCGCAACAGAAATTATACCAGAGGTCTTCTGTTTTTCTTGTTTTTGGTTGAGCAACACAGAAAGCTGCTCAAGCAGCAGCCGCATTGGATCTTGAGAGGAGGATGAGGCGGCACCATCTCCATTTATTGGATTGTTGGGCGGTTCGGATCCGATTCTCCCATCAGCGAAAAAACCTGACCCTTTCCTTTCCGCCTCTTCTTTTCCACCTCTGTCTCGCTCCCCCTTTCGATCTCCGGTTCCGGGTTTTTTGTGCCATTTGGGCCGGAGGTGAGGGTGCAAGAACCAGCACTGCTCTCTGCGGTGCCCTTCTCGCCGACAGTGCTCGCATTTTGCAGCCGCTTGGTCGCCTCTTGCCTCCGGCCGGTAACTAGGGTTAGGTCTGGCCATAACAGTGAAAGCTTTGGTCTCTGGGTTTTCGGTGGATTGCGATGCCATTACTGTTCTTCTTGTTTCTTCTCTAACGATCATAGCCGCCACCTCATCTGAGGATGGCAACTCGGCCAGTAGCAAAATTTGGGACCGCACAGCCTCGTAGCTGGAATCGAGGCTTGCTAGGAATTGGAAGATGGCATCTTGTTCTTCTCGTTTTTGGATTTCAGTGAGATCGGTGGTGGGAGGCCGATAGACTCTAAGCTCATCTCTTTTCTTTTGAAGGTAACCGTATAATTCCATTGACGATTGGCCTTGTTGTTGTTTTGCTTGTTGGTAATCTCTCTGAATTTGGTAAACGTGCGAGTAGTTTTTTCTATGGCCATAGAGTTGCTCGGCCCTTTCCCAAATCTCTAGGGCACTGTCTTTATAAGAGAGCAAGTCAGACACCTTTGGCTCCATGGTTGCAAGGAGCCAAGTGATGACAGTGTGATCGCTTGTTCGCCATTTTGCCAATTCCTTTTTCTCGGCCTCAGTTGCCACTGGTTCGGATAATTTTGGGATTTTGAATTCTTTGTCGATGTGATTGCTTTTTTCTCGGCCGCTTAAGGCAAATTTGACTTGCCTTGCCCACACATGGTAATTCTTACCACTGAGCATGACCCCTGTGAGTTTATCGTGATTTTGTGCCATCTTGGTTTTTCTGGTTTTTTCTGGCAGTGAGTGGTTTTACTGGTAAATGAGTTTGGGGCTTGCTTTGCAGTTGCTGGTACCGCTGTCTCTTGTTTGTTGGCACTTCTGGTGTGCTTGAATTTTTGGTTCTTGCAGTTACTGGTACTGCTGGTTTTTGTTTTGAGTCAGGAATTCATTCCCGCTCTGATACCATGATGTTTTTGTGATATGAAATAGCGGAATAATGATGTTTGAGAAAACAGAATTCTTGTATTATTGAAGCTGTTGTACAGTGGCTATATATAAGAAACAAAGAGAAAATAGCTGTTGGAGAAAATAAACGGTAACTTGCCATAATTAGAAATAAAGGTTGAGTAACTTTATATAATAGTTGCTCCCTTTATTTCTATATTTAGCCTATGATGATCAATTATTTCTGAGGCTAATTGTTCCCTAATCCTACTTATTTTCTACAGTATGACTATAGGTTGAATAATAAGTGTGACGAGATTTATGAAAAAAAGCAAGGATACCAATTAATTACTTAATTTGTCTTCAACCTCCAGTAGAATTACAAAAATAAAAAAAAATGTTTGAATTATTTTTGTATTGCATGTTTCACGTTTAGCCATTAATTTTCAGTTGGAAGATAAAAAAAAAAAAAAAACGTAGAGCGATTTTGTTGCACTTGCCTTTAGACGTAAAGAGTGGTCACCTCTTAAGGAGTTGCTCCTAGGTGACAAGTGGCAGGTTTTAGAAGTAACCGTTAATTACCAATACTTCAAACTAATGAAGAAGTCAGAGATTAATAATAGTACCTTGGCTAAATTGAGTGAACAATGTTTAACCATCCCAGTTCATGGCAAGATATATAGGCAATTCAGCTCCAAAAAGAACCATGCATATGCATGCTCTTCTAATTATATTTTTATCGTTTCCTTTTTTTACCTTTAAAATTTGTGAGTTAAGCTGATCGTGAAATCATGACTAAAATTTTCTCTTTGTTGGAACTTGATCAGAAATTTTAATTTGTTCTTTTCATGCTGCTAAACTTTAATATGTCCCGATCAAATCATTCTGTTGCCTTTTAATTCTATCTAAAAACTAATACCTCACGCATTAATATAAACAAAGTATATCTATATCAACAAAAATATTATCTACGTGAAGAAAGTTATCTTTATATATGTTTATGTCATCATAACTCAATTACTTGAATTAAATGACCTCATAAATAAAAAAAGAAAATTCAGTTATTTGTGTGAAGAAATCAGAGTTCAATAGCAAACTAATTATATACAAAGGACAAAATTTGATGGCTTCCGAAAAATTTATCGAATCTACTTTATAAGTAATTCCTGGAAAACAAATTCTACAAATATTTATATGAGACCCAGGAATAATAAAAACACATAAAATCTTTCTCTAACGTGTTAAGAAAAAATGTAATGAGGTCTCAACTTTTCTAAAGGGACAAGAGGTTTTATCTGCACAAGAGAAAACAAAACTGG